>CM053330.1:0-687500 GCA_028583605.1 Dastarcus helophoroides
CTAACCTACCTAACCTAACCTAACCTAACCTAACCTAACCTAACCTAACCCAACCCAACCCAACGCAACCCAACGCAACCCAACGCAACCCAACCCAACCCAACCCAACGCAACCCAACGCCAACCCAACCCAACCCAACCCAACCCAGCCCAACCCAACCCAACCCAACCTAACCTAACCTAACCTAACCTAACCAACACGAAGGCCAGTTTAAAAGCCAAATTCCGTAGCAGTTTCTCAAAATTGACTAAAATAGAGACATTTTAAATTTATTTCAGATGATTGATAAGGTAAATTATATTGATAAAGTTTCACTCTTTCTATTATCACATCGGCCCAAACGAGGGTTCCTCCCAGGGGTGTACGAATCTCAGCCTTTAATAAGAAGAGGCTCTTTCCCCAACGCTAGCCGGCGATTGTGAAGGAAGTTATTTCATGCACTAGTAGTGGCACTTAGGGGGACCGGTGTACTATGATGTACGTATGATGTACGTACGATGTACGTATGGCGTACGTATGATGTACGTATGATGTACGTATGACGTACGTATGATTTACGTATGATGTACGTACGTATGATGTACGTATGATACACATATGATGTAGGTACGATGTACGCATGATGTACGTACCTAAAGACCGGGGTGCGGGGTCAGGGGTCCGACGTCCGGGGGACCAAAGGCCGGGGACCGGGGTACGGTGTCCGGCGTCTGGGGTCCGGGGTCCGGAAACCGGCGATTGTGAAGGAAGTTATTTCATGCACTAGTAGTGGCACTTAGGGGGACCGGTGTACGTATGATGTACGTATGATGTACGTACGATGTACGTATGGTGTACTTATGGTATACGTATAGTGTACGTATGATGTACGTATGATGTACGTATGATGTACGTATGGTGTGCGTATGACGTACGTATGATGTACGTATGATGTACGTACGTATGATGTACGTATGATACACGTATGATGTAGGTACGATGTACGCATGATGTACGTACCTAAAGACCGGGGTGCGGGGTCAGGGGTCCGACGTCCGGAGGACCAAAGGCCGGGGACCGGGGTACGGTGTCCGGCGTCTGGGGTCCAGGGTCCGGAAACCAGGGTCCGGGACCATAGACCGGGGTATTTTGTCCGGGGACCGTAGTTTGGGGTCCTGGGACCATTGTCTTCGGACCTTGGTCTGGGGACCGTGGTCTTGGGGCCATGGTCTGAAGATCGTTATCCGGGGACCGGAGTCCAAGAACCGTGGTGCGGGGTGCAGGAACCGGGGTGCGGAAACCGGGGTTCGGGGTCCGGGGTCTGGTGTCCGGGGACCGGAGTGCGGGGACTTGGGTGCGGTGACAGGGGTCCGGGGAACGTTATCAGGGTCAGAAAACCAAGATCTGAAGACCGGGGTCCGGGGACCAAAGACCGGAGTCCATGGTCCGGGTACCAGGGTCCTGGGTTTGGGGATTAGGGTCCAGGGTTAGTGGTCCGGGAACTGGGGTGCGGGGTCCGGGCTCCGATGTCCGGGAACTCAAGTCCAGGGACCGAAGTCCGGGGACCGATGTCGGGTAACCGGGGACCGGGGTGCTGGGATCGGGGTGTGGGGTCCGGCGTTCGATGTCCGAGGTCCGGGGACCGGGGTCCGGAAACCAGGGTCCGGGGTCCGAAGACCGGGGTATATGGACCAGGATCCGGAGTCTGAGGTTCGGAGACCGTGGTCCTAAGTCCGGGAACCGTGGTTCGGGGTCCGGTATGGCGTACGTATGATGAACGTATGATGTACGTACGATGTACCTATGGTGTACGTACGTAAGGTGTACGTATGGTGTACCGTGTACGTATGGCGTACCTATGGTGTACGTATGATGTACGAATGATGTACGAATGATGTACGTATGGTGTACGTATGGCGTACGTATGATGTACCTATGATGTACGTACGTATGATGTACGTATGGTGTACGTATGATGTACGCATGGTGTACGTATGACGTACGTATGACGTACGTATGATGTACGTATGATGTACGTATGATGTATGTATGATGTACGTATGGTGTACGTATGACGTACGTATGATGTACGTATGATGTACGTACGTAAGATGTACGTATGATGTACATATGATATACGTACGATGTACGCATGATGTACGTACCTAAAGATCAGGGTGCGGGGTCAGGGGTCCGATGTCCGGGGGACCAAAGGCCGGCGACCGGGGTGCGGGGTCCGGCGTCCGAGGTCCAAGGACTCCGGAAACCAGGGTCCGATACCAAAGACCGGGGTATTTTGTGCGGGCATCGGGGTTCAGAATTCGAGGACCATTGTTTGGGGTCCTGGGACCGTTGTCTTTGGACCGGAGTCCAAGGACCGTGGTGCGGAAACCGGGGTGCAGAAACCGGGGTTCGGTGTCCGGGGTCCGGTGTCCTGGGACCGGAGTGTGGGGACTTGGGTGAGGAAACAGGGGTCCGGGGAGCGTGATCCGGGGTCCGAAAACCAAGATCCGAAGACCGGGGTCCGGGGACCAAAGACCGGAGTCCATGGTCCGGGGTTTGGAGACAGTTGTCCGGAGACTGCAAACCGGGGTCCGAGAGTCGTGAACGTATGTGTGATGTACGTATGATGTACGTATGGTGCACGTATGATGTACGATGATGTACGTACTACGTATGATGTACGTACGCAGGTATGATGTACGTACATATGATTTGCGTACGATATGTACGTATGATGTACGTACGTACGTATGATGTACGTATGATGTACGTACGATGTACGCATGATGTACGTATGACCTACGTATGATGTACGTATGATAACGTACGTAGGTATGATGTACATACGATGTACGCATGGTGCACGTATGACGTACGTATGATATACATACGATGTACGTATGATGTATGTATGGCGTATGTATGATTAACGTATGATGTACTTATGTACGTACGTAAGTATGATGTACGTATGTACGTACGTATGATGTACTGATGTAAGTATGATGTACGTACGATGATGTACATATGATGATGATGTACTTCATACATACATCATACGTATGGTGTACGTACGATGTAGGTATGGTGTACGTACGTATGATGTACGCATGGTGTACCATGTACGTTTGATGTACCGTGTACGTATGATGTATGTATGATGTACGTATGATGATGATGTACTTCAGACATACATCATACGTATGTACGTATGGTGTACATATAACGTACGTATGGTGTACGTATGACGTAGGTATAATGTACGTACGATGTACTTATGGTGTACGTACATAAGATGTACGTATGGTGTACCGTGTACGTATGGCGTACGTTTGGTGTACGTGTGATGTACGTATGATGTACAAGATGTAAATGATTGAAACCTCTGAGTAATTTTGTACAAAAAGGTCCACGTTTTGAAAGAAACGTACGTATGATGTAGGTACGATGTACGTATGATGTACGTATGATGCACGTACGATGTACGTACGTATGATTTACGTATTATGTACGTATGGTGTACGTATGGCGCACGTATGATGCACGTACAATGTACGTATGATATACGGATGTACGTCCGGTCCCCAAACCCTTATCTCCGCAACCAAGTCCTTGCATCCCGGTCCCCTGACTACGGTCCACGGTCTCCGATCCACGTTTCCCAATTTCCGATCCCCGATCCACGTTTCCCAATTTCCGGTCCCCAGACCTCTGTATTTGGTCCCCTAACCCCGATCCACGGTCCCCTTTCCCCGGACCCCGGTGCACGAACCCAGCTCCCCATACCCCAGTCTTCGGTTACCGGTGCCCGGAGCCAGGTCCCCGGACCCCGGTTACCGGTCCCCGGACCCCGGTTCCTGGACCTTTGGGCCCAGCTTAGGACCCCACTCACCGGTACCTGGAGCCCGGTTCCCGATCCCCGGACCCCGCCTTTGGACCCCGGTCACCGGTCTTTGAACCCCGGTCCCCGGTCCGTGGTCCTCAATGTACGGTCCTCGGTCCCCGGTTCCCAGACCTCTGTCGTCAGTAAACTTCGACCCATGGTCCTCGATCCCCGGACCCCGGTCCCCGGTAGATAGTTCCCGATCCACGGTCCCGATCCCTGATCCCCGGACCTCGGTCCCCCTTCCCCGAACCCCGATCCATGGTCCCCGATCCATGGACTTCGGTTACCGGTCCTCGGAGCCCGATCAGTGGTACCCGGACCCCAATCCTTAGACTTCGGTCCCCGGTCCATATTCCTAGATCCACGGTACCTTGTCCCAGTTTTCCGGACCTCGGTCCCCGGTCTCCGGATCCCGATCCATGGTTTCCGGTCTTCAGACCTCAAAGCCAGGTCCCCGAACCTCGGTCCCGGACCCCGGAACCCGGTCACCGGTCCCTGGATCCCAGTCTCCAGATTCCTTTCCCTGGACCCCGGACCCCCGTCCCCGGTCTTCGGTTCTCTGACTTGATTCCTGGTTCTCGGACACTGGTCCGTGGTCCCTGGACCCCAGTCCCCGGAGCTCCGGTCCTCGGTCTTTGGACTGCGGTCCTCAGACTTCAGTCTCTGGCTCCAGGAGCCCGGTCCCTGAATCATTGGTCCCCGAACCTCGGTCTTCGGTCCCTGGAACCCGAACCCCGGTTCATGCTCCTCGGACCTCGGACTCCGGACCTCCGACACCGAATCCCAGAGCCTGGACCTCAAACCCCGGACTTCGGACCCCATACCTCAGACACCGGACCTCGGACCCAGGACCATGTACCCTGGATCTTGGACCCCAGACACCGGACCTCGGACTCCGGACCACGGACCCCGGACCTCGGACCCCGGACCTCAGACCCCGGACCTCAGACCCCGGACCTCATACACCGGAGCTCGGACTCTAGACCTCAGACCCTGGATCTCGGACTTCGGACCCCGTTCCTCGAACCCCAACACGAAAACAAACCCGAACTCGATCCCGAATCCGAACCCGATGCTGAACACGATCCCCAACCCGAACCCGAACCCGTTCCGAACATAAACCCGAACGCGGACCCCGAACGCGAATTCGATCTCGAACCCGATGCCGATCCCGATTTTGATCCTGAACCCGATACCGATACCGAACCCGAACCCGATCCCAAACCCGATCCCGACCCTGATCCAAACCCAAAAATAACCTAACTTAACCTAACCTAACCGTAAGTTAATGGCGCCCTCATAGACTTTTCGGGACGTAGAATAGGAATTTGAAAACCAAATTGTGCTACGACTATCCGTTCGCGAGATACAAGCCTCGCAAATTTCGAAATTTTCAAATTTTTAAAGTCGAAATTTAAAAGTTTTTATTGATGAAACGTCAATTTTTGACATAAAATTGAGATCTCTACCTCTGTCAGTTTCGTCAAAACTGTTACCACCTTTTGATTTTTAAATGGAATATTCCGTATATAATATAGCATTCTTGGAATATTTACAATTTTCTGAATACAATCATATAAAATAAGTGATTTTTGAAAAACCAAAATTCCTTTTGATCATAAACGTTAACATCATAGAAGCTATAAAGACCGAGATAATTACAAAAAATTGATTTTGCAGAATTTTGACCTTGAATAAATTACTAACGGTTGACCATATAAAAAAATATCCCAAACAAAACTTGTGGCAAATTTTATGCTTTACAAATTTTATTATAACCATTAATATCATAGAAGCTATAGAAACCGAGATAATTGCAAAATACTGATTTTTGGGAACTTTGACCTTGAATAATTTAGTAACGGTTGGCCATATAAAAAAATGTCTTTTACAAAACTTGTGGCAAATTTTATGCTTTACAAATTTTATTATAAACGTTAACATCATGGAAGCTATAGAAACCGAGATAATTTAAAAAAACTGATTTTTAGGAATTTTGACTTTGAATAATTTACTAACGGTTTACCATATGAAAAAATGTCTCAAACAAAACTTGTGGCAAATTTTATGCTTTACAAATTTTGTTTTAAACGTTAACATTATAGAAGCTGTAGAAACCGAGATAATTGCAAAAAACTGATTTTTAGGAAATTTGACCTTGAATAATTTACTAACGGTTGACCATACATAAAAATTTTTTAAACAAAACTTGTGGCAAATTTTATTATAAACGTTAACATCATAGAAGCTATAGAAACAGAGATAATTGCAATAAACTGATTTTTAGGATCTTTCACCTTGAATAATTTACTAACGGTTGACCATTTAAAATAATGTCTTGAACAAGACTTGTGGAAAATTTTATGCTCTACACATTTTATTATAAACGTTAACATCATAGAAGCTATAAAAACCGAGATAATTGAAAAAAACCAATTTTTGTAACTTTGATCCTAAAAAATTTACCAACTGTTGAGCATATAAGAAAATATTTGTTACTATGGTTGTCAAGTTACATGCTTTACAATTTTAATTTTAAACGCTAACATTATAGAAGCTATAAATACCGAGATAATTGCAAATAACTGATTTTTAAGAATTTTGACTTTGAATAATTTACTAACGGTTGACCATATGAAAAAATACCTCAAACAAAACTTGTGGCAAATTTTATGCTCTACAAATTTTGTTATAAACGTTAACATCATAGAAGCTATAGAAACCGAGGTAATTGCAAAAAACTGATTTTTATAAAATTTGACCTTGAATAATTTTCTAACGGTTGACCATATTAAAAAATATCTTTTACAAAACTTGTGGCAATTTTTATGCTCTACAAACTTTATTATAAACGTTAACATCATAGAAGCTATAGAAACCGACATAATTTCAAAAAACTGATTTTTAGGAACTTTGACCTTGAATAATTTACTAACGGTTGTTACGGAGTTTTTGCCCAGTGAAGGAAGGGTGGCTTAGTATTTATAATTTCCAAGAAATTCTTCTAAGTGCCACTATCAAGCTATGAAATAATTTCCTTCACTATCGCCGGCTAGCGTTGGGGAAAGAGCAAGAGCCTCTTCTTGTTACAGGCTGGGAGTCGTACACCCCTGTGAGGACCCCTAGTTTGGGCCGATGTAATAACCTAGGGGGTGGAAAACTTTTCAACAATTGCCAAGTCCGGAACTCAGGAGTGAAAATATTTCTAAGTCCCAGATTCCGCTTAAATAGAATTAAGTTTGGTAATTGCGCGGCACGACGGCTAAAGAATACCAAAAAGGGGCGCCAGGTGATTTTGAATCACGCAATATACCTAACGGAGACGTCGAAAAATCACCAAAAGATACCCAATCACGGAAGCTGGACAATTTACTCCTAGATGGCGTAGTTCTCGTTCTCGTTGCCACTCTCTCTGGGACCTACCTTGTTGAGAGGGTTGCTGTCTGTGCTCTAACCTCACAATTTAGACATACAGGAAAATACTTTCTCGAAGCAATAAAACAAAATATTTCAAAGGGCAGAATAAGTTCTAATGTACGCACGGTATTTTTACAGTTTATAATGTACGTACTCAATGTACGTATATCTTTCACAACTTATTTATTCTGGTCTTAAACTACGGACACGATTTGTTGGAAAGAAAGTGCGCACTTTGTTCCGTACAGCTGTTTACAAAAATTGGTAAACGTTCCCTTTAATATATATTTCATATCTTAACATTATCGGTTAATGAGTACAAATGGGATTAAAAATTGACATTAAAAAAAAGAGACAAGAAGCTACGTAAGTAACCGAAAAGGGGCTGTATGTAAAATAAATTCAAAACGGTATTATAATTTAGGTTGCCAGCCAAACATCTGATACATCTAGGGTTGGGACAATCCCCAAATAAGAATATAAAAAGGGGTACTTAAGTGATTGTCATGAAGGGTCCCAGGTCGAGAGGGATGCTGATATTTCGTGCAGCTATTGGATCGTTGACACAACTCCCTTCAATGAAGTCCTCGAAGCCCACACTTAAAGGTTTTCAGAAGACGATGACCACTCCTTTGGACCTCCTTGTGTCCCTTTTCAGATCCTGATTGGCCGATCAGAGATGGATCCAAGGTTCCTGATGACCAGGATTCAAAAATGAACCCGTCAAGGATCCCAACCAAACAAAAAGAGCCTATGAGGATGAAGAAAAATAGGATTTCAAATACCGAGGGTTGAGGGGCACATTCTCATACCTTGGTTATTAGTCGGCTCTGCCGCGTGCTTGGGAAGCACCTTCCTTGTTATTCCCGAAAAACCGGAACCATCTGAGGTTTTCGTCCTAACTCAGTAACACCAGGAAATACAATCGCCCCAGACGGTCCGAAGATGGGTTACATTAAATCCCTTACCGGAAAACCAACCAAGATGCACTTGGAAAATCCCGTAACCTCACCTTGAGAAGGATGACACCCAAGTGAACTACAAGAGAGAAGATGGCCGATTTCCCCCACACCAAGACTGACAGAAGATATGCTAGCACTTATAAAACCAACCAATGTATGTTTGGTGGCCTAGCCACCCGCCCTATTCCTAACGGAAATTTAAACCCTAACACGGTTGACCATATAAAAAAATGTCTTTAACAAAACTTGTGGCAAATTTTATGCTCTACAAATCTTATTATCAACGTTGACATCATAGAAGCTACACTAACCAAGATAATTGCAGAAAACTGATTTTTAGAAATTTTGACCTGGAATAATTTACTAACGGTTAACCACATAAAAAAATGTCCTAAACAAAACTTGTGGCAAATTTTATGTTTTACAAATTTTATTATAAACGTTAACATCATAGAAGATATAGAAAACGAGATAATTGCAAAAAACTGATTTTTACGAAATTTGACCTTGAATAATTTACTAACAGTTGACCATATAAAAAAATGTCTTACACAAAACTTGTGGCAAATTTTATGCTCTACAACTTTTATAATAAATGTTAACATAATTGGAGTTGCAGTGTAGGTGCGCAGTGGGTAGGTGCGCAGTGGGTAGATGTTCGGAGTGTGGGTGCGCAGTGGGTAGGTGCGCAGTGGGTAGGTGCGCAGGTGGTAGGGGCGCAGTGTGTAGGTGCGCAGGTGGTAGGCGCGCAGTGGATAGGTGCGCAGTGGGTAGGTGCGCAGTAGGTAGGTGCGCAGTGGGTAGGTGCGCAGTATGTAAATGCGCAGAAGGTAGGTGCGCAGTAGGTAGATGCGCAGTAGGTAGGTGCGCAGTAGGTAGATGCGCAGTGGATAGGTGCGCAGTAATTAATTGCGCAGTAAGTAGTTGCGCAGTAAGTCGGTGCGCAGTTGGTGGGTGCGCAGTAAGTAGGAGCGCAGTAAGTAGGTGCGCAGTAGGTAGGTGCGCAGTGGGTAGGTGCGCAGTAAGTAGGTGCGCAGTAGGTAGGTGCGCAGTAGGTAGGTGCGCAGTAGGTTGGTGCGCTGTAGGTAGGTGCGCTGTAGGTAGGTGCGCAGTAGGTAGGTGCGCAGTAATTAGATGCGCAGTAAGTAGGTGCGCAGTAGGTAGGTGCGCAGTAGAATGGTGCGCAGTAGGTTGGTGCGCTGTAGGTAGGTGCGCAGTAGGTAGGTGCGCGGTAGGTAGGTGCGCAGTGGATAGATGCGAAGTAATTAATTGCGCAGTAGGTAGGTGCGCAGTAGGTCGGTGCGCAGTAGGTGGGTGCGCAGTGAGTAGGAGCGCAGCAAGTAGGTGCGCAGTAGGTAGGTGCGCAGTGGCCAATATAAAAATTCGGTAGCAGCATCTCAAACTTGACTAAATTAGACATATTTTACATTTATTTTTTTTAAATCTTGACAGCTACGGTCGGGAGAGACATGGGAAAAAGCGAAGATCCAAATTTATACATTTTGGGGCCTTCTATTGTTAAAACGAATAATCGAAGGCCAATATGAATGCCAAATTCGGTAGCAGCATTTCAAAGTTGACTAAGTTAGGCACATTTTTCATTTATTTCATTTAAATCTTGACATCTACGGTCGAGAGAGACACGGAAAAATACGAGGATCCAAATTTAAACACTTTGGGGACTTCTATCGTTAAAACGAATAATTGAAGGCCAGTTCAAAAGCCAAATTTGGTAGCAGCATCTCAAAATTCACTAAAATAGAAACATTTTATATCCATTTCATTTAAATCCTGACAGCTACGGTCGGGAGAGACATGGAAAAATGCGAAGATCCAAATTTATACATTTTGGGGACTTCTATCGTTAAAACGAATAATCCAAGGCCAGTTCAAAAGCCAAATTCGGTAGAAGAATCTCAAAATTGACTAAAATAGACACATTTAACATTTATTTCATTTAAATCGTGACCTTGACCTTCACCTTGATCTTTACCTTAACCTTAACCTAAACCCTAACCTTAACCTAAACCCTAACCTCAACCTCAACCTCAACCCTAATTCTTCATGTTGAACTCTTATTGACTGGAAATATTATGTTTATTCATTTTATATAACATTTCTTCGGCCCAGTTTGGAAATATTTAAATTTTTATTGTTTGTTGACAATATTCTAAACAGCTTTTGAAATATGATTACGTGATATTCAAATTTATTTAAAACGTCACCTCATGACAGTTGACAAAATAAGAGGTTAGTTAATTTTACATAGAATAGGAAAAAATAAAAAATAGATTACCAAAATTAGATATGAAAACATTTCGTTTTTTTTGATAAATTATGAAAATATAAAAAATACATAAAAAAGGTTGTAGCACTGGACATCGATGTTTCGCTCTCATTTGAGCTCGTCAGCAATGTATAACATGGAAAGGGAACAATGACGAAGAAATTCTTAAAAATAAAAATTTTAAAAAATATATATTTTTTTTAGCACGAATAGACGTTTAATCAATAATTTACTGTGATAAAAATTTAAATATTTGAAGTCCGATCCACAAGAAACAACTACTATTTCCAAACTGGGCCGAAGAAATGTTAAATAAAATTAATGAACATAAATTTAACCTTAACCTTTACTTTTACCTCAATACCTTAACCTCAATACCTTTACCTCTCAATACCTTTACCTCTCAATACCTTTACATCTCAATACCTTAACCCCTAAATACCTTCACCTTTCAATACCTTAACTTCTCAATACTTAAAGTTACAAAAATAGCTCAAAGGAGGGACGACCCTTCTTACAAAACTTGAAAAAAATTTGCATGTTTCGAAAATAAGTTTATTGCATTTTCATAGAGTTTTCGGGACGTAGAATAGGAATTTGAAAACCAAATTGAGCTACGACTATCCGTTCGCGAGATACAAGCCTCCAAAATTTCGAAATTTTCAAATTTTCTAAAGTCAATTTAAAAGTACCCTATCAGTTAGATTTTGTCCCGTAGATTACAAATCTAAAAACCAATTGAGTTACGACTTTTAGTTTGAAAGATATGAGAGTTTAAAATTACAAAAAAAGTTCCAAGGGTTCCCTCTTCTTCTGAAACATGGAAAAATATCCTCTTGTCAAAAGTGAATTTATTGCATTTTGATGGAGTTTTCGGGACGAAGCACAGGAATTTGAAAACCAAATTGGGCTACGACTATCCGTTCACGAGATACAAGTCTCTAAGTTTCGAAATTTTCACCCAATCTCCTAAGGTCTAAATTCAAAAGTCTTTACTTGGGATTTAAAACTAATCTGTGAAATAGGTTTTGTCACGTAAATTCCAAAACATTTGGACATTTTCATTTTAAGTGAGTCACACTGTATAATGGAATTTGCCGATAAAAAACACCAATTTCCTTAACATAACATTTTATTACATTATTTGACATTATTACAATAAAAATGTAAGTTCGAAAGTGACAGTCTTTCGAAAGGGATTGTGATATAATTGTTTTTTTTTTTCTTTTTTATACAATTAGAATTTTTGTGAGTTTGTTGCTGTAAGACGGAAACTATGAGTGGAAGAATCTCATTTTCTTTGTCAACATTACATAACAATCTATAAAATCTATAACATCCACAGCTTGTATATATTTTTATTATCATTGTGTTTTGGCACACCCTCTGGAAGTTCCCCGATTTTAATTAAAGGCACCAGCCAGCAATGTCACTTTTCCATAAACATCAAGGATTTATTTATAACATAAAATAACATCTATTGCAAGGGAATACGCGCATGACGACTTTTTATATACAGGGCGATTCATTCATAATGGCATTAATTTAAAGAGAAGATAGTGAAAAATAAGTATAATACGAATACGTGATTAAAAAAAATTTTCAGGTATAATTACGCTGAAAAAGATATTTTACAGCTATTATTGTAACGAGATTATAATGCGATTTATAATAATTGAGGACGTTGCCAGGCCGAGTCGTTTGGCCACGTCCGAGATTCTTTAAATCGCTAATAATCGCATTCGCGGAGCTTTATCGTATCATTGACAACGATGACATAAAAAATCGACAAATTTTTAAAATGAAATTTGTATTTAGCGTATTTTGATAGGTAACTAACGTATTATATCTGTTATTAACGTATTATGTGCTACTAAGTTATTATGAAGCTGCTAAATATTATGAGGTTAATAAATATCAATAAAGATTTAATTTTAAGGACACTTAATTTTCAATGATACGATAAAAATCATAATTTAAACCCCTTTTTGAGCTGTTACTGACTCCAAGGCCCAGATAAATAGAAAAAAGAAGAATTTGCGGCTGCGCAGTTGGGACTCGGGCAAAACAAATAAACAAAACATTGCTAGGTAATGTCTTTAAATGACAATACGAAAAACATTAAATGATGCTGGTGGCACCGATGGTTGGAAAAGTCATTGGGTGATTTGCATTTTTATATGATAATCGGGTAACAACGAATCGCAGAAGAAAGTTAGGCGAAAATAAAATAAAAATGAAATCGCGAAATGAATGTAAACGTTAATATCAACACTGCAAGTAATGAATTAAATTTGCTGTTGTGGGTGCAAGTGTTAAAATGTTTAGTTTACCGACGAATCATCACTTTTTTCATTCGCCTGACAATTCCAAAATAGTTCGAAAAAGAGGCACTCGAGTATTAATGTAAGCACACTGCACCTATTCTAACTGTGGGCTATCGTTGACATATTTTTTATAAACAACAATCTAACTGCCAACTACCGTTAATATGGTTCAAAATTAAATAAACCAGTGCGTCGTATCGTTATTTATTTTGTAAAATTAATATTTTAGTTTGAATCGTTTGTGTTCGTTTATTTTTTGAATTTGCGTTCTACTCTACATCAAACTTGATTGATTAACGAAACAAAAAAAAATTAAATAGTTTTAAGTGTATGAAAATACAAATATTTATTCATCAAAATAACTAATAGAAATTTGTTGGCCACTAATTAGCGATGTTTCGTCCTCGTCGTGATCAGCGTCTGTTGCCGTAAAGCATTTAATGTTGTCAGCAGCGCCGGGCTCTTGGTGGTCAATGGATTGATTTGGGTCTATTTTAAAAGCCCAATAAAAATTTTTTTTCGATTTTCTGTCTTCACTAAGTCTTCCGAACACGTAGTTAAAATTAATGCCACTATGACAGAATCACCCTGTATAATATTAATAACGAATGAGCAAAGATTGTTATCAGTGTGAACGGTTTTGAAGAAAAATCAAACATTAATTTGGAAAGCTTCTCGGTTTAATTTGGAAAGTCCTCGTGATTTGTGCCCTTTATCAAATTCCACATCGCTCAAATCTCTAGGATTCAGGTCGGAAAATCTGCTGGGTGGGTGGATACGTTCGTTGAAACTAGGTGCATGAGAGATGCTGAAAGTCGTTTCATCATTATGACTAGAATAACCGCTACTACTTCGAACGTGCTTTTTGTTGAGAGGTGGCGCTTTGTGTTTACCCTTTCTGGATGGGTAGGGTTTTCGGTTGAGGCTTCCTGAAGCCGGAGACGTTTCGGATGACGAAGAAGACCCTTCCGCGCCTCCTACGTTAATGAAAATACGTCGTAAGTAAAATATAAAGATTGCACAAAGTTTTGTGGATGTTAATTTAGCTTACCACGCATTCGGTGAGCAAAAGATATGAGTTCTTGACTAGTGGCCCTACCGTCCCCTTCGGAATCCGAACCGAGAGTATCGTACTCTGAAATAGGTAGGTGGAGGGTTAGTATCTTCTTCACCTCAGAGTCAGTGCTGCCGAGGTTATCAGACTCTGAAATATAATGAACTGTTGCTTTTGTTATCGTGTTTTTTACGACAATGTGTTGTGCGAATACACCGATTGTGGCAGCAATGGCCCAGGAAAATGTTCACGATTTTCGCAATAGACCACAATTTGATTTAGTTAATTAAATTACCTTGACTTTCCGAATGAGGATCCCTCAGTCTTCCCCCTTTTCTCCTTACTTTGGTATATTCCGGTTCTTTATTCTGAAATTATAATACATATTCGTTAATCCTATTTAGTGCAAGCGAGAGGAACAACATCTTTTAAAAAGACTCACATTACAAAAAAGTAAGAAGAATAGGATGCTGAATAAAAACAAGTTGATGAGCTATGAAAACGTAAAGGTGAAAGTAAGCGGACAAACCCAAATACTTAACGGATATGAGAAGCGAAAACGTAAATAAAGAAACTTACATTTCCTAACTTAAACTTATCGATAGGTGGAGGTTTAACATCATGATAAACAAAAGAGCCGCGTACCGAATGGTACGGCCCGCTATATACGTTTCCGCTATACGAACTCTCGCTATAGGCAGGTTTGGATAGCTGGAATGTCGCGTAAGGGCAAATATCTTCTATGTAATCCGCCGAATCGACCTTATAACTATCGGTATCGACCGCCAGAGATTGTGGCGCTCTACCGATTCTCACCGCCAAATACTGTTGATCTCTATTCTGTTTATTTTGAATTTGAGCGATCGAGGGCGACTCTCCTAAGGGACGATTTTGAGCCTGCCTTTCTTCATTCATTTCTGCAACATATTTTATCGTCATTTATATTTTATTCACTCGATCGACGCGTTTCTTACTTTTTCTCCAAAATAACGCCGCCACTAGAGCCGCAACAAATAGGAGAGATATGATGATCGGAAGCCAAACTTTGAAATTTGCGTAAAACGGATGATCGCCGGAATGCGATACTGGAGGAGAAAATTCTGGAACGACTAAATAATACATTTTTTATTATGATGTAGGCAGCAAAGGTGTTGGAATTATTTAAGGTGTTATAATAAAGTGGGACAAGACGTGATATAATTCGATATAGATCAGTTTATTATTTGCAAGTCAGTTATTACGCTTTTAACTCAAAGAAATACTTCCTAATTAATTGCTTATTGAATAAATTTATTGTAAAATTTCTAGAATTACTTTTTACTGACCTCCCAGTAATGTTAAGGTTGTAAAATTGTAAATAGCTTCCGTGTCTCCTGCGTTATTGTGCGCAGTTATCTTGATGTGATATTCGGTGGCGGGCCACAAATTCGTTATGCTGAAGATACGTTCTGTCGGCTTGACGTGATTAGAAGACATCGACCACGAGTCGTGATTTACAATTTTGTATTCGATTACAAAATATAAAATTCCGCATCCTCCGTCACCCCACGAATCCAACCAGACTGTCGCTACAGTGGCGTTCATCGTTAACATTTGCGATTGTTTAGGTTTCACGGGCACTGAAAAATTAATATTTCAATTATAATGATAATGAGCATTAGTTGCTCGTGAGACCGTCGGTCAAAAAATAATCATTTATTTGATCAATTTGTACCAATCATAATTATTAAACTTTATTAATGATTAAATCATATCGATACATGTGAAAAATTCCACGATGTTTCTATAAATATATGCTATGATCGGACCTGGTTTCCCTTTTTAGCATCATCGGCGGTTACATATACCGGCAATTTGTTTACTCGTTGTTATGTTAACAAGCTCCATGGATCACAGACTCCTACGAATATTTCGTCTGATCCGAATTCTCGTCCAAAGTTTCAATTAGAGGTGTGTTCAGAAGATCGAGCTGCTCGTTCATAAGTGTAATAAAGTTACTACTACTACTACTAATTACCTATTATGAAAAATGTCCTGATAATATGATTCATATCATATTACTTTAACTGGCGAGATTTAGTCACTATACAAAATGACTGTCGATTATATATAATCTCTAGTTACTTTAGTTGTAGCTGTAATATATACGTAAACCGTACATAATCCATAATATCCAGATTATTTACTTCGATTATAACGTAATTAAATAAAAGATGCACATGTACCTGTCCCTTTGGTGTGAGCCGTAACGATATCGCAAGGTAAGCCGGTTCCGATCCTATTAAATGCCGTAATGTACAGTAAATATCGCGTACCGCACCAAAGATTTCTTAGCATATGTTCGTCAGTCCTAGCCGGAATCTGAAGTTCTTCCCAATCTCCGTGATCCCTTTTATAATTAATAACGTAACCCAAAATGGGAGATCCCCCATTACCTTGATCCGTCCAACGCAAATGCAAACTGTCCGTAAAAGATTCGATAACATTGAGCACCGGCGCTTCGGGCGGCACTAACACTTTTAAACTGTACACAATTTCATCGTGTCCGTATTGATTTTCGACGCTACAAGAGTAATTCGCACGATCGACGCTTTGTACGTCTTTGATGAGTAACGTGGCGTTAGCGAAAATTGAGCGCCTACCGCCGACTTCCAGAGGCGCATCGTTAAGTCGCCAGTTTGCGTTCGGGAGAGGTATGCCGACTCGCCTGCAATGAAGAAATACGTCTTGTTTCCAGGCGCAGATTATTTCGCGGCCGAAGGAAGCTATTCGGGCGGGAACGTCTCTCTGGGGAGCCACAGTTACTATTCGAGAACCTTCGCCTTCCCCTATCTGTAATAATAATATTTATTAAATTATATAACAAATTGGTTAGTATTTTCTCAATTAGCAGTTATAATCGGTAATCGTATTTTTTTATATGACGTGATTCCCTGGAATGTGTTAGAATTTGTAAGAAGGTTAGAGAAGAGACTCGCAAGTCGATGATTGAAATGGAATGACGCGGTTCGTTTATTCTAGACTTCTGGAGTCGTCGAATATTCGAAAACGGATGATCTTAAATAAGAGAGGCAAATCGATTCAAAACAGATGTAATTTCGATGAAATACAAATAGATTTATCTACTCCGTTGAATAGAAATCACGTGTTATTATTTACGACCTTGGTAACGTTTTGAATATGAGAAAATCAATCTAATTACCCTTGTGGACGCTGTCACCCAAAATTGTAAATTGGCACTTTCTTGTATTCTAACCACTTCGTGTATATGAGTTACCGGACTTAATACTCTTTTATGGGTTCCTTCTTCTTTGCCATCTTCGACTATGCTCATATAAAACGTGTAACCTACCAACGGCCCGTTGCTATATTTCGGTGGTAGCCAAGAGACTAAGATTTTATTGGAACTGCTATGGACCGCTTTGATGTCCGCCGGTGCGGATGGCACTGAAACATTTTACTTTAAATACTGAATTCCGCGAATCATTTCTTATTAAAACGGTACCATCTTCTTCGGTCTGACAAAAAATCGGCTCAGATCTGATTCCCTCTCCGCTAGAGGTGTACGCCAGAACGGTTATGCTGTAATTCGTGAATTTTCTCAAACCGGATATTGTCGTGCGCAGTTGATTAACTAATTTAGTCTGTTGATCGTCGTTATCTAAAAGGAAGCGTACTAAAAAAATATATCAGCGGTTCTCGTCCCTCCTACCGAACCATTCGCCGACGGAATGGTAGGTCACTTTGTAGCCCTGTATAATTCCATTCCTTCCTTCGGGTAGAGGGGGTTCCCACGATATATGTAAGCTTTGAGCATTCAACACTGAGCATTGAACGTTTTCGGGTGGTAATGAAGGGGAATCTTCCAAAGTTCTCGCTGTTACAGGTTCGCTGGTAGGGCCCGATCCTCGACTATTGTAAGCCTAAACGAAAAAATTTTAAAATTCCAACATTCGAACGATCGGCATCGTTATGCGTACTTGTACGACGATACTGTAAGTCGTATATTTAGACAGACTCTGTAATGTGGCTTCTCCTCCGTAATGGGGTCTAACTTCGACACTTTTAAATATATAATTCTGTTCTATATTATTGGAATCGGCAGGGTATTCTTGGTAACCGACGTGGTAACCGAGAAGATTACCGTTCCACGTATCTCGCGGGGGAGGTTCCCAAGTTACTACTAATTCCGTAGAACTCTTAGCTTCCGCTCTGATGTCCAATGGAGCACCACCAGGCACTAAAATCGTAATAGAAATATACTATTAACGGTAGATTTAGAAGATATTTGCGACAAACTGATTTTTTACATTTAACCTTAAATCCTAACTAAAATCCAATAAATACGAACATGTGTTAGTCTGCCTGATTGTCCAGTTCCTATGGCTTAATTACAGTCGAAAGCGGATATAACGACATTGGAGGGACTATAAACTACGGACGCTGCAACCGGCAGTTGTTATAAGCAATATAACTGGTAGTACACTTAATTTTTAAACTAATCGGCCGAGATCTTGTCATTTAGTCGTAATAACCGATGCGTCGCTGTAAACGATGTCGTTATATCCGGTTTTGACTGTATATACTGACGCGATTTTGACGAAAATTAGTATATAAACGTACTTTGAGATGAGAAATCGTCAAAAGGATACGTTTTATTGCGAAAAACTATTACAAATATTCTTAAACTAACATTTTATCCGGAAAGAATAAATAATCTTTGTCCATTTTCTATGTAAATAAATGATCGATAGTGTCATCTAACTTTACCGCAATCTTACGAGTAGGGTTCTTCTAATATAATGGTCTGATAGCATGAAGTAATGCGATAGGGCGCAACTTTGCTATTCTACGTTTAGCTGGAGATTTGCTAAATGTACACATGATCGTATCAACGAATTTGAAGAAGTCATCATTCTGCCCTCTGTACGAACTCTTAGCGCTGTGCATAACTGATAAAGTTGATATTAATAGGATTATCCAAACTAATTTTTAAAATGAGAAAGTACCTATGTTTGATTGACAGCAACATCTATTACTATTTTACAGAAATCTAATATATTTAATTATCTGGTTCACAATTAAAACAAAAAATAAAAAATTAAAACATTAAAACTAACCACTGATCCATCAATTTAAGATATTTAAAAACTCTCTTTAATTTCGGAACATTTTTCCTTCACATTATAAAAGCAAGTACTATTTATCTAATTCCGCAAACCAAATCGAGAGTAATAATTAGATTCATATAAAGAATTTTTGGCAAAGATGTCCCTAGAGCTTTAAAGGGAAGAAAAAATAAAAGGTCTCCCAAGAATTGTTTCACTTTTTAATTGCTATTAATAATTTTCTTATTTCATATTCTTCCCTTAGCTGTCTCTTTGCTTCTTAGTAATGCAGTTAGACTTAAAAAAATTAACCAAGGGTTCCGTTCCAATTACTACTACAATGAACAATCATAAACCGAATTATAGCATTTTTATTTATGTATGAATGTTATCCGAATTTTCTTGTGTTATAATTTAAAAAAAATTGTCTACTTTCAAATGCAAACTTTTTTTTACAATTAATTGCAATATTTATGGAACTGCTGACTGTATTGATATTTTTTCAGGTACAAAGCGGTCATTCGCAATTCGCAATGAATCGATGACTAACATAGTTTCTGAGATCCTCTCGGATCGCGCTAAAATGCTCGATTCCAACCGCAATCACTGTCCGTCCGGCAACATTTTCAAACTGTTACTTTTTAATAAATCGATCGATTTATTTCGTCGTATACCAATCGAAAATACATAAAAAATTTAGATAAGGTTAGACAAGTTTTAAAGATGTAACACAATTAATTACCTTCTTCGAGAGTGTTAACTTGCACAGTTTGACTGTGTTCACTCAATCCTAAGCGATTTTCGGCTAAAATTCTCAAATGATAAACTTGGGCTGGCAAAAGGTTTTGTATGGTGGTTGTCGTTTGAGTTCCCGGAACTGTTACCTTCGTCGGTTGATTCGGCCAAGGTTCTATTACAAAACGATGTATTCGTCAGTATTTACATAACGGAATAGAAAAATGAGATGAATAGAATAGGAAAACGAGATGAATAGAATAGAAATACCTGATCCCAGTTTGATCTGAATAACATAATTTAAAACAGGACTGTTTCCGGCATACGGTTGAGTCCACGATACTCCTATCGACCTAGACAATTGATCCATGACTCTAACATTTTTAGGTGGTTCGGGGATTTCTTGTACGATCAACTGGATGTTCATATCGTCGTTTCCGTAGGCGTTAGAAGCCGAGCAGGTGAATACACCGGTATCTTGTCGGACAGTCCTATCTATGCCCAGTTCGGAAACCATACCTTCATTAAGCACTTGTTCTCTGATCGTATAACGTTGATCGATGCCGTTGGAAATGTGTTGACCGCCCATTTTCCACTCAATTTCGATAGGGGTATCGCCCAAAGCGGAGCATTGCAGATGAGCCGCTTCTCCTTTGACAACTTGCACTTGTTTAGCTTTTTGAGCGAAATGAGCGGGAGCTAAAAACGATGATTTTTTTTTAACCGTTTCGATAACGCATATTAACATACCGTTGACTTTAAGAAATATCACCTTACTCACTCCAGCGCCTATATTATTTTTAGCTTCGCACAAATAATGTCCTTCGTTGTCTTTTGATATGTGCGTAAATATCAACGAACCGTTTTGAAATTGCTGTACGTTAGGTTGAAAAAGAAAATCTTTATACTCTCCCGGCTGTTGCTCACCTAAACGTAAATAGTCGCTTGATTGCGAGAAATCCCGATCGAAACTTGCTTACCGACAGCTTTTTTCCACGTTATCACCGGTTTCGGATAACCATCGGCTTGACAGTGTAAGATGGCGTCTTGACTAGCGGCAACGTTAGCATCCGAAGGTTCGACGGTCCATCTGGGCGGCACTGAAAAATTATCAAACAATTCAAATCTATCGGCGGTCGTTCTATTTCAACAAAATTACCGTTTACTGTGAGAGGAACGGCGTACTTCTCGTTGCCCGCCACGTTGCTCGCTATGCAGGTGTAATTTCCGCTATGAGCGGAAGTCACCTGATCGATGATTAAAGACGAGGAAAATTCGTCTATTCGTCTTATTACCGTTCCCAGAGCGGCATTGTTGGAGACGACTTTTCCGTCTCGCTCCCATCGGAACGTTAGAGGTAGATCGCCGTCGATTATTTGGCACGTTATGGCCGCCCTCATACCTTCCCGAAGGAGATCTGTCATCGGATTTATCGGCATTATCTTGGGAGGTACTGAAATTTCAAATTCCAATAGTTCAATAAATTCGTCGACAATTATGTCATTCAACAATGAGTGTAATAAACGAGGAGGGAATAAAATGGTAAATTAAAATTTATAAAGAAATAGTGTTAGTTATAGAATAAATGATTCGTTTCGACAGAGTTGATATCTCGGTCGATAAATTTGAAATGTTTTTTTTTGCAATTCTTCCAGGTAGAATATTACCAATTAAATCTATAACATCGAAAACGATAACTCACCGATTACTTGAACTTCCACGTCCCTCCTGGCCGAATTTCTCTGTCTATTGAGTGCCTGGCACGTATACGTTCCCGCGTCTTCTTTTCTTTGCGTTTGTTCCACTACGAGCGTGCCGTTGGCATATACCCTTTGCCTCCTGTTTATCGGAAGGATTTGTCCTTCTCTCTCCCAAGTAATCGTTTCTATGGGAAACCCCGCCACCGGACATTTGATAATCAAATCGCTGCCCGCTATTCCCGTAATTTTCGGCATCTCCCGGATGTAGGGCAAACCGTAAACATTCACTCTGGCACTATGAGAAATTTTGCCGACGCTGTTATGAGCCGTGCAAGAATACTCTCCACCGTCTTCTGCTTTAATATTGGTAACATTTACGTGGCTAATGACGTCATCTTGTATTGTCACATACTGACCTGAAACAAAGGCATTTGCTTTATCAGAATATATGTATGTATGTAGAATTGACAGTTTATAATTTTTCATTTTTACAACACTGTACCTTAAAGGCAATCTATGTTAAGTCCCATTTTTCTCAAAATGAGTTAAATATGTTATGGTAAAGATGTTATGCCATCTTCAGCATTAAGATGTCTAAATAAACAATAAATTGAGGCTTTTTTGAAACATATGAAGTCCAGGATTACGCCGGATCTAAACTTCGTTAAGTAACTTTAACTTTGTTTATCATAATAATAAGTTTTATGACTTAACATAGTTCGCTTCTGGAGTACAAAACTGTTAACTATGTACAGTACTAAACTTTTATGCAAAGTGGACCCCCTCCTTTCGTTATCATGTTTTTTTTTCTGCTTTTTTTTGAAGACTTCAAAATGCAGTCTCAACATTTTAATTTTTGTACAAAAAAAAAAAATCGTTTCGATGTTTATGGTAAACCAATATCAAGTCTGTATGTATTTTTCCGTATATATCGTGCTCACCTACTAAAAATCTAGGGTTATCAGGTATCGGGAAACCGTCGAGGTGCCAAATGAACTGCGGCGGAGGATTTCCGGATGCGACACACTTTAAAGACACCGTCGGACCGGGCTGTAGCGTTTGTTCCGAAAACCAATAAATAAGTTCCGGTCCGGCATCCCCCATGTCCAATTCGGCTGTTGCTTGCGTCTGATCCCAGTTGTTGGTGGCCATGCACTGGTACATGCCCCTATCGTCCTTCGTTAGCTGTCTTATGGTTAGACGCGGCGGCTCGACGGTCACTTCAACTCTACCATCGGGAGCGACGGGTTTGCCTGAAATAAAAAAAAGTCGACTTTTTGAACTATTATTTCGTGAAAATAGGGGCCTTTACACATACATTCTTTCCGGCGGGTTTAGGCTCGCCATTCAAATCGCGTGTGAAACAATGTCAGTCTAAATGCAAAATTTTCACTTGGAAAACCAATGCGTTAAAATCATGTAGGATTGACTCGTAAAAGGTCTGGCGCGAATGGAACGTTACATTACTAGTGACAAACTTTTGGAACATCACCTTCTTTGCGTATCGCTTGGAACTCGCGATTAACGTCCTGATAAGATCGCGTGAAAGGACTAAGTGAAAAGCGGTCTATTATTCGATGTGCATATCTAATTGAACGATTACCTTATGAAATGTGCTAATGGTAATATACCTA
This sequence comes from Dastarcus helophoroides, assembly GCA_028583605.1. Classification (NCBI taxonomy): domain Eukaryota; kingdom Metazoa; phylum Arthropoda; class Insecta; order Coleoptera; family Bothrideridae; genus Dastarcus; species Dastarcus helophoroides. Next base: position 23,094 of record CM053330.1, read on the forward strand.
AAACAGATAATGATGGAAATTACTTCTAGATGGCTTAGAGTTTACAGATTAAACTTTAAAGTACTAAATTTATAAGTGAACACTTTTAGTAGTTCTTTGACACGGTCCAATCCCGGAAGAAGTATATCCTGTACTGACTCTGGCCGTGGAAGCCTTCGTTATCATACTAAAGTTATAATTCATTCTCGAATAACTTAGGAAATAGGCAATTGTGCATTAATCGCTTTGATTATTTTCATTTCTAGCGCACCTAGGGATCAAACTGAAATCATTTGAACCGCAACATTGTTATTAATAAGTCATTGGCAAATTGGTTAGATCTAGTTGATATTAGGTTGCCAACTTGGCTCATAGCATGTACAAACGGGGGCGGGATGTTCATGGACCACATTTTACGAGCTACCATACAACTTAACTGCTACAGTTTCATAAACTCATTATCGGGGTTAACTTTATATAAACCTACCAAATATTATTATAAGCGGAAGCGCATTTAATAGAGTTACAGTTCGACATCTATAACCCGAAAAGGTTTCCAATTTATAATCGCAAGCTCGGTATTTATATGTTTAAAACGTTTTGTGGATACCGCCGAGGTCGCGCCAACACCGAAATAAATAATTGCTTTTAGCGTCAATTTAGTGCCATTTGGGAAAAAATTGAGACTGAATTAATATCGTTGCCTTTGATCAACAAATACTCACAGACAATTGTTAACAAACTAATAAAACCCTTAGATACAAACTTAATTATAACTCTTACTTTGTGTAAATGTTCCCACCTTTTACAAATTATTCAATGGGGTTATCAGGTTGGCAAGTAGGACCGAAGAGTAAAAATGAGTACTTCTGATCTCGTCGCATTCAAAGAAGCCAGAAATTAGATCGACTCGGACATCATTACATTAACTCTTCGCGTAGATTCGTCGAATTCGTCCTTAAATTTTATGAAACTCGCCTTGCTGTTTTTGTTTCTCTCTTTAGATTCTCTCATCTTCAGATTCTGACTTTATGATAATGCGATAGTCAATTTGAAGGAAATTGCTTACCGTTGTGCAGCCAAATGACTTGCGACACGGGATATCCATTAACGATGCACTGAAAGCTGGCTTCTTTGCCAACATCGACCACTTGCACCTGAGGCTGGATATGTGCAGATAGGGGCGCTGTTATTTCTAGAGTAACTCTCACGCTTTCCTCACCTGCGGTGTTATTAGCGTAACATACATATACTCCGCGGTCCTCTAAGCGCACCTGAAACATAAAACGTGTCAAACATTTCGATGAAAGCCAAGTTTCCGCGTACATTTCAAGACATATTGCACGTTTATTCTCATAAATTGAACTAAAAAAAATTATTCACAGTTAGGTCGTTATTTTTTACTTTTAGGTACACACAAATTCAATTGTTCTAAGGGTAACTCGAGATTCATTCAAGCTAGTTTTTTCTTAATTATTTAAATATTTCAAACTTCATTTGAATCGAAATTTTGAGATTTTGACAAATAATAACATGAAAATTGGAAAAAACCTAAGGTTTAAAACATTCGTAATTTCGAACGGTGCGTTATACACTAGACACCTTATTCTGTGCATTTCGTTCTGACCTAAAATATATTAAGGGTGCGCTTAGAACAGACACTTTATTCCGTAAATTTCTCTCTGTCATAAAATATGTATAAAGTATTCTGGGAGAAGCTATTTGAGACTTTCAGCTATGTCTTGAATAGCTTCTCCCAAAATAATTCATACTTAATATACATATTTTATGTCAGAGAGTAATCGTTATTTACTTTTAAAATTTGGCATTTAAAATTAAACTAATGTAAACTTTTAGAAAATTCAAGAAGAAAACTCAACATTTCGATAAAATACTGAAAATGTGTTAAAAATCTTCGAAAATTTTAAATTCATTCTCGAAAGCTCAATTTTTAGAGAACACGTTCGCGCGGATGTTTTCGTGTACAATTCCGTGATAACACACACCTTAGAGATCCTTAAAAGGCCGGACGATAGGATAGAAAGACGCTCGCCCAATGCCACAGGAACACTTTGTCCTTGTAATTCGCGCTTCCAGTGATAACTGGGAACGGGATGTCCTTGTGCGACACATGGCAGAGTTACGTCTTCTCCTAGTACAACTCTCCGAGCATTGTACTTCTCTACGCTTATTCGCGGCTGAACGTTTCCTTTCGCTTCGGTGACTATAATGCGGCCTGGATACGTACTCGTTTGGACCTCGCCTAGAACAAAATACATTTTAAAATTTCCAATTTACAAAAATAACGAAAAGCTGACTCGTTATGCCGACAACGCCCCTAATCATAATCATAACCAGAAGTAATATATAAATGCGACAGTGTGTTTGTTTGTTTGTCTGCTTATATGCTTTCTACGGCTCAATAACTAAAGCGATTTTGACGAAAATTGATATAGACGTACCTTGCAAGGCGAAATCGTTAGTTGAACGCGTTTTTACACCGAAACGTGTTAAGGATACTCCCAAACTAATATTATATTTAGAGATGGTCCATTTTCTATGTAAATAAATGATTTGACAGCCACGGAAGCGTCAACTAAAGCGTTAGAGCGCAACTTTGCTACCCAATGTATAGCTAGAGATTCCTTAAATGTACACATGATCGTAACAACAAATTTGAACAAAACATCATTCTACAATATGCACGAACTCTAAAGCTGTACATAGATTAAGTTAGTTTTATTCCTTCCATCCCAACTGATTATATAAATCAAAAAGGATAGTGCCATCCATTGCTATCTTAAGCAATTGACTCCATATCATTCTTAATTAAAACCAAATACAAATTAAAACATTACAACAAATTTGAAAACTCTCTTTAATTTTGCAAAATTTTTCCATTAAGTTGTAAAGACAATTATTCATCTAATTTCCCAGGCAAAGTATTGTAAATATTGTAAGGGGGAGCTACTCGGCCTGCGAAAAAAATAATTGAATCTTCTAACAACCAAATTTATTCGCTCGAACACACATCTTGCAACACCAACTGTACAACGTGCATCGATTTGACTTTCTGTCTAATAAAAAATGCGGGAGCTGCTAGTGACAGTCAGGCTGACATTTGCCGTTGAGGTTGACCGCCAAGTTTAAATTTAAATTTTATCGTTCTACAAGATAAAAGAAAAATGATATAAACATTTTTAGGTTGCCTTTGGGACTTGTGAGGATAATACTCTTATGTGAATCGCTCTGGTATATACATTTACTTGGACGTATTCTCAGCAACATATAATACAAGAATTTAAATCTTCTAATAAAACGCAATATAATCCTGTTTAAAAATAATCTTGGCAATAAAGAGAATCCATGCAAATTGTACCTAATAAATGAATATAATTAATCGAAATTAGAGCGTTTGTGCAACTAATCTACCTTTGTCGTTTTTAATCAGAGACTACTTCTAATAAATAATACATATATACATCGAAATGTGTATTAGCGTAGCGAAATGTTTCATGGATAACATCCCTTATGAATTCATCCCTAGTAAATAACCTAACTGCATCGCAAAGAAATCAAAGAAACTAACTCATGTTTTATTCAAGCAAACGTTTACCTTTTTCTCTAGTTTAAATCGAGAGCTTATACTTCGCTTGGATTCCAACAAACCCAGATAAAACTGACGCATACATGAGTAGAATATAATTAAGACAATAAAATGGTTACTTTAGATTACATAACATACTAAACCTTATTTAACAAAGGAAGTTTCCGAAACACGTTTGACCGAAACTACATCTATTTCGACGTTAAACTTTAACATTAATTTCAAGGTACTAGAATATGTCCAAAGAAGGTTTCATCCCCTTACCACATCGGCAATTAAATAAATAATTACGCGATACGTATTTCGCCAGCAGAACTGCCATTTTCAAGCGTACGCTTGACAAGCCAGAGTATTTAGTTCAGTGCTTTAGGGTATTAGAATATGAGCACATTTATCTAGCTCGTAACGGACTGCTGTATAAAATTCCAAAACAGAATAAAACAAATCGTCTCTTTTGACCCGTCGTCGCCTGTCAACCGTCCACCAGTCTTCCTCCGAAAGAGATAGCTCCTTTAAAGGATTTGACATTACGCAGATTGTCAGTAAATTTTCTCATTGGTAAATGTATCACATAAACCTGTGCGTAATATATTACAAGTTAATAAAAAAATTATCGTCACTCCGAAATTTCTTGAAATACATACATAAACTCATATATTTTTGAAAAGAATAAAAATTGTTTTTTTCATTTAAAATCTATGCTATGGTTTCTATTTATTATATGACATCTCCAAAAGCACGAAGCCAATTAAAAAAATCATTTACATCATTAAATTCTACCTGAAAAACTGCACTAACAACGTAAAAAAATGTTTGTAGCTAATCGGAAAAAAGCTACAAATAGTTTTAGATTTTCGAAAATTTGAAATTTTTAAAAATTGTGCTAAAATAAATAAATATACAACATTTTTGTTATGACCGGGTAATTTATCTCACAAAATAGGCTCGAGTTTGTAAAAACTCCTATCATCTATCTCTGCCGGAAATAGTAGTAATAGAGCAAAACCAAAAGTGTACTATACATCTTTACATTTCACGTTTTCACGAATAAATAATGTCATGCTAACGGTACTATCATATTTTACCCAAAGGTTACGACAATATCATTTGAACACATACATTTTTATTACGATGACAAATCGTTGTCAATTTTCATTTCAACTTTTTATCAAATATTCATCAAGGCGGCTTGTTCATTTTACGATATAAACCACTCGGGACAGAAGCGAAGCATTATCCCTTTATATAGGAAAGAAAGTTCGAAACTGCGTTAAAACTTCCGATAAGAAACTTGTAAGCAAATAAAGACGCCTTCTTAAAAGACTTAATAGAGCTTCTCAGTGCACTTGCTACTTCAAAGTTTGACTTGAAACTATCGTACTTTATTTTAGTTTAAATCAAACTAGTTTAAATCTGAAATTATTGCAATCGCTGTGTTCTGTCTATCAATTTAAGCGTGTCTATACATCATATATGTAATACTTCTATATGGCGTGTTGTGTATAATCTCCACAGCAAACTGCTTTGTCAAAAAGGTGAGATGAAAGTATATGTCATACTCTTTCGAGGACAAGCATTCATCCATTTATAGCGGGAACAGATGACAAGATGGGCAGGAACACTAATAAATGAATGACAACAATGACAACTGAGGAGAAGAGGTATATTTGAAATGAACTTTGGGATTGGTTAATATACACCTCAGGAAAGTCAAACACTGTCCTATAGGAAGAATGTTAACGAAAGATTTAACATTGAGAGCTAATAGTGGGATAGATGGGCGGCGCCTTGTATTCTCCTACACCGGTGTAAACAATTCAACGCAGAGCGCAGCAATCAGTGCTGATGGAGATTTCAGTAGTACATCACAGCTTCTAACGTGTTTTGTTACGGGATTACTGCTGGCAGGCAACAATTTTATTAAAATTTGCGTACTACATGCTGTTTGTTCTTTTGGTCCGTTGATTTAATCAACGTCTGAGGCAAAATAACGCTAATATTCTTTGATAACCAAAATAAGTAAACGAGATTTCTTAAACAAAATAAATAATAATTCTAATGAAGAATATAACATAATAACTCTTTAAACATTACAATATAAGAAAATCAAATATGCTGCCAGACTGTGCTAAACAATATTTCAGTCTGTTGTAAAACTCGACGAGATTTTTTTAACATCTAAACTGGTAAGATACGAGCATGCTGCGTCAAAGTAGGGGAATACGTTCAGCGGCCGTAGAAAACTATGGAAGGGACAATTCTTAGCGTTTTACATGGACAATGAAAATTTTTCCTTATCTGTATTCTGTCCTTGAAAAAGACAAACATATATATATCCATCGCGCCTTTTTGACACAAACAAAGGGAGAAAACACGTCATATAGAAGTATTACATATATGCTATACATGTACAATATTGTATCAGTGATATTTTAGATAGGTCACGTGGTTCGAAATTTGTAATGTCATTTTAATTACTTCAATGCAACATACATGACATGGATTATAGAAGGAGGATAGTGCACGATCATAGAAAATGGAGTCGAAAAAGCGTGTAAATAGGTAGCGTGTTCTAGCGAAATCATAATTCTAATTCTCAAGAAAATATGAAAAAGTTTTACATTAATGCAAATTAAACAAGGCTTATTAAGATCAGTTTTGCACATCGGGAAACTTTGGCCGATAAAATATCACCCAAGATTTTTGTGATTTGCAATCTTACGGACTAGCTCTGAATGAATAGGGACGTATATATGTTTGTGGATCACGGTTTATTTTTAGATATTGAAGCTAACAAAGTCCAAATAATGAGCTAAAAATTCTCACCCGAACTAAAATAATTTTCCTACAACTACCATTCTAACTTTTCTAATTTAAGGTATGAGTTTTAGCGACATATTTTCGAGTGTCTTACATTTCACAAGAACGATTCTATTTGGCATCAGAATACTGAGAAATTGAGAAAGTTTTTTTGAGATTTCTTATGTTTATCTTTGTGCTAAATTCTAATCTTGTTAAACTGCGAAAAACCTTACCTATTTCATCGCATATCTCGATACGTGTTCGAGGATATTAGAATTAAATTCAAATAAATTTAGAAGATATGAATAATATCGAGGATTAATAGCCTTTAGTGTAGACGGTTTCCTTCATTTGAAACATGATGAAAACTGGAAAAATTTCAAATATACAAAGAATCTAAAATAAAATTTTGAGTTGGTAATTTTCCAATTTAATACATATTTAAAATATTTTAAGTTTACTAATATAAGATAATAAACAGTGTGTCTATCTTTTTAAATAGTTAAATAAAGTTTTATTGATAATTGGCAATAATTATGAGGATAGGTGTTTATTTCGTCCCATTCGACTGACAAAATTGCGGTCCCTTGGTTATTGAATCACATTACCAACTATGAAAAATTCCATGTAAAATGTAAGTAAAAATTCGCAATTAATGAACAGATAAGAATGATTATAATGGATACTGTTTTAAATTTTATATATCGACAGAGAAAATTATCACATTATCATAATGTTGATACTCACAAGTACAACAGTATCTTTTTCCGGGATCATTGACGAAAATATTGGCAACTAAAGAGAAACTGAGAAACGAATGTTCATGTACCTAAAGTTATACTTGTATGTGTGGTCATACGTACAATTTATTTCCAAATACTTAAAATTAGACTTCGGCGTTCTCTATACAATTAGTCTGACGAAATAATAAGAATGTTTCGAAGCATATTAAACTCTAGCTATTACCCTCGATTTTATCTGCGGAATCGGTGCAGACGGCAATCGAACAAACATATTTTCTCATTTATAAAATTAGTCGAAATGAGCGAACGGTGGACCGCGGTCCATTGGTACATGCACTGGACTATCATCAAGGAGAGTTGGGTTCGATTCCCGCTGGTGGCTTTGTCCACGCCCGTTTTTAAAAAAAACACTCTGGTTTCCAAGGTCGACTCAACCTTATGGTCAAATGAGTATTCAGGTGTAACTCGTCGAGGTAACAATAGGCGGCTACCCTTTCTCGTAAGCTGTTCAGCCCTAGCAATAACAGCCTATACCTGCTAACTCCTATAGCGCTGAAAAGAGCTTTAAAAGGAAGCTGTTATTATTTAAACGGAAAAATAACTAATTATCATGCACAGCTTTAAAGAGTTCATGCAGATTCCAGAATGTTTTAATGTTGATGCGATCAAGCTACCTTGCAACGAGTCTCCAGCTATATATTGGGTAGCAAAACTGCGCAATAATTATATTAGATGACGCTGTTGGACCATTATATTAAAATAATTCTTTGTGTAAAGTTACAGTAAGGTTGTGTTCTATCGTTAGATGACACTGTCTTTACTGTCAGATCATTTATTTCATATTGTAACTGTAATTATAATTATAATTGTAATGTAATTATAAAATTTATTTAGGAATTTTCTAGAAACTTTATTTAGAAATTTTCAAGAAAATTTGACAAGAGGAAACAGCCGCGATAACAAATCGAACGGCAGATAAGCGCTCCAGAAATTTCGGCAAACCATAAGCCTTATCTGCTCGTTCCTTCTAGAACTCGAAACGGTATCTATAAATAAGGCGGTCCGGTCGGCTTTCCCTCAGTTAGTTAGTCGATGAAAAAGTTAGCTAATCAAACAGTGTTATTGAGTTAATTACTCAGTTGTAGTGAATTCCGGAATCAGTTTGGAAATAAAGTGGATTCAATACAGAAAGATTATTTAATCTTTTTTTCAGTTTAGGAGAATTTGGAACAGTTTTTCGAGATAAAACGTATCCTACTAACCATGTCGCCTTACAAGGTACGTCTATATCAACTTTCGTCAAAATCGCTTTAGTAAATGGACCACGAAAAGCGAACAAACAGACGGACAAAAACACACTTTCCCATTTAAAAATTAGTTACAATTAGAATTAGGATATCTACATTATTTAGTATCTCTCTGAAGATGATAGCCTGGCTATCAAAACGCGTTAGAGCAACCTTTGTTGCGTTTTTTAATCTTTCTTGGTTTTAATAGACAAGATTTGTATTTCAATGATTTAGCTGATTTAATAACCATGTAAATAAAGAGATAAATAAGCAAATGATCGAAATGATGATTTGGTGGGGTTTTTTTGAACTATATTATCGTGACACTAGCAACTAAACATCAAGAAAGTGTCTTTTTGTTGTTTCTAACACAATCGTTAAGCGTCCTCAATGTATTTATCCAGTAAACGTTGTTTCAGGAAAGTGCTTATCGTGTTTTTAGTGCGATAAAGGATGATTAACTGACCTGTTAGTCGGTGAACCGTCCGACACGCGTAGTTTTTATAACCATCTCCGAGTCCTGCGTTGCTGATGTAAAGATCTCCGTTGCCCAAAACGACGTATTTGCCTCCGATGTCCGTATTAGGATAAATGTTGACCGACTCGTCCTGCACCCAGGAAGTCACCATTACATATTCGCTGACGTAATTCGGTATTTTGCATTTTAAAACGGCGGTGTTGCCAGCTATCACATATTCGTCGTGCACTTGAACGTCATATTTTTGCTTCATCACTAGGAACAAATTAAAAGCAACAATATACTTGAGCGTAAAATGAAAAAATGTTTTATCACAAAATAAACATTTATTGATTTTTGAATTACGTTCTAGAACGGATTTTGAATATTTAAGGAAGCATTCTTGAATGGTATTTACTATAGGAGCACATAAAGAAAAGATATGGAACTTTCTAACCATGTGCAAAAAGATAACGTAAACGGAATGCGACAGAATTCATTGAACGATTTAATAATATAAAATAATTGACATTGTTAACCCTTTACTGTGTAAAGTTCCTCAATATAAGCGGCGACGAAGTTGAAAAGCGAAATCAAATCAAATATTTAATATTTATTGTCGTATTTATTGGTAATACGATTAATTGTAAATATTAAAGAACAAATTAAGATCCAGGCCGTGAAAGATGTCGTGATAGAGAGTATCGTTTAGCTGAAGTGTCGTGTATTCTACTGTAGAGCTGTACTTATTCTCCCCAGATTTTCCGAGGTACAAACTGTTCATTCGTGGACGTCCATTTTTTTTTGGCATTGCAGAACCACTCACTTAGTCTATACTTTTCTAGTTGATTGATGACGAGAGTTTGACCGATTCGCTCGAAACACTAGAGCACAGGCGGATGGTTGGTGACTTGTGTCTTTTTTACAAGTACTACCATGGAAGATGCTCGCGGGAACTAATAGGACTGATCATACTGAGGCGTACAAGACAGTCGGAGACAGCAAATTTCTGTGCGGTCCAGCTTGACACAGTGAGGACTTGTGTCTACGAAGACTCTTTTTTCTATAGAACTTCCAAGCTATGGAACGCGTTACCGAAAGGAATTTTCCTCAAAAATTACAACCAATTCTTGTTTAGGAAGGCGGTTCATCGCCATATATCCTCGTTTATGCATCCTACACGGAGTGCTTTGAAGGCATATTGGGGTTGCCCTTTGCAAGTGGATTAAACTTTAAAAAAAATAGTTTAAAATCGTTAGACGAGTTGGGGCTTTTTTATTATTTTCTGTTTTAAAAACGACGCACTAGTTGAATCTACATATCAATAAACGAATCAACAGCAAGTGCCGAACGCTTAGCGAACCAACGCTTCATGGTGGCACAATGGGCTTTCCATTGACATACATGCAAGCATTTCTTCATCTGTCTGTGTCAACTTTATTTCTTCCTTTACAAGTAACACAGTCCGTTAAATTTGTCAAACAAAATTCTTAACGGGTGGCGGAAACTTTAATTAACTATGCAAGCGGTTGCAGAGGAAAGCAATAAGATTTTCTCCCTCTTCTCATTGTATTGTTAGAAAATGGAACGAAGGATAGGTAACCCGAATGAATGTATCGAGGTCGACTTGGTTCTTGAACGTCGCCTTTTCACGCCAAATTAACCATTTATTTCCTAAAATAGTTTCCTTTTGTGGTGGTCTTTAGTTAACTCGGAGTAAATGCATTGAGCCTTTGACCCCTTTTGATCTGCTAGGCGTCGGCTTTCGTACACATGTGTGTCATGAAACGTTTTACTCGAGGAAAAGCCAAAAGCCTTTGGACTTAAAAACGAAAGCCAGACGAATTTAACAAAAACATTCGACGTCAAAGGAGGTACACGTTTGCATGTTCACACGTCGTCCTTTGAACCTTTTTACTCGACTCGCTTTTTTTCTCATTTTGCTTTAAATTGTTTGATGTATAAAAAAAAGTTCATCAATTAGCATTTTACGAATGTAAGCGAAATAATGTTTATCTTAAATCAATTACTCATTAACTCTGATTCTCCTTATTTGCCATAAAATGGGTGCAATATGTAAATTGACTATGTGAAAAATTCAGTGTGTTTATATTGTGCATTGTTTAATTGTGTTTTAGTGTTATTATATTTTTATTTTAATTATTTGATTGTAGAATCACTGTGCAGTACAACAATGAGTACTAAATATTTAATATTTAATATATTTTTTTATTTTTCTACAGTAATCGATAGTTGACACTCCTGACTACTGCTTGCGTAAGTTGTCAACAATTAAAGTAAGTAAAGATGAATAATTAATAAACATCATAAAGTTATGATAAACATGCGAACAAATATGTTATGAAAACGTTTATAAGCAAACAATAAGTAAATCTAACCTAACCTCTAGTGCAAATCAACCTCCATCTAAATAAAATAAACGAAGTGCATCAATGTTTATTAAATTATTGTTACGATGTCTTTGTATATACCTGTCGGTCGCCCTACTCCAGTTGTCTTGCTTGGCCTTTCAGAGGGGATCATAAATTTTATTTAAATACAAGTGGCCAACAAGTACAATGAGACGAGCGCGGTCGACGGCACGCGCTAAAGAAGGTGGACCGAGTAGCCTTCTTTAGAGTGACTGCTGTCGATCACGGACGCCTGCCATCGGAGGTGAATTGAGTAGCTTTCGATCGGCGGACTCCGCAGCTCACAAAATTATCACCACAGTAATGTTCACTAAAAGACGGTGGTCAAAGGAACGAAAGTTTCGGAACCGCGTTAAACTACCAAAGAACCATGATGATGATGAGTACAATGAGAGAAACCAAGCAACCTCCGAAGAGTGAACAAGTAATAAACCGTGCTAATAAACCAACATCTTTTTTTATTTCATCTACCGCGAGTGTAGTGGTCCTTCGAAAAAGCAAAAACAAAGTTTAACAAACAATACAAGCTCAAAATTCTGGCCCAACGTTCGAAATATTCACTACACAAGTCGGTCTTACAACCCGTCTTAAGCAACACACCCTCAACAATCATTTTAATTGTTTAGTTGTAGAATCACAACAGTGAGTATTATAGTTATTTGTACAATAAGAGGTGTATGTGGTGATAATTTCAATTTACAAGTTATGCCATTTTAATTATTGATTACTACAATTAACTCGAAAATTAAAGGACAACCACTCTTATTTCCCAATTTTAAGTTTTCACTTCTGTCAGCAGTGCCCAGACTGGCTATGTTTTTTGACGATTTTAATAATTTAATTTTAACTGTTATCAACATAAATAAAAAAATCGATAGAGAAATGCATATAAAGCCCGCCCTAAACTATATTAACGCACATTGTATCTCTTTTTTTGAAAGCACGCCTGTCGAAAAAAAAGCAGTTACAATGTTTGAGAAGTTTAAATTGTTTTAATAAGAAATGTTACTCACGCAAAATAAAACTTGTTGCAAAAGTGGAAACAGGTTTAAAAAGTTAGAATGAAAAATTGTATTTGAAACTTCTTCGAGGCAGACGACGTAATAATATGAGTTAACTAGCGTTAGTAATATTAAACGTTCAAGAACGGAGAAGTTTTTAACGTCATTCCACTTACCTGTTTACAAGAATGTTGAGTTACAAAAATAATATGTATATAATAAATGAAAATTTTCAAAATTTAAACATGAATTAAAGTAGAGCTTTGGAGGTTACATGGCAAATAAACAGAGTAAAATGTCAAACTTTTTAAAGAAACAAACAATAAATAGAAAAAAATAACATTCGAAATTAAAAAGAAATCACGTAGGTTTCATTTCATTAGGTGACCAACGTCTCCAGAAATTGCTATTCCGTTCATTCTCCGATAGCACTTCTTTTGATTCCAAAAGCTTTTAGGGAATTGAATTCACATTTTAACGGGCCAATTGTTCTTTTTCTTTTAACCGCGCGAGAAAATCCATTTGGACCGGTGTCGGGTCGACTTCTGCATATTTAAAGGTTTATATTTTCCTCGTAGATTGTTGCAGACGAAAAAACAAATGTATTTATCATTAAAATGTTCACTCGTTCGCATTCCAATTTTATTTATTTTATGTTTTTAAATTTGGCAATTTTATCAAGGTAAGTCTTAAAACAAAGTATTATACATGTATACATATATTTGTTAGTTGATTATGAAATAAGAATTGATATTTTTTACATTTTGATTTCTGTTGTTAAAGGCGTTGCTAAATTCGTAAGATACATTAAGCAAAACTGGAGATTGCGTATCCATTAGCTATGTTAAGCGGTGAAAAATGCAAGAAAATGAATCTTCCAGCAACTAAACACGACCGCCGCGTTCTTTGAATAATTGATTATGCTTAAAAGCTTTTCGGTGGCCAGATGTGCCTTTAGTAATATCAAGAGAAAACGCTTGCTTTCAACCAGTGGAAGTACTTTACAGTTTTCAGTAAAATGCATCTCCAAGCAGTAAAAAAGAAAATAATTCACAGTTCAAATAATTTTTCGCCGGTATCATCATTTAAACATTTTCCAAATTAAAGTTTCATACCGTTTATATTTTAAATCAATTTTGAGTACAGTGTGTCTCTTTTTTGAGTAAATTTACCTCCAGTGTAATTTGTAGCCGAGGAGGTTGTCGCTAGTGATTTAAGTTCTCTAACACAACTTTCAAAGGATGTCCGGGAACACCTGTTAGCTTAATGCGCTCCATAAATTTAAGTAACTTACTCCGTTTCGTGCCAACTGAACTAATTCAATACAAAGAATAGAAAGCATTTAAGACAGAATGCTAATACAACCTATTTGAGTCGCCAAATTGACATAAAATAATTCAGCCAAGAGAGAGTTGGGCTCGCACAATTAGGGTTCCGTACCAGCGAACAGTCAATAGACCAAATTAAATCATGTATGGATTTAAAATTTCATCCAAATTTTCTTGTGTTATAATTAAAAAATGTCTATTTTCAGATATACACATTTTTTTCTACAATCAATCCAAATATTTATGGAACTGATGACCGTATTGATAATGTCTCAAATAATTCATTCGCAATAAGTCAATGACTAACATAGTTTATAAGTATCGTCAATTTCAACCGCAATTACTGGGTTGCTGGAACTAGTGCTAGCTCCGAAATTATTCATCTAAATGAAATAATGTAAATGACAGATTTGATCTGCCTTCAAGAATGTTTTTTTTGAAAATATCACATGAATTAAGTCAATCGACCTACCTGCCTTGACGTGCACATCTCTGCTGATGACAACGCCCAAAGCACTCTTGAGGCGACATTTATACAATGCCGCATGAACGTCGTGTCTATAGCGTTCATTCGAAAAGGCTGGAAACGACAAAGTGCCGTTAGGGAATAGCAGTCTCAACTCGGGCACCTGTAACGTCAAAGAAAGATGATGATAGTAAGATTCGCTCCGATTTTATTTGGGCATATATTTTAATACTGGCTAATATACCATCCTATCCCACTCGCTACTGTCACGGCCACTACTTTCCTTATCGTTTTAAATAAATGAATTTTGTTTTAATTTCGACATTTTTGCAAAGTTTCAATTTTTTTTTAATTTTCGCCTTTTTAAATTTTCTTTTTACCAAAATATGATTTTATCAAAATTTCAAACTTTTTCAAAATTTCGACCTATTTTCAAATCTTGTACTTTTGAAAAATTCTATTTGGAATATTTGGATTTTTGTTTAAAATTTCAAGTTTTTTAAAATTATGAATTTTTTGAAAATGTCCTTGATTAAATTTTTTTCATAATTTCGATCGTATTTCAAAATTTCAACGTTTTTATCAATATCAACGTTTTTGTCAATATCAAGATATTATATAATCAAAATTTTGAAAAAGGTCAAAACTATTTTCATAATTCCGCCTTTTTAAATGTTCGACATTTTTTCAAAATTTCCACTTTATTCAAAATTTGGACATTTTTTAAATTCGACTTTTCGACTTTTTTGAAATTTTTTTCTAATACGTGACAATGAAAAATTTTGATTAGGTCAAACTTTTTGAAAGGTTAGATTTTTCAAAATTTCGCGTTTATTCAAAATTTAGACTTTTTTTTCGAAATTTCGATTTCGTGTCAAAAAAGACTTTTTTTCAAAATTTCAACTTTTTTCAAAATTTTTACTCTTTTTGTAAACTTCGACTACTTTTAATATTCTACTTTTTCGAAAATGTATCTATATTTTTCAAAATATCGACTTTTCAAAAATTAGATTGTTTTTCGAACAATTTCTATGGTAAAGGGTTCGTTCAAACTTGTTTTGAAAATTTCGCCTTTTTCAAAAGTTTTTTACTTTTATTAAAATGTTAATTTTTTTTTTAAATTTCTACCCTAAAGTTTGGACCTTTTTTTTGAAAATTTTGACTACTATTCAAAATTTCAAATTATTTTGTATAATTGGAATTCTTTGAAAATTTTACCTTCTTTAAAATTTTCTACTTTTTTCAAAATTCTAGCTCTTTTTGAAAATCTCGACCCTAAAATTTCGACCTTTTTATATAAATTTTGACTTTATTTTTGAAAATTTCGACTTTTTTAAAACTTTTGGTTTTTTATGAAAGTTTTAAAAAAATGTTCGACTTTTTTGAAAACTATAAGTATCCGAAATTTTGAATTTTCTTTGAAAAAATGTTGACTTTTCTGATAATTTTGGTAGAACGGACTGGTCCTTAGTTATCTTCAAAAATTAAAATACAAATCTTGTCCCCTGAAACCAAGAAAGATTAAAAACCACAACAAAGGTTGCTGAGTATCTCAGAGAGATACTTGGATATCGAAACGCGTTAGAGCAACCTTTGTTGTGTTGTGTAATCTTTCTTGGTTTCAGAGGGACAAGATTTGTATTTTAATTTTTCTGATACTAATGGTTTTTCTTCAGTATTTGGATTTTTCGAAACTATGACTGAACATTTTTGAATTTTTATTTTAAATCTCCATCTTTTTTTAAAATTTTTACTATTTTTAAACTTTTAATTTACTTTTGGCATTTTTAAATATTATATTTTTTCAAAATGTTGATCCCATAATTAATTAGTAATTTTGTCTATTTTTCAAAATTTTGTATTTTCCTAACAGGCAACAATAGGGTCAAAAAAAAACTAATGGTAATAATGTTTTGCATCCGCGTGTTACCTGTTCAATTTTTAAACAGCTTCAATTATATTATCAAAACGTCTAAAGCGACGTTTTTAAAACTGAGCATATATAGTTCGAACGATCTAAAAGAAAAAATGTTGCTAACCTGCGTTACGGAGGATCCGTCCGCGTGCACCCATTCAACTTCAGGCGATGGGCTACCGTGCGCTGTACAATCCACCCTTCCGCCCGACGTATTGCTGAATTCGACCCGATGAGGCGGCTCATGCAGAAAAAGCGGCCCTTGCAGGTCCAGACCGCCGCTCCATGCTGCAATAAAATAAAATCAACTTGAATGCGCCTTATAGCGAATAGTAACATTTGGCCGAATTCGCCAACTGCACCTGTTTCCTTTAAAGTTTTAACGATTCGTGAAAATTTACTCGCCCCGGGTAAACTGTTTAAATAAATGATAACATTAAATGGCTTTTAAGCGCAAACTTGGAGAATTTTTAAAGAAAGTTAACATCCCTGCATTACCGGTGAGATTCCATCGGAAGTTTTTGATAAAAATAAAAAATTAGGTAGTCTTAGCGACTACCGACAGAAGTGAAAACTTAAAATTAGGAAATAACAGTGTCTATGTAGTTGTAGTGTATGCTCTAAAGTTAATATTAGGCCATGTTGGTAACGCGTGATGGTAACGCTAAACCATAAGTTTACCCCCCATGCAAAACTGCTTAACGCACTTACAATCGTTTATTACCTAAGGATTTTTCCCGTCTTTTTTCGTTCACATTTTTTTTTTAAGTTTAATCCACTCGCAAAGGGTAACTCCATCATGCTTTCAAAGCACTGCGAGTAGGATGCGAAAACACTGATAAAAGGCGATGAACCGCCTTCTTAAACAAGGATAGGTTGTAATTTTTGGGAAAAATTCCTTTCGGTGACAAGTTCCATAACTTGGAAGTTCTATAGAAAAAAGATTCTCCGTAGACAGAAGTCCTCTCTGTGTCAAGCTGGACTGCTCAGGAATTTGCTGTCTCCGACTGTTTAGTACGCCTCAAGAAACTTGCCCTTGAGGGGATTAATCCTTTTAGTTCGTGCGAGCATCTTCCATGATAGTACTTGTAGAAAAGAGACAAGTCACCAACTATACGCCTGTGCTCCAGTGCTTCGAGAGAATCGGTCAGACTCTCGTCATCAATTAGGCGAATCGATCTTCTTTGAATTGAATCCAAGAGAGCTAAGGTGTGTTTTGGAGCTGAACCCCAATTATGAGAACAGTATTGGCTGGTGTTGGTCTAACTTGAACTTTGTATAGTGTTAATAGAGATGTGAAGTGCTTTTTAGCTCTAAAAAGAAAGCCTAGATTCTGCGAGGCGGATTTGGCGACGGCGCGCACATGATCGTCCCAAGAGAAGTTAGTGCTGACATTCACTCCTAGGATTGATAGATTAGATCCCATCGGAAAGATTTTACCGTCCATTAGTATGTTAGTTGCATAATCCCTGGATGTTTTCTTAGAGAAAACCGCGGCCTGAGTTTTTGAAGCGTTGAAGTCGACAAAATTGTTCTTACCTCATTCCAGAATAATCTCGAGATCCCGATTAATCGTCTGTATCTGTTGTTCCCTTAGTCGCTCTGAAGCAGCGATAGATAATAGTTTGTCGAAGAAAAAAGATGACACAAGATTACTTTCATCTACGTAGCCGTATAAAGGATTGGAAGTTGAAGCTAAGAGATCGCTTATGTGTAACAGAAATATAGTAGGAGACAGAACAGACCTCTGAGGCACCCCTGCGTTAATCGCAAATGTCTCGAATGAGATGCCATCGACGACGACCTGAAGAGATATGTCAGCGAGAAAATTGGATATCAAATGACAGAGTCCAGGAGGAAGACCATAAGATGTTAATTTGGCGAGAAGAGATCGGTGCCAGACTCTGTCGAAAGCCTTCGAGATATCCAATGCCACAATCCTAGCCTCACCATGTTTTTTTTCCATAGCTGAGTTACAGATATGAGTAACACATGCCAGTAGATCGATAGTGGAACGTTGTTGTCTAAAACCGTATTGCCTATCGGAGATGATTCTATTTTCCTCCAGATATTTGGGAATGTCGATGTTGATAACCTTTTCCATCACTTTGGATATAACGGGTAACAAAAATATAGGGCGATAGTTGTTAGCCAGATTCCTTTTCCCTTTTTAGGGACAGGCTGCACTCTAGCAGATTTCCAGATGTTAGGGAATACACCTTTGTTGTAAAACAGTGTGAACAATTTGCTTAGGACAGAAGTCTACTCTGGGGCGCACTTCTTAAGAACAATAGCGGGAATACCATCAAGGAAAGAAGCTTTCGAGGTGTCAGGCTCAAGGAGAATCTTCCTGATTGTGCGTAGTCTGAAAACAACTTCAGGCATCGAAGTGACAACCTTAGGAAGAATGGGAGGTTCTGCGTTTCGAGAATCAAGATTGAAACTTTCAGCAAACATGAAGGCTAACATGTCAGCCTTTTCCTTGGAGGTAGTAGCAATATTGCTATTTTCATCGAGTAAAGGTGGAAAATGTGAAGGTGTAAAATTCTTTCCAATCGACTTTGCAAATCCCCAATAGGACCTGGAACCGTTCGGACAGTTGATAAGCCTCTGGCGCATTTTTCGTTCGAAATCACCTTTTGCCTCGTCAATAACCTGTTTACAAGAATTTCATGCATCTGCATGATCTAAATCGATATCGATAACACATTAACGTTCACCCTGTATGTACTTCTTTTGCGTAACAAAATGAAAATTTTAAGAAGAATTTAAAATACAGCACAAGAACAAAGAATAATTAAAAGCATTAAAGCTAATCCGACATCAGGATTTGTTCTCACGTAGTCATTGCAGTAATTTAGAATTCATTTAAAAAAGCTTATGAGCTCAATAAGACTTAGATCAGCGCTATTATGCGTTCAAACAAAGTAGTATTAATGAACTTTCGTCACATCTCACATCTATACAGCATCGATGTTCTTGTTTGGTAAAAGTTGAATGGAAAGATGCCAAACTTATGTTTGTCCGAAACTCCAGACCGATGAACCCCATTACTTTTGTCAACAATACAAGTTGAGAGCATATAAACTTTATTTCCGCGAGATTTATATTCTTAGGCTGCTTATATGTATAGTTTGTTGTGTATTGTGTGTAGTTGTGTACCAACCAAACAACCTAAACGTCGATAACGCTGGATATAACTTTAATCTTTGAAAATAAACATCACGCTAATTTTTATTAACATTGTCACCCCATGTGTTCTCAAAATCCTACTTTTTTCTTTGAAAGTTTAACTTTCAACGGAAAACTAACACTTTTTGTTAAATTTCAACGTTTTTCTCACGAATTTGACCTTTATATATATATATATATATATATAAAAATATCAAGGTTAATTTTGAAATAGCGACATTTCAACGACAATTTTAGGAAAAAAATCTTATCTTGGAATTTTAGGAAGTTTTGGGAACTCATAAGAATTTAAATTTCAGATTCCGAAGAAAAATTAAATACTAAAAAAAGTGGAATTTTAATAAATAAACGAAAAATCAAAAAATTGACTAATAACTTCAAAAAAGAGAGATATCAAATTAGGAAAGGAAAATCAAAGTTTAAAGAAGGAAGTAAATTTCGAGTTTTCTACAAAAAGTTTAAATTTCCAGAAAAACACGAATTTGCATATAAAATCGTAAGGAAAGCCGAGTTTCCCTAGCTTGAATGAAAAACACGCTACTGATTTATTTTAAAATTACAATGGAGGATATTTTTTTTATTTTAAACTCGAAATATTAAGAGAAGAAAAGAAATATTTCGAATAATATCCAAATAAAAGTCGACATTTCAAGAAAATGTCGAAAATTTTGAAAAAAGATTAAAACTTAAAATTTTAATTTGGTTTAAAATTTTGAGAATAAAGTCAACACTTTCTAGAAACTGTGAAAATTGTTAGTTTCTGATATAATTTTAAAACAGAAATGACAAACTGATAGTAAACTCTTAATTTTGAGATCAAAATTGCACGGATTTGTGTAAAGTTTTGAAAAATAAATTGAAATTTCTAAAAAGTAAAGGGTAAAATAAAAACTGTTTTAAGTACATAAATTCAACGAACCGAAATAAACCGATATTTTTTTCCGGTTTCGCTCCGGTTTTCGTTCCGACAAAAATATCAGTTTTTTTGGTTTCCGGTTTTCGGTTGAGATCCAGTTCAAAGCCCAGAAAAATTTCATAAGTATGAAAATTGGAATTTTAAAATTTCAGGACTTAATTTTGTTTTTCTATTGAAGCTTTCACTAGTTTGACTTTTTTCTCGAAGTTATGAGTTAAAATCACGATATTAAAAAAATAAAAATTTAATTTTAAGATTTATCTTTCAAAGTTTGGGAATAATAACATATATATATATATATTTTTTGTTCTAGAACAGCATTCAGTTCCTTACCGAGGAAAGGCAGGTTGCTCCGAGACCTAAGATATATGGATAAAGTCTTTCGGAACGTTATATTTTAAATTACAAATCATAAATTCGAATAGAGATAAGATATTTGGCAAGCTCCCTTGCTGCTTTTTATATGAGCAAAATAGCCTACAGCTTACCATAATTTATAGTAGAAAATGCGTATTTTAGAAACTGATTTTAATGACAATGGATGCATCAGAGAATTTTTATAATAATTTCAATTTAATTTTTTTTTTAAGTGAAAACTTTTTTAGCGATTTTGGATAGGGACCTACACGCGTCACCATTACGCGTTACCCACATGTTCTACTGTTAACATTAGTCCATGAGCATGTAGGTGAAGTAAATTAGTGTAATGATAACGCGAAACGATTAAAATATTGCCAGCATTCCGACTTGTTTACTAATGTGGCTTCGAACTACACTACATAGACACTGTTAAGTTTTCACTTCTGTCGCAGCCTCTAAGACTGCCTAATTTGTTTTTAATCGAGAATATACAAACATACATTACGCTTTACTTGACGCGAGATAATTGAAAAAAGTTTTTTAATTATACGAATAATCGGACGGCCCAACACATCTTTGTGGAAATGAAAATTGTGGAATAACAAAAAAAAACGACCGCCTTATTAACAACTTTCAAACTCTACCGAGACAAGCGTACTCCAATTAAGTAAACACAAAAGTTCTCTTACGGTGCTAATTCAGCACATTTTCATTGCAAAAGGTCTTTGTGGAAAATTTGCATGTTTTGCGTTTTTAACTGGAATCTTTCAGCAAACAAAATATTTACAACGACTGCTGGAATATTGGCGGAAACCAAAGAAATGAAAAACGTTGGAAAAATCTACAAAAGAAATTAACTCAGAGTTCAACAAACACGGGTGCAATATAGGGACCAAATTCAAGAGCTCGATATCCTTTCACATGGATCACATAGAAAAAAAATTCAAATGTTCAAATTTAAATTTACTTATTTCCAAAGTTTTAGGGAAAAAAAGATTTTTAAATTTTTGACATTTTTTAATAAATTTCAACATATACAGGCTGGACCATAAGTAATAGTACATAGAGCAAGAGTAAATTTTTTTGTATAAAAATAACATGATTTAACCACAATTACCTTTTACCAAAAGTTAATATTAAGAGAGATATAGGGTGTCAAAGTTGAAAAAAAAATGTGATTTTTTCGCATAACTGATGAACACATTTCACTGTAGACAAGAAATTTGGCATAGGGAGGTTTCTTTGGTCAAGAAATTCTAATTTGCTAACAGATTATCAGTAACTCATGGGAGGCGCCACCTGCGTTACCTTGTATTATTCTAAAGCATCATAACTTTTTTCTGCCTTCATATGCGCTTATTTTAAATAGATTTTTTTATTTACCTACGTTTTTTTACGTAAAAAAGATATAATTTCTAAATGTCGATACAAGCAACCGTTTTCAAGATATTTGCCTTCAAAGTTTACCGTACGTTTATTTTAAGTTACGTAGATGTGAATTTTTCGCAGTAGCTTTCAAATTAAAAGCAATAAAACTGACTCTAAAATAGTTTACATCAAATATTACTCTACTGATATTATTATTACACATATTTTTTAAATTTCTAAAGCAAATTTAGATAAAATACCAAAACAAAATTTATTTTCAAAAATAAGTATGTGGGAAATGATCCTTTTTCATGTAAAGGGATTGTAAACAATTAAAAATCTGACTGTCTTTTATTAAAATTTATCTCCAAATATCTGCTTGCACCACCCAGACTATTAAAATTTTCTTGTGAGGACTCGGACATCATATCTCACATTTCTATGTTCGAAAATAAATTAGGTCTTAATTTTTTGGATTTTCTTTATTGAGATTTTCAAAATTTAGGTAATAATATTATCAGCAAAGTAATATTTGACATAAATTAGTTTCAAAGCTGTCTTATGATTACTTTTTTTTCACGCCTACTTCGAAAATTTAATATCTTAGTAATTTAAAAACAAGGCACGTCAAGCTTTAAAGGAAAATATCTTGGAAACGGTTGCTCGTATCAACTTACAGAATATACACCTTTTTTACGTAAAAAATATTGGGCAATAGAATAACCTATTTAAAATTGGGTGCACAAAAAAGTTATGATGTTTTAGAATTATGCAGGATAGCGCAGGCAGCGCCACCTATCAGCTATTGGTAATATTGTAACGCAATGTAAATAGTTAGAATAAAATTGAAAATTTAGTAAATAAAAAAAAGTTTCCAGAAGGATCTGATAAGGGGAAAGCGGCCGCGATAACGAAACAAATTGCAGACGATTCGGCAAACGATAAGCCTTATCTGCCGAAAAGTTCTAGAATGCCGGGGGCCAAAACTATAAAAGGCGGTCAGCTTTCCCTCGAGTCAGTCAGTTAGAAGTCAGTGTAGTTAGTGGGTTAGCAATTAGTAAATAATAAGTGAGTTACTGTTCAGTTGAAGTGTGCCGAGTTAATTTGGTAATAAAGTGGTGTAATTCACACGTGGTAATCTATTCGAACCGATTAAGCCCGTAACAATATGTTAGAAAATTAGAGTTTGCCGAGTTAAGAAACCCCCTTGTGCCAAATTCCGTGCCTATATTACAATCCATTCCATAATTATACGAAAAAATCGAAATTTTTTTTCAACTTTGACACCCTGTATCTCTGTTAATATCAACTTTTGGTAAAAGATAAATGTAACTAAATCACATTATTTTTATTCGAAAAATCCATCATTGCTCTGTGTACCATTACTTATGGTCCATCCTGTATATTTATATACAAGAATTGCTCGTTTAAATAAACAAGAATTTCTTAACCAAAAAAAAAAAAATAATAATAAATAATTCAAATGCAGAACTTGTCCCCTGAAATCAAGAAAGATTAAAAACACAGCAAACGTTGCTCTAACGCGTTTCGACAACCAAGTTGTCATCTTCACAGAGATACTAACAAACAAACAAAAATAATGTTATGCAAATCGTTAGAGCCGTTTCCGAGATACCAAAATATATACATGTATATTTATATACGACAATTACTCGCTTAAACATTTAAGATTGTCATTTTCTTAAGAAAATTTGTAACTTTTTCCAAATTTCAATGTTTCTAGAATTTTTAAAGTTTTAATTTTAGTTCCGAAATTTCATCTTAAGATTTTGCCTTTTTCTGCAAACTCGATCTCGTTTTGCAATAGTTGTCAATTAACCCAACTTTGCAACATTTATAAATCGATAATGGGTGTCCAAGGTAAAAATTTACTGCTATTATCGAATCTAGACTTCAACCGTTGATTGAACATATACAGAATGGACCATAAGTAATGGTATATAGAGCAAGAGTAAATTTTTTTGTATAGAAATAACATGATTTAACCACATTTACCTTTTACCAAAAGTTGATATTAACAGAGATACAGGGTGTCAAAGTTGAAAAAAAAATTGTGATTTTTTTCGAGTAACTGATGAACACATTTCTTTGATCAAGAAATTTTAATTTGTTAACAGATTGTCAATAATTCATAGGGGGCGCCACCTGCGCCACCTTGTATTATTCTAAAGCATCATAACTTTATTGTGCCTTCATGTACACTTATTTTAAATAGATATTTTTATTTATCTACATTTTTTTCGTAAAAAAGGTATACTTTCTAAATGTTGATACAAGCAACCGTTTTCAAGATGTTTGTCTTTAAAGTTTGCATGTAAATGTGAATTTTTCGCAGTAGGTTTCCAAATAAAAGTAATAAAACTGACTTTAAAATAGTTTATATCAAATATTACTCTACTGGCGTTATTAATACACATATTTTTCAAATTGCTAAAGCAAATTTAAATAAAATACCAAAACAAAATTTATTTTCAAAAATAAATATGTGGGAAATGACCTTTATCTTATAAAGGGATTGTAAACAATTACAAATTTGGCTGTCTTTTATTGAAATTCATCTCCAAATATCTGCTTTGACCACTCAGACTATTAAAATTTTCTTATGCGGACTCCAGAGATCATATCTACCATCTCTATGTTAGAAAATAAATTACGTCTGAATTTTTTGGATGTTTCTTATTGAGATTTTCAAAATTGAGGTAATAATATTATCAACAAAGTAATATTTGGCATAAATTAGTTTCTAAGCTGTCTTATGATTACTTTTTTTTCAAGCGTACTTCGAAAATTTAATATCTTTGTAATTTAAAACCAAGACACGTCAAGCTTTAAAGGCAAATATCTTGGAAGCGGTTGCTCGTATCAACTTTCAGAGAGTACACCTTTTTTACCTTAAAAATATGAGGAAACAAAATGACCTATTTAAAATAAATATACGTAGGTGCACAAAAAAGTTATGATGATTTAGAATTATGCAGGATAGCGCAGGTAGCGCCCCCTATCAGCTATTGGTAATATGTTAGCAAATTCGAGTTTGTCGATTTAAGAAACCTCCTTGTGCCAAATTTTGTGCTTATATTGCAATTCATTCCATAATTATACGAAAAAATCGAAATTTTTTTCTCAACTTTGACACCCTATATCTCTGTTAATATCAACTTTTAGTATAAGGTAAAAGTAGCTAAATTACATTATTTTTATTCGAAAAATCCACCATTGCTCTATGTACCATTTCTTATGGTCCATCCTGTATATACATTCAAGGAAAATTGTATATGGAGTCATATTGGATTACATATATTACGGTCTGTCTTCTGATGCAAATAAAACTTCCTTTATTAAAATATCATGTTATTTAATTAGATCTAAGTAAGCATTCACCCTCAGCTTAAATAATCCCTGTTACCGACTTGTAAACACAATTTCGCCAGAATATAGCGGACAATGTGGACAAGGACAACGCTCGGTCGTACGTTAATAACATGGGGTTTCAGACTTAAATTGTCGCTTTGAGGTATGTAATATCTGACTCTCGTGTGCCGTTGACTATACCCCTTTGCATTAACTCCACATCGCACGGATTTAACGCAATCCGCACTCGTAAAACTTAAATATGCCATTTGGACACGCAGTTACGACCGCCTTGCATCAACCTTTTGCTTCAATTTATCGCGGCAACAAGACCGGAGAATTTACGATTTGGAAAAACGATTTATTTCAATTATTTGCTAGTTTATTATTTGCAAAGGATTATTTTCTTTTATAGAAAATGTTTGAATAAACGTTCCTTATTTAAGCTCTATGGCGATACTATACAGATTAAAATATACATTGACGTTTCTCACACGACACGAGCTAACAAGCAGTTAATAACTAAACTAATTGTTTTATTTTTAGTAAGGTGGTGGCGTTCCGATCGCCTCACTCTAACTAGAAAATACTATAACGAACTAATGCGATGGAAATCGCGAAGTCTATGAACCCCTTTATCGATCGTACCAGAATATATCGACTGTGGTAGCGAAATGACTTATGATGTAGAACCGATTGCACCGTCTAGACTCTGAAATATACTAGAGCCGAGATGGAAACTCCCGGAAGCAGATGTCTGATAAATATACGAGCAGAATTTCGACCTTTTCTGAAAACTTCGACTTTTTTTTGAACACTACGTATTTTTGTTGTTGAAAATTATAATTTTTTTTAAGGAATATAATTTTTTTGTAATTTCAACTTTAAAATCGGATTTTTTGATGATTTCAACTTTTTTTTTCAAAATTTCGATATTTTTTAGATATTGACTTTCTTGGAAATGTTTACTTCCAAATTTGAACTTTTTTTTGAAATCTTTGATTTTTGTCAGAATCTCGACTTTTTTTTTGAATTTTTAACTGGTTTTGATAATTTCGGCCACTTGAATATTTCGACTTTTTTGAGAATTTCTCCCTTTTGAAACTTTCGACTTCTTTTGAAAACTAATACTTTTTTTTGAAGAATTCGACTTTTTCTTTGAAAATTCGTTAGTGTTTTCATGTCTACTTCTTGTAAAGATTTCGACTTATTTATTTTTTTTAAGTTTAATCCACTCGCAAATGGTAACCCCATTATGCTTTCAAAGCAAAGGTTGTAATTTTTGGGGAAAATTCCTCTCGGTAATAAGTTCCATAATTTGAAAGTTCTATAGAAAAAAGAGTCTCCGTAGACAGAAGTCCTCACTGTGTCGAGCTGGACCGCACAGGAATTTGCTGTCTCCGACTGTCTAGTATGCCTCAAGAATCTTGCCCTTGGGAAGATCAATTCTATTGGTTTCTGCGAGCATCTTCCATGACAGTGCTTGTAGAAAAGAAACAAGTCACCAACCATACGCCTGTGCTCTAGTCTTTCGAGAGAATCGGGTAGACTCTCGTCACCAATTAGGCGAATCGCTCTTCTTTGAATTGAATCCAAGAGAGCTAAAGTGTGTTTTGGGACTGAACTCCAAACATGAGAACAGTATTGGCTAGTGTTGGTCTAACTTGAGCTTTGTACAGTGTTAATAGCTGATGAGATGTGAAGTATTTTTTAGCTGTAAAAAGAAAGCCTAGCTTCTGAGAGGCGGATTTGCCAATGGCGCGCACATGATCGTCCCAAGAGAAGTTAGTGCTGGCATTCACTCCTAGGATAGATAGATTCAGATCCCATCGGAAGGATTTTACCGTCCATTAGTATGTTTGTTGCATTATGCCTTGATGATTTCTTAGATAAAACCGCGGCTTGAGTTTTTGAAGCGTTAAAGTCGACCAAATTGTTCTTACCCCATTGCAGAATAATCTCGAGGTCCCCATTAATCGTCTGTATCTGCTGTTCCCTTAGTCGATCTGAAGCAGCGATAAATAATGGTTTTGAAAATGTAACGTTTAAAATTTCCACATATTTCACGTATTTCACTTTTTTCAAAATTTTGACTTTTTTCGAAATTTTGTCTTAATCTGAAAATTTTAACTATTTCAAAATTTCCATTTTTCCAAAATGTTGATATTTTTTTACCTTTCCACTTTTTCAAAATTTTGAGTTTTAAACTTTTAAAAAATTCACCTTTTTTGATGTTCAAAGTCGCCGACTTAAAAATGTAAACGTATTTAAAAATTTCGATTCCTTCAAATTACCAATTTCTTTAAAATTTTCACTTTCTTTTAAATTTTACATTTTTTTGAAAATTTCGACTTTTTATTTTTATTTTATTTAAAATTACAAATTTTCAAAATATTCATTTTTTTTATAAAATTTTGACTTTTTCGACAAACTTATATTATAGATATATGTATAGAATATAGAATGACAATTCATCATTGAATGACAATTCTGAGTTCTACACATTTAATTTTCTGTAACGTAAAGAATTTAATTAATCCGACCGGAAAATTAGACGCGTCCACGACAAACAAACAGACAACAGACGCTGCGGTGTAAAATATCACTTCCAATTACAAGTAGGCGCTGCTTTCTAATTAAGAGTGCGCTCCATTGTTGGTGAGGTTGGTATACATGTTGACAAAAAAAGAACAACCATATACCGTCATATCAGAAGATTGGTTAGGGGCATTGTCGAGGTCGTTTCGCATCAGCTAGGGAAAAAGGGAAAAAGGGTGAATTGACAAGGGACGTTTTAAGAGTTTGTCGGCGAAGACGGATAAAAGAAGTATCAGATTACTCAATATTTACAAAAAGATTAGATATCCCCAACTGGCAAAATTTACAATGAAAAATAAATCAATTTTCTGATGGTTCTGATGGAATGTTTATGAAAAGTATGTCTAATAATAGATACGTCTAAAAACACTGTGTTATCACCTTGTAATAAATATTCCTAAGCAAAATGTAAAAAAAAATAGTTCGATCAACGGTTAAGCACAAACAGAATCTTTTTCTAAAATTCTAATACCAATAGCCAAACTGGTGTAACACGAAAACCATTTCGAACGAAATATTAATATCGCTCACAAAGAGACGGAGTAAACTCGATAGTTCTCTGCGAAAATTCTTATTATTTTAAAGAACATTTATTCTCTTTCGCCTTCGGCAACATAATTGAATCCATCATGGACAATAATGGAAACAAGTGGAGCGTGCGGCGAAAGGAACGATTACGAATGGAAGTATGACCTATGACGGAGAGGAGGGACGCCTCGTTACTCACATCGATTTCTTTAAAAATGCAATGCACCTCTAATTACTGAGGAAGAGGAAGGTCGAATGCGCAAACGCCACTGCCTCCGTCCTAGGATCGTAGCCTATCGTGTCTCGCTCCCGCTCTAATAATTCTCATCTTATTATAAAGTACAGCAGCCTCTAACTTGTATCGACTTGGTGTCCTATCCAATTAAGCTCGATGGCTAGTTGCGTGACACAATATTGAATTGATATGCTTATCGCAACTCGTGTGCACGGAAGAGGGTATTTCACCTAAAATTATTCTTTAATTAAAGATAAAATTTACAATTTTAGGCACAGTAGTCTACCCAGAGACTAAGTCTACCCAAGGGGGAGGGCGCTGACAACTTAAGGTGAAAATGTGCAACTGTTTCTCTAACGTTTCGTAAGTTGATCGGGAACGTCATTTTCAAGAACGATACCACTTGATATCATTCTTACAAAAACAAGTTTTAAAAACACCTAATCCTAATTTATTAAGGTTTTTCAGGTCCATCATTTTTCTAATCAGATTCTTTAAATCGAGGGATCTTCGATCTACCGTGTGAACTGCTAAAGTATATGATCCTGTTTCAGTTGATTTAATCTTTTTTTTTTTTAGTAATTGTTATTTTTTCGATGGCTCTTGTTTTACCATAATAAAATGTCTATTCTTCTTTTTCAATTGTACAAAGACTACAAAGAGAATAAATAACAATCAGTTTTACTTCAACATGATTAAGATTATGTTGCATACAGATACTGGGTACAAATTGTATCGGAAAAGAATAATAGTAAAGTTAAGAATGTGTGTTTAATACACTGAGAGTCGAACCCAGGACCTCCACGTTATAGACAAACTCCTAACCACGGGGCCATCGCCATCATTCCTCCTTCACATACCGTACCCTCGGTATCTGCTACAATTGTTTGTTTTCATTGTATCTCCGTTAACAAGTTCTAAAATATCTGAAAATAATGAGTCACGTGAACGAGACCAGACACACATTATTTTACTCAGGTTTTGCCGACAATTTATTAATTTGCTCGATGTTATGCAGTTATAACGGGAATTTTCTTTTTTGCTCGAATTTTTGCATTATGTCTGCGACGTACATATACTTTTCAAGTTTTGTATTTTCTAATATCAATCCTAATAAAAAAAAATAGCAAAAAAGATAATAATAATAAAAGAGATTATCTTCCAAAAATCATTAAGAATGGCAAACAATCATAATATCTAAATTCGGATTGTACATAACAGATTTCTGATTCTATGCGAGCGTTATTTATTAATTTTATTACATGTATTGATTTCAATTTTCTAAAGATATTTAAAATCCTGTGTGGCAAGAGACACCGATGGCGATGTTTGGCTAGACAAAATAATCCCAAGTCGTTCGTAGTTGTCTATCCGTTTATTTTCGCTCCGAACCGAAGGACCAATCTTTGTTTATTCACCGTTGAACGTCGTTGACATTGCCCGACTTCGACAAATATCCTGAACTTTATGTCTAGAGAAGATTGTATTTCCGCATTCCCTCTGAAATTCGCTCAGTTATATTAGAGCATTTTCTTTTGCCACATCATTCGAAGATACGCCAAATTTTAAGCAGCTTTCATGCGGCAGTGTCTGGCATTTACCCCAATACAAGAACAAAAAAAAAGAAATTCGAATAAATAAAATACAAATCTTATCCCCTGAAACCAAGAAAGATTAAAAAACACAACAGAGGTTGCTCTTACGAGTTTCGATAGCCAAGAGATACTCTAATATCTCTCTGAAGAGCAACCTCTATTGTGTTTTTTAATCATTTTTGATTTCAGGGGACAAGATATGTGTATCATTTTTTGAAGATAACCAAGGATCCATCGATATTTAGGTGACAATTTAAATATTTAGAAAATTGTTAAAAACTTTAGAAAAAGTCGAAATTACAAAAGAGTAGCCAACATTTTCAAAACTAAGTGAATATTTTCAAAAAAATTCGAAATTTTTAATAAAGTCGTAATTAAAAAAAAAACACCGTCACGGGGCACTTCTTATAGGAACTTTTCGTGTTAAAATAATACCAGTAAAAAACTCCTGACCTTTATCAAATTATTCTTCAATCACTCTGCAATTCAAAAATAAAAAAAATTGAACACATTGTTATTTGTCCCCAGGGCTCGAATGGGACAGTTAATTTATTTACCCGAGAGCGATACATGAATCGTCTCTGATTTATATTTCCGCAGTTGACTTATGCGCTGTATATATTTCAAATTCTCATTTCTCCATTTCAAATTAAAAGATAAACATGCCTCCCATTAAAAAACAAATCGAAACAAAATTGGAACTAATAAATTTCAGGGTATTTTCTAGAACTAAAATACATATGAGGCGTTTAGTGCAAAAGTGGCCTAACCAACATATTTAGATATTTCCTGATTTTCAGTTTATTTTACTCAGAACATTGATATCTGTAAAGGCAACCGTTGACAGTGCAATGCAAACTTATGTTTAATGCTTTTACTACTTAGCAGATGGCAGCAGTATTTCACATTTGCTTTATGTATTAAAAATTAGACTTTTCTTTGTTGATTTTCACTGTATTTCCATGGATTTACTTGGGCCACTTTTGCACAAAACGCCTCATATTAAGTGCTTATTTTTAATTTTGTGGATATTGAAAATTGATCCAACGAATATGAAAATGGCAATTACTGTGGGGTTACAGTTTCAGTTTCAAAAATTAAAATACAAATCTTGTCCAAGAAAGATTAAAAAACACAACAGAGGATGCTCTAACGCGTTTCGATAGCCCAGGTATCATCTTCAGAGAGACACTTGGTTTCAGGGGACAACATTTGTATTTCAATTTTTGAGGATAACCAAGGACCAGTCCGTTACCACAAAAAAAAAGTTTCAGTCTCAAATATATGTAATTTCGACAGAAAACTGTATAATAGTTGTAATAAAACTCGAAACTAGCAACAAACCGCAATGTATAATATAACAATCCGCCGCATGTATCCTGCAGAGTCAAATTTATAGCATAATCCTGGAACCTGTAAGGTAACTTCCAAAGCACGAACTAGTGAAAACTTCGAGGCATTGACAAATTGATCGCGAACGAACAATACTCCGTCCTTTACCGTTCTCAATCTGTTTAAATGGGGAATGTAAATAAAGCAATTTGGGCTGGAGTACAACTTCTCCTTTAGATTGCCTTTGCCCCGAATACCACAAATTATATCTATCGAAATTAGTTGTAGTTGTTAGTCTGATGTATAAATCTCTTTGTGACTCTAATGCACAGACCAATAGGTTTGAACATTTATCATATTCAGAATTTAGAAACCAAAGACCAGTTTCGATCTTATTAGATCTCGTCAATTTGGTATAACCAACCTGAATACGGACAAATGCTCTGGCAAGTAAATACTATAAAACCAATGAACATCTATTTGAAATTTCGAAATTAAACTTGAAAATTCTATGCAAGTAGAATACAACCTAGACTGCAAATTCATGCAGCCCTCCTGGCGTGTATAATGGGATTCATAGGTAGCTGAACTACAAACAGTTGAAACACTGTCACCTACCGAAGCTAGAAAAGCTCCCAGAAGACAAGGATCCTTGTCTTCTTTTGCAGTCTAGGTTGTATTCTAATTGCATACGGCATTATTGGCGATGGTCAAAGTTTTCTCTTTGAATCAATAAGTGGTCCAGGTAGTCTGAGAGTCACACGCTTGACATTCGTTGATTCTTTAGTACTTACTTCTCGGAACATTTGTTAGCATTAGAGTTGGATATACCAAACTGACGAAATCTAACAAGATCGAAACCGGTCTTTGGTTTTCAAACTTCGAATCTAATAAACGTTCAAACCTATTGGTCTGTGCATTAGAATTGAAAATTCTAGATTATTTTTCCAATCAATTCAAAATTTTTTCCGTGATGGTAATTTCGGGAAAAAAAACTAAGTTTTGTTTGTCGTTTTTAATTCTCGTCTTCCAGGTTTTAAAATCAACATTTTTTACTTTTGTGTTAATTTTTAAGGTATGCTGTATTGAAAATTTAAATTTGAATTTCAAGTCATTAAAAATCTCGAGGCTTATTAATTTTTATTTTTTTGACTCGTCCAAAATTGATAAAATTAGGTCGGAAGTAATTACTAAATGTTTAGCAAAATGACATTCGAAAATTGAACACTTCCGTCTTTTTTTATACCGAAAGTTGTGCTCCTCTTTAAATATACAAATAAGTATCTAATTAAATATAGTAAATATTCAATTAAATTAAATATACAGAAGTGGGGCTTTTCGCATAAGTTTAGGTTATTCTAGGGTTCGTAATTATACCGGAATGAGCGCCAAGTTTGTCGCAAAGTTTTCCATTGCTTCCTTCGTCTTTGTACGGAATGAAATTTCAATGTACGTCGAATTAGAATGTTTAAATAGCCATTTTTTTCTGAAACATGAAAGCTTCTATGAAATGTTATTATTTCACCATGAAATTACCTATTTAAATTACTCTTAAATGATAAGCGCTTTACCCTTATCAATTTTAAAATGAAAACTTCTTTAAGCGCATTGAACGATTTTGTATAGAGGGTAAACTTGTAGTTTCACAGGTTACCATCACGCGTTACCAACATATCCTAATATAACAGTATATTCTACGGTCAACATTAGAACACATTAAACTGCATTTCATAATCAATAAATATTAGATTCGTTTTTACACGATACAAGCATCCACCAACCTCAAGTATAAAAATGTAGGTATTTATTTTAAAATATTTCCAATATTCTGATTTCTTTACTAGTGTCAACTGTCTCCAAGACTCTAGCATAGAAATACGACATTAATAAGATTAAAAGGTCAGTAATTCTCCAAATGAAAGGAACTCGATATTACTAAAAGTAACTGAGTTTCTTAAAAAAATATTTTTTCGATCGTAATTTTGTGAAACAATTCCGGAGATCGAATACGATTTATCAAATTTTCAAATGCAAAGCGATGGACCAACAACTAGGGACAATAAGAAGATTCTTTCGAGTAACTATCCTTTTTTATGTTTTAACCAACAAAGAAAAGACGTTCTCGTTAAGTCGATCGATAAAATGATAAATTTAACGCACAATTAAACGGCAAGGAAAGGAATTAGTTATGTCCCTCGGTAATTCTCTTTTGAGCCGCGCCTATTCCACCGTCGCGCTCTAAAAGGCAGGGAATTTGAAATTTGCGTGCACATTCTGCACCGAAATCGGGAAGAACGTTTGCCTTCGAAACTAATTAAAATGGAATAACGATGAGCTGTTTTCAACTGTTTTTCGCACCGAAGAGGTTCAAAAAATGAAATCGGAAATATTTAACTGAGTAGCTAGCACAAATATACCTGTTGTTGCATATAAAGGTTCGACTATAAATTTGCCATGTATATAAGCACTTTATTTAGATCAAGAAACGTAACGTAGGACAATAACGAATAAAATGAATCAATTACTAAATAGTGAATGAGAAATATCGGATGAATTACAATAAGGAAGCGCATATATTTATATTCTACACCTGCTTCCGTAACACCTTTGTGTTTTAGACAGTGCGGTCAGAGATGCACCGGAGTCACTTCACAATAACGTTCCTGGTACGTTTCATTAAGGGGGTTCGTATGCTACGCACATCAGCCAATTGCAATATTTTCTATTTCTTTTTACTTCGTTTTCTAAAATTTCGGTTTCATACACTACTAGCTAGCCCGGCGAACTTCGTACCGTCTCAGATTTTAATGAAGATTGTGTTAACTTATTAGCTGAAATAAATTATACATCAAAATATTTAACACAATCGCACATAGGCTTTGTAGCTTCGCGTTTTCAAATGAATCCTATCGGCAAAACCTGTAAAAACGGGCCATAATCAAAAGAGACACAGCGCCATCTACTGGAAACTGGTTACAACACGTTTAGGGTCAGTGTAGGTCATGATACGTTTCTGTCATGTTACTGTTATGAATCAGAGATAGCGCTGTACATGAATTCCTTATGAACATTTCTAGAATTTTTCCGATGTTTTAGTAGTTATTATGCTATTCGAGGCCGAGCCAAGTCCAACAACGTAAAGATCATAAAAAACCATCCAGTCGTTCTAGATTTATAAATGGTGTAATTAACACGACTTTGTTTTATATGTATATAATAGGAGATATTCTGCGAGTATCGATGAATGTTGTAAAAAATAGTGAGAAATAAAATTAAATTTCAAAACATGTGGGATTCGTTTTAATTTTAAACAATATTCCTTGGAGGAGAAGTCGGCTCTCGCCACTGTTGTTTGGCAGTAGTGGAGTTTATCATCTTTAACAAACCGATTTGTTTTCTCAGATTGTTGACAAATTATATATTATTACTTAGATAACAATAACGCATGGAGATAAAGAGCCGGTAGCATACGTCAAATTTCCATCGACTTCAAGTTAACTGCGTCCCTCATTGTACACCGACGGAATCGTCGGGGTTAATTAAAGCGCTAAGGACCTACATATTGTTTCAATTAGAGCCCGAATACCGAACAGGCACTCGAATGTGCACTTCGAGAGGTGTAATTCCCTTCAGCGTTTAATATTAATGTTAAACTGACTATCGAGCAGCCGACAATTACCATACATCAAATCGGCACTTTGATATCAAAGTCTCCTCCAAAGTTTCGATCTCCGCAAGCAAAGTTTACGACGGGGAAGTAATGTAAAATGACTTATCCCGGGAGCCTCCCGATATGTCATTCGATAGAAGATATGCGCACGGTATACAACGTGCGCACGCTACCGCGAACACTTTTTTTTTTAAATATAATAAATTCAGTGTTGCGGTCACAATGGCCGCATATCTGAAAAGAGAAAATTGATGAGATTCTATGAAAATTTATCTCTGCTCGTTCGTATCTTTTTACGCAACATAAAGTTTAGCTTTTGCCAAAGTCGTTGTTATATGGTTATGATCGAAATCGAATATTATTTGAGTTACAGGAAGTTCAGCTATTGACAATTCTCATAAAAACTAGTAAGTACGAATTAATTATGAAATCAAATAGTTTCCAATTGGGATATGGATCGATATATTTAGATTTAATGCTTAAGGTCAATAATTTATCTTGTTTGGTTGCATAAACACAAAGTAACCATTTGTACTATGATAGAATCACAAACAATTCATTATAGCCGTGGTAATGACGTAATTATAACGTAAGCTCATTAAGAAGAAGCTCCGACACAAATGAGCCCATTATTCGCTGAAACCGCTGCTAGAAGCTCATTTGAAATAATCATAATATATTTAAATAACCAAATAAATAGATAAACAGTCATTGAAACTGCCGACATAAGTGAAAACTTAAAACCATCAAATAATAATGTTTAGGATTGGAGTAGTTGATACCACGATTCGATCAATACTAAATTTATTAAGAACTAAATCTGAAAACAATGACACATTAAAAATGTGATGTTAAACAAGTTTGCAGTAAATAATGTAATAATTCTTTACAACATGCATATGTGAACGAAATGGACCGGTTGGCGGTCGCCGGTTCAACCGTCCTTCGTTAATTCTGTTGAGCCCTACAATAATTTTCATAAACCTGATTAATGAGAATTTGTTAAATTTTAAAAAATTACATGAAGTAATCCAAACAATTAAGGAATTTGGAAAATACAAATAAAGATATAAACAACTTAAA
This sequence comes from Dastarcus helophoroides, assembly GCA_028583605.1. Classification (NCBI taxonomy): domain Eukaryota; kingdom Metazoa; phylum Arthropoda; class Insecta; order Coleoptera; family Bothrideridae; genus Dastarcus; species Dastarcus helophoroides. The sequence continues at coordinate 59,362 of CM053330.1, forward strand.
AATCTGTTTAATAGAAGATTAAACAATAATCAAACTAAAATATAATTTAAACAATAGACAGTAATAAACACATCGAATTTAATTTACATATTATAGATAGCAAGTAATGTACAGGAATCTTAAGAATTAAGACTTTAAAATTGTCAACATAAAATAGTAAGTAGTGCGAATGGTAACGTGTTTGATTCTCGTGCGGTAGCTCTCGCATTCAATTGCTGGTACACGTCTCACTTTTACTATTAACATCAGCATGTTAATAATGCGATATCAACATGTTGATAACGCGAACCATAAAATATTTCCTATCAAAATTCCCTCAAAAAAAAAAAAAAAAATTAGCACCTATTATCCTTTTCCATTTGTTTACTTCAACATTAATATAAAAATATATGGAATTTCTAAAACCTGTGTAACCTAGAAATCTAACATTATAACAAAGAAACATAAAATATTGCCAGACTCAGTTGTTTATTTCCACAAAATAAGAATTTATTTCATGTTATTCGAACCAGAGGGTTGTTTTTAAACAAATAGCGCTCTGGCATCTCTCGACATAGTTCTTTCTTTTCATTTCCTTCGTCCCACTTCACGTTTCCACGCATCCGTCAGGATTCAGTTCCAATATCAATTCATGAATATGTGCATCCCTACAAACTGGACACATGCCCCCTTATTTCTCGTCGTAAAACATCAGCGGAATTTCAATTTATACGTATTATTCTTGTTTCTACCTGCGTTTCGTTTGTCGCGAAATAACCGAGATCCTTTTTATTAAAATTTTACATATGAAACCAATTTTCTGCGAGACTGAATTGGACGTTTGAAATGTAGGCAAGCAACGAACTAGATTTGTATTTTTCTACCTTTTAGGGTTTCGTACCATACCTTACTTTCTTATAATCTCACTCTCGTGTCTGTCATAAAGAGGTTTTTTTTCGAAAACTATGTGTAATGTATGAAATTTTGCACAACGTTAATTCTCGATGATCCACGCAAATACCTGGCGGTATTTGCCAAAAGCCAAATTTGGCTCGACATGCTTTTGAATTAGATCATAGGATAAATACTAATATTAAACTGTTAAGAGTAGAATTCTATGACAAATGCTTGTGAAAGCTTAGCTACCTTATGAATGGTGGCGCTGGGCCTTTGGGCCACTCATCTCTGTTAAAAATAGTTAGGGTTGATAGATAAGGAATTGTGACACTACGACGTGTATGATGAGACGCGCATGCGCGTTCAGATGCGGTCGATCATGCACGAAGTGTAATATTTGTAGTATATAAGGGTTAATTTTAGGATAGGTGTTAATTGAAGAAGCGTCTAAAGAATATCATCAGCGATCGCGACATCATTCCTAAGGAAAAATTTGGTTTCCAACCTATGCACTCTACCTCACACCAGCTGCTGAGAGTGGTCGAAACAATCACTCAACGCATGAACTGGAACCAGCTATTTGAAGCTATTTTCTTCGATATCTTCAAAGCATTTGACACAGTTTGGCACGAAGGACTATTCTACAAGATGCACCAGTTTGAAATACCTCTAACGATGGTTCAAATGGTAAGCTCGTTCCTGGACCAGCGCTCATTCAGAGCAAAGGTAGAACAGGAACTATCAAACCAGTTTAAGACAGAGTATGGGGTGCCTCAAGGCTCTGCCTTGTTACCTCTGCTGTATTCTCTGTTCACAGCGGACATCCCGAGAACCAATCCAACAATCGACCACACCTTATTGGCAACTTATGCAGACGACACAGCTTTGGTGGCGTACTTTTTGAGTCCAGAGTTGGTCACCAGACGACTTCAGGAGGCAACAGAGAATCCAAGTCAACGCAGACAAGACCCCAGCAGTGTTCTTTACCCGAAGAAGATTCCAACCATATGAACATGGTAATGTTCATGGGCAAAACGTCGACTGGAAAATTCAGGCAAAGCATCTAGGTTGTAATTCTCGATAAAAGACTTACATTTCAGGCACACACCGAGTATGCAGTGTCCAAAGCCAAAATACTGAAGGGACTGCTGCAAGCGATGATTGATAGAAATAGTAACTGTCCATTGGACTTAAAGTGTTACTATACAAATCAATCATAAGACCAGCGATGACCTACGCATCTGCAGCTTGGTTACAGGCGACGGATAATCAAATGAAGAAACTTCAGGTGTTCCAGAACGTCTTTCTAAGACAAGCCATGGACGCTCCATGGTTTGTGAGAAACAATCAACTCCATAGGGAAGCTGAACTACCCCTGGTAAGAGATTTTCATAGAGAAACGAATTCGAGGGCGATGGTAAGAGCGGAAACGCATACCAACGAGCTAGTTCGACAGGCAGGGGATTTCGATCCAAACATCCCAACCAGGATTAAGAGACCAAAGATGGTCATCTAGGCTACGACTTCCATTTCGGAAATTTTTGTTTTGCTTGTTTCTTATAGGTTTGTTCCAACCGAACATCAAACTAGTTTGCAACCGTCCGGCGCATGTGCATTTAAAATTTACCGTTCCAACCAAGTGCAAACTCCAACCCGACTGGCAATCCGGTGTTCCAACAATGCTCTGACTAGTACGTGGATTGATTTGTGATAAATCAGAACAGTCAGCAGCCGAGAGCTTGTACTGGCCGTTGGGAACATGCGCAATAAGTAATCGATAAGCGGTACCTAATTTCTCAACTGTTATTTGTCAATACGATTGTCAAATGTTTAGATCTAGTCGAGGGCAAATATAAATTGTGTTGTTAAGTACTGAATTCTATTTTTCATCCACTATATTTGCCCAAAAATAACAAAAATGAATTCCGTAGAGGGATTTATATGTGATGAAGATTTATTTTCGTCTCTGCGTGCGTTCCAACGTGTACAATCCCAAACCAATCGGAGTTTAATACGGAATGCACGCATGAGTACGAATTAGTTCATGAATTAATCGGAAACTAATCTGAAATGTTCGGTTGGAACAAACTTTATATTTCAGGCAAAACAGCATACAATAGTGCTCCAGCACTTTTGTACTGTTCCGACGGGGGGATTGGGGGCCAAGGGCTCGACTCGAAGAAGTAGGGGTTTTTAGTCGGTACCCGTAGGTTAAGCGGAAGTCCGACACTATCTGGGTATCATCCCAGATGTCCTTAACGGATTTTCCCCTGCTTTAAGAACAACAACAAAAAATAGGTGTTAATATCTCTCTGAAAAAGATAGTTTGGCTATCGAAACGCGTTAGAGCAGCCTCTGTTGTGTTTTTTAATCTTTCTTGGTTTCAGGGGACAAGATTTGTATTTCAATTTTTGAAAATAACCAAGGACCATTCCGTTCCATAAAAAAAAAACACTTCGTTCAAAATATGTCAGAAATATTGTAGAAAAAAAGGGTGCCTATCTGAAAATAGTGAATTTTTTTATTTGTTAGTTATAACACACGAAAATTTGGATAGAATTTTAACTTTATACATAAGCAAAAATGATTTAATTTGGTCTATTGATTGTTTACTATAATAATTGGTACGGAACCCAGATTGTGCGAGTTTGACTCGCTCTTGGCTGAATTATTGATGCTGCATATCAAATTGTTGTGCATAATACAAAATGTTAAAAATTCAAGATGTTTTATTATGAAATTGATAACATGTAACAATATGTTTTCACCACTACCCTTATATATTTTTGTTTATGAATACTCCCGAGCTTAGGGGATTAAAGAGTGTCAAAAGTCTAGAAAGTAAATTGGAAACGGCGAAAGCAATGGGAATATAAAACGTTAACCCACTTTATTTACTTCCGCAAACTTGTCGGCTGTCTTTAAATATAAAAGATTTGTTATTGATTCTTGATTTCTATTTTCACGTCAATTTATTCTCGATGCGGGTGTTGACGTTTTTTTTTTTCCTTAAATCGACGAATCGACGTTATCCTCAACATCCAAACGTCACAAAATAAATCGTTCAAATAACAATAATGGAACAAATGTCATTCAGAGATTTAAAAGAAAGCCGAATCGACTTTTAATAATTTGTCAACTTATTGTTAGAGCACAGACCAATAGATTTAAACATTTATTACATTCGAAGTTTGGAAACCAAAGATCGGTTTTGATCTTGTTAGATATCATCAGTTTGGTATATCCAATTTGAATGCTAACATGCTATCATCGTTGGCGAAATCATCCCTCGGTCGAGACTTTGACCATATTTGTAGATGCACGAAATTCTTGTAAACAGGTTATTGACGAGGTAAAAGGTGATTTCGATCGTAAAATGCGCCAGAGGCTTATCAACTGTCCGAACGGTTTCAGGTCCTTTTGGGGATTTGCAAGTCGATTGGAAAGAATTTTACATCTTCAAATTTTTCACATTTACTTAATGAAAATAGCAATAAGGCTGACATGTTAGCCTTAATGTTTGCTGAAAATTCCAATCTTGATTCTCGAAAAACTCAAGCCGCGGTTTTATCTAAGAAATCATCAAGGCATAATGCAACAAACATACTAATGGACGGTAAAATCCTTCCGATGGGATTTAATCTATCTATCCTAGGAGTAAATGCCAGCACTAACTTCTCTTGGGACGATCATGTGCGCGCCATCGCCAAATCCGCCTCTCAGAAGCTAGACTTTCTTTTTAGAGCTAAAAAATACTCCACATCTCATCAGCTATTAACACTATACAAAGCTCAAGTTAGACCAACACTAGCCAATACTGTTCTCGTGTTTGGAGTTCAGCCCCAAAACACACTTTAGCTCTCTTGGATTCAATTCAAAGAAGAGCGATTCGCCTAATTGATGACGAGAGTCTAACCGATTCTCTCGAAACACTAGAGCACAGACGTATGGTTGGTGATTTGTCTCTTTTCTACAAGTACTTTCATGGAAGATGCTCGCAGTAACTAATAGGATTGATCCCCCTAAGGGCAAGATTCTTGAGGCATACTGGACAATCGGAGACAGCAAATTCCTATGCGATCCAGCTTGACACAGAGAGGACTTCTATCTACGGAGACTCTTTTTTCTATAGAACTTCCAAGTTATGAAACTTGTCACCGAAAGGCATTTTCCCCAAAAAATTACAACCTATCCTTGTTTAAGAAGGCGGTTCATCGCGATCTATCCTGCATCCTACTCGCGGTGCTTTGAAAGCATAATGGGGTAACCTTATGTGAGTGGATTAAACTTTAAATAAAAGAAAATGTTCTGACAAGTAAGTACTAAAGAATCAACTTAGTTTCGTCGTGTGCAATTTCATATGTCTAATTAAAAAGCTAAAGCTCAGGTGATTGAGCGCTGAGAGTCGAGTTTTACGCATATCAATGTCGAAAAGTTTTATTTTTTTATTTTGATGGTTTTTCTCCAACATTTTTCATTTTACACTTGCGAAATCGTTATATAACTCGACGGCGTCCTCTAAATGGCTTCCAAGAAGGCAAGGAAACTTTCAAATAGAAACGTCAACAAATCCCATTTGGAATAAACATTCGTTTTGCGAAAGAAGACATCGAATTTATGTATATCGGCGTGCTCCATTTTTCCTAGCCTTGTTGGCATTTTATTTGCTTTACGGCGTTAAATTCGGCAAACGTCAAATTCGAGAGTGTCGTACGTTAGTCGAGTCGTTAGGATTTTTACACTGTTTAAACGAAAAAATGTTATTTAAATTAACTAAAATTGTTAAACAATAATTTACAAATTTTTGTGGAACGGGCTGGTCCTTGATTATCTTCAAAAATCGAAATACAAATCTTGTCCCCTGAAACTAAGAAAGATTAAAAAATACAACAAATGAGCAACATTTGTTGTGTTTTTTAATTTTTATTGGTTTCAGGGGATAAGATTTGTATTTCAATTTTTGAATAATTTACAAAAACAAAGCTCCAATAGGGAGCATAACTCAGATCAGAGATGAACAACCTTTTTGTACGGCGGGCCAACTACATGGTCAACAATTTTGAATATATAAAAAAAATATGAATGCTAGATGATAAACATCAATCATCTCTTTATTAGCAAAACAAAAATAATAGAGGTACTTTAAAAAATGACCTAAGTAAAATACATAATAGAAATACCTATTACATATAAAAAAACAAAGATAACTGTTACAGGACGACTAGTCTATATATGCAGAAATAGATGACACAGCAACTCGCACACAACTTTCCAATCGTACATAATCAACCTTCATCGGTGATCGCTTTAAATTGTTTTCATTGCCGAAAATAAAAAAAAAATAATTGTGAAATTTATTCATCAAATTAGTGTTGTTTTGTGAATTTATCGGCTCAATTTGTAGTCAGGCCCGTAACCAAGGGGGGGGGGGCTAGGGGGCTGCAGCCCCCCATCCCGAAATTTCTTGGCTTCGCACTAGATAGAAGTGAACTTTCCGGACGTGCGACCTTTTTAAAAAGCATTAATGGATCATTTTGTTTTCGTACTGAAATGCAAGGAATTTTTTATTCAAATTTGACACCATTTTTTATTATTAGAGACCGGATTTTAAGCACAATCAAGCAAGGCAAAATGGTGAGCCAATTGTTAAATTAGGCAAAAACGAAAAGTTAAAGAAGGCACCAGAAAGGTAAGATACTCTAAAAAAAGGCATTAATAGGCCAAAACTTACAATTAACAAGAAAAACATTTCGAAATCTCAGTCGAAATTTTAAAAGATAGATTTTAGGTTGTACTGAGGATTAAACATGGGTGGACCTGCTTTTTTTCGGAACAGGGGCACCTACTCCATTTTCGAATGAAGAAGTTCTTGAAATTTTGAGTTCATTCTCGAATTTTCCCCCTAAATCCTAAAATTTTCGCCTTAAATTCATTCGAATTTTTTCCAAAATTTTGACTTTAATCTGAGATTTCGTTTCTAGAAAAATTTAAACTTTTCTTGAAATTTCTTCTTTTTTATTTGAAATTTCAATCTAACGTTTTAAATTTTATTTAAAAAATGTCAAATTTTGCAAGGTTTTCAAGCTTAAACTCCCCATTTTGGAAAAAAATTCAAATTTTGAGAAAAATTGGAAATTTATACAAGCGATTTTCTAAGATTTAACACGAAATTTTGAGAAAAACTTGGATTTTGTGATAATATATTTACAGTTTTTGAATTTAAAAATTTAAATTTTAAATTCGGTATTTGAATAAAATTTTTTACTAAAAATTCAAAATCTCTTATAAGCCATAATTTTGAGAAGATAGATATATTTTAATAACTTATTTTTATGAATTTCTTCTATAATTTTTCTAACATGGCGATTGAACTTAAAAAAATATGTCTAAAATGTCAATTCTTTTATAAATTTCGAGTTTTACACAAAACTTGAGCATTTTTAAGCTGGTAAATTCAGGATTTTTTTAAACAACTTTAACTCATCAGCTTAATTCGAAATTTTTCAAAAAGTTTTAACTTCATAATAAAAAAATGTCAAAATGTTTTGTTATGAAATTGAATTGTTTATATTTCGATTACGATTTCGAAAATTCTACTATATTCTCCAAAATTCGACTTCCAGGTGAAAAATTCCAAAAAAATATTGAAATTTCTATTTTAGTTATTAAATTTCAACTTTAATTAAGAAAAGTTTTACATTTAATCACGATATTTCAACTTTAAATTCATATTTTTAGAAAATCATGATTTATAATATTTTTACACCTTTTTACGACGAGTTTAAAAATGTCAAGATTAAAGTCGAGATTTTGAAAAAAAATTAGCTTAATGACTTGAGGTTATTTTTCAAAATTTTTACATTAGCGCTGGTTTAAAACTCAGACTGCTTCAAAATATTTTGACTTTCATTCTAGACTTTTAATTTAAAAAAAATCGCCTAGCCCTTTTGGGAAAACAGTAACAGTTTCAGGAAATATCAAATATTATTTTTTGAATATTGTTGTAAGACAAAATGTTGAGTGTTATCAGTTTTTGTTAATAGATTTTATCTTTTGGAAATTAGAGATTATTTAAAACATTTTGAATTCTAAACCTTATTTCCAAAAATTATGGCTTCTTTTTTTTTCGGATTTAGAGAGTAATTCTAAATGTCAACTTATTTCTAACATTTCAAATTTAAAAAACTAAACATTTTGAGTTGGAACAAGTAAATTTGTTAAAAATTAACATATCTCACTTTTTGTTCGGAAATTCACAATTTCTAAAAAAATTAATGTTCTCAGAAATGTTTATTAATGAATTCAGTTGGCTATTTTTAAGTATAACCTTGGTCGTAATTAAACTGTTTCTAAAACGACTTTGTCAACTTTAAATGTAGATTTTTCTAAAAATTTCGAATTAAAATATCTGACATTTCTCACATACATTTTAGAGAGATTTTCAGATTTCTAGAAAGAATCGAAGTTGAAAAAAAAATTTGTGGATTTGAAGTAAATACCAACATTTTAAACTCTGAATTTTGAGAACAAAGTAAAAGTATTAACATACTTCGCATTTAACAAAAAAATCTAATTCGAATTTAAAATTTCCAAAAAAGGTCGAAATTTTGAGATTAAAGGTAAAACTTAAAAAAGCGATAAATAACTTTATAGCAAAAAAATTTTCGAAATTCTCAAAAATCAAATGCATTTCGACATTGCAAATTCAGATAGCAACAAAAATTCTGGAAAAGTGCAGGTTATAGAAGACAGTTCAAAGATAAATTTTAGAAAAGGAATATCTTTCGAGTAAATTTATCATCTTACCCACACATCTGTTTCTAATTAGAAATTAAATTAAAATAAATAGGCAACATGATTCAGTTGTCCTGCGTTACAATAGCAAGCAAAACTTGAATGGAACTTGATGGGTCATAAAAGTAGTTTCAGCAGAAGTATCGCAGTCCCCCCCCCCCCCCCAAAAATTCTGTTTACGGGCTTGACTCATGTAAAACTGTTTTTAGGTCTATATTAAATTACTTGGAAAAAATATGGAAACTAATCTTCGTCGTATCGAAATATTTTAAATCTCCATTTTAAATTGATTTATGAAGTTTAAAATTTTCAGGCCATATTTATTTGTACCTTAAGGAGTTTCTTTTCCCAAGTATGGAGAATGTTTCGTGTTGTTTGACAACATATTGTTGTCTCTTCCAAAGGTTGTATGTAAAGCAGTAGAGTTTGGGCATAGACCTCACATGCTTGAGATGTCACAGATTCGAACCCCGTTGTCGACCACGCATTGTTAAAGTTTAAACTTCTTAGACATATGGAGCGATTTTTTACAGGAGATAAACGTATCCTTTCGCGTTACTACCAAGGTAATTACATGCTCTAATATTAACAGTTGGTAACGCGTGATGATAACACGAAACCATAAGTTTACCTCCTACCCAAAATCGCTTAACGCAAAATTGGAAAAAAGTCAAGTATTATTGTTAATATATTGATTTGAGTTTGTAACTGTTTTGTTTAATTAATTTTATCTAACATTTCTACGACCCAGTTTAAATGTTTAAATTTTTATTGTTTGTTGACAATATTCTAAAACAGTTTTTGAAATATGACTACGTGATATCTAAATTTATTAAAAATGTTACCTCATGACCTTTGACAAAAAATAGATTTACTGATTTTACATAGAATAAGAAAAAATGAAAAATAGAAGACCAAAATAAATATGAAAAATATCTTGCTTTTTTATAAATTATAAAAATATATAAAAAAGGTTGTAGCACTGGACTGTGACTATTAACCGTAACCAATATTTCAACAAGTACGTGCCCTGTGCTTTCGACGTCGTCGAACGATTTCTCCTCTTCGTGGCGTGGAGGTTAATATGGATTATTTCTTGCCAACTCTCGGTAAAATAAACAAGGAGATCCACCCAATCCTTGTTTCTGTAAATGCAATTTTCGAACGCTGCCTTTTTTCCATTTTAAAACGATTTATTTTTAAATAAAAAATCGCAAGGCTGTTTTAGAAAGTTGGCGAAATTCCTCTTCAAATAAATTCTACCGATTCAATACGCAGATTCGACTGTGCCATACTTTTGAGTCATCATATCAATAATTTTTATTCTGATAAATGTTTAACAACGTTCGTGAAAGATTAAAATTAATTTTGCGCGTGTCAACATAATTAGCTTTTTTGTTTTATGGTCCAACAAAGGATTTAAAATATATTTGGAGTGAAAACTTCTTTAGAGGCATTAGACGATTATTGATAAGGCAAATTCTTATGGGCCCACATTACCAACATGCTAATGTTAACAAGTATATGTGTACCTATGAGTATGATGTGTAGTAGAATTAAAAATATGCTATCGGCTACCGGAGATCGAACCCGGGACCTACCACTTGAGAGGCCAGCTCGTTGCTGGGCAAACTGAAGAAACGTTATGTACTCTTTCTGGATATAACATTAGTTTTGATGTATCTGGAACAGTTTTCCGGTATAAAACGTATCCTACTAAACGAATCCGCCTTGCCCCGGGATATTTCCTATTTTTTATACATATAATTAAAATAAATGTGATTTTTTCCGTTCTAAAATGTCAGATTAAAGCCACTTATTGTTAGTTGGGTAAATTTATTGCCCCATCGAGAAGAAAGCGGTGTGATTTAGTCAGATTTAATTATTTAAAAGGCTGCAAGGAAAAGGTTCAAGGAAAGTGGAAATCGTACGATTAAATTGAAATGTATCTGTTTTACAGACGTTTAAATGCGTAGTCGGCCATGAGAGTCATTAGCGTGTAGAGTCGAATCCCGCAGCCGCCTTAATGATAATGGAGCACCGGAAAGCAAAAGGTTCGAAGTATATAAAGTACCCAAGTTGGCCGAATTGAACGTGCCCATGTTTACTAAACAGCCCTTTCGGTCGATAAGGGAGCTCTTCCTTTCCAGATAGACAAAATTCTCATTTTAATTCGATCTAAAATTTAATCGCTTCTTTGACTTGCCCTTCGCCTGTTTCATCATGAACTGTTGTCCTTGATCATCGTTTATTGGGATACCATTTTGTAGTAACGTTTCAAATTTGTGGAAATGTTTATATTTTATCAAAATTCGGGACATTGTTATACGAGGCTGTCCGATAAGTATTTAGCCTACAAAAGAAAAACGAAAATTTTGGAAAAGTGGCGATTTATTTTTGAACGTAGTCTGCTTTTAACTCGATACACTCGGACCCAGCGATGCTCCAACTTCTTTAACCCGTATGAAAAATACGGCGATGACCTCCTCATTCGACTCAAATTTCTGCCAGGCGAGTGACTTTTTCAAGTTTGAAAATAAATATAAGTCGCACGGCGCCAAACCTGGAGAATAGAGTGGATGGGGCGGCAGTTCGCAGCCCAATTCGACCAATTTGGCCGTGGCGAGGGCGGAGGTGAGAGCCGGTGCGTTGTCGAGTTGAAAGGGTACTTTTTTCTTTGACAAAGGTGGCCGTTTTTCTGCAATTCGGCGGCGAATCGACCCAATAATTCGGCATAGTACAGCCCTGTGATCGTTTTGCCCTTCTCCAGGTAGTCGATGTAGATGACACCTTGTGAATCCCAGAAAACGGTGACCGGCCAGTAGGACATTCTTCGCCTTCTTCGGAGCACGTTCGCCGGGTGAAGTCCACTGTTTCGACTGTTCCTTGGTCTCTGGCGTGTACCAATGGGTCCATGTTTCGTCGACGGTCACGAAACGACGCAGAAACTTCCTTCGGATTGCGCTTAAACAGCGTCAAACACTGCTCTGCACGGTTGCACGGTTGCGCTTGTTGTCCGGATTGGGCAAACGCGGCACCCATCGCGCCGACAGGTTTCTCATGCCCAAAATTTCATGCAGGATATGACCCACATGATCTTTTGAGATGCCTACTGTCTCAGCTATCTCGCGTATCTTCAATCGGCGGTCTGCCCATACGAGATCGTGGATTTTTATCACGTTATCTTACATAGTAGCCGTTTTCGGGGCACCTGAGCGTGGTTCATCAAAAACCGACGTTCGACCACGCTGAAACTCGTTAAACCAATTTTTGACGATCGCTATGGAAGGAGAAGAGTCACCGTATACAGCATCCAAGCGCTTTTTGATTTCGCTGCGCGATTTCCCTTTCAAAAACAAGAATCGAATCACCGACCGGTATTGCGCTTTTTCCTATTTTTCTAAAATCCGCGGACACGCCCGCTCCCACACGCGGTGAAAACAAAACTACGAGTCCGATTCGACTGAAATTTCGACAGTAGCCGTCTACGAGAATGTACTACACAGTAAATTTCTCTTGCGATAGTGGCGCTATCGGGCGGTGAGGCTAAGTACTTATTAGACCGCCCTCGTATTTTGCTTTCGTCAGAAACCAATTTCAAGTAAAGTTAAATAAAGCTCGATTCGTCTTGCGTTTTTATTACTTGATCTTTCAGAAAGTAAACAGATTACTTACTGCCAACAAATACATTAAAAAGCGCTATTAGTTATAAATGACTTAGTTTTTGAATTTTGCATTGTTGTCTTGTGTCCTTTGAGGCACATATTTAAATTTTTTATATCTAATATTACTAATATATTAACAACCTACTACAGTTACATTAACAATCATTATATATTATGTCTTTTTTTAATAGGAAATGATGATTGGCAATTATGACTTGAACGAGGATGAATTTCTTTATTAATTTCGACATTAATTTGGAGAGGTAGAATATTTATTTGAAAATTCGAGAATTCATTTTTATACATATAGATTGTTTTTTTAAGAGAAAACTTTTGTAAGCGCACTGAGTGATTTTTGATTAAAAAAAATCTTAGAGTTCGTGTCACTATCATCCTAATATCATGCTTTCAACATTCTTTAATGTTAAACTATGGGTAAAACGTGTAATAGAATTTAAAATGTATTTAAAAATTCTATACTATTTATTTTTATTTCAATTATGTTTTATTTATATTTTAGATTGGGCTTGCCTTGCCCATCATATATTTTGATTAATAAAAGATATGTATATCGGGATGTCAATATATGAGATAATTGGACTAAGGTTACTAATTATAATATGGAAATTATAAAATTTGAATTGTTAATACTACAATTAATTTAAAAATGCAAAAAATACCGTTATTTTTTTCGTGACATCGACTAAAAATTGAAATACAAACAAATCTTGTCTCCTGAAACCAAGACAGATTAAAAAACACAACAAAGTTTGCAACCTTTGTTGTGTTTTTTAATTTTTCTTGGTTTCAGAGGACAAGATTTGTATTTCTGTTATTTTTTTTGTTTTAAGTTTTGACTTCAATCGGCAGTCCCCATGACTACCCATTTTTTTAAATATCGTTAAAAGACATAAAATAAAATCTAATTAAAACAGCAAACAAGAATATCGACAAAAAAAAGTCTAAATGACTCCAAGACAAATGTTGGTGTAACGTCAAGACATCTCATTTACAAAAATTAAATTAATCTGTGCAAGTATTTTTTTTTAATTTTCTATAACATAATATCGTGATTACTTATCGAAACGATGAATCGTTATTTTGAAATGTTTCCATGTCAAGCTGTACCGAATTGCTATTACCATTTTGGTGTTTCACACCAAAACCTAAGACCGTTACAGGTCAGATACGAAATTGATATTTTGTATTAAAAACGCTGTACAATGCAGTTTTGCTGCCTTCTAGAATTGTGTAAGTTCAGTGACGTCCACTCTACAGAAGTGGCCTGTCGGGAAAACGAATAATGCCGCAGAGAGATCCGCAATTCCGCATTTCCACACACTTTAGTTGAAATTACTTCTCGTACTCGGCGCAATTGAAAAATGCACTACGAAATGGCAACATGACATGCTGATTCGATTTTCCAACGCTAGGTGGTGTGTGAGAACAAAAGCGGCAAAGAGTACCAACGAGTTAACCAAGATTATCACAATAATTGATGAATTAGTTTTCGTCATTGTCTTGCTGACGGATCGAGGCCGAAATAACCCAAAAAACGGATAGTATTAATTAGGAAATCTCGGTGCACGATTATTTCGTCGATGGCACTATTTAAGAATGAGAAGTGGCGAGATTTCGTGTTCTATCATCATCTGAGATTATAATCGGGGAGAAGAGGCGGGAAAATTTTAGAGCGCCATCCGCCCAGAATACAGCAGCCTCATTAGCGAGTTTAATGGCCTCCAGGCAGTACAACCGTTGCACATTGATGAATTCGTAAAATAATGCCAAAGCACGCTCTAATTAGCTGTAGGGTTAATAGCGACGAAGTCAGAAGTGGGGAATGCATTCCGATTTTTTGCCCAACATATTCGTTGTTATTTCAAGTTCATTTGTTTTGTTAAATCAAATTTATTTAACATTTTTGCGACCCATTTTGGAAATTTTTATTGTTTGTTGACAATATTCTAAAACAGTTTTTGAAATATGACTACGTGTTGACAAAAAATTTGTTTTGGTTCGCGCCTTGTGGGGATAAAATCAATGGAGATTGATTTCTCATTTATTTACAACGGGAGCGTTGTAAGAAGAAAAAGTGTAAATATTTCGCAGAACGACACTATATAAATGCAAGCAAATAAGAGGGTACACGTGAAAGGGATGTAATGAGGTAGCGTTGCCAACACCTCTCAAAATGTTTATTTTTTGCCTTTCACATATGTACCCTTGTCCGGGTGATGATCTGGTGTCAGAATTCAACGAATCTAAATGAAGCTACTAAATAATTCATTACCCTGATTACAAGGGTAAAGCGAAAGTATGGGAATTTTCAAATGTCGTCGGCTTTCACAAGAGATCGACATTTGTCGTCTATATTTTACTTTAATTCGCCCATTTATTCATATTTTAGAATTTAACAATTTATACTTTGGAATACTTTTACATTAGTTTTGCACCAGGAGCCAATTATTTTGTTATTTGTTGTTAAAAACTTCAAGCTCCATAATTTTGCACGCATACTAACATTTATGAAGAAATATATGAAAAAAAAATCAATATTATTTTACATTTAGTACCCTATATCTCTAACTATTAACTTTTAATTCCATTCCTATTGAGTGGCATTTTCTTCGCCAATTGCTTGTTTCACACGTCTAAATTTTCAGTTACCTTTTTTCGTTAAGGATTGGCAATCTTTTATAGATTGCCCCAAATAACGATTGTGTTAGATCTTAGTTTGTCAATCGCTGTTTGTGACTCAACACTAAAAAACACTTAAAAAGTATCGTAAAAATTAAGGATAAAGATAAATAATAAAACTTAACGTTTCAGGCAGTTCACCGTTTTGACGGTCATCAGAAATGGAAATGATTTATATCATTCTCTCTACAAATTTCTTTACTGCCAAAAATATTTCTGACAGTTTAATTAATAATAATGAATTATGTGGTTTCGCGTGACCCTCACGCGTCACCATCACGCGTCAGCAACGTTCCCAAATGTTAAATGTGTACTCTACTGTTAACATTAGAGCATATTAAAATGTATTTCATAATGAATAAATATTAGATACGTCTCCACACGATACAAGCATCCGCCAATCACAAATAGAAAAAGTATAACAGTTTATTTTAAAATATTTCCGATATTAAAATAGAAAACTTGTCCCCTGAAACCAAGAAAGATTAAAAAACACAACAAAGGTTGTTCTAACGCGTTTCGACAGCCAAGCTATCATCTTCAGAGAGATACATTATCAGTAATAATTTTTGAAAATAACCAAGGAACAGTCCGTTCAGCAAAAAAAAATGATATTGACGGCCTTATTTACTAGTGTGGGTTCGAACTGCAAGAGTACATATTTTTACTTTTAAATGTTCACTTCTATTGACAATCTCCAAGATTGCCTATTGTTTTTTTTTTACTTTGGAAATCCACCCAGCACGTTTTGATGGTATTTTAGAGTATAATAATTCTGAACTAACATTTTATATTGTTGCATTTTACAATATCTGAAATTTTCGCGTAAAATGACTATGCTCTGATTGTATCGATAAAAGTGACCTTTTATTTATATCGCCACCTTATTATTCAGAAATACATTTAGAAGTTATTTAATTTTAAATTTAGATAATTTGAATGTATTTTAAATTTAACAGTATAATATGCAATATGCAATTTAATTGAAACAACGGTATTGTCGATGATTCGAAAACATCGAAAAAATGCAATAGCGCTTTAACATATCCAACAAGTTATTTACAAATTTTTGAGATCAAATCTAATGATTCAAATTATCGATAACCCAGTCGCATGTTAATCAGAAATTAGATATGGGTCCCATAATTCGGAGTTAACTCGATCAAACGTCCCTCGCGTCAGTTTAGGTTACATCACTGTACCGGCTCTAATGTCCAACCGTTTATTCCCTTACATCGTCTCTAGTCGCGAATGGTGCAGAAACAAGTCAAGAGCGATATCCTTACCTGCTTCGAAGATGAGAGCGGTCCAGCACCATACAAGCGAGGTAGTCCTCATAGTTAACCTCAGTCACCGGAACGCTCATGGCAGGATTTCCCTCCGAACGGCGCACACCGACTGATCTTGTCGCTCCTGCTGTCATGCCAGATTCCTGCGCGTGCTCTCCTGCAAGGGATGATATGACCCGAGGCATGATTAATGCGCCGCTGTTTAGAAGATGCCTCTACCCCTGAAACGGGATTAAGCTTTATATGTTTTCTTACTCGGAAATTTTAGAAAGCAGGAGCTGTCCAGGACCTTAATGCTACGGTTTGGGATACCACCGATGATTTATTTCTCACTATTATTTTCGTGGATTGATAGAAAAATGATGATATTCGATATATTTACTTGATGAGTTTTCAATGCATCTCTGTTGATCTGATCCAATTTAATTGATTCGGAAATATGTACAATTCGTTCCAGAAAATTTGCCCCTTATAGTTGGGTCGGTGAAAAAAATCATCAAATCTTCTAAACCCGTGGAACACTGTCGATTTTGATGTCTCACCTAAATCGGTGAGTTTAGAAACATTATATTTCGCACATGTGTGTATTATGTGACGTAAGTGAGCACTAAGAGAGGATTTTTTTAATGTACCCTCTAATAGGTAAAAATAGGCATTGAATGTTTTCCGAGTTGTATGCAATGAGTAAAACAAATCATCGCATTAAAAGTTGTCTATAGACATTAACTCACTAAGCACGTATTTATCCTCCCTTTTTTTTTACTTATATCTCCAGCAAGTTAAACAAAAATCTTACTTGAACCAAATATGGAATTGAATAAAGCGACTCATAAAATACGCCACTGTTACCATTAATTTCTTGGACAAAAATGACGATGGGAACAGTTAGTTAACCAGTTAAATAAAATGAATATAAGACTATTTATTATT
This sequence comes from Dastarcus helophoroides, assembly GCA_028583605.1. Lineage (NCBI taxonomy): Eukaryota > Metazoa > Arthropoda > Insecta > Coleoptera > Bothrideridae > Dastarcus > Dastarcus helophoroides. Next base: position 76,616 of record CM053330.1, read on the forward strand.
AATTTATTAATTTATAAATTGTTAATTCATCAATTTGATTGCTTGACGTGAAATATAAGTTGTTAATAATATTGTAACGCAATGTAAATAGATGGAATAGAATTTAGAATAGAATTGTAGATTTTAGTAAATAAAAAAAGTTTCTAGAAGGATCTGATAAGGGGAAAGCGGCCGCGATAACGAAACAAACGGCAGATGAGCGTTCCAGAAATTTCGGCAAACGATAAGCCTTATCTGCCGAAAAGTTCTAGAAGCCGGGAGCCAAAATTATAAAAGGCGGTCAGCTTTCCCTCAAGTAAGTCAGTTAGTTAGAAGTCATTGTAGTTAGTGGGTTAGCAATTAGTAAATAATAAGTGAGTTACTGTTCAGTTGAAGTGTGCCGAGTTAATTTGGTAATAAAGTGGTGTAATTCACACGTGGTAATCTATTCGAACCGATAAAGCCTGTAAAAATATCTAAGGTCGCATATTTAAATAAAATTGTTGTTTCCATCTATAATTTCAAAATGAGAAATTTTAAGATCTTTCTTCCCTATTAACTATTTTTTCTAATTTGCACAACCATCTTCAACTCATACAATTTAAATTTTGAATTTTACGTTTTATCGTTGAAATTTGAGAAACAAATGGAAATTTCAGAGGAACTTACAATTTACAGAAATAAATTTCGAGAAAGTTTTAATATCTAAAACAATTAAACCTAGAAAAAGTATTCTCAATGAAAATAAATAACTCACGCCTACATTGTAACAACTTTAAGGCTTCATTTTTGAGATGAGCAGTTGAGAAAATATCCTCTTAATTTAGGTAATAAATGTATTCAATAATAATTACACCATTATTTTAGCCACACTAATATTGTGAAACTAATGACAAGGGAGTCCTTGTTGCCTTTTAGGAACAATCAGCTTCATTATGTAATAGAAAATGTCAAATTAAAGACAGAGGCCGTATCAGTTTGAATTCACAGAAGAGTAATTACAGTAATCTTTCGTATCCATAGAGAATTTATAGTTAAAGGAGTGTACCAATTAAAACGAAGCGAATGCTGATAAAACTCCTTCAGGTATTTAATAATGAACATTCCTTGTTGCAAAGGATCACAAAAGAATGGACATTCCGACTGAATATTTTCGTTGCTCGGTCAAGATATATTTTAAAACTTATTATAATCGAATTCTGAGTCATTTCTTTCTCGACAAACAATTTCTTCACGACTTTTCATTCAGAACAATTACAGAAGAGAAGAGAGAAAGAGCGAGAGCGAAGCAAGGTAGATTCATAACCGGGCTTATTGATTTGAGGACATACTTGGTGAGGTCGCCGAGAAAAAATCCGAACAATTTCAATAGCTCGCTAATTTCTCCTGTATTCCAGATTAACGTTTAATTAGGGAGCGTTCGTTTCAGCTTCTGTCTAAAAATATGAATTCTAATACGTATGATATATTCCCAATATTACTTTTCAAGTGGGCAATATCGAATATTACTAGGAAAATAAAAAAGTTATTTTCTCTCGAACATAGGCCGGATTATTATCGACGTAATCCAACGCTTAAATGCTCTCTACGATAAATTTACCTGTGGAATAGCTATAATTTATTTAAAGATGAAATCAATTTTCGATAACGTATTCAGCCCCGTTTTGGTGCCTGTGACACCTAACTGATTCAAATCACGACGAAAGAGAGGCTAAATGTAACGATAGGTATTTCTAATGATGGAAAAGTGAAATCATTTTACAACCGAGTTGTCGCCTCTCCTTTATGGAACAAAGTCCGATGTTCCGGAATTTAGTAGATTGTTGAACGGAAAAGAGGTCTAACAATAAGTTCTCAAAGAATTACACTAGTCTCTGAATTAAAATCATATTTCCCATTGTTAAAAATTACGTAATAGTTTTTTGATTTTCGCGAAAATACTCAGAATTCGTAAAAAAATTCTTAACTTCTAGGATATAACGTCTTAATCTGTAATGTGAAACTATGCAATAGGCTTAAGAAATAAACCAGCATATCAGAGACTACAGCATATTCACATGAGAATATTTCATCATTGGTCGGTCTCACCCTTCGTTGGACTTACCCTTAAACATACAGTGCATTTTACATTACAAACAAGATATATATATATTATGGAACCAAACTTACAAAGGGCACTGTAATAACGTAACTTATTCTTGAATTATGGGATTGCATCGTAGCAATAGCAATTAAATTCAAGCGCCCTCGGCGTGACATGCGTTTAGATATGTTAAACTTATCAAATAATTTCAATACAATCTCATTACGAAACATTTAATTCTATTTTAAATGCTACAATATAAATGGAAATTCGTTTTTTATTATTCACTACTCGAAGAATAAAAGGAAGTATTTAATAAGCAACTTTTTTATTTTTAATTAAACAGAAAGGCCTCTTCATGCATATGTGCTTTTTCCTGTAATTTTTATTGTGATTACTTTTACATAAATTTAGAATGAGACTAAATATCTATTAGAAAACTCGGATGTAGTTTAAACTACACGTTTTTTTTTTTCTATTAAAAGCTTATCATGTAGCATTATTTATGAGCCCAGCGCGCCCGCTAATAAAACATTAATATATCTCCACTAATAAATTTACACCGGGGAAATTACAAAATTAGTTTCAGCTCCCTTCGTTCTGGAATTTTATCCCCAGCTCAAACGATCGTTAGCACCGTTTTAAATGGGAAAGCATTTTCGTGCGTAATTTCCTAACGGCTCTCTTGTATTCTTTTCAACAACCAAATCTCATTAGGAGAATAACTGGATAGTTAATTATAAAAGGCATTAACAATTACACACAAAACGAATATTTTATAACAAATTGTGAAAACCAGAAAGTGTAAAAACCATCACAAAACTAAGGGTAGGGTTTGATAAAATTAACCATCCACCATACAATCCTAAGTTATTGCTTTTAGAGATCCAACGCAAGAAAGTTTCAGGAAATGCGTTTAAAGAGGAATTGAATTGCCAACTGCCGTTAATTAAAATTTTGACAACAAAACATAAAATCTTCATAAAAACAAAACATAAAGTCTTCCAAAAAGCAACACAGATAAATGTCTTGAAGAGATTGCATTAAAATAATACTTCATTTAGTGGATTTAAAAAAATAATTTCCAAATAATTTATGTACATGGTGTTTCGCAACAACCAATATGTAAAATTGAATTCTAAAGACAAAATAAAGAATAATTTTTTCTCATATTAAATAACAAAAAAAGAGTAAAATAAAGGCAGCAATGAAATTATTATTTGATAATGTGGCCTACATAGTCTCTGGTCCTTAACTCATTCGATTTTTATTTATGGGGTCACTTAAAACAAATAGTCCGTTTTTTTGCATTGCCAGGCAATGTAAATGGGATTTTTGAAAAATAGAGATTTTTTTCTCGTTCTAACATCTTGTATGCAGGAAGAATGCAACCTAGACTACAAATTCATGCAGCCCTCCCAGGCGGCGTGTATAGTGAATCATAGGTAGCTGCTGAACTACTAACAGTTGAAACACTGCCACCTAGCGAAGCGGTTGCTCTCTAGGAGAGTTCTCCAGAAGACAAGGATTCTATAATGCACAGACCAATAGATTTGAACATTTATTAGATTCGAAGTTTGGAAACCAAATACCGGTTTCGATCTTGTTAGATCTCGTCAGTTTGGTATATCCAATTCGAATGCTAATAAATGTTCCGACAAGTAAGTACTAAAACATTCACAGGCGCCAAGCGAGTGACTCTTTAGTTCTACCACCTAGTAATGGTCCATAGAGAAACTATGGCCATCGCCAACAATGTTGTGTTTTTCAACATTTTTACTTGTTTATTTTTTATGAAAGTTTAGAATTTTTTGATAATGTTCAGTTTGCTTCAATATTTAGACTCTTCGAAAATTTCGACTTTTTTGTAAATTTAACTAAAAATGCATTATTTGTTTAAATCTCCATATTTCTTTAAAATTTTGATTATTTTTAAAATTCAAATTATTTTTCAAGATTTCGAGTTCTGTAAACGTTTTTTGAAATTGTCTCTATTTTATCAAAATCCTTCAAATCTTTTCTAAATGTTGACATTATTTTTCAAAAGTTTGACGTCCTTTAAATCCTAATTTTCTGTGAAAATTTAGAAATGTTTCAAAATTTCGTCGTGTTCCAAATTTTTGTTTTTTAAAATTTTCACTTTATTTAAAATTTAGCTTTTATCTAAAAAATATCAAATTTGTTTAATCGACTCTTGTTAAAACTTCTGATTAAAAACATCAACAATTAAAAAAGTCAAAAATTTAAAAAAAAGTGCAAATTCTGGGAAGATAAGTCCTAATTTTGAAATAAAATCTTTTTTTTTAAGTTTAATCCAAACAAAAATTTTAACTTTTCAAAAAACGACACTTTTATTAAAAGTTGCAATTTTCGAACTTTAATTTAAAAAATGCAAATGATTTAAACAGAAGCAGAAGTTTTTTATTTAATATCGAATTTTTAAATTCATAACTATTAAACTTTATTAATGTCAATTATTCGAATTTTTAAAGTCAAGATTTTAAAAAAGTTGCAATTTTAAATTAAGTAAAAATTTGTTTTAAAAAGCAGGAATTTTGAAAAAAGTGAAATTATCAGGGTCGATAGTTGAGAAGACCCATGGCATTGGATTTATAGGAAATATCGAATAAATTTACCGATATATCGAGACGTATCGGTATATCTTTTGATCTTTTTGATCTTTTGATTAATTGATGTTTTAAAAAGTTTGTGCTTCTCTATGTCAACGTAGTGTCAAAAATTTTAATTTGCTGTCTGCACACTCGAAGAGAGTGTACTTTTAGCGCCTCTCTAGGCCCCCTTACAGGTCAAATTTCCAAAAATTCCTTTTAGTGTGCTCCTACATTATAAAAAGAACCTCTGTGCAAAATTTAGAGTTCCTAGAGTTAACGGTTTAGGCTTTGCAGTTTCCAATTTTATATACAAAGAATATCAAAACCACTTAATCTGGTACTAGTAAACATTTTTGGTTTACTGTAGCAGATCTTTAAACATCGGGATCTGAAAACACGGAATGAGCCTCATTTTTATTCAAAAATTAAATTCGACGGCCAAAATTCTTATTTATGAACTTTCGAAGTTTAAATTTAAAACCGAATATGAAGCTGTAACAGAGAAAGCAAATTTGACGTCATGCTATTTTCTCTAAATTTCACTAATCTATTTTACTATGTTAATTAATACCGTACAAAGTTTAACCTTTGCCAAAGGTAAATTCGCACAAAGTAGTGCCCTTTGAAGGAGGTGGCTTATTTACTTCCGGATTTGCATATTTTGGAACTTCCACGGACTCCGGTTTTACAATACTTTAGAAGTAGAAAATGAAAGCCTTAAACATTAGTCGTGTGAGCTTTAACATGTAAAATTCGTCGCACAACACTATTTTGCCAATGTTGTTTGGTTAAATGGGGTATTGCTTAAGGAATGTGGCCCTCAGCTGCAATACAAGGCACAATATAAATTAAAATTTAAATCCATATCCTATAATCCAAATACTATAAGCAGGAACTAATATTCTTAAGTAAATTGAGTAATACGTCATGATTGAATTTATAAATGTGGACTCCGTAGACTTATTATAAAACATTCGAAATGAGCTGCATTCTGCCTTCACTCATTACTAGTCATAATTAACTAAGTATTAAATTTATTTTTACTAGAAAATCAGTAAATAATGTTGGGCGTTATCGGTTCGAATGATTAACACTTGGAAAATTGTAATCACTTTATTTCCAAACTGAACTCGGAACACTACATCTGAATAATTAACTCACTAACACTGTTTAACTAGCTTATTCATTGAATTCTAATTACTATCTGACTAACTGACTGACTGACTCTGAAGGAAAGCCGACCGCCTTATATAGATCCCCTTTCAGGTTCTAGAAGGTTCCAGCAGATAAGACTTATCGTTTACCGAAATTTCTGGAACGCTTTATCTGACGTTTGCTTCGTTATCGCAGCCACTTCCCTCATCAATTTTTTCTAGAAACTTTCCGTAGGTACTAAATTCTATAGTTACATTTCGTTACAATATTAAATTTATTTTTACTTGAAAGTAAGTAAATAATAAAAATTTAATATTATCATGTTCTAATTTTTAAGTATAATCATTACCAGGTTAAGACTGCCATAAGATAGCTGACAAATCTTTTGTAAGAACACAAAAATTTGGGATACATCTTTCATAAAAAAGGTTTTATTTTAATGGAAATGAGCAATGAAAAAAGACAATGAATTTTTCTGTTAGCAAAAAACAAAATTACCTTCCAAACAGAAATATTATTATTTTAAGGTGTCTATACCTTAAGCTATATAAAAAATTGTTTACAAATCGAAGCAACATATTTGTAATTATAATTTACTTAACCGATGAGGTCCTTAAACATTGTTTTTCAAATTCTTTCAAAGCAGGACATTAATCATTTGATAAAGCTCTATATTCTCCTCTCATTTTAACGAAAGACAAAAACGTCGTCTCTTGCAATGTTCTCGATTTTTGTTCGAGCCTGGAACATTTTAAATTAGTGTAAAAGGAAGCGAAGAGCCAGCTAAGGGAAAAATGTTGAATTCTCTATTGCATCTCCATGGAAGGCGTTAAAACGTGATATTTTGCGATATGAAATTTCAGCCAATTTTAAAAACCGTACAATAGTGTGACACAGCAAAGACTAATGTTAAGAAAATACGTTGGCTTAATTTTTTTTCAATTTACTTTGGAAGTTAAGAAACCTAAAACAGAAATAACTTGGAGATCAAATATAGCAACTTATTTTTGGAACATTCTGCAGCTAAGTATTAGTAATCGCGAAGTATATGGACCCTTTTATAGAATATGCCAGACTGCTATTATCGATTATTATCTACTCACGCGACCACATGGTCACAAAATAAGTAACAACCAGAAGGTTAACTCTCGCTTTATCCTTTTGTGGTCGATGCCGACAGCTCGTAACCTCGAACTAGCTTTTTCAAAACAGCTTTTTTACATAGGCGTACCGCAAATTATTTCAATTATTGTGTTTTGATGATATTTTAATAATTATAGGAATTACAAGAATTAAATCGTACACGACGGATTGGCGACCTGCGGTTCTCGAGCCGTATCCTCTTTTAAAAGACAATTGCGGTTCTTTAAATTCCCCGAAAAAATAAATAAATGAAAGCTAGACTGAACAGACACTCAGAAAATGAGTACTCATTGAAAAAGTGACCTACAGATGTCGAAATTTCCAAAAATACTATTCCAGACATTTTTATTTTTGCTTAAATTTTGACAAAAAAAGTTATGATTTCAAGAGTGTTTTTTGTCAAAATTTTTGTTGAGTTGTATTAACAATGTAAAAAAAAACATATGAAGTTTGAAATTTCTAGAAAAAGATCAATTTGGAAAGTCGAAATTGCTAAAAAATATTTTTTCCATGATTCTTACTTTTTTATTTGTAAATTTTCTAAAACCTTGAAATTTCGTGAAGAAAAGTTTAATTACTTTTGTGAGAAAAAAACTAAATTTACCGAAACAGCAAATATCACAGTTCGAAATAAAAACTGAGATTCCCAGAAAAAGTCGAATTTTGAGAAAAAGGAAGAAATTTCGCAAAATTGAGAGAAAAATAAAAGACTACGAAAAAATTGAGAAAAGGACAAGATTTCGAAAACAATGAATTTACCAAGAAAAGATTCAAGTTTAGAAAAAATAAAAATGTTGAATTTTCTACAATAGATTAAAACCCAAAACCAATTAGAAACCTGAAATGTTTAGATAAATCTTAATTTTTATGAAAAATTGTAAAAATATGAAAACAGAAATTGTGAAAATAAACTGGAAGGTTGAAAAACATTGCCGAACCTTACAAAGGGCGAAGTTTTTTAGAGAAGAAGAAGAAAAAAGTCAAATTTTAGTAAGAATTTCAAGAAAAAAGTTAAAATTTTAAGATAAGCTCGAAATTTCGACAAAAATTTACAATGTTTCAGAAAAATTTAAATTTTAAGAAGAAATTTCGAATTTCGAGAACAAAGGCGGCTTACAAAAAATCCTGATATTCTGACATGTTTGAGTTTTGAGAAAATTGGTAAAATAATTTCCAAAGAAAAGAGAATGTCGATAAAATTTCCAGTTTCGAGGAAAGATTTGAATTAAAAACAAGTGCAAAATTTCCTAGAAAAAGTCAAATTTTAAGAAAAAACTCAAATTCTGAGATTCAAAAATAAATTTCGTTCGAAATGAAATTTGGAATTTCCAGAAGAAACCATATATTCGTTAAAAATTCTTTAAAAAAAGCAAAATTTTATAAAAAGGTTTGGAATTTTGACAATAGATTGAAATTCGCAGAACAAATTTACAAACCTGAAATTTTTAGATAAATTTAAATGTTGTGAAAAATTGTAAAATTTCGGGAAGAGAAATAGTAAAAAATTAAAAGTTTAGAAAAAATAATCGAGATTTTTCAGAAGTCGAAGTTGTTCAGAGAAAAAGAAACCAAGAAATTTTGAGAATACATAGAATTTTTTTTAGTTTAATCCACTCGCAGAAGGCAACCCCATTATGCCTTTAAAGCACTACGACTAGGATGCGGAAACAAGGAGAGATGGCGATGAATCGCCTTCTTAAAAAAGGATAGGTTGTAATTTTTGGGGACAATTCCTTTTGATAACGAGTTCCACAGCTTGGAAATTCTATATAAAAAAAGAGTCTCCGTAGGCAGAAGTCCTCGTTGTGTCAAGCTAGACTGCACAGGAATTTGTTGTCTCCGATTGTCTTATATGCCTCAAGAATCTTGCCTTTGGGGCGATTAATCTTATTAGTTCCTACGAGGTTTCGAGAATAAGACCAATTACAAAAAACTAAATTTGCAGGTAAATCGAATTTTGAAAAAATTGGTAAAATAATTTCGAAAGAAAAGAAAATGTCGATAAAACTTCCAGTTTCAAGAAAAGCGTTGAATTTTAAAAGAAGGTCAATATTTCCCAGATCTGTTATAAGCCATAATTTTGGGAAGACATTTTTAATAACTTATTTTTATGAATTTCTTCTCTAATTTTTCTAACATGGCGATTGAACTTAAAAAAAATGTCTAAATGTCGATTCTTTTATAAATTTCTAGTTTAATGGATTGATTGGAAATGTTTATCAATTGAAATCATTTATAAACATGGAGATGTTTTTACTCTTGTAATGGTATCATAAATAACTAATTTTCTATTGTATAAATCGACACCCTAACAACACAAAATTATCTCCAGAAGTTATTCAAAATTATATGTACATACATCCATTCATAGGGAAAGTACTATGGAGTGATGTCTCCTGTGTTCAGCGCATGAATCAAATTCCCTAGCTTCAGCGCCACCAAGCGCCTGAAAACAGAACTAAACGATCATGGCGGGGGATTTAAAAAAATTATTTTCATATTTATTAAATATGTGAAAAATATATGATTGCCAAAAAACAAAACATTGATGAAATGTGGGTGTGATTATTATTGAAGCAATGTAAAATTTGCGAAATGGGATAATAATACACAAATTTTAAAATAAAGTTTATTGATTTTTAGAAAAGTAAACAACATTCAGTAATGAAGTCATATCTAAAAATAATGAGATTCACCCACAATAATTGAAGAGCTTCTATCAAAAATAACCAAAGTCTCAATTTTTTTCAATTAAAGATAACCGTAGAAATCTGTCAAATTACATTTTACATAAAGGTTTAATCCTTTCTTATATAAGCTTGAAAATAGACATTAGAAAATTATTTATTGAATTATAATAAGTAATAGATAAATGTTTCAATTTGACTAAACTGTTTTGCAGCATTTAAATAAAACTTTGTGATGTGTGACATATTTGAATTTTTTTTTGAATTTAGTTATTTTTGTTAGAAGGTCTTTCAATTGTTTCTACATATGAAAACAATATTAAAACAAATAACAGAATATACACATAATATACATTTATCAAAATCATTATTACATACTATATTAAAAACATCACATGTACATTACTTGTTAAAAATCTAAAGAACATTTACTCAGATAATACAATGGCTGAATAGTGAAATGGCAATTTATATAGAATTTTAAAGAACAAAGTTCTCTCTGTGACAATAAAATAAAATTGCGAAGCCTAAGGAATGGTACAATAGTAAGCACAAAGGTCATACGACTTACAGTCGACTATAATACAGCAAGTAACATTCATTTCAAATTTGCAAGATAAGCAATAAGAAATTTACTGCAATTTTAAGGTGATAACTTAAAACAATAGAGAAATGTGGATAAATTTCCATTAAGTCGAACCTGGATAAGCAAGAAAATTAATGATGAAGATTAATTATTATTGTTAAATACAATAATGTTACCCTTTAAAAACCTTTCTCTCTTTAAAATAGAAACTAAAAATTTCAAATGAAATGTTCTATAAGCAACCAGCTAAACATGTTCATTTGGCTCATTTGTAGCGTTTGTAACTACTTCAGTTGCATTGAATTAAACCTATAATAGATCTATATAAATACACTAACCAAGGGATAACTTTTAAAAAATTAGTTCTTAATACACATACAAATATAAGTAAATAAATTATGCTCTGTTTCTTTACAACGATATAAATGAAAAACCAGCTAAGAGAAAAACCTTCTTAAACAATACAACATTCGGGTCTCTTAAATTCTTTCTTATCCAGGTTTAGCTGTATATATTTATATAATACAACATGTAGAAAAATCAGAAGTACAATCCGCAAAGCAGGAAATTTATTTTAAAAGTAAATATGTCATTGTCATTTCAAAAGTACCAGGTCTGCTATTAAAACGAGAAATTTTAAAATATCCAACTTTTTTTAATGGAGGGTTTATTATCGTTATGTTTTTATGCAGATATAACTTAAGTAAAGTATGTCATTTGATTTTTTTAAATTGCATCGCTTAACTGAAAAAAATTTCTATGTAAACATTTTTCTAATCTCAGCTGAAAATTTTCCATCACTCGTTGAAACAGTACATTTTTTGCCTTAATTGGGGTATGTTTGCAGTCTATCAATGTACGTCCTGGTCTCCAGAAATGATTCTGTTACAGCAAGCATGACTTTACTCCATTTATCCACTCCTGCATCAATTCAGAATCATCTTTGGGAAATCGACGTCTTTTGGACGAAGTGTCAAAACAATTGGGCACGCAGCATGGATTTTTTCGCGAAAGAGCGGCCATTATATTAAAACTGACCGGAAATATTTAATTTGAATTAAGATTTTTTTAAAAAGAAAATGACTCACCAAAAAACAGATTTGTTTACACTTTAATAATTAACAATAACAAGATAAGAGTCAAATAACACTAACAACTAATAACACAGCAATAGTTTAATAACAAATAATAACAAAAATATCGAAACGCTAACACAAAATGAAATGCACAAGAAAAGACGAACAAAGACTAGAACACGACAAAAATGGCGGATAAGGAACGAAATGAATAACAATATCTCCAAGTGACCATTAAGATAAGACGGAAACGGAAGCATCAGTGGTCTGCAAGTTGCGCATGAATAAAATAACCCCTCTTTTGATATTAGCGCTTTTCTGGCTGAAAAAAGAACTAAATTCAAAAACTCAGTATCCCGCCGTCCTATTATTCTTAAATATCTATTGTGTTTTACCTATGATTGCAATCAAGGTATGTACAAATACAATGATAAAAAACACTATTTCTTTGTATCTTATTTTAGATAAAATGGATTTGAAAAAGCTAATTGACGATTTTCGTCAGTTACAAGCCCAGCGTAAGGTAGAGAAGAACGAAAACAAGAAGAAATTCAGAATGGAGTTTCGCGCTTTAGTGAAAATTGAAGACGGACTACTTGCTTATCATGCGAACATAGTCGTAACCCTCGGGCTCTGCATAACTATTATACAGCAACAAGCTGTAAACGGTCTACGCCGAAGAAGATTTACGTTTCTTCCAGAGGATGTGGAAACCTACGATGCAAATGAAAACACCTTAGAAATTAACTTCAATTTACTATCTCAACTTCCAGACGCACAATTAATGTTCGACAGACGAACAGAAGAACAAAGTCAGAATGGAGTTTCGCGCTTTAGTGAAAATTGAAGACGGACTACTTGCTTATCATGCGAACATAGTCGTAACCCTCGGGCTCTGCATAACTATTATACAGCAACAAGCTGTAAACGGTCTACGCCGAAGAAGATTTACGTTTCTTCCAGAGGATGTGGAAACCTACGATGCAAATGAAAACACCTTAGAAATTAACTTCAATTTACTATCTCAACTTCCAGACGCACAATTAATGTTCGGAACAAGGGAGCAACGGCAAAGCTTTGAGATTGCCTACCGGACATTTGTTGCATACAAGTAAAAAACATAAAAATTGTTTCTCTAGTTTGAGTCTCATCATTTTTTTTTGTTTTCTGTACCTTATTGTTGACTAATTTTTTTCTTTGCAGCAACCCTGAAGACGTAAATCCTTAACGTTTCTGGGAATTGGATTTGGATATGGATAGTTGTGGATAGTTATTTGAAATATTTAAATCTTTTTTTTTAATTGAATAAATTATGCAGTACTTAACCAGTATTTTTATTTTTTATAGAAAGTATCTTAAAATTTAGCCCAGCTTTGTAAGTCGAAGGCATGTAGATTTCATCTTTATTAAAAATAGGGTGAAATGCCTTGACAATTTAACGTAAGTAGAAGGCATTTTATACAAACTCGTGTAGATAACGAATTTAAAAGAAAATTAATGAATGGGTCTTTTCAGTTTTACATTTTGCACAAACCTTTCCGTACAGCATCTAAATCAGAAAGATATCTTAAAATTATATTCATAGCGATATCTTTACAGAAAAGTTAACATTTAGATAAATTTTTTAAGTCGTCAAATTACTGATCTATAAGATGATTTTGATAGAAGTCTATAGGATCGCCAACGATAAGTTATTGAAAGTAAGGTATGAAGAAAAGTTGAGGTTAGATTTTTGTGACATCAGTTTGTCATATGCGGAAGAATTCTGTGGTGATTGACACCCCCCTGAACTTTCGTTTTTTATAGGTAAAATCTATTTTACACCCTCTGGGATTCTCTTATAACGCCGTTAACCTTATGAAAAGTTATCTGCAAAATAGAGTACAATATGTTCAGACTAATAAAGGTACGTCCACAGCTGAAAGTGTACATTGTGGTGTTCCTCAGGGCTCAATTTTAGGGCCCCTGTTATTTAGCATGTATACAAACCGTTTATCAGGTTTAAAACATTGCAAAGTGAACTTTTATGCCGATGACACGCAAGTGTACTATTCTTTTAAACCAAATAATTCAATGATGGTAGAAAATTTTCTTAATGCAGATTTGGACTATTTGATATCGATATCAACTAAACATAATCTAAAAATAAATCCCTCAAAGTCATCTCTAATGGTATTTGGAAAAAATAGGGAGGAAATTAAAAGAAAAATAAAAATAAAACTCAATGGCAACTTGGTGGAATGTACTACCAATAACAAACGTAATTTAGGCCTAATTTTAGATATCGATTTACGCTTTAAAGTCACGTCAATAAATGCATTAGATCGGCATACACCTCTTTGAAAATATTGTATCCGCAACGACATGTTTTGTCACAACAGTTAAAAAAGTTACTTGCTGATAGTTTGCTTTTAAGTCATTTTAATTCCAGCGATGTGGTGTATGGTCCATGTCTTGATAAAGAATATGTTAATAAAATACAAAAAGTACAAAAATCCTGCCTAAGATTTATATGTGGCATTAGAAAATATTAACCTGTTTCATTTAAAGTAAAAGATGTAAATTGGCTAAATATGAAGCAAAGACGCATGTTACACTCTCTGGTTTTATATCACAGATTGCAAATTAACGGCAGACCCAGATACCTAACTGCTAAAATCAAATACAGAACGGATGTGCATACATTGACATTAAGATTTAAGGGTCAAATTTCACCACCTTCTTACAAAACTTCTCCGTTTCATAGGTCGTTTACGTATAATATTTATATTCTATACAATGCTGTACCATCCCGTTTAAAAAACTTAAATCTTAAATTATTTAAAGTAGTATTAAGAAAAATGTTTTTAGCTGAAAATGTTTAAAAGCCTGGCATTGTAAATACCTGTATTTTATTTCTTCCTGTCCTTAGTTTTTTAATTTTATTTATAGTTAAATAATTAATCTAAGAATACCACGACAGTATACAGTATTATTGGTAATTATGGTTGTTATCTTTTTTCTTTTTTTCTTTTCTCTTTTTTGGGGACTGAACTAGATCACATATTGTGTTTTCAGTTCCTTTTGCATATTTTAATTATAACCAATGATTAGCATATAAATAATTGTTTAGTATTTAATCTCTGTAGTTTTTTTGTTTTGTATTCTCTTTATATTAAGAATATGCAATAAATTATTATTATTATTATTATTATTATTACTATTATTATTATTAATATTATTATTATTACTATTATTATTATTATTATTATTATTATTATATTACGTAATAATATAGTTTACGTAATTTATTAAATTAAGAGACATGATGACAAGGGAGATTACGGATATGAGTGTACCAGACCGCAGATGACTGGAGGTCCCATGAATGCTATAATAGAGCCCATGAAAGTAGATATCCTTATTTTTGTTTAAAAAAAATGCACAGAACATTGGAAAATGACCAAGAAAACTAGGTTTAATAATCTGAGTTAGAACATTACACATATTATATTACTTTTTCCAGAGAAAGTTAAATTTTAACAACAACTCTGTAATTTCGAGAACAAGATGAATTAAAAAAAAACTCAAAATGTTCAGATAAATTCGAATTTAGATAGTATTAGTAAAAATAATATCGAAAGAAAAAAAAATGTTGATACAACTTCCAGTTTCCAAAAACATGTTAAACTTTAAAGAAAGGTCAAATTTTGAAAAAAAAAATCAAATTTTAAGATTAAGTCAATTATTTTGAAAATTGACGAATTTCGTCGAAAATCTCGCAGCTTACAAAAACAATAGTATCGAATTTTAAAAGTCGAAATTTCGAAAAAACAAATGTTACGAAACAAATTCAAATTTGTAGGGAATAAATAAAAGTTCAAATATTTGGGCAAAATGACTAAATTTGGAATCTTAAAAAGAATAGAAATTTCCAAAAAAATGTTGAAGTGTTGAAGATCACAACTTCTCAGAGAAAGTTAAATTTTGAGATTAAATCAAATATTTTGAAAAGATGTAGATAAATTTCGTCGAAAAAATCGCAGTTTGCAGAAACAATAAACTTCCAATTTTAAAAGTTAAAATTTCGAAAAAGCAAATTTGCGAAATAAGTCCAAATTTGTAGAAAATAAATAAAAGTTTAAATGTTTAGTAAATACTAATTTTGGGGAAAATATCGAAATCTGGTAAAAGGACTGATTTTAAAAAGAATGTAGAACGTTCTAGAAAAAAAGCCACAATTCAGAATAAAGTCGAAAAATTTTGGAAAATGTGAAATTTAAGAATAGATCTAAATTTCGAAAAATAAAAACTTTCAAAAAAAACGTCTAAATCTTCAAACACTATATTACCCAACACCTCCAACTGCTTCAAATTTTTACTTTTTTTTACCGAAAACTCGACAAAAGTTGAATTTTTGAGAAATAAGTCGAATATTCCAGTAAGTTGAATTAGAAAAAAGTAAACATTTTCACAAATTTTGAGTTTCGAGAAGAAAGGAATGTAACGCAATGTAAATAGATGTAATAGAATTTAGAGTAGAATTGTATAATTTAGTAGATAAAAAAAAGTTTCGAAGGATCTGCTAAGGGGAAAGCGGCCGCGATAACGAAACAAACGGCGGATAAGCGTTCCAGAAATTTTGGCAAACGATAAGCCTTAACTGCCGAAAAGTTCTAGAAGCCGAGGGCCAAAACTATAAAAAGGCGGTCAGCTTTCCCTCGAGTCAGTCAGTTAGAGTCAGTGTAATTAGTGAGTTAGTAGAAAATAATAAATGAGGTAATTGTCAATTGTGGTGATCCAAGTTGAGTTCAGTAATAAAGTGGGTCTTATTCGATAAGTGTAATCAATCGAACCGATAAGCCCGTAACAGGAAGATTTGGGGTAAAAGTCTAATTTTAGGAACAAAATAGATATTAAAAAACAAAACTAAAATAGAGAAGAGTTAAAAAAGTCGAAATCGCAAAATAAAGGCAAATTTTGAAGTAAAGATTTTAATTTTGAGAAATAAAAGATGTTTTGGGTCGAATATATTTTCTTTTGACTAGATGAGTCAGAGGGGTCTCTCTCTCTATTCCGTATTTTGTCTGATTTAATTTTAAAGTAAAATATGAAATCAGAAATAAAAATTTCTGGCTCTGGAATTCAATCAATCAATCATTTTTTTTTTATTGCGTCTGGCTCTTTCGGTTTAAAATTATGCCGACTCCCGTCCTACACTGACATGGCTAGGAGGAAATATGATACTTCAATTCTGAAGAAAATGGTCCAAGATTTGGATATATATAACCGGCTCGATTCCTTTAAAATCTCGGACTTTGCCATCTCTACTGCACTGTCACTTTCAACATAGATTTTCGACGTAGATGGGTTTGAAGGTCGCAGGACTCAAACAGTGACTTGATGGGAGTTAGCGTTCTGGTTGCTATTTATTTTCTTACACGGTCTCAAACATACTAAGATGTTCTCCAGATATGGTAACTAATCGAAAGAACCTGTGATATAAATATACGCGCTCCCTTGTCGTGATTTATTCATTATTCCTTCAGTAATTTATGTTATTCGTTGCTTTACGTTCCGTTTCTTCGTTTAAATTAGGTTTAAATAAAGTGCCGAAATTCAAAGCATATTTTCAATCGAACATAACACGCAACAATATTGTACTTTAATCTTTTTTAATTAATGCTAGATACTCGTCACTCATATCAGTTTGTTTTTACAAAGACATTCGAAAAAATAACAACCATCCAAACGAAACAGCTTATCCGTTAAATTCGTTTCCTTTTTCATTCCCTTTAACCATCTTGAATATTTAATGCACAGAGGTGGATCTGACCCGAATTCTGCCCTTGTGCTGTGTTCTAGAGCGACGTCAATCAAAAGCTATGATAGATCATGCATAGTTGATTTGGCACGGAGAGAATATGTAACATTGGGTCAATGACGTTCGCTCGAAGATGGTTACTATGGCAGCCGAATAATGGTCTCGTATATGCATAGTACGAGAGAGTCTGGACCGTGGATGTGGATTCATTGAGTAGAATGCGCAGGAGGACGAAACGTAAAACCTAGCCCTCGGCATTGATTGTGAATATATCACGCTGCCCGTCAAATTTGCAAAACTGACATCGATTGCGATCGAAAGAGCTCGCATTTTACTCGAAAAAAGATTAAAATTAGTGCGCCTCTAAGTTTAAATCTATGAAAATAGAAATGGGCAGTCATGGGGGCTGCTGACAAATGTGAAAACATAAAATTAGAAAATAACAGTGCTTTGCAATATTAAAAAATTAACGTATCATAATAAATTAAAATGTTTAATATTAGCCTGACTAGAATTATATTGCTGAACGCAATGCCTCTAAGACCTGTCTCAGTCGTATAAGACCTGTCTCAGTCGTATAAGACCTCCTTCGGGGGTAACACTGGGGATTAGGGATATCGTCAAGGTAAACCAAAGCTATTGAGTCTTTTAACTGGCCCAATACAAGGTTCACCGCCCTCTGAAAGACAGCAGGGGCATTTGCGAGGCCAAATGGCATTCGCAAGATACTCGAAATGCCCATCTGGCGTTACAAATGCCGTATTTTCTATGGAATTTTTTCGTAAATAGGGATTTGGTGAAATCCCGATGCCATGTCTAATGATGTGAAGTAACGCCCTTTTCCCAATCTGTCCAGCTGATCGTCAATCCGTGGTAGGGGAAATTTGTCTTTTATAGTAAGTCGATTGAGCTCGCGGAAATCCACACAAAGTCGCAAGGATCCATTCTTCTTTCGCACAAGCAAAACGGGACTTGCAAACGGAGATTCACTGAGTCGAATGATGTTGTTTGACATTAAATCGGCTATAATTTCTCGTACAGATTTTCTTTCACTTTCTGACATTCGGTAAGGTGGACGGACCACAACAGCATCTTTTTTCTAGACGAATTTTGAGACTAACATTGTTGACTGCTCCTACTTTATTACCACTCGTAATTCTTGATTTAAAGTCATAAAGGACAGCCTGTATGTCATCTTGGAATTCCCCTGGCACATTTAATTCGCAAATTGCCGATGTGGTAGGCTCAGATAAAATCCTGTTGATTTCTGGAAGTTCCCGTTGAATTACGCGGGAACCAAGATGATCCGTAATTGTAACTAAACTTTCATTTTCAAATAAATTACGTCCTACAAAGACATCATAATCTAAACATTCATTTGGAACAAGAAAGTAAGTAATGTCGGTAATTCTGGTGCGAGACGTAAATTTCTTTGTTGCTTCTATCGTTACATTTGTGATTCCTTTTAAAAGAATACCACAAGGAATTACTTTGTTTGCAAACAACTCCAAATATTTGTCCGAAATTAGTGAGACATCTGCGCCGGTGTCGATAAGTCCCCAAAATGGATGTCCATCTATGCAAACCTTCGATCCCATTGTTCGAACCATCTTTTTGCATCACTTAATAAAAATCGACCAATCTTAGCTAAAGTTTGTACATCTGATCAATTCACTTCACATTTCAAGGATTCAACTTGACTTACCCATTTGGCGGATTCGTTCACTTGGGGCCGGAAAAATGGTAAGTCGACGTTTTCATTGGAACGCTGAGATTGCAGAGCTTTCACTAATTCACTTATAAGCACTTGAGTCGGGTCACTCACATTCTCGGATGATGCCATGGTTAAAACGTAATCCAAATTCAGGCAACCGTTCAGTTTACTGTTTATAAAATCGACACAAAATAATGCCCTGCACAATGGTCAATATTCCACAAACGCGACGTCAGTACTATTCCGACTTCTAATGTTAGAAATATAGAAGAAAATACACGCGTACGGATATCAAACTTATATTTCGCTTCAATAACTAATGAAATATCGCCAAATAACATGTGAGCGGCGTGTTATCCGAGAGCCTCGAATTAAATGACAACATCAACTTTTTAATCTGCTTGCAAAAAAGGTTCCAAAAGTACGCTTCAGCGATAACGTTGTTGTCCGCTTCAATTCAGGCGACCGGCGGCGGCTCCAGCAACACAAACAATTAAACACACAAATATCCGATAACGAAACTATTATAATCGGCTTTTTTCTAACAATACATTGTAAGACGATAAAATTTAATTTAAATTTGGCAATCAACCGCCATGACAGGTGTTACCCTGAGAGTCACTGGCAGCTCCCGCACTTTTTTGTCTTTTTTTAGACAGAAAGTCAAGTCGACGCAAGTTGTACAGTTGGTGTTACAAGATGTGTGTTCAAGGAAATAAATTTGGTTATTAGAAGACTTAATTATTATTTTCGCAGGCCGAGTAGCTCCCCCTTACAATATATTTTATACGGTTAAACTACTTTGGCATGTTGATAACGCGAACCAGTAGTTTTTCAAATATCTGTAATAAGCTAGACTTTAAACATCCTCTGCGTTGAGCAGACACGAAATTGGTGATAAAAACGCACTTTTCAGATGAAATTTGTATTGATCTCGCAGGGTATCTATTAGCATTACGGAAGCGATTCTTACCCGTAAGAAGAAAATTGACGTTTTATGATGCTTTCTAATATTTCCGCGGAAAAACAATATTAAAGAAAACTAATAAAAATCTGCAGCGAAATCAAGCAATTACGTGAAAAAGCGAACTTTTTAAATATAAATAGGAAGCCGGGAGATAATACTGAGATAATTGAATACAAGATGCTGTCACAATCGAACTAAATGGACGTAGGACGCTGTAACGCAATTATACACTAAGAAAGTTCGAGTCCGGAGGTGGAGCTTTTTTCTTTCAATTTCACTTAATCCTGAAAGTGTCTTCGACTTAACAGCCTTAACTCCGTTAATGCTGATATTTTTCCTCTAAATATGTGTCGAAAGCTTCGAAATAAACTAACCTTTTTCTATTTTTACTTTTTCCAATTCAAAATATAACGTAATTTTACCACTAACTAGAACTGAACGAACTTATGGATTTAAATCGCAACAAGCTTATGATTAAAAAGTTTCGTTTAAAGCCATCAGGCGGTGCCCCACGGGCCATTAGCTTCGAAAATAGAACTTTTAAATTTGCAGAAATTCACGCAACGAAGTTTTCCCGCATATCGTATTTCTTAATATTATATATGAATTTTCGGTGTGCCATGTAATTTGGAGCGTTCGATATTCGAATATCGCATCCGTCAGATATTCACGATTGGAATTTATATTGATTCCGATTCGAAATTTCCCAAGTTGTAAAAACTCGACAATTTGTTACGGCCCCTATTTTATGTCATGATGGCGTTTTCTTTCCAAAGAGAAACAAACATAAAACATTTATTGAGATGGGGACTCGGATAGTTTATTCGGCTAGTGCCGAACCTAAGCGTAAAATCATCCAAAGTATCCCATAAGGCTTTTGTTGTTTCCCTTATTTCAATTTTTTCTCGACAAATCAAGATTTACGATTTACTACTGCTACTGTGATCGACATCTGCAATTTTATCTACATAAATCAAGAAAAATTAGAAAGTGCACTCAATATACGAACCCATACCAAAATTCTTTTCCATTCAAATCAATACAGTGTTGAGAGCGCTTTATGCAATATTCTACAGCACCTTTCACAATATTCTTCGACGACTAATTGTAAGAAAAACCCGATGCACCCCAAATTAATCTTGATGACTAAAAAAAAAGTATTATCCGTTTCCAAGCTTCCTTCTCCCCCCCCCCACCCTTAATAAAAATAGGAGGATATCATTTACTTTTTGCTAGGACTATTCCGCCCCAATCTCCTTAAATCCAGTTAGAATTCATATTCTTGTCAGTATGTAATATTACTAAATTTGTTAAAGCGGCAAATTTTGTTTCATATGTCTGATGGCTCGCGGATTCAAATAGTCTCATAATACTGTTAACATTAGAGCATGTTGTTAACGCAAATTAGCGAAGCATAAGTTTTTCCTTTATCCAAAATCCCTTAGGAAGTTTTCACTTCAAAAAAATTCCTCTCATACATATAAAATCTATTAATCACAAAAACCGCCTCATTAAAAAATCATTTAATTTCTACATGTATTGATGTTGGGGATGCAGCAAAAGCATGTAACTTGAATTATTTTGGTAAAATAATTACACAACTAGCAACGTAAATAATTATAATTCTCGAAGTTTTATGATTAAAATGGTGGCAACTTTATGGAAAACGACACGAATTGGGAGGCAACGAACGTTCGAAAGTTGGCTTAATAATTAATTTGATAGGAAAAACAATTAAGGGGTGCGTTTATTAATTCAATTAATGAACCTTGTTAAGCTGAGTTAATAATATTTATTAACTGAAAGGTTTTACTTTCGAAAGCGAGAGCCGTCCCGCTTAAACGAGAAAGTAGGGACTTTTCTAATCGACTGTGTGTCGCCATCTGTGGCAAATGTTCGATTGATTCGATATTTATGTAGCTCGCAGCTTATCAGCTAATAAGTGAACGATGAATTACACTTTAAAAAATTAGGGATTTATGTTTTTGTTCAAAATAAGGTTGTACGTTGCTTAAAAGACATCTTTGAACTGGAACGATTTATACTGAACATTAATCATCCCCCCATGTTTCTCTCAGTAATTGCGCTCAGAAAAACCGTCTTGCACTTTACCGAAGCACAAATCTAAATGTAATGAGAGCTTTTTACGTTTACTTGCATTAAAATCGTATATGTTTTGTAGATATCTCAAAAATCATTTAAAAAAGTTTACATCAGATTTTAAGTTAGATATTACCTTTTAAATTGAACGGTAATCGACGATACGCGTATTGAATATAAAAGCAATTTCTGTCGTGAATATTTAGCTGCGCTAAATCGAATATTCAATAAACTCGGACGTTTAAGAAAGAGCGACGAACTTTAATTATTCGAAATATTGTTCGATCGATCGATTTTTTTTTTCAAATTTAAATAATTGCCGTTCGGATAGAAGTAATAAAAAAAAAGGAAATTTGCAAAGCGTTCCCGACGACGAAGAACAGATGCGAAAGCATCGACGGTGGGAGTCATTTCATTTCCGTTTTTCGTCCAGTCTTCTAGTCGATTTGCTCTTCGGTCTTTTCAGGTTCTTTATATCCTCGTTGCTTTGTCGATTTCAGGAAAGTTTTCCGCACAATAAAATTTAATTCTCTTTTCTTGCACGGGTCGCGCGGTATTGCGAATTACTTAATTCTGCGGACGGCGTTTCGTTTATTGTTTCTTTTTTTTTGCCGAAGTTAAGGATATAAAAAAATGTTCAAAACAAAAGTTGCAGCAAATGTTATGCTCTACAATTTTTATAATAAACTTTAACATCGTTGCAGCTACAGAAACCAAGATAATCGCAAAAACCGATATTTGTATTCTTTGACCTTGAATAATGTATGACGCAGACACGAAATTTTATGAGACAACTTTTAGAACGTCAAAAATCGAGGTTTATATAAGTGTTCAGCTTCTTATCCCTCATTCCAAGGTAAAACCCCTAATATGACTGGACTAGTACAGTTATTTAAGCAAAAAAAAAAGAGTTTAACCTCTAAATGAGAGATAATATGCTGAAAACTTGTATCCAGGTTCATTTTGGTATTCTTAAAGTTGTCTCAGAAGACTTATAAGATCTTGTGTCTGCATCGTAAGTTATTTAAGGTCAAAGGTTAGAAAAATCGGTTTTTTGTGATTATCTAGGTTTCCATAGCTCCAATGATGTTAACATCTACTAGAAAAATTGTAGAGCATAAAATTTGCAGCACATTCTGTTTCAAACGTTTTTTTATACACTAAACCGTTTTTGAGATAAAACGCTGCGCTAAGCCGTACGTTCTAATTGACCTTGCATTACAACATAGCTTTTATCTCAAGAACAGTTGTGCCTATGAAAAAATGTTTAAAACAAAATTTGTCGCAAATTTTATGCTCTACTATTTTTATAATTGAAGCTATAGAAACTGAAATAATTTCAAAAAAACAATTTTTGTGACATTTGACCTTGAATAACTAACGACGCAGACGCGAAATTTTATGAGACTTTTGAGACAACCTTCTTTAGAATGCCGAACCTTTAAACTCGTAAGAATATTTTATTGCGCACGGGAAACTTATTTGTATATTATCGAAAATTTAATTAGCTGTCATCACTATTTATTTAGAGCATCAGTTCTCTAATACTCTATTTCCAACAAAGTCCTGAATAAAACATCCACGCATGCGTCATTCTATTCAGTGACCAGACTTTCTCCTAATCTTGTTACACTTATGTACTAGCTGTTAGATAATTATTGCACGCTGACGATGAAGACGTTAACAAACTTGTGAAAATCCATCTAGTAATAATAAATCGTTACTTATTATCCAGAGTTTTCATTGAAGTTCACATAACTAAATTCTGGAGCAATTACATCATCACCGACAATACTGTATTTTTTAAATGTTTTTTTTTAATTTATAGAAATAGTAATGCTGCGTGAATTTAGGACTTCATATTTAGCGTTTTGGTTTAAAATCAAATTAAGGCGTAAAATATCAATTGATTAAACTCTGAGAATTCAAATCCGATTATAAAAGCGGTCAGGTACTGACTGATAAGAGGATCAATACTGACTGAGAGGAGGATACGGAATAATTAACAGGTTATGCTATTGTTTAATAGTGATTATACCTATATGGCGGTAGCTTGATATGTCATATTACGTCCTTTGAAAGATAATTCGAGATTATGTGCGTTGCACGTTAATAAATTGATATGCCGTTAATTAAATTAATTATGCCCCAAATTATTTACGTTCGTGTGCCACAATAACTTCAGAATTAATAACACTGACTATATTGACTTGCTAAATGAAATTCCTTTTCTTATTAACCTAAAATTTTTCTTTTATCCGAGGGGGAGAGTCAAAGCTTACTTACACCGTTAACATTAGCATATGTGTCGAATTACACTACATAGACACTGTTATTTCCTAGTTATAACTTTTCACTACTGTCGGCAGTCCCCAAGTTTGTGTAATTTTTTTGTTTGTTTCACACCAGAAAAAGTTTCGATTTTGGAGCATCTCGCATAGGTTATTTAGATTGACCTGATATTCGACTTTTAAAGGCGTCTGGAAAAAACGAACATCTGCATACGGGCGATTGCTTTCAATGACTAGAGAAATTACGTTAACTATGTAGTTACATACAGTACTGTAACCATTTATTTTTTCATTACATTAATAGTCACATAGATTATACGTAAACAACTTAAATATTGATATAAAACATAACTAAACACATGAATAACATACCTTGGCAGTACTTATCTTAGTGCTGGGTGATGGTACGAGAACATTTGGAAATGCTCACGCCCTTCCGTTCACAAGCTGGTTTTTAGATAGTGTTCCTTAGCCTTCCCTCAGGAAAGCAAGTCCTATGTAAGTACATAGCTAGTTAAAAATTTAATCAAATGAAATATTTCCCTGGATTTAGTTCCCTACAATTCCTCAAAATCAATTTATTTGAGATTTACTAATCTGATAAAATCGATAGTTAGCTAACCTTCCCTATACAGGATACCCGTTGACTTTAATCAGTTGTTAAAAATGTAAATATGTATACTACTATCTTTACTTTCACATTATTCTTTGCCATACAGGAAAATCTCTTGCTACTGATTTTACGTTGCTTGGTTATGCCCAGAGTTTCTCTATGCTTGTGCCAGCTTATCTCCTCTCAGACATGTTTACCCACACCAAGCAATAAACTGCGTTAAGTACGTTACGATTACTATTAACTAAATACTAAACAAATAAATATTGCACATTTTTTTACATGATGTTTCAGATGACACGAGGGTATATTGGCCAATTCATGCTTGAAAACTATTTCCCGCAGCTCGGGTCAATTAATTTATCGAGGTTGAATGGATGCGTTCATGTCTAGTTTGAAAACCATCTCGTGTAAGCTCCCTTACATTATCCGACTTATACAATGGCTCCCTTCAGATTACCAAAACATAATACGGTCTAAGGTTTGTAAGCTATAGGATGAGCAGAGGATTGTTACGAGTGAATCTCTCGTTAATACATTGTTGCTTCGTTATTGCTCATCTACGTCTTGCTAATTACTGGAGCGGAGTAGCTTAATATCTCGATAAAGAAAACAGTTTTGTTAAAATTTTTACGTCATCATTTTCCACGTACGGGTTCAATCAAATGTGCTTCCTTTCTAGCACAAGAATTGCAGTAGATGTTACAACTGCAATTATCGAATTATGTATGTTTACTCTAATCTTGATCTAAGAGAAGTAAACACTTGACTATTTCTGTAAGTATGCAGTATGTTATCGTGAGCAGTTAAGTGTTTGGACTAGAGACTAGTTTGGACTGATATGTTAGAAAATTCGATCGTTGAAATATTTTTAATGAAGTAAAACTGCCAAGCAGTAAATTATGGAGTTCACTGCCTCCAACAAATGTTTAGCATGCTTCGAAGCCAAATAATTCCAACGTTAAACATGATTTTTGTAGATGCGCTAATTTTGATTTTTTAAAATTACTCTCTCTTTCTCATCTGATCGTTTAATTATTTTCGTGAACTTTTATACTTCACTCATTCTTTTTATTTTTAAATTTAATCCACTCGCAAAGGGTAACCCTATTATCCCTTGAAAGCATACACGCGCAATTATTTTTACTGAAATAATTGTATAATTAACTAATACATATGCAATATTCGCTCCTGTTTCCTCGAAAAGGAAGTTTTTAGCTGTGTCGGGTGGTCATGCTAATGAACGTCTCCATCAGGTTATGAAATCGCGAAACAATGCTATTTGTCTGTGTTACAGTTTTAATTATTATCCATTTTGTTGCACATTAAACGGGTTGAATCGGTAAACTGTTTCATATTGTGTAAACCTGTAAACAACATTAACATTGAGATGCTGCGTGGGTGTAATGTCTTTGGTTAGATTTCTCCAAACAACGTTTGAAATGATAAAAATAAATCTTAATCTTCTCCATTTACGACCGTTGTGAACATTTACTCCAGGTGATATTAAGCTTCGCTAAAAGTACGAATTTGTCAAGAATTTTCTCAAAGTAAACCTGTTTGTTTGTTCCTTCTTTCGTTTCTCATGGCAAAAGATTTAGCACCACCGTTTTACTCGCTCGTCGCAAGTTCAAATGTGCTTAGACGTACTTTATAGCTCAATAATAGGGACAAGTGTTATTTGTTTTTGCCATTTAATTTAACCGTTTTAGAAATTTATTGATTAAAGATCCCGCGGTAGAAAATGCATTATATTTTGTATAACTGATACGACGTCGGGAAATTAACGCAGGCAGAGGCGGATTAAAGTTGATAGGGACCCTATGCGACCCACTTGTAGAGACCCCTGCGAAATACAGAAACATTGTAATCGTGTCCACAATAATATTTGCATCTTTTCTCTTGCCGGATTTAAAATATCGAATTTTTTGGGGGCGCCTGTGCAGTTGTACATGTTGCATACGCTTAAATCGGCCCCTGTATAATGGATGCGATTATAATATTATCCAAATGAAATAAGAAGTTGTCCTATTTATTTTTAATTTAAATTTTGCATTATAATTGATAAATTATGGATATGTACAGCTTCAGTTCCTCCAGAAAGAGTCTGCTTACCTGCGCAAGTAGCACTTGAGGGACATCTAACAAGCATTATAATTGTGCAAGTAAGACTCTTCGCATCTAAACTAGAGATTCGAAGGGTTGTAGTCTTAAAAATTAATAGGTAGAGCTTCTGTAAGTAGGGAGAGTTTCTATAATGTAAAAATACCAAAATCGGGTGTCTGGGGGTTGAGAATCGTGGACAAAGAACAACTCACTTGCTTTTGACTTCCAACCTCTCAGCTTCCTGTAGCCACTCGATAATCTGGCCATCTGCGCTATTCGTTCATTTATTTTTAGCGAAATGAAAATTTACCCCCACGATTGAAAACAACAGACTTACCGCTGCGTTTTAATTTAATTTCTAATAAGGCGACATCTCATTATTCTACGTGATGAAGAAAACGGGAATTAAACAATATATTATCCTGACACGTTTCTGTGTGTAATTTCAATGATTAATTACAGTTGCATTAGTATGAGTTTTAGTCTAGGAATATGTTATGTGATTAACACACGATATCCAGGTAAATGGAGCTCCATTCGAATCGGACAATAACGTTGTCACATTAAGCTCAAGCGAATATATGGAGATACTTAATTTGTATACCTACGCTTGGAATTACAATCCATGAATATACGACCTACCGCTACTGCACTAATGTCTCCCTGTTTCACTAAAGATGGATTCTCAAATAAATCTTACACTTTACACTTGACAGTAAACAGTGGGTTAATAAAATTAGTGTCTCTCTGAATATGATAGTTTGGCTATCGAAACGCGTTAGAGCAACCTCTGTTGTGTTTTTTAATCTTTCTTGGTTTCAGGGGACAAAATTAGTATTCAAATTTTTGCAAATAACCAAGGACCGGTCCGTTCCACCAAAATTAGTTAATTTGACCTTCCACCATACTAATTTTTGTTTAATTCATTACTGGGGCATTTCAAAAGCTACACACCGTCCTTCGGTTGGGAACTGACACATGAAATCTACTCTGGAAGGATGTTTAACCATTAAAATGTATCTAAAATACAAAATTAGTATATCTTACGAATAAATAATATTTTATAAAGAAACACTCTCTATTAAGTATAAAATACATAAATATTAATAGATTTGTTTGTATGTGCTTTTTTTACAAATGAAGAAATTTAATTAGCTTTTTATTAAAGAACGTAAATATGTTCTAAATTAGCCTCAAACGGTTAGATTCAAACTAACCTAAGAAGTGTTTACAAAAAGCATTTCCATGCATGCTTAAAATAAAAGAAAGTAAGAACACCGCGTAATAGTTCCATCGGAATATACTGTTTACAACAGCTTTAATACCAACTCCCTCTTAAAGCAAAAAAAAGACAAAAAGAAATCAGATCCCCTAAAAGCAGTAACGCTATATTTGCTTTTGTCTCGAAAATTGGCCATGCGAGCGGGGTTTCATGTCGAAAATGCAACATTATATAAAAGCATACAGAAGTCGACGACGAGATTTAAAAGCGGCATGTGCATCCTCTCGTGCCGTCGCGGCGTTGGCGTTTCAAGAGTCTTCTCCTATTTCATAAAGACGTCGAGAGGAGTATCCACGTTGGAGTCTCGACGGTTTCAGTTACAATATACTCGGCAATTCACTTTTACGCACAATCGCTCCAAATAAGTAGCTGATATAAGCCGAGCGAAAGGTAAATTGGGCGCATTTCCATCTTCAAAGCGAACTACATTCAAATTCAGGATATACGCCATAGCGGGCGATTTCCTTAAATTTGTTTTCGAAAGGAAAATTATTCTTCTTCGAAATAAATTGGCTCGAAAGGAAATTGATTGGTTGGTTTCTATTTTCATTTGAAGTTGAACAGAATCGCGTTACAATTTTAGGAATAAAAAAAGTGTTAAGTAAAAACCGGAAATTATGAGAAATTGTTAATTTTTTCTATTTTTATCATATAAAATGATGTGTTAGATGTAGAAGTATTTATTATTATCTTATAAAATTAAATAATTGTATAGTGCGTACATTATACTCTATAAAAAATAGTAATAACACGTCAGTCATCTTTACCACATTAAATTCCTGTGCCATCATCAACTTGCATTGATAGTTGGAGGTGCTTTCACATTTTATTTGGTAACAATTCATTAAATGAGGCGTTTTGTGCAACAGTACCCTATGTGAATCCCTGGATATACAGTGAAAGTTAATAAATAAATGTCCAATTTGTAATACTTAATGCAAATATGAAATATTGTTGCCATCTGTTAAGTAGTACAAGTATTAAACATGGATTTGTATTATACCATTAGCGGTTGCATTTACACATATCAGTATTCTATGTAGAATAAATTGAGAATCAAGAAATGTTTAAACATGTTGATTAGGCCACTTTTGCACTAAATGCCTCAAATACATATAGTAGACTTATCACTAAAATTTAAAGCAAATTTCAATACTATAATTCTACTTATTAAAAACAATTATTGTGAATAAACTGTCTTTTTTTTTAATATATTTTCTCTTCTAATTTTTGTTGTACTATTTAATTTAAGGATGTTTCTTTAATTTGAAAATCTTATTTTGGATGTTCTTAGCTACAATCTGCTATTCACCGGCTCGGATGGTTCTGTCATTTCTTTCTTTGCCGGAGTTGTCCTCGCAGGTATTAATAACTCCTTGAAGAGGTTATTAAACGGAGCTTCTACCGTCAAGTATAATCCCAAGGCAGCAATAAATGCGAGAAGTAGTTCGGCCATCGATAAAATCATCTGAAAATGTTTGGTATTTGTAGATAGGCAACACATTATACTGATGTATACATATATTAGTAATAGAATTAGGAAACTGTATTAATAAAAAAATTAATAATAACTGACCATTATTGTGTTTCCCAGTAGACGGAGATATAATAGTTTCTTTAAGGAAAAAGGACATAGTTTCAATTTTTTACAACGCTGCGAAATTACCCCGTCTTTAGAATTACTAAGCAATCGCCTATTTTGCCTACAGTGAAGTTTAGTAATAAAAACTCCTTAAGATTTCGAATTGATGCCCAAATTTTCGATTTTAGTCCCGAAAATTCGATTTCAAAGTCGAATATTGGAATTGTTTTAAGTTCGTATGATCAAATCCGCCATTTCCTTAAACCCTAAATTTTAGAAAAATTTAAACTTGGTTGAATTTTCAAGAAAAAATTCAAACTTTTCTAGATTAAACTTGACATTTAAAAAATAATAATAAATTAATTTTTTTCCAGAAGCTGACACTATCAAAATTTAGATTTAAACTTAAAATTTATAAACAGTAGCAGATACCTGCGCGTTTTTCTGCATAAAAGAAGAGAAAGAGTTCTTGAATCTTCTTTGCTCGAAGAATTGGATTTTTATTTAGAATTTCCAATTATTTTGATATTGACATTGTAAAATATCCACTCTTTTTAAAATGTACACATTTTTTTGTTCGATTTTCTTCAAAACTTGAACTTTTGAAAAACCAAAAGTTCGAGTTTAAAACTGAAATATTTATAGGTTTATATTAAAAATAAAAACCTGATCGCCTGCAAAAATTTGGATAAATTAATATGGACACCTATTAATCAGCAAAGTCAGCTCTCAACGCGCATACGCAAATTTAAATACAATCGCGTGTATTATTCGTTGCTTATATTTTAGTTGGGTTTTAATGTATATTTTTACCACCTTAGATGATGAAACTGTGTGAAATTTCATGCTCATATAGGTACCGGTTTAGTCTGAGCATTGTCTGTCGGTCAATGTTTAGCAATTTATTAAATAGATGTACAACTATTTAGCTAAAAAATTGAAAACATCATATTTCGAGAAAAAGCTTACATTTCGCGAGACACAAATTGATACAAATAAAATTCTACGTTCAACACGAAATTTTGATAAATCAGATAACTTAAAATTCTAATAAAATTAAGACTTTTGTTGAAAAGCTTCTAAAAAAGGAAAATTTTAAGTTATCCGATTTATCAAAATTCCGTGTTGAACGTAGAATTTTATTTGTATCAATTTGTGTCTCGCGAAATAATAAATTTGTACTTCAAAACTTTTTTCGAAATTTAAATTTAAATTTTTAAAATATTACTTTTTTTCAAAATTTAAAGTATAACTTTTTAAAAATATTAAAAATTCAAGTTTAAACCTAAATTTAAAGTAGCTAACAATGGCGGCTGGCGTAAGGCACTGTGGAACTGCAGCACCCCCAATTGGTTTACGAGTTTTTTTTCTCAAAATTTTCTGAACACTTTTCATTACACAATTTTTTGAAGAAATTTTAAATTTTCTCTGATTTCTTTTTATAGACAATTTAGGTTTCTTTCACGAAGTGACGACATTTAAAAACCTATTTTATTTTTAATTTTGACCAAATTCACATTTTCAAAAAATAATTTTTGTAAAAGTTTTGAGGAAGAAATTAATATTTCGAGCAGGAAATAAAATGTTAAGAAAAAACCCAAATTTCTTTGAAAATGTCAACATTTTGAAAAAATAATTACAATTACAAGAAAAAATCTAAATCCAACTCATCTCGCATTTTACTATTTCTCTAAAAAATAAGTTAATACGGTATTCTTCATGGTAGACCCTTATTGACCGGAAATATTATGTTTTTTTTGACGAGCTCAAATGAGAGCGAAACATCGATGTCCAGTGCTACAACCTCTTTTATGTATTTTTTTATATTTTCCTAACTTTTCAAAAAAACAAAATTTTTATTTTTTCCATATCTAATTTTTGGTCTCCTATTTTTCATTTTTCCTATTCTATGTAAAATAAACTAACCTTTTAATTTGTAAACTGTCATGAAGTGACGTTTTCAATAAATTTAAATATCACGTAGTCGCATTTCAAAAACTGTTTATAAAATTATCAACAAACCATAAAAATTTAAATATTTCCAAACTGGGCCGAAGAAGTGTTAAACAAATTGAAAAAAACTTAATACGGTATCTTCGAATTTTTACCTCAAATCTCATTTTGTATAAAAAAGTTTTTTTTAGATATTTCGATTATAATTTTTTCTGCAAAGTTTCCATTTTTCCTAAATATTTTATTTAATTTTCTCGAAATATCCATTTTTCCCGTAAGTGTCGTTCTTAAAATTTGGATCTAGAAATTCCAACTTCTCCAGATTTTTTTTATGTTCCTCTAATTTGCTTTAAAAATGTCAAGTTTTTTCACGACACTTTGACAATTTAAAGTTCACTTTATTTTGTAGTTTTGACAAAAAATGTTTGAAAAAAACCCCGAAAGCTCTATAAAAATTTTAACATTTTGGGAAAAACTTCGACTCTATTGTAGATATTTCAATTTTTTTTCAAATCTCAATTTTTCTCTAAGAAATTTTGCTTCTTTTTCCTATGAAATTTGTGTTCTTCACCAAACATTTTATACAAAGAATTTTTTTTAAATTTTGATTTTCCCGGGAGATTTTGTCTTTAAAATATTTTTTCTTGTAGAAATTTTGATTTCTCTTTAATTTGTTTTGGAAATTTAAAAAGAAAAATATTACCACTTTTAAAAAATAAAGTTATCAAAAATGAAGAATTAAAAAAAAAGTTAAATCTTAAAAAAATTTGAAATTTTCATAGAAAGTCAAATTTTCAAAGGAAAATAAGGATTTCGAAAAAAATTTTCAATTTTAAAAATGGTCGACATTTTCAATAATTTTGGGAATGTGAATAAGGGACGAATTTTTGGAAAAATATCAACATTTAAAATAAATTACAGTTTTTAATTAAATTTTTAAAAAAGCTAACTTTTTTAAATATTGGAGAAAATTCAAAATTATCGAAAAATTCGTAATTATCAAAGGAGTTGAAATTTTAAAAAGGTAAAATTTTGAAAAAAGTCGAAATTTTCAATAGTTCAAGTTTAAAAAGACTCTTTTCTTTTAAGTCGAAAATTAAATGGGAATTTTTTTAAAAAAATGTATAAATACAATTTTAAAAAATTTGAACTTTTAAAAAAAAAATCACATTTTCAAAACATTTTGAAAAATAAATCGAAGTTTTGAAATGGAGTCGAAATTTTACGAAATATTAGTCGAAAATTTCAATAAAAGGTTTGTCTGATTTAAAAAAATCACAATTAAAGGACTGACAGTTTGCAAAAAAATGTTAACATTTTGAAAACAGTTGAAATTAATAAAATAATCAAAATTTCTAAGTTTTCCAAAAATTATAAATTTTTGAAAATAACTAAAATGTTGAAAAATTCGAACATTTAAAAAAGGCCGGGATTGTCAATAAAGTGGGAATTAAAATAAAAAGTCGAAAAGTTCAAAAAAGTGCAAATTTAAGAAAAGGTAAAAATTTTCAATAAAGAAAATCGAAATTTGTTGACAAGGCAAAAATTTTAAAAATCTTTCAAATTTTGAAAAGAAGTCAAAATTTTGTAAAAGAAGAAATTTTCAAAAAAAAAAGGTCGAAATTTTGTAGTCGAAAATTAAAAAAATATGAAAATTTGTAAAAGATTTGAGAATTTTTATCGAATTTACGAAATAATTCGAAATTTTAAAAAGTTTAAATTTAGAATAGTTGGAAAAATTTGCACTCAACTTTTCAATAAAAACCAAAATGTAGAAACCGGAATATTGAAAACAAGTGAAAATTATCAGGTAGATCGAGGTTTTCAAAAGTCAAAGTATTGAGAAGTTAAAATTTTGAAAGAAGTTTAAATTTGTGGTAGTTAAAATTTTGAATCAAAGTGGAACATTTTGTTAAAAGGTTCAAATTTTAGGTCAAAAAAATTAAAATTTTGAAAAAAAATATCAAATATTTCATAAAATTTCAAAATTTTCAAAAAAATCGAAATTTTGAAAGAATTTCTAGAACTAAGTTGGCGAAACTTTCAACAAAAAAAATCAACAAATAATCGAAACTTCGCAAAAAAGGTCAAAATTTTGAAAAATAGTTGACATTTAAATAAAAACTACTCGAAATTATTAAGAATCGAAATTTTCAATAAAAAATTATAATTTTCCAAAAAAAATTATAAATAAAGATGAAATTTAGAAAAAAAGTCGAAAATTTAAAAAGTTAAAAGTCCAGTAATGAAAAAAATTATGTTTTCAGAAAAAGTAAGAATTTTCAAGTGGTAAAAACTAAAAAAAAATTTAATAATTAATTTTCATATAAATTACAAAAAAAAAACAGAATACCAAAAAGTCTAAATATTTACGAAAATGCGGAAATATTTAAAAGAGGATTCACAGTTTTTCAGAAAAGTCAATACTTAAAAATAAAATAAAGTCGAAATTAAAATACAAAATGTAAATATTGCAATACAGCCGAAATTTGGAAAAAATCCAACGTTTCAAAAAAAGCGACATTATCAAAAATTTTCATTCTCAAGTTTTCAAAGAAATCTAAAATTTTTGAAAAGTGGCGGCTTGAAAATGTGGAAATTTTCAGTCGAAATCTTAAAAATTTTAAAACGCTAAACATTGTCATTAGTTTTGGCTACGAGCCGCCACTGGTAGCTAATTTAGCAGTAAAAGTAAAAAATAGCTTAAGTACAGCTAAACATTTAAATTGTTGCTGCTTGTTTTAATTATACTTGTATACTAACACTATTTTCAAAACTTTCTATTTCTTTTTCGACTAAAATCAGAGTAGAAGCCGGATTTCGGTTTCGGTTTCGATCAAAAATCTAGTTTCTGTCGATCTCTAGTAAATATATTGACACATTGAAATTGTCCTTCTTACAGTTTGTGGTGCTTCATTAAGATACAGATTTATACACTAAAATATGTAAAAAAAAATTAAAAACGAAACTTACAATGCCGGAAATGCTCGCCCGTCCGGGGTCCATTAAATTGGCGGCCGCTCTCAGATCGAACTGCATATGAACCAAATAGGCGCAATACACCAACTTGCTCAGCGGCAACCAAGGTGACCAAGATAGAACTTTTTTGAAAAAATCGGCATGCCCGTAACTGCTCACGTAGATTATGCCGGACGTGCCTAAAGCCCATCCTAGCCTGTGAAGTGCCGCGTAAGTGGCCGCCTCCACGGCGTTATAGGGGTGATATGGGTCGTAAAAGACATTTCCAGTCAATAGAGTCAAAAGCAGCAAGAGAATGGAAATCGCTATGTATAAATAAGAACGAACCTGAAACAGTATTTTTCTAAAAATAACTACATTAAATCAGCGACAGCATGCGATTAAATACATTGTAACGAAATGGTTAAAAATCGCGGTCTTTCTTAGGGTGCGTCTGCACTAGACACTTTATTCCATACATTCCCCTCTGAGATAAGTGTCGCTTATCCCGCGGAAAGCTATCCGAGACTTATTTACATGGCTTTTCTCGGGATAGTTGATATTTGACATTAATCTCAGAGAGAAATGTACGGAATAAAGTGTCTAGTGTAAACGCCCCGTTATAGAATATGCCAGAGAGTTGTTATCGCGAATTAACTTATTTGTGGGTGTGTAAGAGGTTTTCCTAGATGGAAACTTCCGGAGCAGGTGTCGGATATAAATATCCGCGTACGCGTACCCCTATTGAAATGCATTCAGTGCGGAATTCAGCATTCAGTAATAGATCATGTGATTTTATAACTGTTTAAATAAATTCATCAAACCTAACATGTAACAATATGTAAACGCTTAAAAATTTTAGCAAAGTAGTGGAGTAGAAAATGTGTGATCGGCGACCGGGAGTCGAACCCAGGACCTTCACGTTATAGGCAGACTTCCTAATCACAGGGCCATCGCCATCACTACTCTCAATTCTATTCATTTACTTCACATATTGTACTTGTGGTATCTGCTTCGGTTGTATGCATGAAATCAAGATAGATATTTCACTTTAACGGTTTACAGTTTTACCTACCATACGTATATGTTTTTGTTGATCTCTCAGTCTATAATAAATGTAACCCAACATCATTCCAACGAAATACGGCGTAGCTCTAGTGTGCGATTTGGTATAAGTCATCAAATAATCTGGATGATCTTTAGGACTTCTAAGAAAATCTGGATAAAACTGCAAAGACGAGGGTCGTTTATATACCAGGACAATCATAAAAGGTATAATCAACGATATCAAAGTCAGAAGTCCCAGCGATATCAAACCGGCTTTTCTCCTTTTGCTGATGAGAATGCAAACCCCGACGGCTATAATAAAATAATGAAAATCGCACGGCAAGTACCAAGAATGAGCCATGCAGATGTGCTCCTCATCTATGTAATTGCCCAAGTAGAGTATGTTGACCCACCAATTTTTTCTACAATCGGCGGAATCCTGACCAACCATCAGTTTCCACATCGGGCCCCAACCCGTGTGATTGAAGATGGAAGCATAATAGAAGATGACGAAAGCGAAAGCCGGAGTCAACCTGAAAAAAACTAGTCTTAATCTTTGGAGACTATGTAAATATTGTAACAAAATGTAATTATAAAGTTTAGTTGGGAATTTTCTAGAAAATTTGATAAGGGGAAGCGGCCGCGATAATAAATCAAACGGCAGATAAGCGCTCCAGAAATTGCAGCAAACGATAAGTCTTATCTGCTCGATCCTTCTAGAACCCGAAAAGGGATCTATATATAGGGGGTCCGGTCGGCGTTCTCTCAGTTAGTTAGAAGTCAATGAATATGTTAATTAATTAAACAGTGTTAGTAAATTACAATTGTAGTGTTCCGGAATCAGTTGGAAATAAAATGGTTACAATTCACTAAGTGTTAATCATTCGAATCGATAACGCGCTGCAATATTATTAATTAATATTAAATATTGATTACGTAGAAATAGTCCCCCAAGCATAATTAATGCACTGTAACAGTCAGTCAACCCAACGTTTGAAATTTCTAAGCACATTTCTGGCGACTTTCGTAGATTCTAGAGGGATTCTCCTAAAAAAAAGTGTCAAAAAAGCATCTAGAAACTACGTTGTACCTTCTTGTTGACATCAGACATTAGAAATGTCAGAACTTATCGAATTACCTTCATTTAAATATAATTCATTAATGTTTTCATTCATATTTTTTTGTGCAAAAGATAATGTAGGAGAAAGCTAAAATTGTTTCAGGCAGCTTATTGGTAGTCTTTCGAAAAAATAGGCTGAGGTTATTATTATATTTTAGGAGATGAACAAATGACAAATGCTGTTCAACAGAAACTACTGTTCTATGAAAGAGAGAGAAATACTGGAAGCGAAATTAAGTCATGCAGTCTATGAGCCACGCTACCATTTGATCCACCATGACACCTTCCTATATGAGCATGTATGCGGAAAGCAGCATCGTTCTTTTAGAATCCATGGCCACAGTCGATACGAGTTTTCCGATATTATCAGTTCAAAGAGTTAGTTTTCGAGACGTTAGACAGACTCTTAAGGAATAAAAATAAATGAATCGTGGCAGAAGAATAAGGAGCCCGGTATGTCATCGGATTATCTCTATATATTGAAAAATTAATGTAAAATACACTAGACAAGATTTACAGCATTTGTATTACTAGATCTAGATATTACTCGGCTAAATATAAAAGTATGAAGAAATTGGAGTTTTCCACCCCGGTCATAAATCGTGTCGCAATGTAATTAACGGAGAATTTTTGCTGCTCTTAGAAATGATGTTGCATTTTCTCGAAGACTGCAACATTAACAACAAAAGCTGTCGCACTGTGGTTTTATTACTAATACATATAATAATTAATTTTCGCCCTTGAACTAGTGAGAGGATTCGTATTGTAATTATGCTCGAATGAACTGGATATTTGCACACGTTTTAATATAAATTATAAACATTTCGTTTTAAATCAACAACAGCATTCTACTCTTATGGAATACGGCGAAGAAAAAACTAAAGCCGGCGTATAAATAACTACAATATCTTAATTAGTGTAGCTTTCATTTACCTTGTTAATTTTCCAGACGGAGCTAATTTTTTATTAAATATTTCTCTCGAGTGGTTGATGCAAAATCGTTTTAATATATCATTAGTTCATCGCTACATAAATTCGACAATTTCTAATTAAATTAGCAGCAAAGTTAAAATAAGTATTGATAGAAGTCGAAGCAGTTGTAATTTATTTCGTTCCTAAGTAACATTATGTTTACGCTTATATGAACAATACTAATTGAAAAAAATTAATTTACAAAACAAACGGAAGTAATTTGCAATTGAAATATTTAAAAATGTTCCAAATTCAATGTCGTGGACCAGAGAAGAAAAAAGTATTAGACCTGTTGCAAATTAACATTAATTTCAATATTAATTTGTGTTATTTAAAATCGTATTTTTACCAGAAGCCGAGTTTCTTTGTAAGGAAAATATTGGGACTTCGTTAAGGTTATATAAAAAAATTTCACTGTATCGCAATCGATTATTTGACCGTGATTAAGTTTATCAAACAGTCGCACTAACAAAATTTCAATGTTGCTGTTAAATAGCGAATTAAACCATTAAGTAATGCCATATTATCGTAAAATATTTAAAGGGATACTACTTAAAATTCTTGGTTCCTTACATGTTTTGTGTAAAAAATAGGATAATCAAGTAAATGGTTTAAGTGAATAATTAATTAAGGTTTTATGTCTCTACTACAAGAGTCACTAAAGCGGTTTGTATAGACAGGCTCCCAGGGATCTATTTAACAAAACAGTAGAGTCTACTGTATCGGTAGTAACAATAGCGATACTGTTACGTACCGTAACATTATCGCTACTGTTCAGTCCAGGGAAGATCCAAGATGAGGGGAGGTTGCCACGGGGGCACGTGCCCTTCAGACTACATATTATGCGTATTAGCCACAAACCATAGTATTAGCCATAAAAAAAACAATGATTTTACAAAGCTTCCCCGTTTGGTCTTTGTCTATCAACCCTTGTATGCAATGGATACCGTCCTTAATTTTTTCTAATGCAACTAATACAAGAATTAATTATTTGGTTGATAATTACCATAATTTCCTGGATTTCGAATTTTCCGGATTTTGAGTTTGTTGCGATAATTTCCTTGATTTCGAGTTTGAATAAACCACAGAATACAGTAATACCTTTCGGTGTATGAATAAAGAATCTAATTATTATTAATTGTACTGAAAACAATGTTATAATGACATCAGAGCTGGTCAGCATTTTCCATGCATCTATGTATATTATAAAACTGGAAACACAACCATTTTTATGTGTACATATATATCTAGGTATGTATTTATCAACCCACACTCTGAAGGCGAAGGAAAGTTAGCCGGCACAGCTGAGATAAATGCTCATTTTAATGCACGAGATTAATCGCTAATGACATGCAAATGTTACAATTATTGCAATTATTTAAAAATTACAATTCTAAATACTAACTCATGAAATCGCTGAACAGGCATTGCTACCAAAACAAGATTCAACGGAAACGATGTGGTAAATAATCATCAGTGTATTTAATCAACTTATTGTGAAAATAATTCAGCCAAGAGCGAGTCGGGTTAGCACAATTAAGATTCCGTACTATTTACTATAATGAACGGTCAATAGACTAAATTAAATCATTTCTACTTATCTATCTTGGCTATCGAAACGCGTTAGAACAACCTTTGTTGTGTTTTTTAATCTTTCTTGGTTTCAGGAAACAAGATTTGTATTACAGTTTTTGAAGATAACCAAGAAGCAGTCTGTTCCACCAAAATTTTCTTGTGTTTTGATTGGAGAATAAAAAGAATTATTTATTTTTCAAAAATAAATACTGAACCGATAACTGTGTTGATAATGTCTAAGATTAAGAGCATTTATTCGCAATAAGTCGCTGACTAACACAGAGTACGATATCGTCTCGGATCGCGCTAAAATGTTCGATTCCAACCGCAATTACTGCGTTACGTGAACTAGTGCTAACTCCGAAAATATTGATCTAAAGGAAATAATTTAAAAGATAGCATTTAATCCGTCACCTAAATTGAGTTTGTAATTTGAAAAAAATTATTACTATATGGGTCGAAAAGCCTTGCAATGCGAGCACCTATCTACCTACCTACGGAATCCTAATATATGAATTTAGAATTATCCAATAATTGGTAATAATTAGACGATACATATCCCTAACGGAATTGACATTCTCAAGTATTGATTACAATCTTGTTAATCAGAACCGGTCCTAGCAGACTAGATGCCATTTGGACAAATTATATAGCGCCTTTTTTTTGTTATGTAAAATTTACTAAAAGTTTCTGATGACTAATAAAATTTTGACTAATAAAATTTGGGACCTTCCAAACATTGGCAACTAAAAAAGATTTAAGATATTTTTCGTCGACTACAAAAAAGGCTACTCACATAATGTAACCGAAATCAAAAAGCCCCTAGTTCGCTGAATGTGGATGTTGTTTTTAATTTATTAATTATAGAAACAAAGTCACTATGTAAAGTGATACAAAAGACTTAACTAATTCACATTCCTTTAATATATAATTGGTTTTCCACAGTTTGTGGCGAGATCGAACATTGAACTTGAAATTACAATTTAAACGATCGATCCGCAAATGTGAACTAGTCTTCTAATTGTAATGATTCATAATTTGGACCTTGATGCCGAAAAATGTACGCTCTAAACCCTTTTT
This sequence comes from Dastarcus helophoroides, assembly GCA_028583605.1. Lineage (NCBI taxonomy): Eukaryota > Metazoa > Arthropoda > Insecta > Coleoptera > Bothrideridae > Dastarcus > Dastarcus helophoroides. The sequence continues at coordinate 117,100 of CM053330.1, forward strand.
CTATAAAATGAAGAGACAATCGCATCGCTTATTAGTAGGAGAAAACCGAAGACCATGAACTCGAACTTGAAATTTATTCATTTACCGACATCTTGTTGCGTTCAGTAACTGATAAAAATCGGAATAAACTTAAAAAGTGACAACTCTTCGCCTAATTACAATAATTTCATGGAAATAGGGGAATTTTCAAGGTGTAACTTCTAATCAACTGAGTGCGAAAAAATCCACGTTTTTGACGGAATAAGGCGGAAAATTCAATTATGGATCACGCACGCTCGTGCAGGCCGTTAAAAATAATCAATTCGATTTGCTTCCTATCGCAAAAAAGTAGACAGCTACAATATACTCATCATAAACTTTTTGTAGTGCTAGTCAGTATATTATTAGCAATTTAAATGATTGAATTTCCATATCGGGATAGAATCCATGTATGTATGAATCTTACAATTAAAAAGTGTCGGAGCAGTTCAATGTTACATTTAATGAGAGGCTTCCCCAGCAACAAAAAAGAAATATTCAGAAGACAAAAGCTCCACCAATGAGGTTTCTAGCTTAACTTTTTGTTGCTGTTTTTATTGTTATTGTTGTTGTTGTTGTTGTCGTTGTTGTTGTTGTTGTTATTGTTGTTGTTTTCTATTCCATTTTCCTTTTGGAAAGTTCAATATGATGCAAACCTCCACAAATGTGGACAAAATATCCCATTAAATGTTCTCTAATACGATACATACTTGAGAAAGTACCACATACCATGGGTTTATTAAGAACATATTTAAGCAACATTTGATTAAATCTAATCTCTTTACATGAACTATTTGTAAAACTATTAACTTATTGAAGCGAAAACTTCTTTAGGCGGGTTGGACGATTTTAAATAGGGTGAAAACTTATGGTTTGTGTGGTTTGTGTTACCGACTTGCTCTGATGTTAACAGTGCTATGCAGCTATAAATAAGACATGTAATAGAATTTAAAAAAGGCGTTATCGACAGCGGGGTTAGAACCCGCGACTATCACCAGTAAACTACCCAACTATTGACAAGAAGCCGAATTTTAACTACATTTAAGGAATTTTCAATTCTCACAGCGAATTCCCAGACTGCCTAATTTTTTACTACTATCTATGACATATCAACAAAAAGTTGGAAAAAAATATAATTATTAGTTGGAACGCAATATTTACCTTATGTATCGCAGTAGAATTACATGGGCGGGGTTCAGCCAAGTTTTATCCAACTTCTTCAGTAGAACGTAGGTGACCAACAGCCCGCTCATAACGAAAAATGTGTCTACGAACAAATCCCCGTGAAATATAAAACATCCGTAAACGGCTCGATAAACCTGCAAAATGTCATTAGCTCTGATCTATTTACAAGAAATCGCCTCCAATTTTTATTTGAACGTTTATCACAAAAATGAGAAATTAGTTCTTCAAATATGTCAAGGAAAATCGAAAAGTCGGTAAAATCGTTTGTCAACGACCCTAAAATAACAAATGAAACCAAAATAGAAGTAAGAAAAACTAATTTAAAACTGTCACTTTACTCACTTCTGATCACTAAACATTTTGAATGTACACCCCTCTCTGGGACCTTTAAAATTGGGAATTCTCATTTTGAGATGTTATGATAAGACAATCTTTGAAATATTTTAGGAAAATTAAATGATTTGTTGGCATAAGATACGAGAAGTGGAAAAATTTAACTCTGATAAACTATAATTAACGTAATGATGCAATTAAGCGTGACTTCATAATCCGATTGAAACTTCTTCAATTTGTATAGTTGCATTTGGAATTATTCGTTTTATTTTTTTCTGCTGCTAACATCATTCGAATGATTTTCACAATTTAAACGTCGTTTCTGTTATTATCTCCTTTAAGAAACCAAATACTGTTGCATAACACGGTAACGCTTAAAATATTAAATTACAAGAACACTAACACTTACATGTTCGACATAATCAAAGTTAGATATCATTCCCGAGACGTACGTTCCAAAGCGATGGTCCATCATAATCATAATGATGGAAAACGTCCTTATCCCATACAAAACGCTTAATTTGTCGTTATTTTCCACACGCGACATTTCCAGGAAATTTTTCCTAGCCGAAAATCCGAGCGCTATCCTCTGCACCTTGGTTTCTGCGAATTAAATATTTTTTAGCCACTTCTTGAAAAAATAATATTATAGATAGGAATTATAAACTCATTTTTTTCGATAAAAAAACTAGAGAATCACAAGCACTGTGACCAAAATGAAGTCATAAGAAGATTTTCCTCCTCTAACACATCGGTAAGTAATAAATATAAAATGCAAACGAATTATTTTCGTTCGCTTTCTGCGACTTAATTACTGAAGCGATTTTGACGAAAATTGGTACAGGCATACCTTGCAAAAAGAGGATATATTTTATACCGAAAAACTGTCCCCGAGACTTGCAAACTAATATTATATCCAGAAACTATGAACAACCTTTCTCCATTTCTATGTAAATAAATAATTTGACAGCGACGAAAACGCCATTAAACATGATTGTATCAACAAATTTAAACAAAATATCATTCTGTTATCTACACGAACTCTTTAAATCTATTGCAAAATGATGTGTCAATTTAACAAACTTAAAAAAAATTCTCTATAATTTTGGAGGATTTCTCCGTTAAGTTGTAAAGCCAATTATTCATTTAGTTCCCCGGTTAAAGTACAACCTTAACGTAGCTTGACACGTAGGATTATTTTAATATAATGATCTGGTAACGTCATCTAGCCAGCTTAATATACACATGATTGTATCGACAAATTTAAACAAAATATCATTCTGTTATATGCACGAACTCTTTAAATATGTACAAAGCGATGTGTCAATTTAACAGATTTTAAAAAGCTCTCTATAATTTTGGAGGATTTCTCCGTTAAGTTGTAAAGCCCATTTTTCATTTAGTTCCCCAGCTAAAGTACAACCTTAACGTAACTTGGCACGTAGGATTATTTTAATATAATAATCTGGTAACGTCACCTAAGCAGCTAAATATACACATTAAAACAAAATATCATTCTGTTATCTGCACCAACTCTTTAAATCTATGCAATTTTTGATGGAACGGACTGGTCCTTGGTTATCTTCAAAAATTGAAATACAGAACTTGTCCCCTGAAACCAAGAAAGATTAAAAAACACAACAAAGGTTGCTGCTGAGTTTCTCTCTGAAAATGACAGCTTGGCTGTCGAAACGCGTTAGAGCAACCTTTGTTGTGTTTTTTAATCTTTCTTGGTTTCAGGGGACACGTTCTGTATTTCAAATTTGTGCAAAATAATGTGCCTATTTAACAAACTTAAAAAAACTCCCTTTAATTTTGGAGGATTTCTCCATTAAGTTGTAAAGCCAATTATTCATTTAGTTCCCAGTTCCCCAGCTAAAGTACAACGTTAAGGTAACTTGGCACGCAGGATTATTTTAATATAATGATCTGGTAACGTCACCTAAGCAGCTAAGTATACACATAATTGTATCGACGAATTTAAACAAAATATCATTCTGAAATCTGCACAAACTCTTTAAATCTGTCTATTTAACTCTTTATTTAAATCTGAAAAATTCTCTTTAATTTTGGACAATTTTTCCTTTAAGTTATAAAGTCAATTATTCATCTAGTTCTGCAGACGAACTCGCGGGTAATAACTAGTAATAATTGAAATACAGAACTTGTCCCCTGAAACCAAGAAAGATTAAAAAACACAACAAAGGTTGCTCTAGAGCTCTTGGCATCAGGGGACAAGTTCTGTATTTCAATTTTTGAAGATAATCAAGGACCAGTCCGTTCCATCAAAATCTAACTAGTAATAAATAAAAACTATCAAAAATTTATTTTACGATAAAATTAACAAAGTATTCTTTTAAGAGAACTTGTAACTTGCAATGCGATTAAAAATGTTTAAAAGTGTAAATAGAAATGTAGCGATTTTTTAAAAAAAATCATAAATGTATACTCGCAATTGAAAATTTTTTTCGAAAAATTACTAACGCTTACCTTCAAGATTACTTACGTTTTAGAGGTTTTTCATTTCCATCGTTTATGAAACCGTAGTCGTAGATTGTGGCTAAAACAACTGTCGCCACCAAAACTAAAGACACCAAACTAAAAAAAAACATTTTTATTGCTTGCTTAGTGTTGGCAAATTAGGTATCATATTTTTATCTGAATTTAAATAAGAAAATCAAACTACCGATTTAAATAATAAAATAAAACTAACACACAATTGAAAATTACACCATGGGAAACAAATTTGTAAAAAAACATTCTCCCCAAATAGACAGAACTAACATATTTAATAAAATGTTGAACTTGATTTACTTTAAATCAATTAAATTATTTGCCTCGTAAACTTAATTTCTTCAGCAAATGGACCGAAGATAGTGGTTGAAAACCTTAAATGTCAACAAACTTTAAGCAAAGAAAAAATGTATTATCAAATTTCAAAGTTCTATTCTATTTATTTAGTTTCCTTTAAGTTGCATTACTACAACAACAAAAAAATCACGACATTTATTTCGCCATTAATAATCGAATATAAATTGACATTATTCCAAAAATTGTAAGTTAGCTTACATTCCTAGGATCTAAAAATGAAAAAATTCAGCCAAGAGCGAGTCGAGCTCGCACAATTAGAGTTCAGCACTAATTACTACAAGGAACTTATATATGAATTTAAAATTTTATCCAAATCTTCTTATAATTGAAAAGTAAAAAAATGGTTAACTGCAATTATTGTGTTGCGTGAACTAGTGCTAACTCCAAAAATATTCATCTAAATGAAAAAATGTAAAAAACAAATTTAATCTACATTATTTTCTTCGACTAAATCATTTTTTTATTTGCTAAAAATTAATACCATGTGGTTCGAAAAGTCTTAGAATGCAAGCAGATATTTTTCCATAAAATATTTTTTCTTCAACGATTATTACAAAATCGAAAAAATATACAGTTTTCTGATAAGGTATGGCCCAATATCAAACCCTATTAAAATCTAAATGTTATCTTTAAAAACCTAGGAAAACAGAGAGGATGACGTTCATTTCTGACACATTTTGAGCTGTATCTTTAAGAGGATTGGACCGAAAATGATAAGGAAAATTAATTTAAGATCCTTGGAGATAGCTTTTTCAAATGATACCTCACATAATATTGTTACGGGCTTTATCGGTTCGAACAGATTACCACGTGTGAATTACACCACTTTATTACCAAATTAACTCGGCACACTTCAACTGAACAGTAACTCACTTATTATTTACTAATTGCTAACCCACTAACTACACTGACTTCTAACTGACTGACTCAAGGGAAAGCTGACTGCCTTTTATAGTTTTGGTCCCCGGCTTCTAGAACTTTCCGGCAGATAAGGCTTATCGTTCCCGAAATTTCTGGAACGCTTATCGGCCATTTGTTTCTTTATCGCGGCCACTTTCCCCTTATCAGATCCTTCTAGAAACTTTTTTTATTTACTAAACTATACAATTCTATTCTAAATGCTATTTCATCTATTTACATTGCATTACAATATATTAACTAAAACTTGATTTTTCGAAGACCAAATTAACCCGCTATTCACGAATTTCTTATTTGGGGTGCGGAACACCCCAGCTTTGGTTTAAATAAAACTCAACTGGCTGAACAATTCGATTTAAAATAAAAACAAATATAAAATTTGTTTAATAAGTGACGTGAATATTCAAATAAATTGCGCGCACAATAATAATTTTTATTACTTTTACGCGATACTTATAGAAAAAAAGTGCCAGCTGGCCTAGCCTATCTTTAAATATATTTTTTTACGACTGCTGCATTTTTTTATTTAAACTTATTCATGACTTCACAAAATTTATGGTTTTTTTTTTAACAATTGTTCTTAACATTATTTGACGCTAATATAAATATATGTTAGCCGTTTTTTTTCAGTTCTTATCTAAACCATCTGGTTCTCTCATCGAAATAATCAAACTTTTTGCGTCTATTTCGAATTTATTTTAGTTTACTCTCGTTTTTCCTGACTTATTATATTATTGCAAGATTTTCAATATTCTTCAGCTTTCACCCGAACAACTGTTTTATTGTCTCATTGCCCCATTTGAAAGAGCTACCTCTAAGGACACTTAGTTCTTATCTAAACCATCTGGTTTTCTCATCGAAATAATCAAACCTTTTGCGCTTATCTCAATTTTTTTTTAGTTTACTTTCGTGTTTCCAGACTTATTATATTATTGCAAGATTTCCAATGTTCTTCAGCTTTCAGCCGAACAACTGTTTTATTGTCCCATTGCCCCATTTGCAAGAGCTACCGCTAAGGACACTAAAATATTTTTGTATAATTTTCGATCCAATCGTCTTAAAGATACAGCTTACAATGTTTAAGAAATGACCTCCCCCTGATCTACTAAGTTTCTAAAGATAAACTTTAGATTTTAATAGGGTTGGTAGATATTGAGCCATAGATTATCGAAAAACTGCAGTTTTTTTCAATAACGTAATAGTTGTTGAGAAATTGAAATATAAATCTTGTCCCCTTAAACCAAGAAAGATTAAAAAACACAACAGAGGTTGCTTTAACGCGTTTCGATAGCCAAACTATTACTTCAGAGAAATACTCTCTCTTAATTTTTGAAGATAACCAAGGACTAGTCACTTCCGCCAAAATTGTTAAGAAAAAACTATTTTATGGCTTGCATGACCCACATGGTAATAATTTTCTTTCAAATAAAAACCTGATTTAGCTGAAGAATTGAATGGAGATCAAATTTGCCTTTTACATTATTTCATTTAGATAAATATTTTCGGAGTTAGTACTAGTTTATTAAATTTCACGCAACACGCATTGCGGTTGGAATCGAACATTTTAGCACGATTGTAAATATCCAAGTGAGAATCGGAATACCTTCACAAATTAATAACTTCAGTTGGCTTTAGAAAAGTCTTCGACGACGAACTCAAAAAAAACTTACCAAAAGGCTACATCCAGCCCATCGAAATAAGTATAGTCGTCCATCGTGTGGCACATTTTTTCGTTGAACATCGCATCGTACGTGACGTTGTTTTCGAGGGCGAAAGTTCCATTTTGAACGTCGAGATATTCGTTGAGGGACGTTTCCAAATTGGACTTGGTGCAAGAGGCCGGCACGCACCAAGCAACATTGATAACATTTCTGGTATTCTGCGTTTTGTCCTTGTAGTCCTGAAAAAAAAAGAGTCGAGTTCACGTTCGTTAATGCTAACTGCACGTAGGTGTCACATATTATACCTCTGATAAACGACCGCAGAAACGATTGTTAGAAAATTGTAAAAAAGTAGTTACGTTATTAATTATACCTCGCACAGATATTTTAAAGACATTGTTCTATCTGAAGAGTCATTTAAAGCTGCTTTTTAATTTAAACTCATAATTTTGTGAAAATAGTAAATGGTATTTTCTTTTTGATGGAACTGACCGGCCCTTAGTTATCTTCAAAAATTGATAAATAAATCTTGTTTCCTGAAACTAACAGATTAAGAAACACAACTAACTGTTGTAACGTTTCGATAGAGAGATCTCTGAAGATGATAGCTTGGTTATCTAAACGCTTTAGAGCAACTGTCGTGTTTTTTACTCTTTCTTGGTTTCAAGGGGACAAAAATTTGTATATCAATTTTGGTAAATAGTAAATAAAAATAGTAACTTATAATTTATTTTTTTTAAATTTTGACCATTTACTTTTTTATACAATAAGAAAGATTGTATATTCTACATTACTTACATGCAATCTGTATAGTACAGATTTGTTCGGATCGAAGTAGAGCGACTTTATGTCCTTCCTTTTTGGCATCGGTTCGGGAACATTCGCAATTATAGTGGCTAAGCAGTACTGCGTCGGAAATGGGGCCCTGGCCGTTAGGCACTGCTCAAAATGGCCAGTTTGGAATATATTAGCCCGCAAAACACCGGAGGCTGACCTCGCGGTAGCGTCCCACACTGAAAAAATTCATCTTTCAACAAAAAAAAATAAAAAAATATTTAAATATAATCAACAAGGTAATAATTATTACGTATAATTTGTGATAATTGTAACTGTGTTGGCAAAATTAATACAACGCAAGTTTTTATAATTGGGAGCACTACTGAGATGATTAAATCTCATTTCTTTGGTATGATTTCCGTGTTGCAAAACTACATCAATCAAATTATTTTCGAAATTTTTTATAAGTGGAAATTTAATAAAAATATCGAACCGTTACATATCGTTATGAATAAATATCTCCTTTTTAAAACTATGCATAGATTTTAGAAACATTTTAGAAAAATTTTAAAAAAAGCATGCTAAACAGTGGCGTATTCTCCACAAAAACTGAGGAAACTGTGTTTCTCCAGCTTTCAAAGGCGAGTTGTTATCGGAAGCTAAAGAAGCACAGCAGAAAGTTCCATTTTTTCTAAAAATTTCAGTTTTTTTTTCAAACGTTCCAGCTAAAAATTTTAGTTCTTTTCTCAAATGTCCACCGTCCTTTCAAAATTTAGACCATAATTTGTTTTTTAACCATAATTAGTCAAAATTCCGACTTTGTTTAAATTGTTTTCTCCAATTTCGATTTTGATTTCAATATTCCAATTTTTTTTTTTTCGAAATCTCAAATTTAAATTCCAAAATTCACATTTTTATCTATCTTTGACTTTTTAATCTTAAAATGCTATTCTTAGTGATGCTCATCTCCTTAACAAACAAAAGTTGTCGAAAGTTCGACATAAAAGCGAATTTGACTGTTTTCTTGAAATTTCAATTGAAACTCTCGTCAAATTTTTTCTAGAAATTTGGAGTTTAAAGTGTAAATAAAAGTAGAATATTATATTTCAATTTAGAGCCAGAATCTTGAAATTGAGATCGAAATTTTGAGTGTAAACTTAAAATGGTTTTATTTAAAATTTAGATTCGAGTACATTTTTATAACTTTTAAAATTCAAATCCGAAATTTCAAGTAAAGTGAATAAAAATATCGAGAGAAGCTTTATTTATTTAAGCAAAAAATTGAGTCCATTCGATACTGGTTCTAGTCTATTAGAAATTTTTCCTTAATTGCGAAATTTTGATTTTATTTAATTGAAATTTTGAGAAAACATTTAATTCCAAAGATTCTACCACTTTAACCTGTACATCTCAATTTCAAACTTTTTTTTATTACAAATTACAACCTTTTAATTTCCTCATGGATAGACTTTTATTGATAGGAAACTATTATGTTTAATCATTTTATTTAACATTTCTATGACCCAGTTTGAAGATATTTAAATACAATCTTTAATATTTCCAAACTGGGCCGAAGAAATGGTAAATAAAATTAAAAAACATAATATTTCCGGTCAATAAGAGTTCACCATGAAGAATATACAATCTTTAAGTCGAAATTGGGAAGGACAAAGCCAAGCTTCTTTTCCAGATTCGTCTTTAAATTCAAATTTACAAAAATGTTTTTATGAAAATTCTCAAGTTTATTTGACCCCCTTTCGACTTTAACCTTGAAATTTTGATTTTAGCGATAACTTTTTGTATTTAAACTTCAAATATCTGCAGCATTTTTGTTTACAAATTTTCAAATTTTTCGTCAATATTCTCCTTGAATCTCGAGTGCAATCCCAAATTATATTTTCTTATAAAATATAATAATTATAAGAAAATACACTTTTAAAATTGTAACTTTGTATTTAAAATTTTGAAAAAAAGATTTAAAAAGAAAAATTAAAATTCCTTTAATTTTTATGTTTTTAAGGACATTTTGATTTTAAAAGTAAGGGTTTTAACAAAAAATTCATTTTTAATTTAAACTTGTTCCGACTTTTTCGAAATTAAAATTTTAGTTTGGATTTTGAGCTTCTTTAAACTTTATGGTGGATATATTAAGAAGTAAGTTAAGAATTTTGGGTTTTAATTTGAAATTTTGACATTTTTGTCGAAGTTTAGGCTTTTTTGACTTCATAATCCCAAAGAAATTTAAATTTTAAAGCCGTAATTTGATCTCAATATTTTAAATTTGTTTTCTGGTGTTTCGACTTTAGTTCCTAACTTTTGACAATTCGTTTAAAAGTTAAAAACCTGAAACTAATTAAAAAACTTTATTTTAATTTTGAATTATTGAAGAAGTCGATTTTTTTAAATCTTCGAAAAATATTTAAAAACTTCTGGAGTGTTGAAATTTTGAATTTTTCTTCTCGATCGATTTTGATTTCTAAATAAGCTCGAAATTTCCAAGTTCCAATTTGTTTAACTTTTGTTATCGAAATAAAATCATAAAGTTATCGACTTACTTTCGTGAGCCCACAAACTAGAGTTGGCCAAACTAGCCCTATACAGATCACTGTGTTCTTGGCACAAAACGTTCTCGGATTTGGGCACCCCGACCGGCAATTTCGGAAAAAGATTTCGCTCGGCGAGAGCGTCGTCGTCGCTCAGCGCCCCCGAAAACGCGCAAATTATCACGAAGAGGCGACGCATCGTTATCACAAAGTTACCATTCGAGTTATCGGTGTGATATTATCGTGGAAAAAGACAGGTGGATTGTGTCGAGTGAATGTCTCATTCGAAAAGTTTTATAACTTGTGGATACTGGCGGTGTAACCTTGTCCTTCAGATTTGCCGCTCAATTTTTCCAAGCCGTTGGAGTCGGCTCGCTCTCGCCGTCGCCGTCCTCTTTCTTTTGAATTTGTGGTGGATGCTCTGCGGTCGTTATTCACGAGATTGTCCCGGACTTTCACATTTTTCCTAATTATAGTTGCCAAAATGGATAATCGCCTTATAAACAGTTTTTTTATGCTTATTGACTCGTCTTGAATTGTTAATCTTATATGAGCTCGCTAAGTCAAAACAAAATTTTTGAAACAATTCAATAATTAACGTGGAAAGGTCAAAATTAATTTCAGATCGTAATTCTTAATACATTTTATTTAGTTAAAGTAAGATTTTTGTTTGGCGGAAGGGACTGGTCCTTGGACTATCTTCAAAAATTGAAATACAGATTTTGTCCCCTTGAAACCAAAGATTAAAAAACACAACAGAGGTTACTCTAATGCGTTTTGATAGCCAAGCTATCATCTTCAGAGAAATGCAGAGCAACCTCTGTTGTGCTTTTTAATCTTTCTTGGTTTCAGGGGACAAGATTTGTATTTCAATTTTTTAAAAAAATAAGCAAATGTATATTTTTTTAACACATCTTACGTAATACGTGAATTATTTTAATGAAACAAAATCAAGCAGTGTTTTCAAAATTCTCTAATTTGGAAGCTACAACTATACAAAAGGATATCGAAACATGCTCTAGTCTATCAGAATCAAATTTAAAAATCTGCGGGTCTAGCAGAATCAAATTTAAAGATCTGCAGGTCTGCAAGTCATTTATTGAAATGATACATTGTCGCCTTGAAAGCTATTTCTAAAATTAATGTAGGAATAGAAACAAATCAAATGTTACATATTATATATTATACAATGGCTGGCTATTCTTAGAGAAATCTTTGGAAAGCCTCATTTTTTTTGAGTATGAACTTTGACGAACTTTAATTCTCAAGAGGCGGTGGCTGGAGGATAAGGATCTTTTGTTAAATGGCAGCCACTTTTCTGTGGTACTTATTATGACTTACTGATTAATTTGATGTGCACATTTAAAATGTTGGAAATAAAAAATTTAGAGAAAAATTAAAAAAAACCGTTGAAAGAGAAATTCGAAATATACTGTTTTTTTTTTCGATTATTTTAAGAAAATTAATTGCAACATTGTAAATTTAACGTATGCGGGACAAATAAAAAGATCAGTAAAAATAGATTTAAACAGCATGTCGCTTCTTTTAGACATAACTAGTAAGCAAAATTACCCGAATGTGAAAAATACAGGATAAAATAATGTTATCGCAAAATTATGAGAAATTTATTAATATCTTCATTGACTTACATTCAAATTATTGGGCTAGTTACTATATCCCGTGAAAATCGATCTATATTTCGTTTTAAATATTTTGGCTTACTTATCATTAATCAAAAATGCATCAAAAAAATTTATTAAATCCTTTAAAAGTGCCTTGAATTTTTTTTTTAAATTAGAAATATGTAAATGTTATGACTCCATTATAATATAATCTAGTTTAGAATTTAATTAACATATATTATAAACTGAAGAAAATATACCGGTAAAATTTCGTTAATTAATTTCTAAATAACTATATTTAACAATATTTCCCGAAAATTACGCACTATATGCAAAGTAAAATCATAAAATTAAAAACAAACCATTCATTTAGTTTATACGCAAAACTTCTACACCTCTCGAAAACAATGGTAACATGTAATTAGTGGTTGGTGAGTTATCAATAACAATGAATTAAAAACATCAAAATTCAGTAAACATAGTCAATTTTAAAATAAAATTAAAATTAAAAAATAACGTATATCTTCAATTCTTCCTTGAAATTAACTACTAAGCGTTGTTTCTCAACGAAGATTCTTAAACTGTATAAAAGTAAGCCATTAGAACTTACAGAAATGAGTCGTTAATGCAACATCATAATGCAACATGATAATATAAACACATTCTAAACAAAACAGCTATAAAATTTTAAATAAAAATCGACAAATACTAAAATGCCATCGCAAAATGGATTTTTCGAATCATTATTATTTACCATTTATTACAAAATGTTCATAAAGTTTAAATAATATTTATAATAGCCCAACAAGAAACTATAATTACAAACACAAAAAAAAACGCAACAAGACACCGAAGCTGCGAATGCGTGGCCTAGTTCTAATAGCTCAAATATGCCAAAAAATAATTTAAAAAAACCTAAAAATAATAAACATTCTGTGGAAAAGTGTTGCTAGGATTTTACTTTGAGTAGATGCCATAGTTAGCTCTTAAAAGAGTTACGTGCAAGATTTGAAATTAGGGAAATCTAGTGGGTATGATTGAACTGAATACAAACTAATTTGTTGCTAAGGCAATAAAGTTGTCAAAATCTATTCTTCGATTTTTCGTACGAAACAAGAAATGTTATACAATTACGATGTGGCGCCCGGGGAGGGCGAAGACAGCGAAGAGAAGAGAAGCATCAATCAGGAAGGCGAATATCTGCACGCCAAATCTTTCCTTCAGAAAGCTAGTACCCTTACGGGAGACAACCTGTAAGTACGAACGGGAGACAACCTATAAGTACAATCGTTAAGTTCTGAAGAACATTTCGTTTCGTAGGTACGATCACTTGAGCGAGGTGTTGAATAAAATTTTGGCAGAAAGGCCCGAAAACATCATCGACTTTTTCGAAGAATACAGCAGGAAAGTTAAGGAGCGACGTTTCAATTCCCAATTGGATCGTTTGGAAGATATGTACGTACCGGCCGGTAGACACAAATTAGCCCAAAGGATTATGTCAATGATTAAGGTAAATTTAGTTTAAAAGATCAAATTCAAGTTATACTTTGTCCGCTTTCGGATTCGCCAGCCCGCTGTACCAGAAGAACCTTCGACTATGGATCCCGCCGATTTGGAATTGGCCGATATGACCCAAAACAACATGCTGGAGATGCTGTATTATTTCGAACAAGCGGGACTGGGCCTACCACGATACGAAATGTTTATGTTAACTCTTTCGATGAAGAAATTAGTTTATACCGAACCTATCGCGTCTATAAGGTAAACCCATTACTCTTTTGACTTGATAATTATTTTATCGTAGCGAAAAAATGCATTAAAAATTTTCTAAGAATTTCGACTTTTTTTATAATTCCAGCTACGATTTTAGTAAACGATCGCGATTTGTCAGTTTCGCAAAGAAGCAAAATGAACATTTTAAATGTTGCAGTCATGTACGACTGTTATTTTTAGATTCTGGGGCATCATTTACGGACTACGCGGTAATTATTACATCGTCGAAACCGATTTGAAAGAGGAAGAATACATTAAAAGAAACGAGGTGAGTACTAATTATGATAAAAACAGCTCAAAGGATCGATCGTCCTAGAATATACAAGAGGAGGAAGGCGCCAAAATTGACGAAGAAAACGAACCCGAAAATTTGGAAGGGGAAGAGGACGTTTTTCCTCCTCATCCGTTAGTTGCGATGCTGGCCGCCGAGATACCCCCCATGGGAGGTGAAGATTCCAAATTCCCCAGAGCTATACCCGCCGAACCGAAAATGATATTCGAGGAAGAGCGCGAACCTCCCGCCGAACTTTCCGGCGTGGGAGTTAACAAAAAAGTAAGTCTTTAATGCGAAGGTACTTTCGTGGCGAAGGGGCCGACGAATTTCTTCCTTCGTGCAGGTCTACTACGTCTGTTCTCAAATCGGCGATACATGGTCGCAACTGCCGGATTTAACTCCGAAACAAATACGAGTGGCGAGGCAAATTTACAAAACTTTCACCGGCTCCATAGAACAAGAAATCGTATCCTATCCGGAATTTCCGGGAGTGGAGCGAGAATATCTGAGAGCGCAAATCGCCAGAATTTCCGCAGGTTGTCGAAACTAGACAGTCCGCTGATATTATTGTCAATGTATTCCGTAGGTACACAAATTTCTCCGCTGGGATACTATACGTTTTCGGCCGGAGAAGGGGGGAGAAGGCGACGAGGACGAAGAAGAAGCGGAAGAAGCCGCCGGAGGCGTGAAAACGGAATATAGAATCAACAAAAAATACGATCCACCGCCGATAAAAGACCTGACCGACGGTACCATGTCGTATTGGGTTCCATCACACACAGTATATTTTGCCTCAAGGTCGGCATCATTTTTATTTTAAGTGCTTTATAAGCTGCTTACCCACGTCTTCGTCCTACGTGAAATAAAAGAAAGGATTCTTGGATCAGTTTTTTTTTCGAAAACTCCGACTTATTTTGAATAATTTCGAATTATTTTGATATTTTAAAATATCCACTTTTTTTCAAAATGCCGATAATTTCTTATTCGACAGAGTGATAATTATTTCCTAGCAAATTTAAATAATTTGGACGATTTCTCAGGAAGAACGACATGGTGGAGTGCCTCTCCCGTGGGCGGATTAGACGAAGCAGACGACGAGGCGATGGGCGAAGAGGAAGAAGATGCCGAAGGTGGAGGTAAGGGAAAAGCGACCGTAGAACCCGAAACTGGACCTCCGCTTTTGACACCTTGCTCCGAAGATGCATCGCTGGAAGCGATTCCCGCCTGGTCGGTGAGAAGTTCATCAAAAATTCTCGAAGAATATGCCATCGTAACTGTCAGATCGCACCTGTGGCCCGGAGCTTATTGCTTTACGACACAAGGAAAACTGTTTCAAAATATTTACTTAGGTTTTTATTTTCCCAGCATCCCGGTAAATCAATATCCGACTTTTTATTTTTTTTATCGTTATAGGTAATGGGTTAAAATACATGTCGACTAATTTCTCGCCGACACCTTTGCCTCCTGTACAATTAGATTACCCCAGCGGCCCTGAAATAATGGAAGTCGCCGATCCGACAGGAGCCGAAGAAGAGGAATGGAGAATCGCTCATCTGCCTAAACCGAAAGACACGAAAGGAGACGAGGAAGAACAAGAGGAAGAAGAAGAAGAGGAAGAGGAGGAAGATGAAGATTAAATATTTTTTTATTATTGTTTCACGTGACTCTATTATTTACGTTATATTAATGTTACTTATTATCATTTAACAATAAATATTAAGTTCAACATTATTTTTTCTTTTTAATCGTCAAAAACCCAAGTTATTTTTATGGCGCGTTTACATTAGGAAAGGTATAGGCACGTTTGAATAACAAATCAACGATGTAAACATCTTAAGAAACTATCTCCAATTGCTAAGAGTATAACTAAACAAACAGCACCTCCGTATTGAATGATTTGTTTATATTGTTAATTCTTATTTTTCTTCACTTTTCGTAATTCCCAAATTTTGTCTTTTTTCCCAAAATTCCAAAATCCTACTTTTTGACATTATGTCCTTAAAATAAATTTAAATTGGAACACGGTAGTTTTTTTTTAAATTTAAAATTAAATATCGAATCATGACCGTTTTGTACTCATTTTAAGAACTTTTTTTAAATTTTGTTATCGATCTAGAAATGTTTTCTGCTAAGAAATTCTAAATTACACAAATTCAACAATATAAGCCATCATTCTACATAAGTGACCATTTAGGCTTCCTGGTAATAAATCAGATGAACGTTTACCTACCCAAAAGTAAATAAACAAAAATCACTTTGTTACTTACAGTTTTTTAGATTTCATTTACTTTATAATTAAAAATTAAAATTCTTTAAGGAAAAAGAAAACAATATTTTTGTTGCAACAAAAACAGCTTTATTAAAATAATTCTATAACAAATCCATCCTCGAGCGAATCCTACACTTAAATCTAACAATCTATTTCTTAAGCGTCTGTAGTTTTGGGGCCGAAAGTTTTACTTTACCAGGCAAATTTCTAGGCCAACTGTTCGTCTTTCACGGCTTTCAGAAGATCTTTCTCCCTGGCGGTTATGCTCCTGTCCTTTAGGAACATGGCGACCGCGGTTTTGGCCGCTTTACCACGTTTACCCGTCCCGGGAGTAAGTTTTACTTTGAACCTAGATGCGTACACGCTTAAATAAACGGAAGTCGATGCACCTACACACTTACTTGTAATTGGATAGAGTGTTATACGGAGCGATCACCGGAACAGCGAATAGAAGTTCGTCTTCGAGCGTGGGGATGCCAGTTAAAGCGTCGATAACGTCAACGTCGGCTTGCACCGTAACTTCATCGTCGTCTTCTTCTGTGTCCTTTTTGGGCATTTCCCGCTTTGGTTTAGATTCGTTTTGTTTAGGGGTAAATTTAGGTTGGTCTTTAGTCTTTTTGTTCTTTTTAGAATCTTTGCTTGTTCCCGATGACTACAAAAAATATTTATAGATACAATTTGTAGAGTGTGTACGATAACTACTTTGAGTATCTCCATTCGTAGTTGTCGTTCTTCCTCATCCTGGTCCTTGTATTTTTCTCTGATCTTTTTTAGCTTACTTTTTTGTCCTCGTTTCGTTTGCTGTTGGGTTTTATTGGATTCTTCTTTTTCAGCTGAAACGATATGTGCACTACAGTATTCAAGTAATAAAAGAAGAAGTTACGTTTTTTATAGTTTTCTGTTTGCTTTAATTTAGATTCGCTAGAACCTCGACTTCTGCCACCGCTGCTTTTAATGGTAACCGGTTTGTCGTCTCCTAAATAAAAAACATCTTCCGTATCACCGTGATCTTCGTTGTTCGGTAAAGTAGATTCTGTCAGTATATTAATTCTACAAAATAAATTAAATACAGTAATTAATTTATAAAATAAGTAACTTTAACTACTTGGTTCCTGAAAAGTGTTGAATTTTGATTTGAGTGTCGGGAAACTTCGATTCTTCACTATCTTTGGCATCTTCCCCACTGCTAGAGTTATCGTTCTCTTGTTGGTCACCTTGTCTATTTTCCACGCATTCAGTTTCTTCATTCTTCCCAATGTTTGATTCGTCTTCTACAACAAACACTCTAGAAACAAAATTACGGTCATTAAAGTATTTACCGTCGCTCTCATCGAGTATTTGCACTTCTTCTTCGTCCTTTTGATCGTCTTCGACGGACGCCGCGTCGTCCGCTCCAGCTATTACCTTCCTTTCGCCTTTGTGTCGTTCCACGCAACCGTCTTCCAATCTGAACAAGAAGCTCAACCCTAAAATGAGATGCGAAGGCGGCAAAAAGTTCTTCTTCCCCCTAATCATGAAACTACCGGTGGTGAGGTATTCCCCAGTGGGAGCAGTCTTGCTCACTTGATCGCCCCATACCCAGTAAGCGTTAGTAACGACTTTGGCCTCCCATGCGACGCTGTGAACCAAAAAAATCTCTTAGAACATAAACGACGTTACCTCATAGAACACAATATACTTGCCTATAACAAATGGCCATAGTTCCAGCTTCGTTCAACGTCTTCGGGGGCACAGACTGCCCTCCGGGATTTTTTATAACGACGCTACTGGCTCCGTGTATGTCGGCGTGAACGTATACATCCGTGGGTTTCATATATCCTGAAAAATTAGATTTTCGCGAATCTTCGACCAGATTTGGGGCCACCTTCACCTTTTAACGATAAGTTCGTTTTGCTGCTGATCTCTTCCGGCGATCACCAAATAATTCTCGGAGCTTATAAACCAGAAAAATTTCTCAAACCAGTAAACTTTCCGCACTTTGTGTATATTAGTAATTGTTTGTACCTCTTTCAACGTCTGTTTGGTCTTTTTCTCGGCAGATTTGAACGCTTTGCTTTGAGACTCGATGGTTTTTTGTTGCTTTTTTGCAGCATTTCTCTTCTGATCGTAATACCTGTTATGTTATTAGATATTATTGACAAAAATAATGTGTATTTTGAGACTCAAGACTTACTTCCTAGCATTTGCGAAAGCTGTCAAATCCAAATCGACGTCGACGTTCATAGCCGGGATTTTACCACCATCGTCGAAATCGCTACCAACATCCTCTTCGGCGTACGGGTCCACCAAATGTAAAGTAATGTGATTGGTTTCGAGCTTGAGTTGTTTTATATTTTTAGCGATAGGATCTTCCCTGGCGGCCGCTTCTTTTACTAAATCTGCGATGTCGTTCCAGGGTATCTACGACAACAAATTGCAAACTAAACAACTCACATTTAAAGTTCAATAACCTGATTAGCTAGAGCGGTCTGTACAGCTAAAATGGCCTGATCGACCAAAGCTTGGTTCCTAGTTATCAACTCAGCTTTCTGCTTATCGATCTCCTGCGTTTTTCTCCAAAGCTTCCAACCTCTGCGTGTGATCCTTCTTTACGTTTTCCAGCTTCTTAATGGCATCCCTTTCTTGCTGAAGAGCCTTTAATTCCAACTTTTGGCTTTCCAAGCTCGAAAAAAACTCGTCCACTGCCAAATTAAATGTATCGAATTCCTTGTAGGGTAAAGCGACGTGCTGTCGGAATAAATACGGGTGGAATTCCTGATTAGAAAAAAAGAATTCCTTCTCTTCACCTTCGGCTGCCACCCTTTCTTCTTTCTTTTGTATAATATAACCCTAAAATGCAAAAAGTTTAATTTATAATTTCCAACATAATAAAACTTACTTTTGTATTTCCTTTCTTCCCTTCATTTAAAATTTGCTCGGCTTCCTCCATGGCTATCATTAATTTTTCAATATCATCTTCAACGCTAAACGTTTTTCCAATTTTGGTATTATTAGCGAAACCGTTGTTGAGCAGAACGTGCTCTATTATTGCCGGACCATATTCTACAATAGCCGATCAACTTTCATTCAAACACCAAATGGTCTATCAGCACTTGATAAAACATTTTGAAAAATATATGTATATTTCAATATTGTTGCGTGTTCTCGCTTCGAAAATTGTAAACCCTTTATTTCAAACTTATTTCGGAACACTACGATTATAATTCACTTCAAGTATATAACGATCTGTCTATCTGACTAACCAACTACTGCCTGAGGGAAAGGCGACCGCGTATTTATACCGTTCCGGTTTTTTTAAACGGATCTCCAAACACATAAGATTTTTACTTCCGGAAACGTCTGGAGCGCTTATCTGCCATATGATAGATTCTCGTGGCCGCTTCCCATTATCAAATGTTTCCTTACACAATCACCAATACAAATTGTATAACTTCATTTTGT
This sequence comes from Dastarcus helophoroides, assembly GCA_028583605.1. NCBI lineage: Eukaryota > Metazoa > Arthropoda > Insecta > Coleoptera > Bothrideridae > Dastarcus > Dastarcus helophoroides. The sequence goes on from CM053330.1 coordinate 136,785, forward strand.
TAAAATATCCTGAATTTAAACTCATTCAGCGATTGATCCATGTCATGATTAATGTAATTTTTCATTACATTTGTCAGTTAATTTATTTACAGAAGGTAGATTTCTAGAAAGCATCAAGTATTTTAAAAAAAGGACTATAAAAGCAATAAGTTTGAAAATCGTAATCCTAAATCGAAATGCGCACACTTCACGTTACATTGAAAAACAATTTGAATTATCACTAGAACCCGGAAGTTGTAGGCAATTGCAATTTTTTGGAATTGTTGCATTTAGTGCAATATTATAAATTTCCCTGCTGCTTGTTATTAATGAATTAATGATAATTGATAATTGAGAGTTGCGAATGGGTATTCTCAATAACTCAATTAGAAAAGTAAGGCATGTTTTTAAGTGAATCTATAAAAATTGTAGAGGGTGCGTATATTTTAGTAAACAATGTAACAGGAAAATAAAGACAAATACATTCAGATTGAAAATAAAAAACGTTCTTGAGAAACACTTAAGGTACTGGTTACTTTTAGAGATTTGTAAAGTGCTTGAAGGAGAAGTGTCTTTTGTAGACTTAAATATAGATTGCAAAAGAACAACCAGAATATACTGGGATTATTGCAAACACCACAGGGAGAATACACGCATTCCGAGGAGGGGACCCTGAGGGTTTTACTTCAGGCGCACTTCCCGGGATGCTCACCCCTTCCTTCACAACAAGACAGCCAAGACACCGATGTATCGCAAAATCAGGAATCAAGTTAAAGCTGGAAAATAACAAATAAACTACTACTAAAAGAAAATTCTACTTGTAGCATGTGTGGAGAGGAAGAAGAGAGCTCCTTTACACATATTATGCGAATGTCCGGCTCTGGCAAAGGATAGACATTCCAGCTTTGGGAATGCTCTGACTGAACCAAAGAATAGTGGAGACACCCATAAAGGAGGTTCTGAAATTTTTCAAAAGAACGGACCTGTTATGAGATAATAGTGGGGGGCACAATAAGTGATAGTTTCAGTACTGCAGGGATGACCGACCCCATAGTAATAATAATAATAATAATAAATATAGATTCTAGCCTACTACCGTACTACAAGTAGGCTCCCATAACTAGTGTAGAAGTAGAAAGATCCTTTTCTATTTATAAGCACATTCTAGATGACCAGTAGGTGTACCTTCATGAAAAAAACTTAGAAATGTATGTTGTAATAAATTTTAATGCCGATTAAGCTTAATGTATTGTTAATATAGAATAAAAGTAATAATATTTTTAGTGCAATTTTTGAGTTTTTTTTTGCAATTTTTTCCATTTTATTTCACAATTTATGGCGCAATTTTTGAATTTTTTATTGCCACAACTTCTGGGCACTAATTATCACAAAATACTGACCCAATTTTGGAACTAGAACCTTCTTTAGTTGATCTCCAGCTTTGGCATTCTCTAAAATCTTGACTAATTCTTCCTTTTTAATGAACTCAGCTCTTTCGTGCTCTATCATGAGGATATTTTTCCCTAACAACAAACTTAAATCTATCACCCTCGGTGTGAGGCCTTAAAATATTCAAAATAGTCAACTCGTGATCAGTTAGAATAATATTCCCCCTATCGTAGAGTTCTAATATCACATGATAAGCGGCTTCCCCTGAACCAAATTGCATATCGACAATTCTATCAGTACCTAACTGCAAAAGGCTTTCCAATCGTTTATTTTTAAGGTGTTTCCTCATCTAAAAATATGGAATATAATCTTAAGATATCTTCATGCACTCGTTTACCTTCATACTGAAGCCGGAAGGGGCGACGTTTTTGGGCCATTCGAAATTCGTCAAATGAAAACGATTACCGGATTCCAGAAGAAGCACAACTTTTTCATCATTTCGCTGCAATCTTATCAAGTACGTTTTATTGTCGATATCGTAAATGTTATTCACTCTCATGCCGACGTATCTATAATAAAAAAATGTAACTTAACATGCTAACAATTTATATCCATACGTTTAAAAATTTACGGCAACACTCACTTTTGCAGTTCAGCAACGATACACACGATATCGTATGTGTTATATCTTGTCTTCATCTTTATTTATTCCGCAAGATACAATTTTTAATTTATAATAATTGTAGGATTGTGTATAATTATTGTGATGGTGAATTGTAAAACTGTCAAATCAAATTTTGATGTCAAAGCTGCCAAATTTGTGGTTATATTTCTGACATTGTGGTTGACATATGTCATTGGGATGTCGATCTAAGATCGATTAATCGAAAAATGGATTTTTTGAAGTCTCAAGATCGATTTTTTAGATCGATCTGAAATACTAGAATGATATAATGAATCGACCTAAAAATCCTCCGAATCGGATAGATCTACTTTTCAGGTGGGTTAATGTAAATTTAATGGCAAAAAAAATGTATATAGGTGTATTTATGTCGTTATTCTTAGGTGGTGTTAAAGGATTTGCACATCCATCTACTAGCAATAGCTAAATAAGCCAATGGATGGCACTAAAGCACTGAACTAAACACTGTGGCTTGTGATTAAGTACAAAGAAGGTTTCACCCCTTTACCACATCGGCAATTAAATAAATAATTACGCGATACGTATTTCGCCAGCAGAACTGGCATTTTCAAGCGCACTAATCTTAAAAGATTAGCAAAAGATGCATCGACATCATCTGCATTGAGATTCAAATCGATACTGATGGAAAATGTAGCAATTGCACTAAAAACTTGAATTTAAAAATGGCGCGTATCGCCATCCACTTCTATCACTTCGTTGCTTTCGCTTTAAATGTAACCTGTCCTTAATATAAATGTTTTGTGGTTCTGCTAGACTGTTATTCTATCAGTTGTCAGTGACTTTGGTCACTGACATTTTATTTCTTTGATTATTAAATGAACGTGTTTATTTTGTCTATTTATTTTAAAATTACACCGAAATCCATTAAAAAAACAGAAAATCACAATTTTAAACACTAACCTCAGTTAGTCTGTTAGTAAGTTGTGTACAAAACACAACATGGATAAAGGAGCCCAACTGTCAACCACAATCGGGACATACTATGGTGACGCCATTTGCTTAAAGCTTCGAGTTGCCTACAAATTATCAAGTAATTTTTTTTTAAATGCATTGTCACAACATTTTAACCTTTGTATTTTGTATCAGCTAAAGTTGATATTATTGATATAGGGGATATGACGTCAATTCATCTTTATGATTTAATTTTTGTTTTATTAGAAATGTTTAACAATTTCACCAACAAATCGATTAATCGTAAATGGATCTTTCAGCACTCAATTTAATCGGGACTCGATTCTTTTGTCTACAATTCGAATCAATGTATATATCGATTATTTTAAACAGGAATTGACATTTCTAATATGTCATTGTCTTATGTCGAGGAGTGTTGATTGAATACATTTATTTTATTTTATATATTTATTTATTCAAAAAACGTGTCGAGTATGTCAATCGTGAAATTTTCAAATTCTCCAACTGTCGCAATCGATAATACAGATGCCTAATTTATTTTAATCGTACTATTAAATTAGAAAACCTAACAAAGGTGGCCACTATCAAAATAAAGATCACAGAATTGTTATTCCTCCTTTCCTAGTGGTATTTCTTGTGGCTTCTATCATACCTCTATAATAAAGTCACTTTCCCTTAATCGGTCCTTTAGATAGAAACAAACTGCTGAATCCCAAGCTGCGGGAATGTTTATAGAAATGGCGACTATAACAATAAACAGTTTTGTGATTATTAAAAGCAAAAATAAGAAAAAGGTAACATTTTAAAAAATAAGATTTAATATAATCCGAATATACACTGTTTGCACATTGACAAAGTTAATGATGCTAAAATTCACTTCTAACGTTTTGTAAAATATTTGTAGGAATTTGTTGATCGTTTGCTTAATAATATGTCGGAGACCATTATATATGATACTTTCTTTCTAATGAGAATATTATTATTACTACTTTACAGTGAAAATACAGTGATAAATAAATGTATCCAAAATATCTTATTGCCATTACTGCCCTAACAAATGCCTCTAGATATTTGAAAAAATGTTAGAAATTTTATTGTCAGTATGGACTTTGTCAACATGCAAATGGAGCATACATGGACCTCATTAACATTAAAAGCTACTTTTTTTCTTATTTTTGTCTTTGATGATTAGATATTCAACCAAGGGATTCAAGATATTTCATTTGGAAAAAAAGAATTGAGGTTTTTTCTGACCTCCTGCAGTGAGGAAAAGACTAAAACGACTAAAATGTTGCAATCTTTTAAACAAAAATCGATCTGTTTCGGCAGGCACACCCCCTCGTAGCAAGAAAATTGTTACCTAAAAGATGTCAAAGTTTCAACAAAAATCAACCAGAAATTATGTGGAAAAAATTTTCGCTGCTTTACTTGATTTATTTTAGTTAAATTCACTATCCAGTATATTATAAGTTATCTGTATCAATATGTAACTTTTAGAGAAATCTTGAAGCAGTTGAACTGATAAATATATTTTTAAATTATTACAAAGATTTAAATATGACATGTATGAATATACATATTTAATAAAAATATTTAATGTTAAAATGGCAGTTTATTTTTTTACACCTCACACTTGAAATTGTTTTGAAATTTCCATTCACGTTGGTCACTTTTGTTTAATCTTTAAAAACAGTAATGTAATCCAACTGAATGGACATTTTAAAACAGTTTAAAATTAATTTTGGATTTAAATTTGAATTTATAAGTCGGTAATGCAGGGTAACTGCAACGTGGCTACAGTCGATAATACAGTTTCCTAATTTTATGGCAATAGTTCCGGTCCCTGCGTGGGATGACCGTTTTCAAAATTAAAAGCAAAGAATTGACACTCTTAACCTTTCTCTATGATAGAAACTATGTGTGTGTTCTGTGGATAGAAAAATTATGCTAGTCATCAACAGATGTCTCTATATTTATCATTCTTCCACTGCCATCAAATTTCAAGCTCTACAGGCCGGGTGCGTGCGCTTTTTTGTTTGTTTCATGTTTCATTCGCGATTTGTTTGTGGTGGAATAGTGCGAGACGTCGGCTCTGTTATGTTCGCCGATTAAGTTAATTTCCAATAATTTTGCGAAATTTCGTAAATGAAATCGGTATCAGTTATGTTGTGTGAGTGGATGTAAACATGGTACATTTGAAATTTTCATCAACGGGTGAGTAATTTTCTTCTTATTCGCTTCAACCGAACGAGCCTCCCCGTTTACTAGGGGCGGTATTGACATTTGCCGAATTTGCATAAAGTAATGTGTTGCGGCTGTTTGTGAATGATCGTTTCGTTGAAAAAAAATCGCAGATTTCTTTCATTATATTCTCTATTTCTTTAGTAATATTATTATAATTGTGGCTGCTAAATCCAAAGCCCCCCACAAAACATTTTAGCCAGAAAAATTGACTACCTCATTAAGACAAGAATGTTAATTTACTAATAGTAGTGCTGCTAAAAATCGTATGAAATGTTTCTGGGCGTTAATTTGTTAGTTTTTCCCCATCTAATCGAATGGGTATTTCTTTTCATTTCCGTGATGCCCTTTTTATTTTGGGCACGGTGCATACTTGAAGCGGAGAAAATTCTGTTTCTATGTAAATTTTCTGTTTTTGAACATGTGAAATACTGCAATACCGCTTTTTCATTTTTAAAAACGTCAATATAAGATATAACACTACCTGATTTTCATTGTAACAGACACCTGGTGTTTATTTATAACCACCCGGAGATGTTAGGCACGTGCTCATTTCTTCACCCCTAACATCTGTTCTTTAATCTTTAATTCTTTTGCTTTCCCTAGACAATTACTTAATTTTAATTCGTCGATTAAAGCCAAAACTATTTTCTGCAATACCTGCTGAACATTTAAGAAATAGTAATGAGTTCGAGTTATCTTTACAATTTATTCGATTAATAATAAACCTATCCTTTAGTTGTTAATTGTGTTCATCAGATTTAGGATGATCACGACCATAATTATGCCTACTTTTTATAATATATACTTTTAATATTAGGGCATGTTGGTAACGTGTTATGGCCACGTGTAATGGTCACTGTGTGATGGTCACGCGTGACGGTCACGCGAAACCGCAACCCTATTTAAAATCGCTAAACGCCTCTAAAGAACATTTCATTTCAAAAAATCATAAATTTAATTGAAAGGAAGGTAAAAAGTTAGACTTATAAAAAAAATTGGACAAGCAGGAAAACTGCTGTCAGAAGTGAAAATTCCTTAAATGTAGTTAAAATTCGTGTTCTTGTGAACGGTCGTCTGGTTCAGTGGTTAAGGCGGCAGATGTGATTTCACAGCTTTGATAAATTGCGGGTTCAAATTCCGCTACCGTCTATGCGTTTTTTTTCATTCCATCACACAGTCGGTGGTTCAAATTGGCGTGATGGTCATGCGAAATCATAAGTTTTCTCCCTAAAAATCGTCGAGCGCGCCTAAAGAAGTTTTCACTTCAATAAATCGAAAGTAGATCTCGACAAAAAGCAAAACATAAAGATTAAGCTTGAAAATTTGAGAAAGAAAAAGCTTTACTTAATCAAAAAATAACCCATAATTTGTAGTTCTTTGCATTTTGGAGATAAATACAGCATTTGAGGCGGAAAATATTGAAAGAAAGATAAAAATTATTAGAAAAAATCTTCGAAGATTTACTTAGAAATAGAAAAAAATAGCTTAAACATCGTTTTAATTGTTGTGACTGAAATATACTAATTATTTAATATTGATTTAAATTGGCTTTTGAGCAAGGTTGCATTCGGCCGTTTTTCCATTTAAAAAACGTGGAAACTGAACAAATTGGTTCGCTTTCAGTAAATTAGAGCCAAGGGTCATCGTTCTCCAAATAAAAACAAATAAGCGACGCCGTAATTATGTATGTAGATTATATTCATGTCTCTAAAGCGGAATGTCGATCTTATTGAAAATATTAAAATAGTTTATTGATGAACTGAACAAATAATAAAGCCTTGTCCTAGACACTATTGCATAAAAATGATTTTCTTTGCATTAACAATACTCAGTTTTGTATTGTTTAAAAATGTAAGACCTAAGATCAACTAGTTTTTTTCTAATAAAGATTATATTGGATTATGAAGGTTAAACGTTGTTTGTTAGATGTTTATTATAGAAGCTTCTAAAAACCCAGTAAGGAGACTACGCATCCAGAGAAATTACCTATAGGTTCGAGACTTTTTTGGAATATTTACAAGTAAATAGTGTCATTAGGAAGGTACGAAACTGTTTATTTCGAGATATTGAGTACCCTAGAACTCTAGAATGTTTTGGAATATAAATAGTACAGTCACTTGAGCAAAAAAAAAGGTGTCAATTTCGGAATGGGAAATAATAAGCTGAAAATTAGTATAAACCTCCATTTTGCCGTTCTAAAAGTTGTCTCAAAATTCTTATAAAATGTCTGCGTCGAATGTTATTCAAGGTCAAAGATCACAAAAAAACAGTTTTGTGCGATTATCTCGGTTTCTATAGTTCGAATTACGTTAACGTTTATTATAAAAATTGTAGGGCATAAAATTTGCGACAACTTTTTTTTCGTAACATTTTTTCATACGCTCAACAGTTTTTGAGATAAGGGGCAGCCTTTACTTTACAGTATGTATGGCTAAGCGCTGCCCTTTATCTCAAAAACGGTTGAGCGTATGTAAAAATGTTTGAAAGAAAAGTTGTCACAAATTTTATGCTCCACAATTTTTATAATAAATCTTATCGCTTGCGAATAAAAATATTAAAAAATCCGCAGTATTTAATTGCGCGAATTACGCTTAACAATTGTTATTGAAAACAGTGTAGATTGAGAAAACGAATCAATTATTATAATCGCAGAAAAGTAAAGAAGTGTTCCTAATTTTATGTGATCGTAAATTTTGTCGAGCGATTTATATAAATTTTTAAAACTGAATCTTTTGTTGCAGCTGCTATGCCGGAGGGAGGCGTCCCGGATATGACTAGGCTTACGGTTTTGGACGAAGAAGTAATTAACAAAAACCTGAAAATACGCTACGAAAAGGACCAAATATACGTATCCTTTTTTCCGCATTGGCCGAATAATGTATATTATTACCTTGAGTGATTCGCACCACTTTATTTTAATAAATTTGTGTCACTCTTTACAGATTGTAGTTATTTTTTTTTGTGCTTATAACTATAAATGGACCACAAGTCGACATTTTCATTTGTTAGGTTTGTCCTTCGTACTTTCTTTCATCGATTAGCTACCGTTGTCGCCCTTTTGTAATGCTTAGAAATAGTCTCTGGTTAGAAATCATGTCAATGTCGCTAACATTTAAGGTATTTCAAGGTATCGATGCTTCCAACTTCCAAGCAAAATATATCGACTAATCACAACCGGTGATTCCTTGAATTCTCCAAAACCGGAACTAAAGGAACCGTGAGTCATACTTGTCGAGATCTGTGCTCTATTAATAAAATTTCTCATAGTCATCTTGCTTAGGTAACGGTTCACTTAATAATCGTAAAGAATCTAGAGGGGTTTCTTAATGACACTCGACATTTTTCCAGCTAGCATTATGTATTTATGATTCAGTTGTAAGGAATTTGATAAAAATGTTTAGTTAATGAGACTTTACTACACTTCTGGTTACCATCTAACAAAAAGTCATTGCCTTTGAAACGTATTTCCCGGAAGATTATTCAAAATACTAAACTTTGTTTATAACTAACTACTTATATCGTAATTTTTAGTTTCACTGCAAATTTTTTTCTTCTAAATTGTTATTCGCTTTTTCAAATTTTTCTGGCTAACAGTCGCATTTTCAAGAAAAAACATCGAATACCCAAGCTGTCTTTTTAAAAAAAAATCTACGGAATAATTTCTCTGTTTGTCTCATATGAATTATTCCACATGAGTCCGGGAGAGTTTATGATTACTTTTATCGTAATTTTTAGTTTCACTGCAAATGTTTTTCTTCTAAATTGTTTATTCGCTTTTTTCAAATTTTTCTCGGCTAACAGTCGCATTTTCAAGCAAAAAACATCAAATACCCAAGCTGTATCTTTAAAAAAATATCTACGAAATATTTTCTCTATTTGTCTCATATGAATTAGTTCCACATGAGTCCGGAAGAAAAGATTTTGTTCCTTTTTTTAATATGACTTCTCCCAGAAGTCTTTATTCACGAGTTACTGGGATATCATATTATTTCTAATATTTATTATGAATATCGAATAATTTTATGAAATAAAGATTACAAACAGTGGCGGCTGACGTATAGGCACTGTGGAACTGCAGCACCCCCAATTTCTCTTACGAGTTTTTTTCTCAAAATTTTCTGAACACTCCATTACACAATTTTTTTGTAGAAATTTTAATTTTTCCCTGATTTCTTTTTACAGAAATTTTAGGTTTCTTTCACGAAGTTGCGACATTTAACTATCTATTTTATTTTTAATTTTGATCGAAATCACACTTTTTAAAAACTACTTTTTGCAAAAGTATTGAAGAAGAAATCGATATTTCGAGCAGGAATTAAAATGTTAAGAAAAAAAACGTGAAATTTCTTTGAAAATGTCAACATTTTGAGAAAATAATTACAATTTCAAGAAAAAATCTAAATCCAACTCATCTCGCATTTTACTATTTCTTTAAAAAATTAGTTATTTCGCTATTTTCGAATATTTACCTCAAATCTCATTTTGGGATATTTCGATATTTTTTTAGCAAATTTTCTGTAAAGTTTCCATTTTTCCTAAATATTTTATAAAAAGAAATTTTCTCGAAATTTCCATTTTTCCTAAAATTGTTGTTCTTAAAATTTGTTCTGGAAATTCCAACTTCTCCAGATTTTTCTTTATGTTCCTCTAATTTGCTTTAATGTCAAGTTTTTTCACGACACTTTGACAATCTAAAGTTTATTTTATTTTGTAGTTTTGACAAAAAATGTTTGGAAAAAACCCTGAAAAGCTCTATAAAAATTTCAACATTTTGGGGAAAAACAAAAAATTTCGACTTTTTTGTAAAGATATATCAATTTTTTTTTCAAATTTCGATTTTTTCTCTAAGAAGTTTTGCTTTTTTTCCTATGAAATTTGTGTTTTTCTGTAAACATTTTATACAAACGATTTTTTTTCAGTAATTTTGACTTTTTCTGGAGATTTTGCCTTTAAAATATTTTTCCTTGTAACAATTTTGATTTCTCTCTCATTTTTTTTTGGAAATTTAATAGTTTGTTACCTCAAATCTCATTTTGTATGAAAATTTTAAGTTTTTTTTAAATATTTCGATTTTTTAAGAAATTTTGATTTTTTTCTGCAGTTTTCATTTTTCCTAAATATTTTATAAAAAGAATTTTCTTGAAATTTCCATTTTTCCTAAAAGTGTTGTTCTTAAAATTTCTTCTAGAAATTCCAACTTGTCCAGATTTTTTTTAAGGTTCCTCTAATTTGCTTTAAAAATGTCGAGTTTTTTCACGACACATAATTTAAAGTTTTTTTTATTTTGTAGTTTTGACAAAAAATGTTTGGAAAAAACCCTGAAGGCTTTATAAAAATTTCCATATTTTGGGAAAAACAAAAAATTTCGAATTATTGGTAAAGATATATCAATTTTTTTTCAAATTTCGATTTTTTCTCTAAGAAATTCTGTTTTTTTTTTCCTATGAAATTTGTGTTTTTCTCTAAACATTTTATACATAGAATTTTTTTTAGAAATTTTGACTTTTTCTGGAGATATTGTCTTTAAAATATTTTTTCTTGTAGAAATTTTGATTTTTCTCTATTTGTTTTGAAAACTTAAAAGTTTTTTAACGAAATTTTAATATTTTAAAGTTCATTTTATTTTGCAATTTTGATAAGAAACTGAAAATTGTTAAGTATAAATTTAGGAAAAATAAATTTCAAATCTGCATAAAAATAAGAAAACTTTGGAAAAAATATTGAAATTTCAAGAAAAAATGAACCTTGTAAACTTTAACCTTTTTTACAATTTGATATTTCTCTAAAAAATTATAATCACTGAATCGGAATTTCCAATTTTTCTAGAAATGTTAAATTTATTCTTGAAATTCCAAAGTTCAAATTTAAAATTCAAATTTCGTTAAAAAATGATCGAAATTTAAAGATTAAACTCAAAATTTCAAGAGAAAGAAGATTATATTGCTAGAAAAAGTTGATATTTCTTATTTGTAAGTAAAATAACCTTTTCGGAATTAAAAAGTTTAATTTTTCGATAGCCAAGATTTTGAATTAAAGTGGAACATTTTTTTAAGAAGTTGAAATTTTAGGTCAACAAAATTTTGAATAACGTCAAACATTTCATAAAATTTCAAAATTTTCAAAAAAATCAAAATTTTGAAAGAATTTCGAAAAATAAAGAAGTATCGAAATTTTTAACAAAAATAATCGAAACTGCAAAAAAAGTTGTAATTTTGAAAAATAGTTGACATTTAAATAATAACCAGTCGAAGTTATTAAGAATTGAAATTTTCAATAAAAAAAATTATAATTTTCCAAAAAAAAATTTTAAACAAAGATGAAATTTAGAAAAAAGTCAAAAGTCCAATTTAGAAAAAATTTACATTTTCGGAAAAAGTAAGAATTTTCAAATGGTAAAAATGTAATAATTAATTTTAAAAAAAAAATTACAAAAAAGAACAGGAACATTGAAAAGTCCCAATATTTATGAAAATACAGATATTTTTAAAAGAGTATTCACAGTTTTTCAGAAAAATCGAATACTTGAAATTAAAATAAGGTCGAGATTACAAGAAAAAAATCTAAATTTTGGTCAGTCGAAATTTGAAAAAAATTCAATCCTTTCAAAAAACGCGACTTTATCAAAAGTTTTCACTGTCAAGTTTTCAAAGAAATCTAAAACATTTCGAAAAGTATCGTTTTGAAAATGTCGACATTTTTAGTCGAAATCTTAGAAATTTTAAAAAGATAAGCAGCACCCCCATTAGTTTTGGCTACGAGCCGCCACTAATTACAAATACCAATTATTTGAACAATCTTAACGTAAATTATGTTCAACAATTATTCAGATTTCGACATCGAGTAAAATTCAAAAATTAGTGTGTTTCTTCAAAGGAAGACGCATTCAAAGTATTTTTTTGATAATATGAGATTAGTTTTGAATTATTTTCACTTCAATTTTCATATATATTTGCATTATTAATTAAAACAAATTTATTCTACCCAAAGGAACAGAAATTTTCTGCAAAACGAAGCTGTCGAGAACTTTGAGAGCATTTTGTCGATATTTTTTCTTATGGAAATGATTCGTTTTGAAAAAATGCTTGTTCTTAATTCCCGTTAAACGTAAGATGTGTATCTCGTTAATCAGAATCGCCCATTCGCCTAACGGTTTCAATTTCACCATCAGAAGATGATAATTTACGTCGCAACATTCTCATTGCGATGACGTGAATATAGCGGAACCAGACAATGGGGGTAGATTATGTAAAAAGCCTCGAGGGTGTTATTACTCGCGACATATGCATACTAGCATGTCCAACCCTAATTCCCCAGGTGCTCGCTGCTCCACTTTTCCTGGAGAAACGCGTCATTTTCTAAAGGCCTGGCGCAATTCTCAGAAATTGTTTTTTGCGCTTTTTAAAAGTTTAATGTTCCAACGACAGAATTGAAAGTTATTTGAATTTATTTTTAGTATGTGAATAATTAGAAAAACATATGTATGGGAATGTTTATTCCATCGTGATGGAACGACGCTACTTTACTAATAAAAAAATGTCTTGTCGAGAATTATGCCCTAGAACGTTATTTAACAGATGCGCTAACGAAACGCTAAAATGGTTTAAAATTTAACTAAAACAAAAATAGGCTGAAGCACGATAAACTTCGTGATTTTGGGCAGTCAAGTTCGAATAAATGTTACAGACTTTTTATCAGATGTGAAATCCGACTGTCTAGTTAGTTAAACTTATTACACAAACATAAGTAATTGGAAAATTTAATTTATTGATTCATTGAATTTGGATGAATGTGAACTATACATTTTTATTTCTGTCGGTCCCTAACCAATTGTAGGTTATTAGGTTGTTGCTAATTGTTCCTATGATAAAACATTGTCTTGCATCGGTTCGATGATAACATTTAGCTTGTTGACTGACAATTTAATCGCCTCTTTTAATTCACTGCTGTCTAGATAGCGTAAATCATTCGTCTCGTTTCAAATGCATTTATGGCTTTACCCATAGTTATCAAATGACAACTTAACGTATATTATTAGTTATTATTATTACGATTGCGCGATTGCATATTACTTTAAAGAATTGATTGCTTTGTTCTTTCTATGGTATGGACTGTGTGAGATGTTCCCATGATAGCAACTTCTCATCGCACATATAAAAAAGGGATAAACATACGCGCCAATGTTCTTCATAAATACACAATCTCGCAAATTAAATTTGAAAGATAAAAAACTATTTTCTTGGTTTTTTGCTTTTTATTGCATATTCGTGAAAAAGTCGAGTTTTTTTCGACTATTACTACGTTCGTAAGTTGTCAAATAATTTAAATTTGGAATATTCGGGTTGTTCTGACTAATAAAAGGTTTTCCTTAATAAGCTTATAGACGTACACCGGTTCTATTTTGGTTGCCGTCAACCCTTACAAGGATATTGACATCTATTCACAAGTGAGTTCTATTTAATATGCATGTATGTATCTTGATTGTTTCTCATTTACCTTGTACACTTATATGTAATTGGATTGACGGATAATGCGATGGAAATGTTACATTTTTAACAACAACGAAGTGTTGTTACTAACACTCAACGGAAGGATATACATGTGTGAGAAGTAGGCGCCCTAAATTCTCATCCTGATTTTAAAAAAGTAAGCTTGGTAACATATAACAATTTTATTTTTCAGTATAATCTCTATTAGCTGCATTACACTTATTACATCAAGTTTATTTAATAAATCTCTAAGCATTGACTGTCACAGAGAACGCACGGCTGGGTCTAAGAGCATGAAATTTCACATAGATGTTCTCCGTAGTACGTAGGATGAGCGCTAAGGGAGGATTTTTAAAAATTCAGCCTCTAAGATAGTAAAAATGGAGCATTAACAGATTTTTATGCAATGAATAATACACAAGATTGCATTTAAAGTTGTTTATAAGCGTTGAGCATTGTTTACCCATGTGTCTTCATAGGAATCTAAAACATGTATCCAAATTTTTACATAATTTGTCTTTTTTAGGAAGTTCTTTTCTTTTGATTTCTAAAAAAGTATAATTTATTTTTCGAAGTCGTTCACCCGTTTTGGTTTAAAATGTGATCGACAGACACAAACATGCTCAACGGAAGAGATAAGAAATTAATTATTAGCGATATATGATACTAAGGAAAGCAGGCGATATTGACCGCAAGCATATTAATATAAATATCTTCCTAAAGAGTACAATTGCCTTGAAATTTCTGATTATTATTCTACCGCTGAAGGGTACAGCTTCCGTCCATTGTCCTTGTCTTTATTTACCTACGGTATTATCCCGTGTAATAAAGTACCAAATATACACCTACAACAAGCTTTATCATTACCCGAACGGTTTTAATCTATGCACCTCCGGAAATCCTAACCATTGAGAAAAAAATCTATTTTAAACATATTTTAACCCCTATCTTTGACTATATCTTCGATAATGAGCCCTGAATCCGATGAATTCCTTGTCAAAGCTTCATTATCGGACTATCGCCCCTTTCAAATCCAATTAAAATCAGGAAATTTTTAATTGTTCCTGGGAAATTTCAAAAAAAAAAGTCGATACAATTTAAAAATTAAATGGAGAAAAAATTTCCAGATAAATTTGAAATATCGACCGTTCATCGGACCAAAAAGAGTCAAAAAGTCTAAAAAATAAAGGATAACTAAAAAAATTTTTAGAAATCCTTCATATTTCATAGAAATTAGAAATTATTTTGAAAAAGAAACAGTGGCGTTTAATTTTTTCGTTAAGAATACTCAAGGATGTGTTAGCGCGGACACCACTGATAGAAATAGAACAGACAAAAAAATGCGTTTTTATGCCTAGTTATTATCTACCAAAATTTAAAAGTATATGTCAATCAAGCAGCATCAAAATCTTTAAAGGAAAACCAACTTTTTTCTTAATTTTCAACACACGGTATCTTAAAAATAAAACAGTTCTATGTGAGTATTTTATTAGGAAACGCCCTCTATAGAAAAAACATTAAGAAAAAGTACAGTACTCGGAAAGATCATAATTGGCAATACATTTCATCCAACTACTTATTTCGTGATCCAACAGCTTCCAAATTCCAGCGCCAACTTATCGCATCTTGTTTTGGTCATTAGGTCGGATTTTTCGCCGTCGCGATGGGAACATTTTTTCCTAACATCAGATTCATCGAGCCATTTAGCAGATATGTGTCGTCTTTATTAGGTGAACTAACTGCGAGATAAGTGTCCCTGATGAGTCGCGTCTTCTCTGTCGCATACGCTGATTCACAGGGGGTTGTTCTTGTGCGTGGGGCGGGCACTCCCCGATCGATACAATCCCATCAACGCCGTCTGTGCCATTTTAACCTTATTTCAAACTCGAACCAGACACATCGATGCAATATGTAAATTGGGATTTTTGTGGACCACGTTGTCTGGATTTTCGGAAGATTTACGATCTTTGGGGGAAGATTCTTAAATTTTTATTCTCTCAAGTTTTTAGAGGTTATTAACGAAAGTATCGATGGATTGCATATTTCTCATGTAACTTTTAGATCACTTTTTTCATCAACTTCGTTTTCTTATATAATTGAAAAATTGTTAACTACACAGAGTCGATAAAAATTGAAAAATCGTAGACAGCAAAGTTCGAAATTCTGTATTTTCGTCGGTGGTTATTTTAAAACTTCATTCGTTTAATTCGATGCGAATTTACTAACGGACTTCCGGTGTTTCTCACAATTAAACGATTCCACGCGGGTTATGGTTTTATCAAAAGGAACTCGTCGCGATAAGGCGATATAACATTGCATATTTTAACCGCTACTGCGATAGAAAAAGTTTTGAGGAAAAATCGCGTATTTATCTGCAAAACTTTCCAGAAATATCAACAAGTTGCTAATACTCTTAACATGCGGAATAGAATTTATTAAAGTAATATGTAATAATTGTAAAATATTTGCAATATACGCTAACAATGGCGCATTAATTCAGAAAGAATTCTATTTGCAGTTGATAAATAATAATGTATAACGATGCTTTTTACAAGTATTGTTAAAATATGAAATATTTCTCAGTCTCAATCACCAGAATTTTAAAAAATCTTGCTAATAATTTCAATTTTCGAAGTTGAATTATTTTGATTGAATAGTAAAAAACGGGAGTAATCAACCTAAATGATTTTGACTGAATAGTATAAAACAGGAGTAATCAACCTAAATGATTTTGCGGGCAACTTTAGAAATGCATCCGCGGGACACATATTCAATTTAGAATTTAGACCTCCACCTGACGAGGCTTTTTTTTATTGATTAAAGATTGTTAGGTAGAAATAGAACAGATATTTTTGTTACAAAAAAAATGCATTTTTATGCTCAGTTATTATCTACCAAAATTCAAAAGTATAATTAAATCAAGCATCATCAAAGTATTTAAAGGAAAACCAATATTTTATTTTATTTATTTATTTTTTGTCGACAGGATAATCATTTCGCGGGTGCAAAAACGGTTAAGTTACGGTTCACGGCCCGCGGTCCTCGAGTTGTGGCCACCCCTGATATAAAGGATAATTTGGTCAACAGCTTAATTTCTATGTGAAGAAATTTCAGGCAACTTCCAAAACAAATATTGACAACCCTGGATGCTCGCTCTTGTTTACTAATTCAATAAGCTCCTATTATTGGATAATTAAAATATGACAGAAAATCCATAATATTGTTACAAATGTAGCTAATTATTTACAAAATGTCGCTTAGTTTGCGCAAAATTTCGTCAATCATAAACCGAAAATTAATATACCATATGTATTATTAATAGTAGTTTTTGTGCGGTTATTGACATAAAATAATACCCTCAATATGAAAAAATAAATTATTTTGTTAGACCGAATTTTACTAATGGTCAAAAATATTAAGGTAGCATAGTATGATGCGAGTTGTAGCTAAGACTTTGCTTTGAAGTGGGGAGAAAAGTTAAAAATTCCCACTTATGAATACAAGAATTGTTTAAAATTCCCAAAGTACTACTAAATATTATTTCTAATTTCCCAAATTATTATAAAATGAAACTTCGCTGTTTACAATCTAATAGAAAGGCCGATGAATGAATTTACCAACTTCGTGATTGTGGGAGTAGTAATCTGACAATGCAATACCCTGAGTATGGTTGTCGATTTTTTTGTTACTTTAAATTTTATTTTTTGTAGATATGACCAACACACTTAAAACGAATATGAAAATAATTGCATCTATTTTACTTTTTTTTTATTGCGATGCATCCACAAAATTGATGTTCATTGTACAAATAGCTGAATTATTTCATTTCGATTTATCAGCTGTTAGGTTGTCGCTTAATTTAATATTAAAGTTTTATAAGCTGCATGAGCAATACTAGGCATAAATCTACGTCAGTTTACTTATTTAGTACAAAAAGAAAATGCATTTAATATAAAATCGAGGTTGTCAAGCGGCAAAAGGAATATCTAATTGTTGAACAATGAGCCTTGCTAAATTACCGGTTCTCTAATTTACCTGGGAATTCTCTTTCGATATGCCCTGTGAACTTCATAATTACGCTATTTCTTCATCTTTTGTACATCCTTTAACTCTGGGAAAGGATGTAGGTGACGCATTTCAGTTAATACCTTGTAACACAAAAGGGATATCCTTGCCGATAACTCCGACGAAGTCGACAGACTTGAAAAAGTTTTTCGAACGACGATTTATTAACTGGTTTTTTATATTCTACAACAGCGTTTTTCAAAATTTTTTTTGTCCTGGCTCGGTTACCTACAACACTACCTCTTTGCTATCTACTAAGTGATTTTTTAAGGATTTTATCGTATAAATATTGACCATTTGCGATGTACCGGGTCTCGACCCACCATTTGGGAAACGCTGTTCTACAATGATCATTAAATGCGTTATATAGACAAATTCGAAATGACTATTCGTGTCTTTTAAACGCGAGTAAGTTGTCATTCTTGGGGAAGATTCAACTGGTGTCAAATTTAGATATTCTAAAGTAAATGATCTACTTTCGATAACATTTACAACTCTTAATAAATAAACCATTTTCGATGTAAGTCTTTGGGAAAAAAGTAATTTGATCATTTGTTCATAATAATCGCTACTGAGGATTATCAAAATTCGAGCACTCTGAACTCTAGAACTGTGTGCATAATAAGCGGAAACGATTATAAATTCGACTGCTCTTTTGACAAAATCCAACTTAAAACGACCAGGACTTGTTTTAGAGCACACAATATTTAATCGGTCAATGGATGAATTTAATGCGTTTATTTCAGGCTTACGTTCACAAATATCATGGGAAAAAACTGGGTATTTTGGAACCCCACGTTTTCGCTCTCGCTGAAGCCGCTTACGCGTCGCTACAATCGGATACGCCCGTCGGACATCACATGAACCAAAGTCTGGTAATCAGCGGGGAGAGCGGCGCCGGTAAAACGGAAAACACCCGTTTTATATTACAATATCTATGTTCCGTCACCAGCGGCGTATCCACATGGGTCGAGCAGCAAATCTTAGAAGCCAACACCATTTTGGAAGCTTTCGGTAAGTTCTTTTTCGACCGAGACACGATTTAAAGTTGAAATTTCAGGTAACGCTAAAACGGTCAGGAACGACAATTCGAGCAGATTCGGGAAATTCATGCAAGTTTGTTTCGATTCGAGATGGATGATCGCCGGCTGCATCGTTCAGGATTACTTGCTGGAGCAATCTAGATTAACTTTTCAGGGACCGGGCGAGAGAAATTATCACGTTTTTTATCAGCTGGTAGAGTGCGCGAAAAACAATAGAGAATTAGCGGCCCAACTGCGTTTGAGAGACGCTTCGTTTTATAGCTATTTGAATCAGTCGGATTGTTTAAAATTGGAGAGCGAAGATAGAAATTTGGACAGTCTGATGTTGGCGTTCAACGTGCTGCAAGTTCCCCCAAATATGTGCACCGGCATATTTCAGGTACTATCGGCGATATTGTGGTTGGGGAATTTGAGCTTTGAAGACGTCGACGGGAGAAAGGTGCACTCTCACCGGAAAAGACGAAGAAATCATTCAAATACTCTCGGATCTGTTAGGTTTGGACAATGAAAATCTAAGACATGTGGTTTTGTTACGACAAATTAACGTCAGAGGCAACATTACGGAAATTCCACTAAAACTGCAGGAGGTCGGGCGGTTTTAATTTAAATTTGACCCAATTGACGAGTTTCGTTGTAGGCGAAGGAAAATCGTCACGCTATGGCTAAGGCGCTGTACTCGAGAACGTTTGCGTGGTTGATTAACCATATAAACGCGTGTACGAACCCGGGGCAGGATTCTACGCGTTTTTTGGGCGTTCTCGATATATTCGGCTTCGAAAATTTCGCCAACAACTCCTTCGAGCAGTTGTGCATCAATTACACCAATGAGAAACTACACAAATTTTTCAATCATTACGTATTCGCTTTAGAACAGGAAATTGTAAGTATTCTCGAGTTTTTGAGACCCGGAGAGAACTAAATTCCTTCGTTTTCAGTATGAACAGGAATCCATAGAGTACAATCATATAGATTTCACAGATAACACTTTTTGTTTGGAATTATTGGAAAAACCGCCTAGGTGTATATTGAGGTTGTTATCCGAACAGTGCCATTTACCGAAAGGTTGTGACGCTTCCTACATTTCGAATCTTCATTCGGAATTCGAAAATCACGAAAGATATGTGAAAGGTAAGCGAACGATCGGCATCGAGAGTGTTTTGTCGAATTTTATATTTTCAGGGGAAGACAGGAGACGATGGGAGACCGAATTCGGAATTAAACATTACGCGGGTTGTGTAGTTTATAACGTTAAAGGTTTTGTAGATAAAAACAGAGACGTCCAGCAGGACGTATTTTTCGATATTATATCTAGAAGTACGAACGAATTTGTACAGGATCTGTCTACATATCGAGACACGGCTAACGCGTGTTCGCCCAGAACTGTGAGCAACGGCGTCGCTACGGTTTCCAGAGGAACGAGTAAAGGAAAACCGACGGTATCCGATACCTTTCGACAGCAACTGCAAGCTTTAGTCGACGTATTGCAATCGACCAATCCCTGGTACGTGAGATGCATCAAGCCCAACAAGCAAAAGCACCCGAACGACTACGACTGACAGCCTCGTCTTGGACCAATTAAAGTACTTAGGGATGCTAGACATTATTAGAATTCGTAAAGACGGTTATCCCATTCATATGAATTTCGAGGATTTCGTCGGTAGATATCGATGTCTTTTAAAAGATCGGCCGCTCGAAGATGCAAAAATGATCAGCGAACAAATTATGACCAATTACAATTCGCCCAAAACCGAGTGGCAACTCGGCCGCAGGAAAGTATTCTTACGATCGCACGTACACGAACCTTTGGAGGACGCTCGAAATCGCATCCTAACCTCGCGGGCCGTCCTCATTCAGAAAATCTTCCGAGGTTACGCGAGTAGAAAAGAATTCCTTCGAATTCGAAACGCGGTTTTAAAGATTCAACACGGCTACCGAGGCTGGAAGTTGCGCATCGAATTTTTGAGGAAACGCAGAGCGGTCGTCGTGATACAGAGTCATCTTAGAGGAGTTTTCGCGAGGGAGGTGGCCTCGGCGTTGAGAGAGATGAAACGCGTGGACGAAGAGATGAAAAAAAGAGAGAAGATGGAGGAGGAGCGCAAAGCGAGGGAGGCCAAAGAAGCGGAAGAAGCTCTGAAAAGGAAAGAAGAACGGGAAATTTGCGAAAAAATCGAAGATTTAGAAAGGAGCGAAAAGTAAATCGAAAAATTCGAGTTGGACGCGCGTTTTAACTTCTTTTTCTGTTGTAGGGCCGCCGAGCAGGAAATCGCCGCGCTTTCCCATATCGCCGAACAACTAAAACCCAAACTCACGGAACCGGTAAACGATTCCGTGGATCTGGACAACCTTTTCGCTTTCCTGTCTGACGTGCAACCCGATTCGCGCAACCGCATCATCGACGAAATAGACGAAAAAATGAGCGAACTGGTAGAAGATCTGGACATCGAGCTGGAATCGGTTATACAACAAGAACTAGAAGGTCTGGCTCAAGAGCAACAACAACAACCTACGCCTCCCAAGTTGGGAATGCCGTCTTTACCCGAACCGAATTGTCCGCCGCCGCCGCCGCCACCGGCGGAGTTCGCCCAACCTCCTGTCGAGGCGCCCATTGCGGAAAATAAGGAAGAAAAAGCGAATGAACCCATTTACGAGGCCGTGTTGCCCAGGGAAGAGCCGGTGAGAGTGTCCCCGCCACCGCTGCCTGCGCCCCCGAGGTTACCCTCCGAATCTCCTAGGGCCACACCTATGTTGCCAACTGCTAAGGTCGTGGTGTGTACCTACTTTAACTCATTTCTGAATCTTTTACGTCAGTTATTATTATACAATATTCCTTGGAATCTCGCATGTCTGAAAAGCTACAATATTGGTTAAATTGTGAAAAAATTGCTTATTTTAATACTTAAAAGAAAGAAGAAAAAAAGAAATCTGAAATAGAACATCCTTTTTGGAGTACTTGGAAAAAAAACTGCTTTTTTTTGCATTTTTCTCGGAAAGTGTTAATGGCACAAGTTTCTAATCACATTATCGGGACAGTTTTATGAATTATTAATTTTTTACTGAAAATTTACGCCTAAATAAATTCATTTTTTTTAAATTGTTGTAACAAAGTTGTTTCCATGATGATGAATTTCGTTATGAAGGTATAACATTTTTTAAATTAATTTTGTTCTGCCAACCTATTTCATTTTTATAATAATTCAACATTAAAAAATTTGAAAATCTTCTCCAATATTAAGCTTTATTTTTTTTGCAACAACGTAAAATGTAATTCTTGATGATTTCAGCCTTCTACCTGGAGATATTCTCAAGAGGAAACCATGAACGTGGAGCGCGATCAAAGAAGAAAGAACAGAGTAGAAAAGAAACTTCAAGAACTATCCGAGCTGAACGATAAGGAAGTGAACACGGTAGAAGAGCACCACGATCTCATGGAATTCGTTCAGAACTATTTCAATTCGCACGAAAGAAGCCCCGAAGGCACCCTAATGGCCACTCTGACTCGAAAGCGACAAAGCTCCGAAATGATTCCGAAGCACGAAATGATCGTATTCTACAAGGGAAACACTATACCCAACTCTCACATCCACATGTACGATCCCGACAATGTAAACATCGCTTGTTCGATATTTAGAGTAAGTAAGAGTAATCTATTTGAGTAAGTACAACGTTAACGTGCTGGCGTTCTTTTGAAGGATCTCTGCAAGTATATAAAAGGCGAACTAGGGACTGAAAAAGAACTTCAGGTCATTCAAAGTATAATAGGACACGCTTTGGAACGAGAAGAACTGAGAGATGAAGTTTTGGTTCAATGTGTTCGACAAGCCACTAATAATCCTAGTTTGGAAGCTACGGAACGCATTTGGCTCTTGCTTTGTCTCTGCGTAGTTTCGTTCCAGCCTTCGAAATTATTCTTCAAGTATTTTATCTCATTTTTAAAAAAGAACCTAAGTCAGCCGGGAAAAATATCGCAGTACGTGCAGTGGTGCTTGGATAACTGCAATAACAACAAGGTTACAGTTCGGGAACATCCACCTTCCTCCGTCGAAGTTGCGGTAAGTATAATTTATTTTCTTTTACTCGATGCATTTTTTGTATCACTTCAGGCCATGAAACGTTTGGGAACGATCGTCTGTCGATTCTTCTTCCTCGATGGTAGAACTAAGGCCATAGACGTCCATCCGACGGACACGGCGGGTGACGCGGCCAAGAAATTGGCCGAAAGACTGGGCTTGAGAAATTTGGACGGGTGGGCTATTTATCAGAGTTGCACCGAGGGCGAAGAACACGTTCGCGCTCATTATTATTTGTATGATGTAATTGCTCAATGGGAATTGTGAGTTTTAGCGATATTTCATACGAATATTCTCCACATCGCTTTCATTTGTAGAAATCAAAATAAAATCAACACACCGAGCAGTCTGATGACTTTGGGGAGAAAAAGCGGTACAACTTCTTTAAGCGGTAACGACAACAGATTTATTTTCAAAAGGCGTTTGTTTAAATCTAGTCGAGAACTCAGTCAGGATCCGGTCGAAGTTAATTTATTGTATGCTCAAGCCGTTCACGATGTAGTTAAGGTAATTTTTGGCGATGGACGCCTTTCAAAGCTTATTCGTATTGCATATTTTGTTGTAGAAAGATTATTTTCCTGTAACGGAGAAAGTCGCCTTGCAATTGGCCGGACTCCAAGCTCAAGTAGCGTTAGGAAATCCAAAAGAAAATAATAAATTAGATTATTACAGTGATGTTCAAGTGTACCTGCCATATAGAATAAGTAGAACTAGAAGTAACGAGGTCTGGGTAAGTGTGCCAAGTATATTGCTTTCACGTTTTAGAAAAGTTGAAATTTCCAAAAGCAGGCCCAAATTTTGAAAGGGGCAACTTGAGAAAAAATTTAAAACATATAGTTAAAAGTCGAAGTTGTAGAAAAATTGGAGAAAAAGTGCAAGTTTTGAACAAATATGTTATAAATATTTGTAAAAATTTCCAAAAAAAAACAATCTTTTGTAAATTTTAAATTACAGTAGAAATTTCGAAATAAATTAACATTTCCATTTTTTCTTTCAATTTTCATAAAAGAAATTATTAATTTTAAGGTACCTTTTTCAGATACCAGTTCTGGCCGAGGCTCATAGGCAGTACGGCGCTAATCGCTCAGAACTTACCGCCAAAGCTTTATATCTATCGTGCGTGATGCAGTATCCCTTGTACGGTACCACGATGTTCTCGTTGACTTATCGCGGTTATTGGTCCTACAGCAGCAACATTATACTCGGCGTCAACAGCGAAGGCATCATGATAATAAAACGTGACGACAAATTAGTATTGTGCGAATACCGCTATCAGGAAGTCGAGAGCATCCTCTTGGATCCCAGCGACAGTTTCATAACGATCACGCTCCAAAGACATCCGAACGAAAACAATCACAGATGTTTCGTATTCGAAACTACCCAAAAACTAGAAATCGGTTCGTTGATAGCGAGTTATTGTCCCAGTTTGGCGTGTTGGATAACGGAGAGCGAAATTCCTCCAAAACGATTGAAATGTATCACCAACGAAGACCGAATTCGACTTTACCACAACTTGGTTAACTGTCGCAGAGCTCTCGTAGATCACGATCTGTTGAGAAAACCTACGGATTCGTCGGGAAGTTTCTTAAGGAACACCCTCAGGCGCTTGAGCAAACACAAATTGGATAGACTGCGACAGGAGCACGGAGATTGCGGGGAAACATATAAAGGCTACCATTACGGTTTTTGGGCTTTCAGTCGACAAGCTTTGACGCAAAGCATCGGCAAAATACCCGAGAACGAAGAGCAAATCATGTTACAAGTCTTCCAAATTATTCTAACCTACGCCGGATTGGGCCAAAATGGTAAAAGGGTAACAATTTAATATTCGCTTTCACATAATAATTGTAATGTCTTTAGGCGAAACGATTAGAAGAGTAGAGGACGAACACGTGACGCTTTTACAAACTATCCTGGAACGTTGCATGAGGAAGGAATCCCTCCTGTGCGAATTGTACCTTCAACTGATTAAACAAACTACAGATCATCCGGATCCGAATTCTCGGGTCAATTTACGGCATTGGGCCCTCTTATCTCTC
Source organism: Dastarcus helophoroides (assembly GCA_028583605.1). Taxonomy (NCBI): domain Eukaryota; kingdom Metazoa; phylum Arthropoda; class Insecta; order Coleoptera; family Bothrideridae; genus Dastarcus; species Dastarcus helophoroides. The sequence goes on from CM053330.1 coordinate 161,712, forward strand.
GCTTGTTCGGTCGTTCTGCCGCCCAATAAGGCGATAAGGCGTTATCTTATCGCGCATCTGAAGAAATGCAGCTCGGATTACGTCACAGAGGAAGGAAAGTACGCGAGATTCGCCGAAAAGTGTCTTCTAAAAACTCAAGGTACTAGAAGGCGCCAATGGCCGCCGTCTAGGGAAGAAATCCTTTGCACCATCAACAGGAGGCCGGTCTATGCCCGTTTTCACTTCATGGACGGTCAATATCATTCCGTCGAGTTTCATCCTTCGACTACGGCAAAAGACGTTCTCGAAATCGTTAGGGACAAAATCGGTCTTCATTCTGACGCTAAAGGTAAGCGGCGGCGAAATCTGAATTTATTCATCGCGCTTATGTGTCTCTTAATAATTCGGCAGGTTACGCGATATACGAAGTATTGGGTAATTCGGAAAGAAGCTTATCGGCGGAGGAAAAAGTCGCTGACGTTATGGCCAAATGGGAAAGATACAGGGCGGCGACGGCGGCCAACAACGCCAATAACCCTAACGCGGCTAAAAGAGCGAGACCCCAGCACCATTTCTTCCTCTTTAAAAAACATCTCTTCATGGATAACTTTATAAATTTGTCGGATCCGGTCGAGAAGGAGTTGCTTTACCATCAAGTTCTTCACGATCTGCGGGCGGATAGATTCCCCATAACCGACAAGGAAGCTGTAAGTCGTTTTACCTTTTAAAACGCTCGTAATGTTATCGATCGAGTAGTAGTACGGCGATCGGCTTTTTATTCGTATAAAATACGCGGCGGCCGTTTCAGATGATGCTGGCAGCACTTCAGGCTCAAGTCGAATTGGGAGATCTCGAAAACATCATGCACGATTACCGGGCGATCGCGGTACATTGTTTGCCGCCGAGATTAGTTCCGTCTTTGCCCCAGGAAGGTGTGGCCTATGCACCACCAATCTTTGAGAGGGATGACGTCGCCGGAAGCTAAACAGGCTTTCCTTAATCTAATACAGAGCTGGCCTCTGCATAAAGCTACAATTTTCGACGTTATGGTAAAGAAATTCGACGTTTCGTTTAAGATAACTCATTTGTGTATTTTCAGCAATCGTTCACTTCGAATTGGCCGAGAGGTGTTATGGTTGGCCGTCGATCAGACGGGTTTGCATCTGTTGGAGCATCGTTCGAGGAACGCGCTCTGCACGTACGACTACACCAGTATATTGAGCTATTCTCCCGCTTTGAATTGTTTAATGATCATAACGGGAAGCGACAGGAAGCAGAGTAAAGTTATATTGACCACCGCGCAAGCCTTTCAAATCGCCACCTTAATTAAGGAATATATGGAAGTTTTGCACGGGGACGCGGTGGAGTTGCGAAGGAGTCAGGCGCCGAGGAGTAGACCGGTTAGCGCTTTACACCCCAATACCCCCTTGGTACCTCCGCAGCCTAGCTAGAAGAGGGTTACTTTCGCAGATCAAGTTGCCACTAAATATTAAGTGGTAAACCCCCGCAAATAACTTTACAAATGACTCTCAGTATATAAGATTTTGTCCTTTATATTATTTAGTATTATCGACATTTTAGGTCATTTTTTTAAATGTTTTTACAAATTTCCTTGTTCTTGCGACTTATAATTTTAAATAAATACTTTTGTCCACCTCTGTGAATGATGTGAAAAAAATAATGTCTTTATAAGAATAAAAAAGAAACAACTTTTACAAATTTTAAACATTAGATTGCAGAAAGGTCGAGTTTCTTATTTTCTGTCCTATTTGTTTATAATCTGACAATAAAATATAATCAAAAACGGTGAGGTTGTAACATGTTTTTGTCATTTGGTGCCAGTTATTTGGGGGATCTGCGAAATATTGTTAAATTTTTATACACCAAAAATAGATGAATACAAAGTATTGTGACTTAATGTAATATTTTAATGTTATAATGGTTATATTTTGTAAAGACTGAGAAAGATTATTAATCCATTTTTATATCAGTGACTTTATACAATAATGCTTGAATTTATAAAACTAAACGATGTACTGCACTAGTTTGAAATTTTTCATTGTTTTAACTAGAAATATTTCAGGTATTTATTTGTGAATTCTTAAAATCCTAGTGTTTTAATATCATCATTAATAACTGTGACAATTTGTTTATTTTAATCTAAAGATTTTAGCATCAGGATGCTATTTTTTATAAAGCCACTGCCTATAATAATTTTATTATTTAATCGTGTGGTTAATGTTATTTAATAACCACTATTATTGAATTAACTAGTCAAATTGTAAATACATGTTATTGTACAGAACTGAAAGTTGCAGTAGATGATTTGTTCTATTGTTTTTATATCAAATCATTTTATGAGCTTTTTGGCTGAATTTTGTTTCAAATTTTTTCATTGACATTGTGATATCAATTTTTTATGCTTTATGTATAACATGTAAAATATTTATATCTATGTACAATAAATTTATTTCAACATTATTAAAGTCCTTTTTTTATTGCAAAATTAAGATGATGAAGTAATAATATCTTGAACATTCATTGCAGTGGTGATATAGCCAACTATTACCTATTCCAAACATGCTTTAAGGCATGAGACTGATCAGTGTGCATCAGCCCGCTTAATTTACATTAAAGTAGCAATTTGAAATACATATAGCCAAAAATATTTTTGACTAAAACTGTTTTGGTTTTTCTGTGTGCGTTAAGCTTTAATTTTCTGATTTTGCGTTTTATCAATAACTTAAATAACCTTTAACAATAATATTGTTAAACACGTTTGAGACACTATTAGGCCGAAAGTCAAATAACAGAGATGAAGTAGGGTCATTCTTTTCAAATGTAAGACTGTAAAAATAAATACAATTTACCTTGAATCGAAGTTATTTTTGTGTTCATATTGAAGACAGACGAATGTGTTTAAATTTGTCAATACTAAATATACTCGTAATATTTGTTATAATAAAAACACAGTTTTAACATAATTTGCTTTATTTTCATTAGATGCACAACTAGTATAAACTTGGTCATATATTTTAAATTAAAACGAGATAAATATACTTTAGAATTTCACCTGGTGGCTAAAGTTTATTATTACATAGTCTAATAAATCTAATTAAACATTGGCCATCTTAAATACACACAAGCTAACGGTTTTTGCTATAAAAAAATCAAAATAGAAAATGTAATAAAAAATTATCTATAAAAATAGAATCATTATAGATATTCATAAAACGTATCACATCTAAAAATATATTAAACCCTTTGCAGTATTCCAATTAATCAAAAATAAAATCCTATACAAATGTTAAACCGAATGGAATCATACAACAACTGTGATAAAATTAAATGAACATTTCTTCTAGTTCATTCTAAACCGGGTACAGACTTAAATATATTATTAAGTTCGTCTATCAAAGTCTCATATCTGAAGGCTACTCTAATATCAGGCACATTAGTACGAGCGATGTCGTTTCCGGCCACACCTTCCTTAGTGTAATTAGGTCCTAACCAATATTTCTTAATCTTATGAGGAAATCCGGACATAAGCACGCTGTTTCGGGCCAATTCGCACATATCGCAACTGGACAATTTCCAAACTTGAGCCGCTATACTGTACTCTTCCATCAGAGGTTCCTTGGTAAAGTGAAACTGCAGCGGATCGTCGGTAGACAACGAAATCACCAAACCTCGGGCCAAATACTCCGGCAGAGGATTGCGATGGTAATTCAAGAAAAGACTGTTATTAGATAAAGGACTCATAGCTATTCCGATTTGGGCCAAATAGTACAGATATTGCAAAACCGGCACCTTCCTGAGCAGCAAACCGTGCGAGATATTCTCCGAAAGCATATAGCCGCACACCAAGTGCTGGACAGGACCGGCTTCGCCGCAATGAGGACGCAACACGAACGGATGAAGTCCCTTCGACACCCTGAGGTGATTCAACGTGGCCAAATTCGCGTACATGTAATATTGGTAATAAGCGTAATTCGGATTCTCGTCGTCGCACCAGCTATCCGGCGTAGGGATGTTATTATCTAGCAAAGGATTCTCCGGCTTGCTTTCGTCGTCGACAGAATCCAAACCGATGACGTATTGGAGAAATCTGTGCAATTCGGGGTGGCTGCTGGGTTTCGCCGTCACTTCCAAAAGAGGCAAAAATATGTTGTCCAAGACTTGCTGGAAGTTATTTAGCATTTTGTTCGTTTTGAAAATATCGCTGCAAAAGAGACGTAAGTATGAGTGTGGCACGTTTTCCATGGAAACGATAAAAGTGCAGCTTTCCTTATAGAATGGAAAAATTAGCGTACTGATTATTTTAAAAGAAACATGAAGCAAAAATAAAGAGAAACGTTCTTTGAATCATCTATCTCTCGCTAATATTTTTCCGAAAATGATAGATTGGCTATCGCAACGCGTTAGAGTTGTGGTACTTTTTAATCTTTCTTGGTTTCAGGGGTATATCAATTATTACATTATCATATTATAATTTCACATTCCGAATTATCTATCTAGAAATTGAAGGAAGGAATATGTGACAGAATTTTTTTGGAAGTTTGTAATACTCCGGATTTTTTCTTCGAAAGTTTGAGTTACACTGCTCGATTTTTTATAGAAATTTTGAGTTTTTGGAGCAAAAGTAAAAATCTATTTAAAATTTTGAAGAAATTTTCAACTGCTTTTGAGTAAAAAAGTCGAATATTCGAAACTTTATCGGATAAATATCGAGATTTGTGATAATGTAGTTTTAGCGACCGTATTCCGTGTATTCATAACGATCCGGGGACGAGTGACATTTCCACCTTTTTTTGTTAATTTCGAGTTGGAATTTAAAAAAAATATATAAACATTTCAAATTTAAGCAACTCGAAATTTTGAAGAAAATCGAAATTTCTAAGCTTTCTCTCCCGATCAGCTTTCTTTCAAGACGACACGGAACTGAATCGTATTAAAGACTTACAGTTATTTAAGTAATACTCACAAAAGTCTCGGAATCTGTAATCAGCCAGCGCACGTTGTCAGAGTAAACGTTAGAATTTATGGCCCATTTGGCTAATCGGTCCCATTCTTCTCTGCTCTTTCCGTATATGCTCAATCGCAACTCGGCGTTTTGATACTTCGATTCCTCCAAATCGCTGGCCACTTCCTTGATGATTCGAGCGAAGTATTTCCCATTGAGATAATTGTCCGTTTTCAGGAACACTTCCCTCAGTCTGCTTTCACCGATCGGATTGTATTTGGCGTTAAATTTATCGAATCTGTGAAAAGTGTTACGATCCGCGTGGACGTCCAACATATCGACGGTGAGATCGTAAGTAGTCAAATTCATGGACTGGAAACGAAGCAAATTTATCCTATGTGTGGAAAATGTCAACAATGGGATGAGATTTTAAAGTATTGGAACAAAACCGGGGAAAAATTTACTCACATTTTTAGAACTTAGGTCGGGAAATGCTAAAATTGTCACTAACTATTTCAATACATCGTATTAAATTGGCGATTCTAACTAAAAAATGTTACGTTACCTGAAATACCTCTTTAAGAGTCATCTGTTTGCCCCCGCTTACTGTAACGACTTCGTCGGCGTGATTTTTGAGAGTTTTTTTGATGAAACGCAACAGATGCTTTTGGTTCATGCAAGAAGCCGCGTGAATGTGAGTATCGACTTTCCGAATATTGTAGAAATCTCTATGAGGGACGGCTTTTTGAGAGGCCAGCTCTCTCAATTCGTTGAGTAATACGTGCAGTTGAAATTTGGAAGATAAGTAGCTCAAGCGCCGGTAACAGAAGGATTTTCTGCAAAACGAATCGATAATTGTGTCGGCAAGTTTAATACCATTCGCCACTTACAAAGGACCATCGGCGATCATGTTACACATTGTATTCATATCGGTGATAAAAGTTTGCAAATCGGGATATTGAAAGTCGCACGGTTTATCGTTCTTTAAATCTTCTTCATTCTCGAATATTTCGTACACTCCGTTTCGTGATTTAAAAACGTGACCGGTATCGGGGGTATCGGGAGCTTCCCAAGGAAGGTGACAAGGCGGATGGATGCCGTGCTCTATAAAAAAAAAATCATCACCGCGTCAAAAAGCTATCGCGTTTGAAAATTGACTGTACATTTTGCTAGAGGGTTAAATGTTACAAACGCTACAGTAGCGAAACCATAAGTCGCATTGTGGTTTGTGTATGTGTCAGATGTTGTTATCTATGATGTTTATGTTTTCTTTTTGGCTTGATCTGTGCACATAAACTATCGCTTTTACCTTTGGGCCGGTCATCTGAAATACCTTGCAGCAATAAGTCGGTCAAGGACGAAGACCTCCTCATGGCGCACGTATCGTCAATAGAAGATCTCGCCGTTTTCAGTTCAGTTCCATAATCTTCATCTAATACATGCAAAAGCTAACATATGAAGGACAAAGGAATGGGGCATACACAAATTTACTGCATAATGAAGAAATCGATGAGTTAAAATTAAGAGACATCGTCATTCCAAAATAATTTATAATAAAAGTGAATTACTTTAAATTAAATCAGATCGACGGCTACGGCACTACTTCGTAAGATTTAATTTCTAATATATCGCCGCTCGAAATCAAACGACAAAATAATTTTCCTAAAAAAGATATCGATAGGAAAATAATTTTCATAATAAAATTCTTAAAGCAATATTTATGCAATAAATTTATATAATAATGGGAACATAATCTTCACTAACAATTTTTTTTGACGTTTATATTCAGTCATTTTTTACATTAGGTTGACGTATTATTTCCTAAAACCGTTTCCAAAACAAATATTTGCAAATATCTTAGTATGGGCTATTAAAGATGCTTATAACAAATATTTATAATTATTTGCGAATATAATCCGGCTATCGCACAATGCATTTCATTTGAATTAATCTTGCGCTAAGAAATCAAAAAAAGTCGCCCGAACGCTCTCCGAGTAAATAAATTATGTAACTTACCTTCGATAGTTTGTTTATCATCGTGTTTCCTTTCTTCTTTATTCGGATCTAACAACCTAGAGACCGTCGGCGAAAAACTCTGATGAGACAACTTCATGTACCTTTTTCTAATTTGTAAAGCACTAACTATCAACCTAGATGCACGTTCCAAATCCTCCAGCGGTACCTATAATAAAAAATGTTCTGTTATTATAAATCTACTTTCGACATTTCTTTTCTAATTATATCTATTCATTGTCATAATAAAACTTGTATTTTATAAACAAATATCAACTTTTTTCGAAAATGCCTAAATTCATTTTTTTAAAATTCGGATTATTCCAAAAATGTCTTTTTAATTTGACTTTTCGAAAATTTAATGTTTCTCAAAATTTGTTTTAATCTTGAAATTTTGACAAAATGAGATATCCGATAATGTACCTGTTTTTCAAACAGAGTAAGCCCTAATTCTTCTTCAATTTCATCTTCGTACTCGTGCTGCTGCCCTTTCATGTAAGCGTTGTGCAGACTTCTAGTGATTTTCATTGCGAATGCTATTTATACCAGTCAAATTGATAGATGAACGACGTCAAACGAAAATAAAATTTGAGAAAACTTCACTTTCCTCAACACTTACGATGTCAGTAATTCAGTAAATAAATTGTATTGTACGTTATTCCCATTTTAGCAACGACATATGTACGTAGATATGTAAATCGAAGAAAGTTCAAAGGTAAAAATCCCAAAGAAATGAGAAATAGAAACAATATATCGATGTTTTAAAAGCACTGATTTATCATTCGTAGACACTGATATTTTAACACCGCAATCGAACATAAAAAAACAGCGACGTAATATTCAACGGTCGATGTTCGATGCTTAATAACACTTTTATTAAATCTGTAAACTACATTGTCAAAAAATCAAAAATTTGAGAAAAAAACTTAAAATTGGAAATTTACGTCACAAAAACTTAGTTTTCGGACGAAATCTGTCGATATTTTGAGAAAACAAGTCTGGAAAAAGTCTAAATTCCGAGTTTCAAGTGGAACTCTGAGTTTCAAGTGGAACTCCGAGTTTCAAGTGGAACTCCGAGTTTCAAGTGGAACTCGAAGTTTAGAGATAAAAATATTTTAATCGAAAAGAAATTGAAACTAAGTAGGAAAGTCAAAAAATCGAAGAACGCCTGAAAGTTATATATTTAAAAAAAATGTCCAGTTTACTCTAGAATTTTCAAATGTAATTTCGAAATCTCGACTTCAAACTCGAATCGACTTTGTTTCGAAATTGTTTCTTTTAAACCATACTCGAAACTTAATTTGTGGACAGATTCAAGAGAGACTTGAGTCGAAATTACGAAAGAAAAAGTCAAAGGGACTAAACGAAAGTACACCAACTAGACAGACACTGAAAGGCCATTCATCGAGTTATGGCTTCAAAACTTCCTGTTCCTGTAACCGTTTCCCGTAATTTATGTCCCTCAAATAATTTGGTGGAACTGACAGGTCCTTGGTTACCTTCAAAAATTAAAATACAAATCTTGTCTATTGAATCTCTCTGAAGATGATTGCTTGGCTATCGAAACGCATTAGAGCAACCTCTGTTGTGTTTTTTAATCTGCCTTGGTTTCAGGGGACAAGATTTGTATTTCAATTTTTAATGGATAACATGTTAAATTTTCTTACTTCTAAAAACATTTTGGAAATTGTCGATTTCAATTTACTTACCCCGCTTGTATCTTCTCCCGATATTGATACTCGCTGGAAATGTGGAACATACGAATCTTGGTCAACTACGGTGGTAACGTGTTTGACTTCCGGCGGCACTACGGCCGGTTCGCAATGACATCTTTTCTCTTCTAGTGCCCTGTAAAGGAGTAATATAAACAGTTAATATGGTGTGACAGCTACAACTGAAACAAATCCAATAAAACTGAATCTCTTTCACAAAATTACTAGAACGAGTCGATTATTCTTTCACGTTTGCCACATTTTAGGGTGGTTTGTCGAGGGATTAGTTCTCACCTAGTTCTAGTTTCACCAACGTAAACACTATTCTAAAATGTGATAAATCTGAAATACATTTCAAGCATTTTGTCACAGAAATTTTGATTCAATTTTATTGAATTTATTCCGGTTAAAAGTGTCCACCACGTAGATGTGGTGTGCAGTTTCAGCAACCAAATCGATATTAATGCAGTATTCGAATGAACTAGGTTTTTAGCGATTTTGTCTATCACGCGACAAAATCTTTAAGTCAAATTTTCTTGGGGAGTAAGTCCCTTATTTTATTTCTATATACAATTCGATGTGCCAACCTAACTGTATACAAATTGGGGTCTAAAGTTTACGAATAAATTAATGTCTTAAAAATTCGACACGACCGGTCGTTTAAACGTCGAATTTCCAACTAAACGTAACGGATTTTATTACAATATTAAACGTATTGTATACCATTCGATATTTAATTTGACAATTAAAACCTCTATTAATAATTTCACTCTACAAACGAAAAATCCAGGAAATTATAACGGAACACGCATGTATTAATAGTGTGGAAAATTGTGTTTGGCAAAATGTGGAGCTTCTGACTAATTCCAATGGTTATTTTTAGACGGAAAATCACATTTACACCTTAAAGACTGCGTCGCGAAATTCATAATTATATTAATACTAGCTACTACCCGCGACTTCGTCCCCGAAATTAGTACAGTGTCAAGTATAAATGACAAAGCTAAATGATGTTGTTGGGTTTTAAGACGTTGTCAAAGTGTTTTACTTACGCTTATGTTTGTCTGCTTTTCACGGCTCAATAACTGAACCGATTTCCACAAAAATTGATGTAAAGGTCCCTTGAAACCAGAGATAAAACTCCTCTTTACGCGGAAAAGTGTTTTATATATTTCTAAATTCATATTAATCCTTTTGGACTTAATATTCCTCTGGACAAACAGACAAACACACGTTTGCATTTATATATTAGTAAGGATGCAACTCTAATTACTAACAAAGAAAAATCTGAAGTAAAATGGTCCCAATTTCTTCAATTTTGCCACCCGCATTCGTCTTTAGTTTGATTTAATCCAGCTATGTTATTATTATTATAATAGGGCATAAAAATAAGAACTAACTTAGAGAGTATGACTTACTTTACATTCAGCTGCCTTTGTATGGCCAATTTCTTTTCGATCTGTTCGATAGGGAATTGGGGCACCTCGTAAGGAGCGGATATCTCATTGGGAAGTTCTGGTTCTCCCTGAGCGAACGGAGCATTAACCCCAAACGAAGGACTTTCGTTGCCTACGGCAAAATTTTATAATTAGTTAGTTAGCAAAACTTATTTTTATAACATAAAAATCTATATCAGTTACATTTGACGTTACTTTATGATCTTAAACACAACTCTAAAGTATCTGACTTCCCACATGGTTTATTTAATTACATGTGAGAAAATTAATAGTACATGATAAGGACAATACAATTAAAAAAATAGCAATAACGTGTCTAAGGTTAGTTATTTCTAAATAATCTTACAATCTGTAACAATGCCAAAATACTAAAAATAAGAGGTTTATTCCAATAAATGTATTTTTAACCACTAATTCATTCAAAAGTTCAATGCCATGCCACGAACAAGGAAGCAACAAAGGGAATTCTGAGTATATCTAATAAATATCGCATAAATTCGCTAAAAAATTATTTAAAAATCGAATTCGATCTCCTACAACGATGCAACTATTCATAAAATGTGTCAAAATTCAGAATTTAAAACGTATTTACCATCTTTTACATTCTTCAACTGAACGTCGCTGTTATCAAAAGAAAAGTTCAAGGGTTTCAGAACAGACTTGGAATTCATAGTATCACACCAAAAAAGACGTCATACACGACTACTTAACGAAATAGCCGTACGATTTAAAAAAGAATCGCGACACTGCACAAAACACCGATAAAGCACAAGAATATGTCAGGAGATCGGTGTAGAATAAAACTCGAGAAGAGCAAAAGTTTTAGCACGGTTTTAACACGACTTGACAGAGGGACGATGAAAGGTCTCGCCCAGTTATCGCATACTAAGCAATTATGATAATTATTATTTTATATATATTCCCTAGTTAGATCCTTCAATTGGCTTCGAGCTAAATGGATTACCTTATCGGCAAATCAATAGTGATTTCAGACAGGTTTGGTGCAACATCAACTGGGAGGCATTACAATAAAATTTGCATTATTGACGCTCTGTTTTACACCAGCTGAATACACCCTACGTGACATAAATTAACACTTCAGTATCTAGTACCTCTCTGAAGATGATACCTTGGCTATCGAAACGCGTTAGAGCAACCTCTGTTGTGTTTTTTAATCTTTCTTGGTTTCAAGGGATAAGATTTGTATTTCAATTTTTGAAGATAACAAAGGACCAGTCCGTTCCACTAAAAATAGTTTATTAGTTATGTTTTTTTTTTAATTCTGCAAATTTCAGCTTATTTATTAAAATCGTGAATTTTTTTCGAAATAAAGTAGGATTTGCAAAAAAAGGTCAAATCTTTCAAATAAGGTGGAAATTGGAAAAGGTTTTTGAAAAATAAAACGTTGAAAAAGACAAAATTTTCAAAAAAAAAAATAGAATCTAAAAAACTCGGAACTTTCAAAAGGTCAAAAATTCGAGAATCGAAATTTTTAAAATCGTCATTTTTAAAAAAATGAGATTTTCAAAAAAGCAGAATTTTTCAAAGAAAGTCTAAATTTATAACAAAATAAAAATTTCGAGAAATAACCAAATTATTGAACATTTTCAAGAAACGAAGTCGAAGTTACCAAAAATTCTGTTTTTCTTGAGCTGAAATTTTAAGAAATTCGCAAGTTCATAATTGTTATCATAAAAAATTTATAATATTCAAAAAAAATTGATATTTCTGGGAAAGATCGAAATTCTGAGAAAAAATTGACATTTTCAAAAAAAAGTGGAGATTTTTAAACAGGTGAAAACTAAAAGGGCGAACTTTTTATTTCCGAGGAAAAGTTGAAATTATGATTACAAAAACTTCTAGATATTTGAAGATGATAAGCAGAATTAAATTAAAAGTATTGCGAAATAAATTTTGAAAAAATTTATATTTTACGCTTTCAATTTTTATTAATTTCGTAATTTTAAGATTCTCGAATCTTTGAGAACAAGTCGAAATTTCAAATTCAAAGCCAGAATTTGAGAAAAAAATTCAAATTTGAAATCGCCCCAAGGAGATCAAAATTTCGACATAGAATTGAAATTTTAATCGAAATTTTGAAGTCATTGCTACATATGTTGACAGTTCTGTTTTAAACTCTTAACTTTTCGTCGATCATTTAACTCATAATCGAAAGTTGTTTTGTTTCGTCTGTTTTAAAGAAAACACTTTTATGGGCCGGCATTTCGAAGGGGGGGTTGCATTACACTGAGAAAATTTACCGCACTCCCCAGTTCTTAGATCGTACAATCATAATGAAATGATAATCGCAATGCAAACAATGGAAATAAACATGGTTAGATATCTAAAAACGGATGTTTTATTTTTGGATGAATTTATTAAAAGGTCAAATTACAATCTGTAAATAAGAGTTGTGACATCGATAAGGAATGGAATAAATAAGCCGTTTGTTTGCAAATAAATAACAAACGGCTTTGCACCAGTTTTAGCACAATAATCGTCTCTGTAACGTTGCGGAAAAAATTTAGGTTCCCATAAAGTCATCGACAATGTTCAACCAAAAAACATAATTAGAAGCTGAACAATTGAGATATAATTAGTCATAGTTTGTTTTACTAACTTTAAAATTAAATAGATATTATGTGGAATTCGGCATTAAGTTGAACTTATTCTGCATTTAAATAGTTCTATTTTATGATGCTCAAAAACCTCGCCTTTATTAAAAATTTTCTTTGTTTACGACGTGTCAGTTTTAAATATCGAGAAACCGTCATTGACGAATTAAGATTCCTGTAGGAACATTGGTGTATTAAATTAAATTTTCATCCTAATCTATTTATATTATTGGAATCGAAGGAAAATTACCGGCTGCTAATTTGTCTTCGTCGACGAATGAGTTGAGTCGAAGACAACTTGGAGCGTTTATGACGGGCAGGCTGCTCCTGGTGCAAACTCCCCGTGCACTCATTTCGCTTCGATTTCGGGAGGATTTTTCAAAACACAGTCGTCGCGATATATCGTGTCGTTTAAAGACCACGAACCAACTGGCACAGTTTCTAACTTGTATAAAAATATAAACTACACGATGTGCGAGTGGAGTTCCAAGATTAAAATAACGCGGAAAAATCCAAGAAAAGGCATTACAATCGTATCACACGTACCGACTAATGTCTTATGACTAGTCGTTATCAAATTAGAGTTATTCGCGACAATTGCACTAAGGTAACGTAAAATAAATATGTATCTAACTAGGTTAAATTCTCTATCGGATACAAGGTTAAATTGATGTACTGCGTAATGTGCAAGCCACTCATAGTAATTTTTATGAAATTTCCCGGAAAATTTAAAAACAAAATTCGGACATACATATTGCGCGCAATATTTTATAATCAAATCCCACTTATTGTAACGTCTAACGTCGACATATAAAAAGTGAAAAATTCTGAGACAAGTTCCAATAAAATCAGAAAGTAACTCGATCAGTTGGAATGGTTATTGTCAGAGACTGTTATCATATTTAATGAAAACTGATTTAAAGTTACTATTATACTTTACCTGACGATGTTTCTTCCTCGCTGTACGTTAGTATACCCCTATGAGTCATTTCTTAGTCAGCATGCTCAGATATTGCAGCATTGAGCATCATTAACGATGCATCTCTTCGACATTTGACACAACTGACACAGTACAGGATGTAAGGTATTTGTTTTAACTTATTAGTAGTTCTAGTATAAGATTTAGAAGCACAGAAACACGGAAAGTTCAAATCAAATGATTCATTACGCTTTTCTTTGATCTCAGAGTAAATACTTCTTCAAAGAAAAAAAAATAAACAGTCGTGTGGACTGTCCACAGAAGTAAAAACTAGAAAATAATCATTTTTCCTGATGCTATTGAATATGAAGTAATTTAATTGTTCTGAAAGTAACCTAAATTCTTTATATATTTTGATATCTGCGGGGTAAATACCTAAAATTTGCCTTTTCATTAAACTCAGGTGACAGGCGACTACTTCTAGCTAGCCTTGATCTTAGTGTTATCCAAATCTTTGCCATATCCATCGCGTGATATTATCCAATGTATTAATCATAATTATTTCGTAGTTAAATCTCTCATTTTATAATAACAAACATATACTCTGCTATTTCATATTTTACAAGAAATAACTGGGTTACAAACGCACCAAAGTCAAAGCATTTAACTGTGAATGTTGTATTACTCAAATCAAAATATTTAATGAAGATCTTAAGAAAGGTCATTAAAAATATAACAGCGTCGCCAAACGCTCAACCAAATATTACTAATTCTTCTCACTCTCTCCGAAATTGTTCGCAATGCGTAGGCGAAATTATGTACGTCGTGTGAAGCATATCTTTATTACACTCGCACGCCGTCGTCGTCGCTTAGACGTCTTTCGAATTGTCCCGTAATTTGTCAGCCTTTTTTTCTTCTCTTATATAGTCAGCTTTCGCTTACGGAGAGAATAGGAATAACAATAACCAAATTAAAACACAATTTAAGCATTGAAATACAAATCTTGTCCCCTGAAACCAAGAAAAATTAAAAAATACAACAGAGGTTGCTCTAACGAGTTTCGATAGCCAAGCTATCATTCTCTTCAGTATCTCTTTGAAAATAAGTAACTTGGCTATCGAAACGCATTAGAGCAACCTCTCTTATGTTTTTTACAGTGGCGACTGGTCTTAAAGAGCGCAAGAGCGCGCGCTCCTCGTGAAATGAGCGATCTATTCTTTTCGGTTTAATGTAAAAGACTTGGATTTATTACATTTTTGAACCCAATATAATGATATACTAATTAACTAATAATACTTGTGAGTGACTTGGAATAAAGTACGCAAACTGTTTGATTTCATTATATTAAATATTATAACAAAATTTAAATAAGTTGGTGCGCGCAGAATTATGCACCTAGCAGTGGCTGCTGTGCGATGCCTATCAACTGCCTCCACGATATACGGAGAAATAATTTACAGAACACCACGTTAAAACTAGCCCGAGGTACGCCGCTCCGCGCTTATGCGGTATTGCCAAATGGTGAGTACGAGTCAGAGTTTGGAGTGTGCATTTACGGTTTATAATGCTAAATGCGTAGGTGTCGACTGATCTGATTGCGATTGCTAATTGTACCGCTTACAGACCTAACTACCAAAAGTACCGCTATTCACAAAGAGATAGCAGTACCCATTCTAGGGTCTAATTATTAATTTGTAAATTTGGATTTAAACAATTTTGATGAGAAAGTAATGAACACTTTATTTCTTTAAAAAATCGTAGAGAGAATTTTGTTTAAAAAAATATTTTCTTTGTGTTTTTGTAAAATTTAATTTGAACTTTGTAATAAAATATATTTTATTTTCAAAAGTAGTTTTCATGAAAAAGTGATATAATTTTATTTCTATTGTTACGGTCTTATCGGTTCGATTGATTCACGTGATGGATTATACCCCCTTTATTGCCAAACTCAACTCGGATCACTACAACTAAATAATTAACTCACTTATTGAATGCTAACTTACTACTTAACTACACCGACTCTAACTGACTAACTCGAGGGAAAGCTGACCTAACCGCCTTTTATAGTTTTGGCCCCCAGCTTCTAGAACTTTTCGGCAGATAAGGCTTATCGTTTGCCGAAATTTCTGAAACGCTTATCTGCCATGTTTCGTTATCGTGGCCGTTTTCCCCTTATCAGATCCTTCTAGAAACTTTTTTTTATTTACTAAATTCTACAATTCTATTCTAAATCCTATTTCACCTATTTACATTGCGTTACACTATGAAAGCAAACAATTTTAATTAAGTAACTCAGAGTCCGTAACGACGTGCAACCGTACAGAGTACTTTAAAGGGGCTCAGAAATGTCGATAATGTTTTTTTTTTTTTTGTACTCGATGAAAATAATTTAGAGATGATAACCCAAAAATATTTTGGAGGTTATAAGATGTTAATTAAATTTAATTCGTAAAAATACTATTAAAAATCACACCTTTTGTATCACTTTTGTTTCTCTTAAATTTAATACTTTGCTATGGCACTGGAGTCACCTAAACTCTTAACTACTAATATTTTTGCATCTGCGCACTTCCTTGTCAAAAAGTCACCAGCCGCCACTGGTCTTTCGTTGGTTTCAGGGGACAAGATTTGTATTTCAATTTTTGAAGATAACCAAGGACCAGGTCCGTTCCACCAAAAAAAAAAAAACAATTTAAACAATTATTACACATTTTCGCAATATTCCATTTAAGGGTCAGATTATCAGGCAAGTTAAGCTTTCAATTCAAAGAACGACCGTGGCGCAGTAGTAGAGCAATCGCTTTGGGTGTGGCGGGTCCAAGGTTAGAACCTCGCTGTCGATCTAGCGTTTTTTAATTGTATTGCGAGATTTTTTTCGAAATTTCGACTAAATTTTTTTTAATTCATATTTTTGTATTTCAACTTTATTAGCAAAATTTGACTTTCTTCTTTAAATGTGATTTTTACTGGAAAATTACGAATTTTTCCTCAATTCTCGAATCTTCAAATTTCTATTATTTTCTCGAAATTTCTTCCCTTTTTTTGGAAATTTCGTCATTTTTTTTAACGCTAGAAACATTTTACCTTCCAGAATATGAATTATCGGACATTTCCTTCAAGTTTGAAAAAAATTATCATATTTATCTCAAATTCGTCTTTTTTTTTTAAATTTCGATCTTTTTCTTTTCCAATTTTTTTTTCAAAACTGATTTTTGTTTATCGAAATTAATGTTTTTTCCTCGAAACCTCGTCATTTTAGTCAAAATGCGTTATTTCTTCCTAAATACAACTTTATCTTAAAATTCAGATTCTTTGTGTTACTGAAAATTTCAACTTTTTTCTTGACATTCGTCTTTTTTTCAAAACTTCGATTTTATTATAAACAGCTATTCTCAAAATTTAACTATTTTCTGTGCCAAATTTTTTTTGTCAAAATTCGTCTTTTTCTCGTAATTTCGACCAATGTTTTAAATTTGGGTGTTTTTTCGAAATTCTGTTATTTTTCTTAACTTTGAAGTTTTTTTTGAAAATTCCAACCTTTTAGAATCTGAAGATCCAGAAATGTTGATTGGATTCTTAAAGTTTACCTTTTTCTCGAACTTTTTTTATCTAAAATATCGATATTTAATATTGTTAGATTCTCTTAAAAATATTTAAGCTTCGCGGCTGGTCTGTTGATGGAACAGAGTTGCGCATGAACAGTTTGAAGAGTTTTACGTCTAGCTCTCGTACACTCAGTCGACGCGTAAGACCCACGCATCAATGACTGATTGTTCGATGCTCCTATTTGCTTTGATGCGCCAAATTCAAAAGATATATAAAGTTACTAACAATATGCTATATCAAGAAATTTCGTATTTTATTCTAAAAATTCTACTTTTTGATTTTTTTCTTTTAAAAATGGTCTTTTATCGAAATGCCGCAATTTTTCTGAATATTCGTCTTTTTCCGAAAGATGTCTTTTCGGAAAGTTCGACTTTTTTTTTAAATTTCGACTTTTTTTTCGAAATTTTGACTTCAATCTCAGAATTTCGACTTTTAAGCCTGAAATTTTGACTTTTAAGCCCGAAATTTCGACTTTTTCCTCGAAATATCGACTTTAATTTCGGAATTTCGATTTTAATCTCAAAATTTCGAGCAAAAAGACGAAATTTAGGTAATTAAAAATAGAAATTAATGAACGCACTCCACTGCCAACTGTCAATGTTATTGGGAAAGCGGAGTTGTGGGATACAACTGTCATCTGGTAACTTAACCGTAGAGTATAAAAATTTCGACTTTAATATCGAAATTTTGAGAAAAAAGAGGAAATTTCGAGATTAATAACGAAATTTCCACTTTAATCTTGAAATTTTAAGAAAATGTCAAAATTTCGAGCAAAAAGTCGAAATTCCGAAATTAAAATCGAAATTTCGACTTTAATTTTGGAATTTAAAAAAAAAGTTTAATTTTGAAAAAAAAGTGGAAATTTCGAAAAAAAGTGGAAATTTCGAGAAAAAAGTCAAAATTTTAAGATTAATAGTCCAAATTTTGACTTTCATCTCGAAATTTCGAAAAAAAAAAGACGAAATTTCGAGAAAAAAGTCGAAGATTCGAGAAAAAAGTCGAAATTCCGAAATTAAAATCGAAATTTCGGCTTTAATTTCGGAATTTAAAAAAAAAGTCTAATTTCGAAAAAAGTGGAAATTTCGAGAAAAAAAGTCAAAATTTTAAGATTAATAGTCCAAACTTTGACTTTCATCTCGGAATTTCGAAAAAAAAGACGAAATTTCGAAAAAAAAAAGACGAAATTTCGAGGAAAAAGTCGAAGATTCGAGAAAAAAGTCGAAATTTCTAAAAAATAACTTTTTTTCATTGATGTCCTTCTTACGCCTTCGTATAAGTGAGAGGTCAAAATGACATTTGACAGATCAATTGAAACCATCATCCCTTTCCGCTACGGCCTCTTTTAACAAAAAAAATTACAGCTTACTAGATGACTTTTTCATTTGAACACCCGATATTATTCTGTATTAATTATATAGCATAATTACCGTGAAATAAACAAGGAGACTTATTTTAATTTCTCAATGACTTTATTTACGTTTATTCCTTCGACAACAACTACTAATAACAAAAACGATCTACTATACTCCAAAGATGCTAAAAACGAAAAAAAAAAATCAATCGTCATTCATTTAATAACTTTTGGGAAATTAACATTTAAATCAATAAAACACTTAACCTATATTCTAATCGTATTCGTACAAAGATAACTTACCGTTCCTTTGTTCGAACAATTTAGTGGCTTCCTCGCTTTCTGCATCTCCTTGCTGACTACCGTCGAAAGTGAAATATTGTTTGTTTAAACCGTTGGCGTAAAAGTTTGCCATTGCATGCGACACCGGAAGTGAACAATAAATCGTAGGAGGCACACCTTGCAATGTTGAGATCGCTTTATAAACGACCTAACCTACTACGAACGCGCAATGTATCGAGCCACGATCGCGATATGTTAAACTGGAAGAGGTTGTGCGTCTTTTTACAGGCAACCGCATAGAGAAGGCAATCGCATTACCCGACCTGAAACTGCAACTCCAAGGAAAAACTCGTATTACGGCAACCTTATTTCCGCCGCACAGAATTCGCACATCGACGTGCGTGTCCGGGCGCGCTGAATTCAATGTATCGTTATTGATTTTGGCACGATGAAAGTTGACTGTGCACCGAATAAAATTGAAATATAAAATAAAATTGAAAGAACCTCTTCTGTAAAAAAAAAAGTAAATTATACGTATATGGCGCTGGAGATAAAACGAAATTAAATTATCAACAGTAAGGATTAAACTCGTATCAAGCAACGAGCACGGATGTCGCGCAAATAAAACGTTATCGGTTATTAAACGAATTAGTAACACTGGGTTTTATTAAAAGTACACTTTGTTCTTGTTCTCGATACTGAAATTTATTGAGACATTTCCAAAACTAACCTGTTTTTGATTTCCCTAAACTTCATCCATTGTTCATTGTCGCCTTCAATAAAAATTGACCAACAAATAATAAATACTCTAATGTAATAATTAGGTACATATTTCGTTAAATTGGCGGTTAACATCCATTTCCGGCATAACCATAATCAGAGATGCCACCATTTTGAAAATACAACAACTCAGTTGCCCCCGGTAGAGTTGCCAGAGTTTACAAGTTGGCTCCCGTATTTTGTCCCTTAAATTCGCATTAACTTGCTCATTAGTGTCATAAATCTAGTCCGCGATGGTTAACGTCTTATCGTTATCAGGTTATATTCTACCAGTGGAAATTCTATTAATCTGGCAACACCGACCATGCTTGCAAATGTAGCACTAGCGTCATCTGTTGGAGCATAATTAGAATATATTATATTTCAGCTTTTGACCACCAGATGTCCCACCCTGGAAACTTTCTGGAGCCATTGTTGCCAGTTCTACAGTTTGAAGGGTAGATTTAGAGTTTTTTAAAAGTTCTAATTTTCAGTTTAATCCACAAAAGCTGTAGTTTATTATTGCTATTACTAGAACAAAATTGGAATTTGATTCCCAACTAAGCGCTTAAAATGAAAATTTTAATTTTCGACTGTAGCCTGGAAACAGAATCTTTTTAAAAGAATGAATAACTTAAAATTTCAATTTTTTTTTCGAGATTAAATTTCAGAGTGTGGCGAATTTCTCAAAAAATTTTATTTTTCTAACATGCTTGAATTTCCCTAGAAAGTTTGATTTTTTAAATTTTCTTGTGTACATTTAAAATATTCGTAATTTCCTACAACTTCCAAATTAAAATCAAGATTTTGATTTTTCTCTAAAATTTGGATTTCTCTGACCTTATTTTCAACAATTTTAATCTAATTTTGAATTTAAACTCAAAAGAAGTCTAATCGTTTTTCTTGGCAGTTAGGATTTCTTCGAAATCTGTCTTTTTCTCAAACTTTTGATCATTTACTTGAAATTCGTCTTCATTACAATCGACTATTCTTAAAATTTGACTTTTGTTCTTTCGACTCTAAGAATTTCGATTAATTTTTTTCAAAATTCGTCCTATTTTTGATTTCGTGAAAATTCCACTTTTTTTCTTAAAATTTCGATTTTTTTTTCGACTGAAAATGACTCTTTGTATATGACTTGTATATATTTTGTGGTGGAAGCCACATAAAAATAGACACGTTTCAAGCAAATACTCATTTTAATGTTATAATTTATTACATTACTTAATGCTTGTTAATCTAAATATTAGTTTAAGAACATTTTAGTTAAATACGATTAACAACAAAATTACACTGCAAATATAATCATCTTTTAAATACAACGAAATTCATCATTTAAATCCAAAGCCAATGTTAGCGTCTGTGTGGTATATTTTATAAATTTCCATAAAATTCAACGTGAATAATATAAAAATATCTACTTACAATCTTCATCCGATTCGGTTGCAACTTTTGTACAATATTGTCGTTTTTTCTTCCTAATATTAAACTTTTTTAACATGATCAAATTTACCCGTTACTAAAATCAAAATCGCTATCGTTAGAAACTTTAGTGTCTTGCTTCGCACTCTCGGTGTCCGTGTCTAACATTTCCATAACGTTTGCGGCTTTCTTATCATTCGCCTTTTCATCCTTCCTGTCGCTGTTCCGAATTTTCCTCAATGGAGGCCTCCGTCTTTACAACCTCTGACGATTTAGACTCATCGTCTTTTCGTTCCTATCAGTTTCCTTCGATTTTTGTATGGAGGCACCCTCCATAGATTTCTCTTCGTAGTTCAATAGTTCGCTTTCGCCCCGAACTGACTCTTGCTGATTCCTTAAATCTGACCCCTGATCTTGTTCGTAAGAATAATACGGCTGACCGTGCTCGTCGTACCGAATTGGGTATCCATTTTCGTCATATTGAATCGGGTAACCACTTTCGTCGTACTGCCCTCCGTCCGGGTAAACGTATGGAATAGGTCTGCCGTTTTCGTCGAATTGTTGCGCGTTTTCGTCGTACTGACTATCCCCTTGGTAAACATAAGGGATAGGCTGGCCGTTTTCGTCGAATTGTTTGCTATTTTCGTCGAATTGTTGCACATTTTCGTCGTACTGACTATTCCCTTGGTAAACATAAGGGATAGGTTGGCCGTTTTCGTCGAATTGTTTAGCGCTTTCGTCGAATTGTTGGGCGTTTTCGTCGAATTGTTCGGCGCTCGCGTCGAATTGTTCGGCGCCTTCGTCGAATTGTTGGGCGCTTCGGTCAAACTGTTGGGCGCCTTCGTCAAATTGTTGAACGTTTTCACCGTATTGATCATCTGGGGCGTAATTATCCCCATGGGAAATGTAACCTCCTTGCGAATTATAAGGTCCTTGACCGCTTCCATCGTTGTAATTTGCACCGTAGTTATAATTTTGATCATCATTGGGATATTTTTGGTCGTAATAATATTGCTCCTGAGGATACTGCGACTGACTGTACCATTGCTTGTATTGCTTATCGTAAATCATCTTATTTTTTAAATAATTCCATCTATTTTTGGGATCTGGGGCATTGTACTCGGAAGTATCAAGATACTCTTCTGGTTGCTGAAACGGTGTCTCATCGTAATTAGTGGTTTGATATTGGCCATTATTGAAATCTTGATTATCATTTATTTCGTTACTACTGAGCACAAGTGGGTTTTCCAACCCCTTATTGAAAGTATCTTTATTATTGAAAGTATCTGTAACAGGTTTATCATCACCAAGAAGAGGTTCTGCTTTCTTTAAAATCTCATTTTCAGCCGGTAGCTTCAACTTGGTATTTTCAGGTTTACTTTCCTCCGATTCACAATCAGATTTTTTCCCGAGAAGCGTTTCGTTTTTATCGTAATTCCGATAAGGGAGTTTTACCCTATTTTCCTGAGAGTCATCAGAGGATCGTTGCTAGATGAGTCTCGTTTTTCTGAGAACCGTCTAATTCAATATTTTCAGTTTCGTTTTTCCTAGAATTATCATTGTAAGCCACTTCTTCTTTATTGTTGTTCAGTTGCGCTTCAACCTTATTTTTATCGATATCATTAGACGATTGTTCCAAAGAAATCTCTTTTTGTTTAGAATCATCCAATTTTTTACTTTCAATTTTGTTCTCATCAGGTTTTAACATTTTTAATGCCTGATCAACTTCGTCTTTTCTTTGGACGTAGTAAACTCAGTATTCCCGACTATATTTTCCTCATAATTTGACATTTGATGAACACCATCATTAGTATCAAGTAATTTATTGTTAGCATCAGATTTTCTTGTCATTTTTGTCTTATTATCATCAGCACGCTTTTCAGGTTCATCCAAAAATCGTCTATTCTTTAAGTTGGGATCAACGGCGACTTCCTCAGCGTTTTCAACGCAATCTACGTCGTTGTTGGCAGCGATAGTTTCAACCGAAGATTCGGAAGAAGTTCTCGACTTTTCCGATCCTGAGTCAACCGCCCCTACTGGTTTTTTAGATTGGTTTCTACTGGTCACAGTTGATTGGGCCAAACTCCTCCCAACCGAAGACCTTATACAATTCTGGATACAATTCGTTGCTCATATTGAGATTATCCCCTGAATACAAATTACTTCTCTCGATCTTAAACATTAAATCGTCATAAAGCGGTCGCCTACTTCTAATAAGATCCACATCTTCCTGATAACCATCGTATTCCGCCTCGTTTCTATACCTTTGCCGCCGCCTCGAATTTATCATTTTCATTATGTCATCTGCCATCGAACTGGCACAATTAGACTTTTCAACGTCCAAATTTAATGTAGCTTCTCTTGCATCATCTAAGCCCATATACGGTTTAATCGTGTCGGGGCGCTCAACCAATCCAGAAAACTGAACGCCAATGCTGGTCCCCATCGACGACCTCTGTCGGCTTTCAACCTGTCGAGGGGCAAAATAATCGTTAAGATAAGTCTGATAGTGCCTTCTGAGAGCTTTAAATCTTTCAGTTTTTGCAGTCAACGAAGCGATCCTTGCTTCGATCGTCTCCAAAGAGTGCAAAATCTTTTCGTTTCTTTCGCTACGTTTGCGATCTTCTTCGAGAAATTTTTTGTACTGCTGGCGAAGTTTCTTGTAGTGTGACTGCTCTCTGCAATTACGTTTTAGTTAGATTTAGTAGTAGAAACGACAAATATCTTACGCTTCCTTGCAATTGTGGATAATTTCGTTGAACATCATTTCAAGCTTAAATCTTTCTTCTTCGCTGAAAAAAAAAATGTAATTCAATTTTAATTAGCTAACTAAAAATTAAGCCATATAGAATAAAATTATTTAAATATACAGTATCTTAGAACCATATTGTATTCAATTCACATCTTTTTTTCGTGTTTTCTATATATTTTTCCGTTCTTTTCAATAGAGTGGATTGCAGGCGCATAAGCTGAGAATTGTTAGCGAAACAATGATATTGAGTTGCCAAAACCAATCAAATTCATGTAAGGTTTCATCCCTTTACCACATCGGCAATGAAATAAATAATTACGCGATACGTATTTCGCCAGCAGAGCTGGCATCTTCAAGCTCATTAATCTAAATAGATTAGCAAAAGATGCATCGACGTCATTTGCATTGAGATGCGAGGGGTGAAACCTTATATGGACTTAATCACAAGCCACAGTATTTAGTTCAGTGCTCTAGTGAAAACCAATCAAAATTAGGTGCACTTTTTTTGATATTTCATAATTAAAGACGTAATAAAAGATAAATTATATTTGAAAATTGATAAAAAAATATGGTCCTCTGAAACCAAGAAAGATTAAAAAACACAACAACTAGAGCAACTTTTGTTGTATCTTTTAATTTTTTTTAGTTTCAGGAGACAAAATTTATATATCAATTTTTGAAGATAACAAAGGACAAGTCTCTTGAATCAAAAAAAGTATATTTTAATTAACTTTAAAGTTTAAAAAATTGAAACTTTTAAACTCCTGTAAACTGTAAAATTTGTGACCCTGCTGATTCTGAGATACATGCATATAAAGAACCGTTTTAAATCGGGCAAGATAAAATTAATTCTAATTTATCACCTCATCACAATCATATACTGCACAACGATCGTTACATTAGGGCATTAGGTTACAAAGAATGCGTAATATACTTCACGATGCACGATACAAACAAACACATACTCTCCCCTTTTTTTTAACAATTAATCATCAATGGCTTACCTTTTCCTAAGTTTCTCCTGCAATTCGATGAATTTCCTATAATACTCTTCGGTTTGTTGAATTGACATATTTTGTCACTATGACACCGTAAGAGAAAAAAGATGAAAAAGGTACGACCCACTGACCTTATTTTACTTCGACGCACTGATACCACGCGCTATGGCTTTTAATTTTGACACGTCGCGGCGTTTTCCAAAAAATATAAATATTGTTGTTATCAACGCTGCTTGTTCTAATCTAGGTCTTTTTCGATACTGCCATTTCAGCGAGTTGTGTAGATAATCGTGTCGATGTGGAGCACGCGATATTTCGTACCAGGATCTTCTTAAACTTGACCTTACATTGTAATATTTTTAAAACAAAATAAACTTATTTCATCGATTTTTCGTGAAAACTGTATTTATATAGGAACAAAATATTACAAATCTGTCGTTTTTCAGTTTTTATTTGAACATTTTATTCATAAATTTATCTAGTTTAACGGATTCCTCAACAAAGGTGTTGATGAAAAATAAATAAAATTAAAATAATATAAACGCTCTGAATTTGAATTTTGAAATACGTAGTTTATATTTTTATAAATGTTGAATTTTTCCAGCTTATTCCATTCAAGAATTTGATTTTAATTTTAAAACTGAAATTTCAAACGGGGAAATTTTAAGAGAATAAATAAAAATTTCCTATTTTAAACTCAAATCTTGAGTAAAAGGCCGAATTTTTGAAGCAGAAATCAAACTGGTTAAATAAAATCGTTTGTGAAAAAAAATAGTCAAATTGTTTAAATATGTAAAACTATTACAAAATTTCTGAAAAACTTTATACGGAAGTCCTAGCAATAGACATTGATGTGTCGAACTCATTTGAACTTGTCGATACAACCGCATTATGACTTCTATTATATTTTTACATAAATATAATTTAACATATGTTACGTGTGAATAATTATTAACAGAGGAAATCATTAACAGGCTGCTTTAGATAAACTTTTATTGAAACTATTACCAGTACAAAAAATATAAGCACTAATATCTTAATCATTAATTAAAAAAATAATACTCAAAGGGAGTGCTCTACCTTCTGAAATTATAAGTTAGTAAGTAAATAACAAAACCCCACACAATTGAGTCAAAATATTGGATATGTAACGATTAGGATCTATAAATATATTACTCCTTATATCGTAGCAGTTCGGTACAAAATCAAAAATTATAATCATTTAATTCATCTGCCTAAAATTCGATCAATTTAATTTTTTTTATATAATATTTACCATCAATTTTACCCGTAATATTTGATTTAGATTTATACATAATATGTACAATTAAGGTACATTGGTACATTAAAGCTAAAAGGCTCACATTTCCAAATATGGATGGAATCTTACAAATTCCGCATCAATACTTTAAAAATAAAATAATACCTCTCAATCGTATTGCTTATTAAATGTCATTAAAAACGATAAGTAAACATCAAACAAGTCACAGGATGTGCTAAAGCTTCATTTAAATCACAATATCGGTAATAATAATAAATAAATTGAATTAATAATCACTCGAAAACAACTAGGAAAATATCTATTAACTAAA
This sequence comes from Dastarcus helophoroides, assembly GCA_028583605.1. Taxonomy (NCBI): domain Eukaryota; kingdom Metazoa; phylum Arthropoda; class Insecta; order Coleoptera; family Bothrideridae; genus Dastarcus; species Dastarcus helophoroides. The sequence continues at coordinate 188,132 of CM053330.1, forward strand.
ATTGTAAAAAAATATAAATAAACATAAATAATGCGCTTAAACTATGTTCCATCAAGACGTGCCATATTTCCCATTTTCAAATACGCCCTTTTTGAAAAAGGGTGAAAAGGTAATCAAAGCATGTTTGGTAACAGGTCCTCCGTACGCCAGCGGACAAGAAGGGTGGTTTTTGCAGGTCTCTAGGAGCCGTCTTAGGTAAAGTTCCAGTTGGCGCTTTCTAGACTGCGCCACCGAGTCTGTATTCGCAAATAGCTGCTTGCAGGGAAACGGAATGGCGGCGATCTGTCAACATTTTCGGATTTTTTATCAATAAAAGGTCAAATTGCTTCAACTACAATAATATTCACGTTAGCTTGCATCTGTTCGAAAAGTAAAACTGTTTGTACTAGATTTTTATATTTAGTTAAATGTTTAAAAATCAATAATTGAAGCTCGATGTAAGAATTTTTAAACAAGAATAGAAGATGTTAATCTTTCTAAGAATCACTTATCATTTCCATTCATAGTTTTATTTGGCTTTTTCTTCACCAGTTACTTCTTCCACAATTCTAGATTTTCAGTAACCTTTTATTAAAGATTGGTTACTGAAAATCTAGATTTGTGGAAGGAGTAACTGATTGAGGAAAAAGCCAATAAAACGTGAATGAAAATGACACTACTTCGCAAAGAAAATACAGAGAATATCACTAATCAGTGCAAATTCTTCATAACTTTAGGCCAATTGAAAATTGCTTTTGTGAAAACTTGAATATAAAAATCTTTACCTTTTCGCCATATTTCGCTTTCATCGCTATATGCAAATCCCTGAACCGATTATATCGGCGTAATATGCACCATCTGTCGTCCGAAGTGCATTATTCGAACCTCGTATTCGTAATGAGTTTTACTCCCAGCACCTCTAAGGCAATAACTATTTATACTAACCACCGAATCGCAATCAGTATCTAAAACATATTGTCTCAAAATCGTCCAAATTATCAACTAATGTATTAAACCTGTGGTAATGGAAGGCATAGATCTGTATATATTTTGATTGCACGACAATCTTCGATTATGCGCCTACAACAAAAATATTAAAATATGGCGCATTTTCAAAACCAATCGAGAGCAATACTTGAGCACCGGGCGAATATAAGGCGGAAGTGGAGCCGGTCCGCCAAGGCTGCAAAGGACTCGGACTGTCGACGTCTTGAAGCGGATGTTCCTCGGCCGGCGAAAGAACGCAACCCGAACCGAATTTCACCGCCATGTACTGTCTCTGGAGCTCCTGCAAAACCTTAAAAAAAACAATCGTGCCGGCGACCGAGTAAACGCGCGCTTACAGCTATCTGAGCGTCAATTTGAGCTTTCGCACAACCGGAATCCAAGCTGCGCAAAATCAATTGTTTCTGCTGCGTTATCCTCTGAGTTAATCTTCGCAAGGCGTCAGATTCCCGTTTCTTCTTCCTGTTGACGGGGGAGTGATTCTCCACGGAACTCGTCGAGTGAGAGTCGCTAATTACCTGTGGACACGTTAATGAAGTATATTCCACTTTTGTCGATATATCGGTTACTTTGCCGTCGTCGTTACTGGATAGATCGCTGTCGTCCTGGCGTCTAGATGACGTTCTCAATTCGACCCCGCTATCGCTCATCATATGATCGGGCTTGGTCTCCGCCCCGGGCGAATACGGGGAACAAACGCTCGCGGCCGTGTGGTAAGTGTCGGTGCTGGGCGAAGTCTTGTCCCCGCTGCTCGTGTAGTTGACTTCGCAAGAATCGGGGCTTTCCGTCCGAATTGACCGACTTCAAATTGAGCGTCAACCTTTAAAAAGTGTAGAAAAATGAAGACAAATTAAAGGTGGACGAATCGGCGACAAGGTTACCCTTGTTTGCGTTGTTCAATCCTTTGAAGCTCCTCCCGCGTTCTTGTCGCTAAAGATTGTTTTCAGAGTTTCGAGATGTTGATCTTTGTTTTCGTCTAGGGCGACCTGTTCCTGAACGAGATCTATAAGTTTCTGATCCAAGATTTCGACTGTCTTTTTACGTTCGGATAACGCTTGTACTCTCCTGTTTAGTTCGGCCTGTAATTCGGCCAATTCCTTTCGCTGCAAAAGCAAGAAAGTTACGCATATGTTTACTAATTAGGGAAAATATCAACTCTAAACATTAATACACCGTACTTTGGATACACTCTGTTCTTGAGGTTATTTTGGAATTCCTTTTTTGAATAATACTTGGGAAACATCAAGCAATTTGTAACATGAAAATTTCATATGAGGCCGAACTTACATGTTTTATAACCAGTTCCTGAAGTGCAGCATTTCCCTTAACACTGTTCAATATTTCTACTAAATCGTTGGATTCTTCATCCGAAAGCGAAGATTTTTCCAACAGTTCCTAAAATCGAGTTTCGGATAACACACTCATTTCAAGTTAACAAAAATACAAACTTGCAATGTCTTAAAAAAAACAATTCTTACCTAAAGTTAACTGATTGATACAAATGATGAAAAACATGCACGTAATATATAAAAAAGAAAAAAAGAAATAAATAACGGAAAGTACCTGCAGAACCATTTTACTGTGTGAACTAGGAAAAGAAAATTCGTTCGCATTAGATGCAACAAACTGGCAAGCGGTATTCAACTTAAACAAAATGTCAGTTCTTATGTGTTGCAACATTTCACATTCCTGATTAATCTACAGAACAAACAAAAAAAACTTAAAATAACAAAATTGAGGACAAAAAATTTCGAAACTAACTTCGCCCATGAGCTGTTGCCTTTCTCTCTCCAATTCCTCCCGTTGTCTAATCAAATCGAGTTCTTTCTCTCTGAGTTCGCGCTCTTTAACTTTTTGATGATCGTTCAATTTTTTCCAATCTTGCTGCAACTGTCGCGCCTGAAAATCAAAATCGTAACAAACCACCGTTAAAATTATAAAACAAAACCTGTTCCGCGTGTTCTTTCCGCATAACTCGTTTTTCGACCTCTAATTTCGCTTGCGCCTCTTCGATGGCGCGCCTTTTTTTCTCGAAAGCCTCCTGCTCTTTCTCCAAATGTTCTTTGTCTTTTTCCAAATTCAATCTTTGCGTTTCCAAATCGGTTTTGTCCTCATCGTGATTGCTAAAAACGATGCGTCGTTTTTTGATTATTAACCGAGCGAGTGTACTCACGCTTGTAAGTTTTCCATGGAAGTCGCCAGATCCGGCGTGGACCAACTTAACAAACTTAGACGGGATAAATTGTAAGTTCTTTCGCCTTTTCTTAATTCGGCGGCTTCGGCGGGATCGTTGAATCTGTAACGATGGTGTAACGTTATAGAATAAGACGCCGAAAAATACTCGAACCTAAAAACGTGAGCTTTCCCCAAGAAAATTATGCAGCCTTGAGATAATCGGGCGGGCGAATCGATGAGAGAGCTATTGAGCATAACGTGAGCCCCCGGTTGCGGATGTATGGTGGCCACTCCGCTTTCGAAAGTGATGATACAATGCTGGGGTTCCATCCCGGCACCTCTCAACTCGATATCCTGCTTTACATCTGAATCTTCAGTACCGATGGTAGTTTTTCCCTCCTAAAAAATTCCGATAATTTCACTTTTCCTTTCACACCTTTAGAAACAGCAAAAAAAAATCATTAAATTATTTTGAAAAACAATTAACAGTTTTCTCTTTATTATATCAACAGACGTCAATGTAATACTAATAAATAAAATTTAATTTAACGAGTGTAAAGTTCAGAAACGAAGTTAGCTTCATCTTTAACATAGAAGGAGAAAAATTGGTAAAAACGCACCTTTAAGTGGTACAAGGTGACTCCCGTGGTTAAAGGATCATCATCAATTGCCACCAAATGGGGTCTATCAGAATCCAGTACTACGCCAGGTCCCGATTTTCTTAAACCTAGCGCCCTCTGTTCGCGCAGTATGGCCTGCGCCTCCCTCCATTTACCGGCCCACTCTTCGGTCAGTTCCTAAGCGTTTGCGCGTTAATTACAAACGAACAATTACAACAAAAATGCATACCTTCTCCCTAGCTTCTTTTTCGTGCAGTTGCGCCAACATATCAGATCGATGCTCGCTAAACATCAAAGCTTTCAGCTTACTAATTTCGTCCCTCAATTCTCTAATTAGTTTGACGTTAGGATCCTCATTAATAGTCGGTTTATTGATGATATTTTTAGCTCTATTGGCGTAGCGTAAAGTGCTCAAAGTTTCCCCGTAATTGCAATCTGAAACAATCGGCTTTAGACCTTCGATCGTGTTTACTTTCGATTAATTACCCGCTGGACTAATGGCGGCGATCATGATGGTTTTCGAATTGCCGCCGAGACTATCTTTCAACAGCCACGTCAGTACCGAATCCCTGTATGGTATAAAAAACGACTTCCTTTGTCCGCTCGTGTCGCTACTGGACAATTCTGCCAACGCCGATATCACGGATCCTAGAGTTACCAGCGATTTGTTGATATGTGCGCCTTCTTTCAAACGTTGTCCGGTAGCGCCTGTAGCGTCCGCTCTCTCGCTGCCGGCCAAATCCACCAGATGAATCTGTTACGCGAAACAACTGTAAATTAGGAATAGAGCGAAATGCGAAATAACGAGAAAACGTCAATGCGTTTGACAACTTTTCGCTCGAGTCGAAATTTGAAAAAAAAAACCAAAGAATTATTGATGAAATGTGTCTTTCTGTGACGACACCGTCTAGATTTTGGAACTGTTGATATGTTTCGTTTCATTTGAGATTTTTTATCCATTTACCAATTAAAGGATGTATAGGCGATTCTCAACGATGATTTAGAAATAAAATTATTGCCACATTACACATAACAAGTGTAGAATGCTCTTCTTCTCTTAAAAAACTGATTAATCTTGTTCAATTAATTCAATATTCATTATATCAGCAAAAATATAGAACAATTTGTCATCAAATTTTGTAAAATTTCATCCCAAAGTTTTGATATACAAATTTCTAATTTAATTCCCAAAGCTTCAACTTTCATTTCGAACATATGGTCTTGTTTTCTTGAAATTTTGAAAAGTTTTTAAATTTTGGGTTTTATCATGGAAATCTTCATTAATGTTGTTGATATTTCAATATTTTTATTGAAGATGTACAGTTTAAACTAAAAATAAACACTAAAACTGTAAAATCAAGTTTTTGAAAAAATATTGAATTTCATAAAATTCTTGAAATTGTTTTTGTTTCTATTTCCCTTTTTCATACATTTTGAGTTTTCCTGCAAGCATAGAATTTTTCTCAAATTTTATAGAAACCTAAGTATCAATATTTCGAACTCTTAACACAGAAATAAATCTGTTTATACCTGCAATTACATTATTGTGAAATATTTTTAAATAGAAATATCGAAAAATCGATGATTTTTTTCTGATAAATACCTTGGATACAGTTTCGCTGGGTACCCCATCACAATATCCTGCTTGTACGAAGGTAATTGTGAAAATAGCATGACTTCTACTACTAACATCATTCATATTGGTTGCGGCGGTAGTTCTGTGGGAATTGCCCCTAGAAAAAATACAACATTGCAAGAAAATAGACATGAGTTGATGTTTTAAGAATTTAGATATCACATAATCATATTTCAGAAAAATGTATCAGAATATTGTCAAATTTCATTATTAAAAATTTAAATATTTCCAAAATGAGTCACAAAAATGTTTAATAAAATTAATAAACAACATAATTATTTTGTAAAATAAAATATTCGCATCTTTAAGCAATTATACCATCTTTACGTACATTAAATGGGTGAAAACAATTTTTTTTCTGAAAAAACAAAAAACTATTGATTCATATTTCTGAATAAATTTAATTTGTCGTCTCTTTATAATCTCTCACCTATTCATACATTCCTGGAATATGACTGTAATTTGTGACGAGACACGTTGTAAGTCCTTGCACATAGGGACCTTTCTTCGGATGCTCCCTAACTTTCAAAGAATGTAGCATCTCTTTCTCGGAGCAAATCGGCCACTCTTTCCTGATAAATTTCCAAATAACTCACCTGCACCCTATGTGTGGTTCCCCTTTTTGAATTTTCATTCATTCTTTCAAAAAGTGCCTTACATATTCTAGGTATAAGACCTTGATTTTCCTAAAAAAAAAATAATTAGCCGCAGTATTTCTAAAAAAACTGACAATATATACAGATGAGCCCATCATGGTAAAGGTTTTGCCACTGCCCGTCTGTCCATAGGCAAAAACGCAAGCATTGTAACCCTGAAAAGCGCAATCTACAACCTCAGTTCCTAAATCTGAATACACCTTTTCCTGTGAGGCATAATGCTGGGAGTTTTCATCGTGAGACCAATATGAGTAATCAAATGTAAACTCCTTGTGTTTAATACTCTCATCTCTAGCATTTGCCTGCAAATTATACAAACGATTATTAATGTGATAAATGTTGTTCCTTTTACTGTTACATATTAAAAAATCGATCAGAAACCAAATAATAATAAATAATTCACCATAATAATCTTATATACAACTGAATGTTATTGATTCCTACATTTCAACCTCTTAATGCACACATTAATTTGAAATTTTCTGCTAAGGAAATTACCAGTTTTTTCTCACTAATTTAGTCTCATGAATATATATTAGCTAGTTTTTATGTTGAAGAAAGTATAAAATATAGTATACAAAGAAGCATATACAATGTTGTTTACTCCGGTAATATGTTCGCTTCGTGTGAAACACAGGCATATTTTAAATATGCCTGTGTTTTACACAAAATTTGCTAGAAAGGAGCACTCGAGTCAGACATGAGTTAATGTATTAAAAGGTTAAAGATACACTTGTAAAGTAATAATTTAAAAACCTTGAAAGTAATTGGAAAGTAACAATCTTTGAAATTTCTTTCCTACAGTCTAAAAAGGACCCAACTAATTTCGACTGTGCTTCACCACAGTCTACATGCTTTTTAAAGCACAAAAATCAATATAAAAAAACCTGTTGTATCAAGTGCAATGGTTTAAAAAATTAGTAATCCTCTTATTTACCTTATTATTTATAATTCCCGTCGTTTTTCCATTCATTTGAATGATTAAATCGGCACCCATTTCAGTTTCCCTAGAACAAAGCAAAATGTATACGTAAAAAAATTTCTACTCCCCCACAAAGCGGCAGAAACGGTGTCAATTACCTTTGATTAAAGGGTCGCACCCTCACGGCTACTTTTACAGATGCCATTCTGATTTATTCAAATACTACGTATTGTCTTTTAATTAACTGTACATTTTTTCTGGTCTATTTAAAAGCTAATATTTTTTGTTTTGATGGTCACTCTTTCCTGTCAAAATGACATTTACGAATTGATCTACAACACTTTTTACCTACCCATTATAATCTCTGTATAGTTAAAATAAATAAGCATTAACATTCTCCTCACATCAATTAGGCGAGTAGTATTATTAAATAATTTGCTCTAATAATAACTTGTCTTGTCTAATATACATGTGCGATTTGCAAATATGCAATTTTTAAAACCATTCGAGAAATTTGACCGCTTCAAAAAAGTTTGAGGACCCCAGATGTAGATAAAACGACAGCCCATCGTAGTTAAAACGTACCCAGTCAGCTGATATTGACTAATAAGTTTTTGTTATGGTTTTTGCAATTAACGACTTATCGTTTGACGATAATTTTTTCTTGGAAAATATGTCCGTTGTAAAGTGAAACTGCCTTCGCACGCGTTCCACCTACAGTACGAAAAAATGCAGTTTTAGTCGCCAAAGTCGAAAATATGGAAGAAATTCTTGTGTTAATAAAAATCCTGCAAACGACCAAAGAGCCCGGAAAGTTTCTAAGATCTTTTTATACGTCCGTAAGTAATTTAAAAATCGGAGATGAGACTAAAAACGAGGTATTCACTAGCCAAATATTGCCCAAGATGTACGCTCTATACGACAAAGGTATAGTGGAGAAAGACATGGTTTATTTGCATTTGATCGCGACGGAAAATTTCCCCGTTTTAAACAAAATTAAGGAATACGAGATTGCCAATTTTAGTTTGAAATTATCCAGCCCCGTTTCTTTGTATGACTACTGTTGCTATAAAAGGAATCATTGGTTTATTGAGCCTATCACGAATAATTGTTTAATCGAAGATGTATTCTCGAAGAGGATTCATAATATAGTTCGTCTTATTAAACTTGTGCAATTAACCAATGATAAATTTGCATGTAGTGAAATTAAGAAATTACTTCCTTGGATCGATATGAATGATTTAGATGAATTTTGGAAGTCGTACATACAAGAAATCGAGGAAAGACTAGCTGTGATAGAATGTTGTAACATACATGACTATAAACTGAACGATCGCAACATATTCAATTATATGGAAGAACACAGTCCCTTAGGGACCTTGTCCAATTTCCTCCAGTTATCAAAAGTTAGCTACGATTCGCTGAACGGTTTCATTATGGATTTAGAAAAAGAGTCAACGAAGGAAAGCGAAGTCTATCAAGCTTTTATAATTTTATCAAGGATTTTGAGTATTTTTAAAGTATGCAACGATCCGAATTTGAAAACTAAAAGATTCCACGAAATAATCGATGAAAGTAGGAGTCTCCTGTTAGGGGTAAAAAATGATAAACTGCTGTTAGAATTGCTAGAAAATATATTTGCGATGCTCTTTGTAAAATATAAAGATTTTAATTCTGAGGAGAAATCTGACAAATTCAGATGCGAAGAGGCCGAGATTAGAACCATTATTTACCTGCTTAGAAGCGTTTTCGATGAGCTCAGAGTTAAGAATATTTACGCTAGAGATACTGAAGAGCACCAGCGGTTTTGGAATTTACATAAATACCTCTCGGACGCTCTCTGGAGGTTGGATTTGATTACGAGCGTTAAAAAAAGTGACAAAATCCGATCTAATTTGCTGCGGTACATGCTGGCAAACCCTCCAGGACTCATACGTATGTGTCTGAATACTGACAACTTCGTACGAGCTAAACAAGTGGTTGAGGTAAATATTTCTATTTTTTCTTTAAGTATTTTGTAACAACATTTGTTTCATTTTGCAACAGAGTTTAATTTTTTAGTTTTACGCTAGTTTGGAAATGCATGACAAATCACCTTTTGTGCAGATAAAATTTGAGCCGTTTTTACTAAAATTCCAATAAATTGAAAATTTCTGTTATTTTGAATTTTAACAGTTTTTATTTTATTACTACTATGCCCCAATTTCTTTATTTTTTTTAAATTTAACCCTATCGCGCCTTAAAATTTTAATTGTAAGTTTGCATGTTATCAAGTTACATACATCAAAAGCGACATTTTGTGTGCAAAAAAATTATTAATTTCAACTCAGTTGTAATCTCGACGATTTAAGGGGTTTTCTAGAAAGTGTTCTCAAATTTTCAGTTTTCAAGATTTCCTTTTTTCAAATCGGAAGCTTTTTCTAAAGATTAACCTTTTTCGAAGAAGGAACGTTCTTCTCTTGTAAAGAAAAAAATCTCGAATTTTCGCTTTTTTTTTCAAATTTTCGAACGTAATAAACTCAGAAACTAAATTTTTTTCTCCAAATTTCGACATTGATTTGAAATGTCGACTATTTTTTGGAAATCGTTTCAGTTTCTTTTAAATATAAATTATGAGTTTCTTTAAAATTTCGATTATGTTCCCAAAATTGGTTACCTAAAATTTGGACTTTTTTTTTGAGAATCGGACCTTTTCAAAATTTTGCCTTCAATCTTGAAATAGATTTTAAATTTAAACGTCTTTTACAACCTTTAACTATTTCGTTTAAAGTCAAAATTTCCAAGTTTTCCAAATATTTTGACTTCAAATGTTCACTCATTTTTTGAAAATTTCTAAAAATATTTTTCCTAAAAATCAAGATTTTTAAAACTCGATGTGTTATTTTATGCAATCTAGTGATTTTTTTTTAAGATTGTAAATGTATAAATAGAAATAATAATAATGACAGTATGACTTTTTTATATTTTGTAAGAGTAAGGATTATTTTTAATTAATCAGGATTTATTCTAAATTTTTGATTACATTTCCTAGTTTTTGATAATAATACTTCTCGTAACTTGTAGGTGCATAATTAAGCACTTCATTCTTGCTAGTGATGTAGACACCTAATGGATTTTTGGTATAAAATTGTTTAATTTCTTCGATTACTTCCCTCGGCCGGCAGGATTTGCAAAAGAAACAGCAACAACACCAACCTTAAACAAAACTGGATAAACAACATCAAAATGTTACAAGTTATATATCGCTGATTGGGGTAATATTTACACTAATAACAACATTCAAACCGTATTAGTTTGAAAAGGTCAATTTTTAAAATAACGACCTGTTAATTTTCAGTGTTCTTATATTATTTAAAACCTAACTTTTACCACTAAAAAGGGTTTTGTTGTCATTACAAATTAAATAATTTTCAACAACTCTAAAATATCAAATGTTAATTTCCACATTTACCTCTTTGACACCAACAGGGAACGGCCATAATTAAATAGATGCAAAACCAGACCAGAAATATTCGCGTAATTTTCTTACCCAAGCCCACAGGTTTATCAAAAAGTAAGCATTCGACAGCTGCTACTCCTTAAATTCGTTTAAAAAAAAAATGTTTGCAATTTTTTACGTTCTAATAGAAACTTGGACCATACCTATGCCCGCGGTTTCTTCCACAGTGCAATTCTTGGATTTAACTTGTACTTGCGCCACCAATTGGAAAGCATCCTTCACCGACTCTTCCTCTTTGGGTTCCGTGTAATTTACGGTTTTATTGGATTCTACTTCGGAAGCCAGTTGTTTGTCGAACTCGATTTTAAGTTGCGCGTAATCGTAATTTTCTTCTTCATTGTTTTTAATGCGTTCTTCATTTTCCACATTTTTTTCTTCCTCTTCGTGATTTAAATTTTTTTCTTCCTGTTCGTCATTTGAAGCATTTCGTATCTCCCGTTTAATAAGATCCTTGCGCATTTTGGTGTAATGATGTCGTAGGTCGACCTTGCAACAAAAAAACTCTTCAGTACTCGTCAAAGTCGTCCAAATCGAAACCTACCGATTGGATAAAGTTGCCTTTATCGTCTACAAACCCAGCGACGTACGGCTGAGGTTCCTCGCTTTCGAAATTCGCCTCTGGTACTTTAAACTTACCCCCTTCGTCCAATTCTTCCGCGCGCGGCTGGCCGACGTTCCTCCTATTTACCAACTTGTGCAATCTGGAGTATTTCCTTCGGTACTTCCCGAAATTGAGCCGTTTCAGATCCACATCGTTTAACATTTCGTCTTCGTTTTTGTCCATTTTGTCTCCGATTTCGAATATTTCGCTTTGATTCAATTTAACGTCGAAACTGGGCGGCCAAAACGCGTCCACGTTCACCGCGCGGATAAATAATATTACAAGCGAAAGTAGCATTTTGGCGTCAAAATGTCAGCGCGTCGTAATATGGTTAATTTGGGGGGGGGGGGGGTGTCGCTAAAACTTTGCTTCGAGGAGAAAAGAGAAGAAGAAGCAAGTTCAAGTTCCAAACATCACTAAAAAAACTATTTCTAACATATTTTTTCCAATTCACAATTATCAGTACCAACAAAAAAAAAAATGTTCTCGAACTGACAGTAAAAAAAAATTGTTTTCGATTTTATTTTCTCCAGCTAAATTAATTGAATCAAACCGATTATGATTGAGAGGCGGGAATCTTCCCATATCTTCTTGTTTACTATTTGAAGTTACGTTTTAATTCACTTTTTTTTTTCATTTGTAATGAATATCGCCCCTTAGTTTCCATTTTTTTTTTTGATATTTTTCGTGAGACTGCTTGGATCTCATCTGGCAAGTACTTTCGATTGCCATAAATTTTCGAAAGTGAAATTTGTCGAGGGGTAATCACGCGGATATCAAATTGATCGATCTAACCTTTAGATAATAAGTTAAAGATCCATCCACGTAGATACGTGGTAGATACGTATGTACTAGATAGTACATACAGATTGAAAAAACGCTGTGCCCGTTCTGATTGTCAAATGGAAGGATTTAAAATCGCCCTGTTATTTTCAGAGGGCAAGCACCCTCCCCGATTTATTACTCGAATGTGATAAATATTCTCTTGCCCCGTTTTCTCTTGTGAAAATTTACCTCGAATTATCACGCCTACAATAACATATATATTTAACCTTTAAAGCCCTAGGAGTTTTATCGTTCTTTTTGTTTAACAATTAAGGCGTCTTTATGCGCGCTCCTTATCAACGCTGATACCGTGAGTTTGAACTTCGACGTTAATATATTGTCGATTTTTCTCCTTCTTCCTCATAATTCTTTTGTATTAAAGAGAAACGATTGTGTATTAACGATTTTCATACCTATTTAATGGTACTTATCAACTCATGTAACTTGTGTAAGTAAAAAAAATTACATTAAATCTTGTGACGTTTTTTTTTTTCAAATGCGAAAGACAATTATTTACTACACGCGGCGAATATATACGAAATATGTATTACATTTTGAGCAATTATTGTTAAAAGGCATATTTTTTACTATTTTACTATTCTCAAAGCTAAATTCAATCTCATTATATTTTCTAAATTATTTTAAGCCATTCAATTTCAGCAGATATTTCATATTATAAATTTATGTATCTATATTTTAAGAACAACTGGAAATTTACAAAGCGCATTCAAGGCTTAATTCAAAATTTCGTCGACATTTTAGAAAGAATTCAGATATAAAGGGCACAGTTTAAGAAAAATATCGAAATTTTGAGAAAATTTTCCAAATTACGAATTTTTAAATTTTGACCAGATTCTATAAAACGAATTCAAGATTTAACTAAATTTCGGTTCAAAGCTACCATTTAAAAAAAAAGAGCATTTTTTAAGTTTAAACTAAAAAGTCTCAAAACTAAGTCGAAATTTAGAAGTATTTTCGAGAAATAGGAAATGTGGGGAAAATATTTTTTTAACCTTTTAAAGTTTCTTCTCGAAATTCGATTTCTAAATTTTGACTGTGAACTGTAAACAAACTACGAACATATTCAATTCTTCGACTCAAAAAAGTCAAATTTCCAAAACTTGGTATGGATATTAGCTTTCGTTGAGAGATAAATTAGAAAAACAGATACATCTAAAAAGATGCCGTTTCTATAAAACTTGGTGGCGGATGCCGATGTCAGTTTGAACCGAGAGGGTACATCAAATTTTTAAAGTATGAAATTACGCAAGAAACCGTAAAATTATAAAGAGAAATACTTTGACTATTAGAGACCCCTTCGATCACGCTAGAAACGTAGTTAACGTTTAACGTATTTTATTTTTGTTACCAATGCATGCAATTTAACTTTCTTTTTTCTTTTTTTCAGATTTTCAGCCTTCAGGAGTCCGATATAGCCAATGAGATGGAGTACACGCAAAAACTAAAAATTTTGATCGAGAAATTGCTCAAACTCGCAGATGGTTTTTATGGTGACAACGGTGAGAGTTTTCTCGCCGCCATGGAGGGGGTGGTGAACAAATTTTTTAGCCGAGTATCCAATTTTACCGAACCAAGGCCACGAGCTGATTATCAACCAATATAAACAACATTATCCGTTTTTGACTTTATTCGACGACAAGTGTCAGATGTTTATGAATCTTTTGGATTTGGCCATCGCGTGTCGTATTGGTCCGGAGGAATGCGATGCGTTTTTACACATTTTGAACGATAACGAACCCGAAGAGACGTCGAATTCGAATTACATTTTCTTTTACGGCCGTTTATTGGATATCTATGCGGAACTTAAAGATAGTGATGTAACGATCGCTGAGCTTTTGTTGTCGCCCGATGTGCCGATGAACCTTTTGGTGTATCAAAAACGGGAAGCCTTTTACTGTCATATGTTTAACTTGTACGAACAATTTATGAGCGAGTTAAATAACAAGGGCGCCGGACGTTAAACAACGCCCATCCTACGCACTCGATCTTAATTAAAATGAATTTACAGTGCGCCAATTACGTCGAACAATCGGCAGAGCGGCGCGAAAATACCAAATATTTATTAAAACTTTTCAATTATCTAAAAGCATTTTCCAAAATTTTCTACATCGAAGAAAACACTTCCGATTTGATATCCCGAGGCAACAACACCTCCTACTTCGAATTGTTGAATTTCAACAGATCGGAATTGATGGGCAAACTTCTCTTTCAAAAGAATTTGGACCCGGACGAATTCGAACGCTATTTTATCAAACTGAAGTTGGACTTTTTGTATCACATAGTCGGTAACTGCTTCCCGACCATCAACTTGCACACGGAGGAATTCGTCACCGAAGACGAGCTTTATCCGGAACATAGCCTTTACCGACCTTCGGACAATATCATCAGGTACATTTTGAAGCGAAATTGGCTGTTGGCCTTTATCCTGAAAGAGATGCACTACGTGGAGAGCGTCGCCATCGACGTCAGCGCCAATCGTATACAAACTTTCCTCAATTACAAAGCTCTATCGAAAATTCGACATCTAAAGCCGCTTTACCTCAATAACGAAATAATAACGGCGCTACAGAACGAAATCAACCTGAAAAAAGTGCACACCTACGTCAACAATCAAATATTTCGAGCGCAAGATTTTCCAGTTAGCTCCAGAATGAGCACTAATTCGGATTACAGCTTAGAGAACGCGCAAGAGATCGAGGAGGATGATTTTCGGTCGACTAATTGGCGCGAACTGTTTCATATTATCGACGTCATCCCGGAAAATCAATCGAAAAAGAGCGAACTACTGCGAAAATTGAAGGATATGATTCTAACTAATCTTGTGAACGATCGATTCGAAACCGATTACTTCCGATACGTACGATACATTACCAATCACGAACTAAGGGTAGAAACGATCGTGAATAATTTGAGGAATTTGCCCTCGGATTTCTGCCTCGATGTGATTAAAGCGGAACTGTCGAGATTTTCTAATACCGGACACTCTCGTCACCACCAGCTGGAGTTTTATTTGAAAGAAATCGAATTATGCGAAAAGGTAAAAAGTAGTTAATATGAAAAAAGCTTTTTAAAAGTTGTAGTTTGTTTACACATTAAAATTGAGTCGGCGAAGCGGAAAAGTCGTCAGATCTTAAACCGACGAAAGCAATTTTGTTTTGAAAAAAAATCGCAAATATGTTTTTACATGGAAAAAAATGGATGTTGTAATTTCGAATGAGTTGTAAACCAAATTATTAAAAAATGCGGTACAGAAAAGTTAAAAGTTCGTAAAAAGATGAAGAAATATTATTTAATTAATTAGAAACTACAAAATAATATCTTATTGGAGTTTTCTTTTCTTGTCAATAATGAAAATGTCCTTGGTTAATGGATCGGTCCTTGGTTATCTTCAAAAATTGATATATCTGTGAGTATCTCTCTGAAGATGATAGTTTTGTTGTCGAAACGCGTTAGAGCAACTGTTGTATTTTTTAATCTTTCTTGGTTTCAAGAGACAAGATTTATATAACAAGAGTTAAAATGGGTAAACTAAAAGAATGTAAACATTCGTCAAATGACGATTGTCTGATTATACGTTGAGGAAAGCTCGTTTTATTTTAAAATAAATAATTTGCACGCTTCAAGTTCTACTGTTTAATACCCACTTGAAAAATTAATCAAATTCAAAAAAGTTATGCCTTTAAACTATAAAATTAACATCAAAAGATGTTCCTTTTCAAAAACAATCGATTTGTTGGTATTTTTCTGAAAAAAAAATTCGAATAGTTAACGCTTTTCGTTGATTGACTTGGAATTATATGACTTATCTACATAGATATTATCCTTTAACTAAAAAAGTTTGTTATATCTTGTTAAATTACTAAATTATGTAAATAAATAAAATAGTTTTTTGTTTTTTGATTAAACAGTCGACGTTGAGCAAACACTACTCAATAATTCAAAACAAAATAGAAAATGTAAAGCTATTTAAATTAATCATTTTAATTTATATGTTCTCTAACATGTTGTGATTAATTTTGATTTTTATTTTGCTAGCTGAAAGAAATTTTAAATTTGCCAAGGTGGAGTAAATGCTCTGAGATCGTTTGCGGCAATATGCAGGAAGTTTTGGAAAAATTGGTTGCTGAAAAAAACGTAAGTATACGTTATACATTTGCGTTTACAAAAAATATTCAATAATATTACATCAATCAAAAGATTAACCAATTTATTGGTTAATTGATACTAAGTTATTCATAATTATATTTATTTGGTTTCGTAGTCAACTGTTATGATTAATTACAGATCGACATCCTGATCGAACTCTTAGACCTGCATAAACCCAACGAGCATTCGCTTTTCGCCATCGATGAGGATTATTTCGCCGCCATGTTCTCCCTAAACGTGGAATTCGCCAAAATACAGTACCTGCTGAATTATTTGCCATATCGCCGCTCCATGAATATTTGCACTAAATTACTGAGGATGCTCAAGCGAGCGGAACACCTCCAATTCGTCGTCGATTACATGTCGCACAATTCGAAACAGAACGATCTTTTAAAAAACATCAGAATTAGCCTGAAAATGCTATCGCACTTCGGTCGAAACGAGCAAGACCAGCTGTTGTGTTTGATCGACGAACCTCTCCACATAATCGAAGTTCTCGTCATGAATACGAAATTAGATAAATTATCCTCGGTGTTGGGATGTTTAAAAGACGAAATCTCGCGCACCGGTTACGAAAACGGCTTATCGATCGAAAAAATCGATCAACTGTTGAGAACTTACGCCGAAAAAAGTTTGGATTTCCGCGTCATCACTCAGCCTAATCCCAGATTGCTACGCACTCCGGAGCACAAGCTGATGCAATCGATCGATTCCTTCGGTTCGGACAAACGTCCGTTCGTTATGCCGGACGTCGTGCCCGACAAGGAAGAGTGGGTGCCAAATAGCGAAGTATTGGAATGCATGTGTTGTCAGCGGGTGATATTTTCCATGTTCAATCGCCGGCATCACTGCAGGCGATGCGGCCGCGTGATTTGCTACAATTGCTCCTTGAAGCGGATGCTGGTAAATTCTAACTACTATCTCGTAAAGTCGTCAGCAAACTGAGGCATTTCGATTGGTTTATTTGTAGGTTCCGAGTTATGGCGATCTTATGGTGAGAGTGTGTTCCGATTGCTTCGAGCAGACGATCGGCGGAGATGACGCCGCCAATAGAAGCGATAGTGCTTCTTTTAGGTCGATCGATAACGATTATTGGCTTTTGACGAATGATGAAGATCATAATATGATTCCTAAGAGATGAGTTTTCGTATGAGTACGCTCCGAGCGTTTCCTTGTGTCTCTCTTTGTTAAAATACCACTCGAAAGATTCCAGAATATCCGAGGTTTTTATTTAATGAGTACATTTTACTGCTATTAACCATCTTACTGTATACGTTTGTGTTCAGTTGCAGATTCCTTTTGGAGCAGTGCGACGTCTTGTTGCAACTATTACATCCAGCGCAAGAACCATTTCAAGAAATAGACTATATGCTAGTTATAAAAATGCTCAAGTAAGTTCAATTTCAAATACAGGAGAATAAACTCTCACATGAGGGACCTTTTGATAGAAAAATCGCTCTTTAAAGTTAACAATTTGCGTCCAATTCGATGACGCGAAGCGAAAAAGTAGACTACTTCGTAACGTAGAAAGCTACTTCTCTACCTCAGCGACGTACGACCTCAGGATCTCGAGTTTATTCTTCTGTCTGCTCGCCCCATCTTTAAATCGATCGATAGGTCAGTTTTCTCTGTTAGGTCTTTAGCTTCGGCCGCGAAAATGCTCTCCTCGGAATGCGCTTTGCCTTTCGGTTCGTCTTCGGCCGAAAGAATACTAACGCAGGCGGAATTACTGGGCTTATTGGCCGAAAGAGGATGCCTGAGCTTACTTCCGATATCGAATGCGACCCAAATTCCCTACATAGATGCCGTAGCGTTACGAAGATTGAGAGATAAACTTCTCGAGAGAGAACAGTGGAATTTGGCCTTAGAAGTGTCGACTAAAGCCGGTTTGGATAACACGGGAGTTTTCGCCGCTTGGGGCAAGAGCTGTTTAAAAGCCGGCTGTCTATTGATGGCTAGAGAGAAATTCCAGCGTTGTTTGGATAAAAGCGGTCACTACGACGCTCTTTCGGAGAGCATCCCGAGAATCGAAATCGCCGAAGAAAAGTCTGAATCGTCGGGCAGGTCGCGGTATCCGTCCAGGTCGTCGAGCTACAGCATTTTGGCCGAGAGCAAACCGACGAAGAATTCGCCGCTGTTGAACGAAATTGTGCAAATTCTTGAATCGAATACTGGTGTTATGAGGGTCATCGGGGACGTTCAAAGTGACGGCTCGTCGAATTACCCGTCTGTTTTTAACCAACGTGACGGAGCCGTTTGCATTTTGAGTAAATTGAGGAATTTGAAGAAAGTAGCCGCCGGTATCTACGGTTCAAGCGAGAATTTAAACGAAGAAGATGTCGATCGCGAATCGAGGCAGCTGCAGGGGCCGAAAATTGATGGGACTTCATACGAGGAATGCGCTTATTATTTGGACAGATACGGCACGAATATTAGCCTTATCGAATTTTACGTTCGTCACGGCGAAATCGATAAGGCTTTGCGCCTTATCGTCGATAATAAGCTGAGTACCTGATGTCTTCGTCGATATCTATTTGCAGTGTCTTAAAGATGGGGTCGCAAACCTTATACAGGAGCATATGTCTAAGATAGATTCGACTTTGGATTTGTGGAAGGTAGGAATAATATTAAAAATCACTAAAAAGGGGCTTTTAACCATCAATGCGTAGCACGTTTAACACCTCATTTCTCTTTATATAGCAACCTTTGAATAGTGTTTTTCTTCTTATTTTGATGTTATCAAACCTATTTTTCGTGCCCAAACGCAGCTAAAATCGTTGACATTTTTTTATCTGTGACAATTTTTATTGTTAGCCAACATTCAGATAGCGCATCAGATATAATTTAAGGGCTAAATTTCCATTTTTTCAATATGACTTTTTTTTTATAATTTCGATCGAAATTTCTATTAATTCTTTAAAATCTAGACTCGAAAACTTGCAACTAAATCAAAAATTTCAAACTTTGGCTTTTTTTATTAAAAAACAGATATATCAATTTAGAAACTCATTCTCGGCCTTTTTCCTTTAAAATTTCGAGCTCAAAACCCAAGATTTTTTTTTTAATTTTTAGCATTCGATGTTGATTATTAAATATAACGATAGTAAACACAATTATTTAAGAGAAATCAACGATATAAATGACATTCCTCACCATAAACCCAATTAAAGCACAATATAACTGCAGGAGCACCTTCGTCACTTATGTCGCCACCTCGAGAAACATAACTTGCTCAACTCCCTCTACCAATTGCAAAAATTCATGGGCGATTACATTCGAGCGGCGATGACGTGCATCAGGTTTTATCAAGAAAACGTCACCAGTTTCACCGAATTATCGATGAGGGTACCGTTTTTGGTGCAAGCGGAGCAACACCTGAAAGAAGTCTACGAACAAGAACAGTGGGTGGAAGTCGCTAGCGGTAAACGATAAAAAAAAACGTTCAAATCGATTAATACGAAATTGTAATTCATTTTAGTCAGGAAGACAAGCGCCGAATCGACATCGAGGGAAACTTTCGAAGAAAAAGCGATCACGAATCCGTCGTTGGTCATGAAGATCGATTTAAAAATCATCGACAAGCATATACGAACTATATGGTTGCAGAACGATGTCGTAAAATTCCTAACCGAATTGGAAAGCGCTGGCACGAAACCGGCAATTTTGTTAGAAAATATTTTGCCCCCAGAAGGTAAAATCGCTCGTTTTACCAAACCTGTTTATTGAGTTACTGAAAAGCGACGCTATAACTAAACTTTTAAAATTTCTAATGTTAACTCGATATTTTTTCAATGTATATGTACTATGGATTATTTTTGAAATTTTCCCTTTAATTTCCAAACGACTGACTTCGGTTTGGAAATTTCCAAAAGATCGTCTTTACACAAATAATGATTTCTTTCAAAACACTGTCTCAGAATTCGTTTTTTTTTACTTTTTTCCTTGAAATTTCGAAAATTGAAACACATAACTTGTCCCCTGAAACCAAGAAAAATTAAAAAACACAACAAAGGTTGCTCTAACGCGTTTCGACAGCCAAGCTGTCATCTTCAGAGAGAAACTTGAAATTTCGACTTTAAATTCAAAACTTTGATTATCTCGAGTGACTTACTTCTCTCTTTTCAATTTGCATTCAAGTGTAAACTTGGAAAGTGAGAGTTTTTTTCGAAATCTTCTTTTTCAACTTTGAAATAAAAAAACTTTCCTAATAATTTTCAAAAGTTCAATTTTTCTTTACTTTTTTCTCAAAATTGGTTCCTAATTCCTCTTTTTTGAAATTTTCGACCTCCAGAAGCTATATTATTGATTATTTCTGCTTTTACTTTGGCGTGTAATGATCAACTAACGTTGCGTTTATACTGGACACTTTATTTCTTACATTTCTCTAACATAAATGTCAATTTTGGTGGAACGGACTGGTCCTTGGTTTCCTTCAAAAATTGAAATACAGAACTTGTCCCCTGACAGGGGTACAAGTTCTGTACTTCAATTTTTGAATAAATGTAAATTGTTCAGAGAGAAACTATTCCAGACTTATTTACATAGCTGAGAGTCTTGGATAGCTTCTCTCGGGATAATTGACATTTAATATATTTTAGGATTGGAGAGAAATGTACAAAAAAAATAAAGTGTCTAGTATAAACGCACCCTACGTGAACATGCCTAAAACGCGATAGCAATACACTAGATGGGAAAACTTATTTGATTATAGACGCATCTGTCAGGCAAGAAAAACCGCCGATACCGACCCTCTTCGGCTCCTATTTGGACAAGATCCGATTGGCGGTCCTCTGCATCGTCGCCTCCGGCAATATCGCCGAAGGATTCCAAATCGCTACCCGGTAAGGACAAGCGAAACTTGGATTTTGACGTCACATTTACCGTTAAAAAATATCAGTATTATAGAAGACTTCAAGCTGAAACCGGTCAAAGTTTACTGCCAGGCAGGGAAAGCATTTAGCGAAAGCCGAGCAGTTCGAGGAAATCGTTCATTTGGTTAACTGCATCAAAGGTAGCGCCGGCAACGATAAATCCTTTGACTGATATGTGCGACGAGATGCTCACGTTGGCTGTAGCCACTTTGTCCAAAGCCAACGCCTCTGGTACCAAAGTTGAAGATCTAATTAAATTGATCTCGGATAAAGCGACGAAAGTAAGTTTTCAAGTTGTTACGCACGTAGAATAATGAACGTTGTTCTTTTAGGTATCTGCTTATATTGAAACTAAACAGTTAAAGACTGCCTATTTCTTAGCAATACGTTACAAGAGAATGTCAGATATTCGACGCATCCTCAGAGAGGCGGAATTAAATAATCAGCCCAATATAAAAGCTTTGTGCCAGAGAGTACTTCAAAGCCATTCTCAATCTCCTACGCAGCCCAAAGAGTAATATAATTTTAATAAACAAACCGTTGAAGATTTCCAAAATGCAAGTTTTAAAATGTACTGTTTTATTTTTTATTCATTAATTTTAAACCAAAGTAACTTTAAGAGTATTAATTTTTATCTGCTACTGAAAGTTTATCGTATTTTTAAGTTTAATGTATTATTGTGTTACAAATGTATATTTTGATTGTATTAAGTTAAATTCTACTGTGAATGACAAAAGCACTGTGTCGGCTGTGATGTTTTATTATACATATACATTATAAATAAAATTTACTTACCATGTTTCACTTTTGCATAAATTAAATGCTTTTTTTTACTAGTAACGGGAGCCTTTATTTTATTAAAAACTATTTTTTGCATTTAAGTAACTTTAATTTGGAGATTGTTTTATAACCAGTAAAAATTTTGACCAATGTTTTACTTTCAACAAACATATTGAAAATATTTCACACTCTTCTCCTATTAGGATGTATCAGAAGAAACTACTTTTAAATTTGGATATTGGGATATTTTCATGTGACCTTCCCGAACAAAGGTATATTTGAATGGATTATTGTTGAAGAGGCTAAGCGACATTTTGATATAAAAGGCCATCTGACATTTTGAAGGTATTCCAATCATTTGATGTTGATTGAGGTTGCATTAACTATACCATAAATGTATATATATTCGGAAATTTGGTTGTTATTTGTGGCCAAAAGGTGCAAAGTACAGCAAATAGCCCTTTAACAGCAAAGGAGAAAGTTCTGATTTTACTGATGGTTGACAAAAAAACTTAATGAAAACACTACGAACATGATACTATGACTTTATTCGCTCATTCGAACTTTTTAGCAAATATAAAAAATTAAACTATTCATAATTACTTATTCAATATTCTAATTATCACAATTACTTATATAAACATTCCAAGATATTTAGATAGCTAAAATTATAGTAAAATAGAAAAGAAATATAAAACAGTCTATGTAGAAAAAAATAATAATAAACTTATATTTGTTATTAATTTTAAATGGTATAATTTATTAAAAGTAAAAAATTCATCATTTTACGAAAGTTCTCCATTAGTTTCCTCATGATCTAATGAGTTTGTCGTTCCATTTTGCAACTCTCCATTTAATTTTTCAGCAAAAGATGAGTCAATCTCACTTATTTGTTTCAAAAAACCTTCTTTTTGGTCCCCATTCCATTGTGAAAACCATTCTTTAAACAATTTGACCTAGATAACAAAACACTATAAATAAAGAGACACATCGAATCATTTAAAAAAGTTTAAAACTAAAAAACAATAATCCCATTCTTATATAAAACATACCTATACATTTTAAACATAAACAAAAGTCAGTTCAATGACATGCCAACTAATCACTGATGTGCATCTATGCATTAGTAAACAATGCCCACACAACATAAATATTCACTTACCCGACACTCAAATAAAGACATCGGTTTATCCCTGCACTCCACATTGGATATACTGTTAACGATACCATTAACGTAAACTTTATTCGAGAATTTCTCGGCCAAAATTGGCAAAAAATCCGACCTCTGCAGCTCGCTCCACTCCTGAAACCACTGCACCAGGTACCTTATCTGTGCATCAGTGCTCAACATGGTGTACGTTCGGCAGTCTTAGGAAATCAGTCACTGAAACGAAATCACCTTCACTTTCTAGCCTAAATAGCGAACGTAATAAAAGAGAAAGGTTAATGCGATACATGCATGACAATGCGAGTTGTTTGCGTGTCCAAGAATTCGAGAATTTGCGAGTTTTCTTTGTTTATCGCCGATACGCCGACGAATTCGTTTAACTTACATTAGTTATCTGTGGTAGTAGGCCTCGATCGGTGAATTAACTAAATAATCATTCTTTCGCGTCTACGCGGCTCGACAATAATGAAAAAAATCGTGTAGAAACTGTAAAACCTGAATGGCCTCGAGCTTTTAAATTGCGGCCTTGACCTCGCCGCAAACATATACGAAACGATGTATTGGTTGCCTATATCATAAATGTTACATGTCATGGTATACGTCAGGCGTCGGACACTGTCAAAGGGAAGGTTTGCAAACCTATAAATAACGAAATATTCCTAAATTGTAGTAATTTTAATTTATGTAATAGGGTGTGGCATGACTGATTTTTTCAAAAATGTTTGTCATTTACAGTCATATATGTAATACTTCTATATGGCCAGCTCCCTATTCTCTTCGCGAGTTTGTTCTGACCAAATCCGATAAAGATGGAACATGGATAAATGGCGAGTATTGCGCACGAATGAACAAAATGAACCAATCGCTACGCGCGGGTTAAACGGGTGTTTATGTTTGACCGTGCACATCTGATTTATAACACTTGCGCATTACGACTGATTTATTCGTGTGAAGGTCAGCGAGAAAGAGAAGTCTTTCCCATAAGAAACGAGGAACTGGCCATATAGAAGTATTACATATATGTTTACAGTTGCCATTCTTAGAATATAAAACTTCAGGAAAGAGTCTAAGGCTTTTGCACCACAACGACGAAAATAGCCATCTCGAAGAACCAAGCGCGACTCATGCGCGACAGTGACGGTTGCAGTTGTCAATGTAAAATATAAACAGTAAAGTTACTACAGGATATACTTCTTCCTGGAAAGTCTTTAACACTTTTAGTAGTTCTTTGACACGGAAGAAGTATATCCTGTACTGACTCTGGCCGTGGAAGCCTTCGTTATCATAGTGCAGTTACTAGATAGTGCCAAGCACCTTTTTTGCTCCATATGTTGGTAATTATACCCTGTGACATGACAAAAATTATGTTGGGGGTAAAAAGTGTCCACCCCTGCTGCTAAAAACACTAAATCAAAAGCTAGCTTCATTTTAATGATTAATATGTTGCCTATATTTCAGGGATTATTTGTCAAAAATATAATCGACCAAATATTTTTCATATTGTTTTCTTTGGCATTATTTTCAGTTTAATAATTCACATAAATTGACATCAAAAATAAAAGAATTACTTACTTTTAAACATAATGCTTTTAAAAGAACCGACAACATTTTCAGGACCTCTGTGTTGGGCGCGGGCCATATTTTAGGATCATCTGGCAACTCTAATATGTGGTTTCTGTGTTTTGCGATTATTGAAAATTGAAGTTTGTAACCACGGGTTGTAGAACCTGTTTGTAACAATATAGCCAGAGACTAAAAATATAGCCCATTATTCTTCAAATTATAGCCCATTTCAGATAAATCTGCATAAAAGTCGTATGACACGATGCCAAATTTTATAGAAAAGTTTGACGCCCAAACATTTTGATGATTAATGTGTTGTCCTATATTTTAAAGATTGTTTGGCAAAAATAATCGGTATAAATGTTTTTATATGATTTTAACTATTATTACTTACAATTTAATAATTTTTAGCAGAAATTGGCATCAAATATAAAAGAATCACTTTTGAAACAACCAACAACAAATAAAAATATTTAATGGTATTTAGGTTAGAATTTTAAGACACAGAACACCATTAAAAAATGTCACAGCACTGCCACACGACTGCGTCTAAATCTTTCTGGTGTTTGTTGTTGCCATTTCAAAATTAGAAGTCTACAACATACTATTATGCAGATTTATCTGAAATGGACTATACTTTGATTTACAGGATAGCTTGTCAGTCGTTTCAGGATGCACAATATTTCTGAAACATCGATATTGTGTCCATTTGATGTATCGATCTGTTTCGATACATCGGTACATGTATTTTGATATTTGATGTATCGAATACGATGTCCCACAGTAATATTACACCACATCACGAGGCAAAATTTCAGGTCAAAGTGCGGTTTTAGGGTCTTCTGGTTTTCCCGACTTTTCTTGTCAAAATTACTTTCCTTACTGTATCATCGCGATACATCGGAAATAAATATATCGATATCCTTTCGATACATCGAAACAAAAATATCGATTGCAAAAAGATCGAATATCGAAACGAAAACATCGGCTGTTTCTGATAAATCGATCCCTACAGTGGTTGTGGTCTCTTATCTCTTATGTTCTGTGGTTATGGTCAGTGGTCTTGTCTTTGGTTGTCAGCCACAGAGTAGTACTCTGTGTGTCAGCTGTGTGTGTCAATAATTTTAGTCGAATTTATTAATTTTGAATTAGTATAAAAATTGTGCCGAATATATCTAAAGTTACGTTTAAAAGTAGGTGCATAATTAAATTCTCGATCATATCTACACTGTCGTAGTACAGCTTATGATATAACATTTACATAACCTATTTTCAGCTACAAAATACAAATAACGTAACTGGTCGTCGATAATGTCTCTTTCGCCGTACTTCAAGTCACCATTCACCGATTTAACTGGTGCCGTTATTAGTCATCAGTGGTATGGTCCTTGTGCCGACTTGGAATTGAAATGTTTGGATTGCTTCGAGGCCTATGGATTAGACAAAGGTGTCAAAAAATGTCAACCACTATTGGAAGATTATCAGGAATGTGCTCTGAAAAATTAAACAATTTAAAAGGTTCTTTGCCATGAGGGAAGAAAGAAACAGACAGTATGCTGCAGGTGAGCGTTCCAAGGAAAACAGATATGCTAAGCCCCCAACTCCAGACAGTTACTAAACTTGTTGACATATATCGTAGTGGTTTAGCTTTGTATAAATAAATGTTTGTTCAAAAGATGTGTTTTATTTGAAGTTTAATTGAATTGACTATTGTTATAAGGGGCCAAATGACATTTTTTTTACAAAGTGTGATTTCACAACAATATTGTCTTGCAGGCAGGTTGGTTTTGATTATGGCTATCCTAAATGTATATATTTGCTGGAATTTAGTTGTCATTTGTGGTCGAAACTTTCCAAGTACAGCAAATAACTCATCAATGCTGAACAAAAAAAAAATTAATAAAAGCTATCTTTCAACAATTCAATTTTAAGATCCATTTATTGATTGCGTTTCTGTAGGTTAGAATCCATTTTGTTGAATAATTGTAATGAATGGGGTGATGAAAATAATGAAACTGATAAAACAAGTAAACAGGAAGTTATCTTAGGATTTTTAAACCTTCAATAATGAATAGACGTATCAAATTCAAAAATGTGTTATGATTTTTTATTTTTTTAGTCAGAAAAGGACGTAACGAAAAAGGCACGCGATTAATTATCGTTTTGGTTGATCTGTCAATCGTCATTTTTACATCTTATTTAAGTAGAGGTTAGAATTTTCTAAAAGACACAAAAAAGGTATCTTCTGTGACGGAATATGATATAAATTAGTGAACGCAAACCCATAAAGCAGCGAATTGCATTAAGGTTTTCGACTGACTTTATACAAAATCACGGGTTTTCCATTTGTAGGTTTGTTGTAATAGTAGTTTAAATGTATCAGGTGTCATATATGTAATACTTCTATATGGCCAGCTCCCTATTCTCTTCGCGAGTTTATTCTGACCAAATCCGATAAAGATGGAACATACGTGATTGGCGAGTGTTGCGCATGAATGAACGAATCGCTACGCGCAGGTTAAACCGGTGTTTATGTTTGCCGTGCACAGCTGATTTCTAACATATGCGCATTGTGGCTCGTCAGCGCGAGTGAAGCCTGGCTTTCCCACCTACAACGCGGAGCTGGCCATATAGAAGTATTACTTATATGTCAGGTGTGCAAAAAAATTTCGAATCTAGTGTGCAGCTGTTATTTTGTGTCATGTTGATATATTCACATGTGTTCGTTACCTAATTCGTACTTAGGTATCAAATTGACATTTAACCTTGACATAAAAATTCTGTTGTACTATCAGGAAAAGAGGAGATCCACTCACGTTTGCTCTTTTTGGGCTTTTCGAAAGTAGGATTCAACAATAAATGACGTTTTTTTAAAGTTATGTTTGTTTAAAATACCAATGAAGTAGGGAACATATGTTAATATGACAAAAAATGACAGCAGTGCACTAAATTAGAAAACTTTTTGTACACACGATATTAAAATCTTGCAGTTGTCGAATACTGATAACCTATGCAAGACATACGTTAAAAACTTCATAACCAACTTTTAATTTAAACATCCGCCAACAATGAGGTAGAACTAGTTTTATTTTAAATGAAATTAGTTTAGTTTAATAATATTTCAAGTTTTACTAAAATGCTGTGTGAATTTTGTTTGCTTAGAGGTTAGAATGCGGAGAAAAAGCGACTGGTTGTAGACAGAACGCGAGACCATAATTTTCGACCACAGAAACTTACCACATCGCCAAGTTATTAACAAGAAGAAGAACAATATGTTTCCGGTCAAATTTTTAATTTAAAATTCGCAACCAAGCACTTCGATAGCGTTTAATTGCTACCTATGAAATTATAAAAGAAAAGCAATATTATCCTCGTGTTTATATAGCGTATTTTCCGGAATTATTCTAAACAGATCGTTATTTAGGTTGGTTTTGAGCTGGAGAGTAGGAAATACCTAAGCGACGTGTAAATATTCACTTGTTTTAAAATAAATTGATTATTCGATATTTTAATTGTAATTTCAAGAAGCCCCTGTGAGACAAAGCTGTTTTGATAAGAATATGATGGAAATTTTATCAAGTAGCAGAATGAACAACTCGGAAAACATAATTTTTAAAGTGCACAGGATCAATAAAAACGGGATAGTGAGTGCGTCTTTTCAATATGAACAGGATTTTTTCACGCGAGAAGTTATTTGCAAAATACCGATATCGAGCGAAGGCGTTAATTTCGTCATCGAGGACAATCCCAACGTTTTACATTTGAGTTACAGGAACTTCGAATACGACGATACCAAGAGCATGGTCAGCATCGTAAAAGTGGAAAAACCGTTTCTTCAGTCCCAGAATTCGGAACCGAACGGGGATACGATCGGTAAAAAGTGCTTCGGATTTCCAACAAACGGGATGCGACCGAATAATATCTTGAATATACCGACGATGATACGTTGCCAGAATTGCGAGACTAATTTTCCGACAAAGTATCAGTATCAGCGTCACCAGTGCGAATTCAACGCGGAAAAAGTGGTATTGAAACCCAACGCCGACTTAAAGGACATAGACAAGGGGATGCGGATCAAGTACGACTGTAGCACATGCGGTAAGCAATTCGTTAGTACTAACAACTTAGAACGGCATCAGGCTTGCCATGAAAATTCAAAAGATAACGTTTGCGAGCACTGCAATAAGCAGTTTGTTAGCGAAAACCGCTTACGTATCCATAAGGAGAATCACTGTAAGAAAGCGGGTGATATTTCAAAGTTCTATCGTAGCGACGTGGCGGTGTGGAAATGCAAGAAGTGTCACGAGGTGTTTTCCTCGATAAGCACGGCGAATTTTCACGTGGAAAGCTGCAAGGAGTACATTTTCTTGTACGATCCGAAAATCGACGCTTGTTCCAACAGCAGCATGGAACTTCTAAAGCAAGAGATGCAAAACGCGGTGTCTTTGGTGAGCCAAGAGGGCAGCACCAGCGGCAGCGCTCGAAACGTCATAGATAATCACAACATAGAGAAGATTCTGACCGAAATTTTGCTCCAATGCGAGTTCTGCAATCGAACTTACGCCGATAAGAATCTATTGTTGTTACATCAGAGGAATCACACGACCGAGAAGAATTACGAGTGCGTTAACTGCAACAGCGTTTTTGAATCGTACGCGATCGCCGCGCAACATTGGTTGAAATTATGTTCGGAAAACGCTAATTTGTTCTATCTACCGAAACTAACGTATTGCGAATATTGCGACAGGACGTTTAAATCACACGAAATTTTATACACTCACAAGATAAAGAAAAAGCATTATACGATTAAGTTACACAAGAAGCAGGATGTTAAGAAGAAAGAAGAAGAAGCGTCGAGGGATAACTCGGAAAGAAGCGATAACATCAACAAGTTAATCGAGGACGTTTTGATTACGTTAGAGCGCCCCCTTAATAAAATCAATACGAAGATACTGAGCGAGAAGCAGGCGGAAGAAGAGAACGATCTAAACGGAAAGAACGACGCGCTCGGTCAGACGAGCGACAACGCCAACTCCCAGGACGGTTCCGAGGAGTTACAACGTAAAAAACGCGGCCGCAAACGCAAATGGTCGAAGCAAGGCGTCAAAGGCAAACGAATCAACTGTTTGGCGGACGAAGGCTTCAAATATCAATGCGAGAGGTGCACCAGCGTTTGGGATAACGCCGAAGATTTGGAAAACCACAGAGACAAGGAGCACGCGTCCAGTTTCAACTGCGAAGAATGCGGCCAAGTAATTCCTTCCAACGGTCATGTCTTCTAAAATATGCGCCGATTTACTAAGTTATTTTCGTCTTTTAGATTTTGCACAGCGCCAAGGCGCTTTTAATACACAGTCGGGCGCACAAGAGCTTGAAGCCTTACGTCTGCGACACTTGCGGCAGAAGCTACTCGCAAACCTCCCACTTGTGGCAGCACATGAGATTTCATCAAGGTGTCTATTTTATCCTTAGATAATATAGATGGAACGGACTAGTCCTTGGTTATCTTCAAAAATTGAAATACAAATCTTATCCCCTGAAACCAAGAAAGATTAAACAACACTACAAAGGTTGCTCTAACGCGTTTCGATAGCTAAGCTGCCATCTTATTTAATTTTTCTTGGTTTCAAGGGACAAGATTTGTATTTCAACTTTTTTTTTAGAAAAATTCTACTTTGTTAAAAATTGAGATTGATTACAGGATATACTTCTTCCGGGATTGGACCGTGTCAAAGAACTACTAAAATTGTTCGACAGTTTCACTCACCATCGTAAGGGGGCTTCTTCAGGAACAAAGAAAAGAAAAAATAAATGAAAAGAGGAATATGAGGGAATATGCAAAAATGAAAGAATGAATGAATGATTCCCTCATATTCCTCTTTTCATTGATTTTTCTTTTCTTTGTTCCTGAAGAAGCCCCCTACGATGGTGGGCGAAACGTCGAACACTTTTAGTAGTTCTTTGACACGGTCCAATCCCGGAAGAAAGTATATCCTGTACTGACTCTGGCCGTGGAAGCCTTCGTTATCAATTGAGATTGTTTTTTGCAATTTCGGACTTTTCGAAATTGCGACTTGAAAGTTTTAACGCATTTTCCAAATTTCAATCCTTTCTGGAAATTTGAATTTCCTAAAAAAAATCAAATGTTTAAAAATATTGGATTTATTGTACAATTTAGAATTTTATCGCATTTTTAGAATTTCGACTTTTTTTTCGAAATTCCGACTTTTTGATAATTTGAACGTTTTTCGAAAATTCAGCTTTTTTGGGAATTTCAAATTAATTATGAGATATTTATTTGAACATTTCACCTTCTTTTTAATTTTGCCTCTTTTTGAAAAAATAGACTGTTATCAAAATGTTTTCTTCTAATTTCTAAAAATTTTGGCTTTATTTCTTTGTTCATATTTTCTTAAACTCGATTTCTATTAAAAATTTGATTTTTTTTAAATTCGGTTTTTGGAAATTTCGTATTTTTTGAAAGTTTTAACTTTTTTGAAGTTTTTCTCGAAATTTTTTTTTACAAAATTTGAATTTTTCGTAAGACTTTTACTTATGTTAGAAATTTCGATTTTTTTGAAATATGGGATTTTTTGCTACAATTTAGATTGTTATCGGGAATTTTTGAATATTTTTTTTGAAATGTCATTTTTCGAAATTCAATTTTTTTACAAATTTCGACTTTTTTTGAAAATTTGGCCTTTGTTAAAAAATTCAAGTTTTTCAAAATTTTGACTTCCTTAAAATATTAAAAATATTTCTAATCAGAATATGGAGTTTTTTTGAAAAATTCGAATTCTTCAAAAAAGTCGGAATTTCCAAAAAGGTGATCCAAGAATTCTTGCGGACGGACGAAGGCGCGGATATTAGCTAGTTTACTATAATTAACAGCTTAGTAGCTAACTTTTGTGCCAAAACTTTTAAGACTTAAGTCACTGGTACTGTGCTTTCGACTTTAATTATTTTTTTTTATTGTTTAGGGATTAAGCCTTTCGCCTGCCCACACGAGGGTTGCGAAGCTCGATATACGATTAGACCCGACCTCAAAGACCACATCAGGAAGGTTCACACCAGAGAGCGGCCTTTCAAATGCGCCGTGTGCAACAAATGCTTCCTTACGGGCTCCGTTTACTACCAGCATCGTCTGATTCACTACGAACGACAGGCGCTACGGTTGCGATGTAAGTTCGATACTGTACGTCAAAGTATCGAACTTGAGACGAAATTCATTTAAAAGCATTGGATAATGTTCGCTTCTTATTCTCGAAATAGCCACGTGGTTTCCATATAAACTTTAACACCCTCTTTAACATCTTTAGGGATTGAATTCCAAAAAACACTTTTCTAGCGGATGCCTACATCATATAAAGAATCTAAATGCGAAAATTCAAGTTTGTAATTTTAAATAGTTTTACAGATTTCTTAATAAGAGAATTTTATGTATAAAAAGTTAAATTTATTTCATGTCTCGAAAACGGCTCTTAACGATTTGGATCAAATTTTGTATTTGGATAACTTTTTATTGTTGAAGTTAATCAATGTGTAGGTTTCTGTCCTGAAAAACCGCGATTTTTCACAAAAGAAAACGCGATAGTATACAAAAAACGTGATTTTACACAAAAAAACGTGATTTTACACAAAAAAACGTGATTTTGCACAAAAAACGTAATTTTACACAAAAAACGTGATTTTACACAAAAAACGTGATTTTACACAAAAAAATGTGATTGTATACAAAAAAAAACGTGATTTTACACAAAAAAAGCCAAAATAGCATTTTCTTCGAAAAGACGATTTTACAAAAAAAAAACGCTGAGTGAAGCTCGGCCAATATCTCGAAGCTTTACGAGATGGTGTTGACGTCTTACGGTTGAAATACTTCGAATAACGTTGCCCAAATATTGTAATTAAATTAACACTGGATCAATTAAAGTTTAAACGATTCTAAATAAAACTGGCAACGTAACTACTTTTTACTTAATAATGACAGTTCTAGTTGTATAATTTTGGATTTGCAGGTGTGCAATAAGAGATTCTTTAGGGCGGACGCTCTAAACAACCACAAAAGGATACACACCGACGAAAGGCCATACCCTTGTGCTGTGTGTGGGCGAGAATTTCGACAAAAAGGCGACAGAAACAAGCATTTGAGGACTCAGCATCCGGACGCGATGATTTCTTAAGAACAAAACTTTTATCAAATAAGTTTTTGAGTAAAATAAAAATCCCTATTTTTCAAGTTTTATTCGAGTAAAAGTACAAATTTTCACACAATGTGTTGAGCTTTTTTAACACAAAATCTAAGTACTAAACTTGATAAATTTTTATAATCTAAGAAAACATTTGGGTAAATTGCAATTTGTTATGGAATGCTCTCTGAAAATTATAAGCAAGCCAGACTAGACTTAAAACTACTAGTAATTAAATTAGATTTTCATTTAAATTAAACTTTTAATTTTTTATTAAATTATGTAATTAATAGAACGCATTTAGTTGGCATTTTTTAAATAAAAAGAAACATTTCCTCAAAAAATATAAATCATTCATTTATAATCTTTGGTTTTACTGCTTATGTCATACTAACTAAAACCTTATATACTAATGAAACTATTTAAAAATAGATTTATCAAAAATAGACATTATTAATTCACAAATTTTGTTCAATAAAACATTTCTGAATTATACATACAATATAATAAATAGACATTTGAGGTAGTAATAGTACTGTTTAAGTAATTATGTGACTAAATAAAGCTGTAAAATTGTTTGTATTAAAATCAATTAGATTTATTTTTGAGTCAGAAAATAAAACTGTTACGGTATATTGCAAACTGGCTGAAGCAAACTGAATATCATTACATGAGAATATTAGATAACTGATTCAAATAATATTTTATTCCTCGTACTTAGGAGGAATACCAAATTATTGTTATTACAATAAATGTTAAGCTTCAAAATGTGGAAGGATAACTTGAACACACTCGAGTAATGATTAGAAAAGTTACAAGCCGTTAACTCATATTTGACTAAGAATCTACAAATTATTGGTTTTGTACTAAATAAAGATTTCTTGTGCTCCCTAAAGCTCCCAAGCTTCTAAATTATTTAAACTGAAGATGTATGGTAGCTATCCGATTCGTTGGTAGCCCCCTGAAAATAAATTTTATTCATTAATTCACTACCTTAAAAACCATTACAGAAGTACACGGTTTGAATATTTTATTACAACAACATAAAAATACATAATATATACAATTGCTTTTATTTAATAGAGTAAACCTCAGAATACAAAGATCCATCCTAAAATCAAGAGTAATATTAGTGTCACTAATTATTTATCACTGGTTAATATAAAAGGCTAGAGCACTTACCATGTCCGAGTAAAATTCCTCATCATTCTTATAGCTAATAGTTACATGATGTATGTGAAAATCGGCAGCAAAAATTATCCGACAAGTCAACCAAATCGTTTGGCAGATCCAAGACAGGAGGTTGCATATGATAAAAATCTTGCACACCTTCAAGTACATCACAATAGGCTGCTGATTCTTATGGTACAAAAGGGTGACAGAGTCAAGGATAGCAGGATTCAGGCAACTGCGACCAACTCAAGTTAACAATTCAACAAACTAACTTTTTAACAATTTACCTCTTCAAGTCGGGACTGTTGCAGGTAACATTCATCCCACTTTTGAACACTTTAAGGGAGAAGTATACTACCAGCAGGCTAATGACAGAACATATTAAGGCAGGCAACGCAATAATATGCGACGACACAAATCTGTAAAACAAATAGATCACTATTTCTCTGCCAAGATGATAGCTTGGCTATCGAAACGCGTTGGAAAGCAACTTAATCATTCTTAATTTCAGGTGACAAGATTTGTATATCAATTTTTGAAGATAATCAAGAACCAGTCTGTTCTATCAAAAAAAAAGTCGATTCCTCTCAGTTGCTAATGTAACTGTCCCTTGATTACAAGCTGAATTTTCCTCTCATTTAATTTCAAAGTTTAAACTTTTTAGAATAGTCTATCTAAGAAAAAATTAGTTTAAAATGTTTTATTTTAGCTTAACAAGCTTGATTTGTAGCATCTAAATAAAAGAAATCATCTATTTTTAATTTTTTTCAATTTAAGACGAGTCAATAAGTACCTCAAAGTGAAAAAGAATTAAGAAAAAAATCAGAATTGTACAAAAAATTGCCCGAAAAAACTAAATTTTACCAAAATAAAAAGTTTGCTGAAATCAATATTTGTTTTACTGTATAAAATAAATAAAATGTTTTAGCTTTAATGTTAGTTATTTATTATTTCGTTTTAGTGTTTGAGAAAGTTTAGAGTATTCATTAGGATGAAACGAAACACATAAAAGTTTACTCACTTGTCAGATTCAATCAAATATCCACCTCGGAGATGTATGAGGAAGAACCCTAGCCAAACAGTGGCGCATATCATACAGGCCACTTGCGAGAACGTCACAAAGTTGCATCCTTTTAAATCGCCCCATATAGTCACATTGTCGGTGCGATTGACTATCACCAAATAAGTGTTCAAAATGCAATGCTCGTCCAAAACTTCTGTTACCCTGCCGAGAGCCATGGCACTTGTAAATCCACATATCGCTGAGAAAGTGAAAAGGAGCACACTTAGATCTAAAACGAGTAAATGGACCAATATAAACTGCTCTATTTCGTCTGATTATAATATATAAATAAAAAATGTTCAGACAATATTAAAGTTGTTGTATATTCATGAGATAATTTAAAACAGATCCACTCATACACGTAATTGCTCAAAATAATGTAAAACTTAATCCAATCGTTGCATTTATTAGATGAAAAAACTGCATTTTTTATATGAAAAAACAAATCGAAATTAAACATACATTTCCAAATTAGATTAACATCATCTTCTTTCTTCAAAAGCAACTCGTAATACTGCTTAATAATTTCCTTCTTTCCATGCATAGCCATTTTCATTCAACTTATCATTATCGCTAAACCGATTTATGAATAAAAATAACTATTACGGAATATTTAAATTTGAAGGCGATTGTTTGAATAAAAATAAACAATAATTTGACAGGCGTGTTGTTTACTAAAAGCGACGCCGCAACCAACAATACACATTTTCACTTCACTGACTGCCTAACTAAGCGTTTTCCGCGCTCGGACAAAACCATAGAAACAAAACAAAAAAAAACCAAAAACTTTTACACAAAATACGAAGCGATCACATACCAATTCAAATTCGCAACATCCAAAGTCGCGAAACTTTCGAATTCGCCCCACATTCGTCACCAACGCAAGCGTATTTCCCCGTACTTTTGCCATGCGCCGCCCCCCAGCTTATCCAGTTTTTCAGTCCGTACCAAAATTTTATGAAATGCGGTCGCTCGACCCTTAATTCGAAGTGAATTTTCCATCGAACGTCATTCGCTTTGTTTGTCGATTTAGCGGCCCCGAACGTCGGTGTCCGTGCGAATATTCGACGACCGAAATGGCGTTTCCGCATTCAGGTCGTCGTTTTTGCGAACAGTGCGATCGACAAATTGGTACGCTGCGATCACATATGTAAACAATAACTGGCTTTCGCGTTGAATAATGTTAATACTATCGGGCCACGTAAACGGTAAGTGTTTTGGCCCTTATTCCGTCCCTGGTTCGCACCGACTTCGATATTTCACCGAAGTCCTACAAATTTACACTCTAATTAGTAAAAAATTGATTTTAAAAAATGAACAATTAAATAGTTGAAAAAATCTCAAGCAGTCGATGCATATGCAATTTTTTTTAATTTGGGCTATTTTTTCGGAATACTGCAACGAGTTGTTATTTTTCTGTGTTCCGCTTATCTGATTATAGTTATTAATTATATCCATAAGCGCTAAATTAATTCGACATGAAAGGGCGGCTTCCTAACAGTTCGAATTTATGAATCAACCTGCTGATGACATTGATTTTCTTTGTGTTTTGCTACAATGCGTGTGACCTACATTCTGTCATTTCTTATTATTTGCGACAACTTCCTCATTGCGGACTTCGTTCATTTTAAGGTGTATAAAATCGCCCAAAAATTCAATTTGTTTAGATTCAATTCAATTTCTAGCTAGATAATGAAAAGCACAAACTAAAATTTGGAAAGAGCGCGATTTTCATTTAATTCGGTACAATTTTCCCTCGAAAAAAGCCGAATTTGCTTTAAACTATGTTACTGAAGCGAAAACTTCGCGCGTTAAGTGATTTTTGATGGTTGGTAAACTTGGAGTTTCGCGTGACCGTTACGCGTGATAGTAACGGTCACGTAATATGCTCTAATGTTAAAAGTATATGCGTTGTTAACCTTAGAGCATATTAAAGTGTATTTCATTTTCAATAAACATTTCATTATCAATAAATATTAGATTCGTCTCAACACGATACGAGCATCCATCAACTACAAATATAAAAATGGAGGTCAGTTTGATTGAATTTATTTTCTAATATTTCCAATATTAACTAACTTGTTTACTAATGTGAATTCGAACTGCAACACTACATATTTTCTAATTTTAAGTTTTCACTTCTATCGGCAACCTCCAAAAATGCCAATTTTTTTTATACAATTTGGACTTTTTCTTGAAATTTCCCTTTAAGATTTATATTTCATTTTTATAAATTTTAAGTTGCTCCTGCGCTTAGCAACACCATTTCTGATTAATTTTTACGAAAATATTTAGCGGCTAGCGCCCCCGCTTGTTCCTCTCCGCTCATTGTGCCGAAAATTTGATTAAATTTAATTCATTGAACATCCAACTTTTTGAATTAAACTTTTCCAAGATCGAGTATCAGAGTCGAGATTCCAGTATTAAAATAGGGCTCCAGCAAATCGAGATGCGACGCGGCATCGCATCGTCCATTAATACGCGAAAATCCTACGATCGTGCGAAATTTCAGAATGAAAATGGGACAATGTTAACGTGACAGAGCGAGGTCGCAGGTAATCGCGCTGTCGTTTCATACGCGCTGCAGATGTTCAATGAACTACGTGGAGGGGGCAATGTGAGAATCGATAAGAAGAAGTCGGTGGTGGGGGAAAGGAAAGCCCCATTTTGCGTGGGCGAACGTCTGGGGGGAAGACGCTGCCAGGTCGAATCTGATGCTTTGAATCCATCAAGTGGTCGAAACGGAAAATATCCCGATTTGAGCGGAAGGTAGTTGAGGAATCTTTGAGGGATTTTCTTTTATGTTTGTTTGTGTACGACATTTATTGGTCATTAGGAGAAAAATCTTTCGAATGCAGATTTGAATTTATTATTTAACATCTTTTACGTCTTGAATTGAACCTTTGTTGGTTTTTCGAAAGTTTGTATTAAACATAAAACGTATTTTAAAAAAAATGGACAATCTTCGAAACTGCCGACAGAAGTGAAAACAAAACTAGGAAATATGTAGTGTGGTTCGAACCCATACGAGTAAACAGATCAGAATATTGGAAATATTTGAAAATAAATTCTTCAAACTAACCTAAATTCTTATATTTGTAGTTTGGATGCTTGTGGTCGTGTGGAAACAAATCTAATATTTATTGACAATAAAATACACCATACATGCTCTAATGTTAACAGTGGAATATATTAGTGTATGTCGGTAACGCGTGATGGTCACTCGAAACCACAAATGAGGCTTTTAGTGCAAAAGTGGTATTTAAGATTTTTCTAATTTTCAACTTATTACAGTCAGAACATTGATATGTGTAAGTGCAACTGCCGACGGTGCAACACAAACCCAGGTTCAATATTTTTACTACTTAGCAGATGACAGCAATATTTCATATTTGCATTACATATTACAAATTAAACTTTTCTTTATCAATTTTCAATGTATATCCTATAGATTTACTTTGGCACAAAACGCTTCAAATATACCTCATATCCAAAACCGTCCAATGCGTCAAAAGAAGTTTTCATTTTAAAAAGGGTCTTTTTAAATTCACATCATCGTTTGGTATAAATTATAAAAATCTCACAACCGGTTCGTCCGAAATATCCCTTTATGAATTTATGAATTTTCCACTTTACATTACCATCGTAATAATTTCAATACACGAATTCTATAGATATTAATTAATAAATAAGAGCAATTTAACGAAACTTTTACAGTTAATTGAAACATTTTTCATGGATTTAATTTTCTACAGTCATAGATTTTGTACTCTTCGTGGATTCTATCGCGAACTGTCAAAAGTGTAAAATCGAAACTCGTTTTTGCGTTTTGTGTCGAAACCTGCTAAAATCGTTAAACTGCATATGTTTTGCGCTTGTGAATATAAATGAATTGTGAATGTGAATAATATTTAAATAAAAAGTATGGTAAAAAACTTGGAAATAAAATTATTGTGTCAAAAATCTGTGATCGATTTTAAATTGAACTACCGTCGATGGTGCAATAATTCGATCAAATGCGACTGATCGCTCTTCTCGGCTTCCGCAAGTAAACACCGCAGATAATTTGAAATCCGGGAATACAACAAGTGGTCGCGCCCACGGCTTACTATCCCGGAATTTACTCTCACATCAGCCGCTTGAAGTATCCCGACAATGGCACTTTTTAAAGCTCGGGGATATTACCATTGAGAGGCACTTCATTGTGAAAATTGAAAGTTTCATGGAGGTATAAAAGCGAAAAGTGACTTTTTAATTTTCTGTTTGATCCGTCACACGGCAAACATTAAAAATGAAGATGAAATTTAACAATTTGTCTGCAGTTCTAAAAATGTTTCTTTGATTCATAGAATACCGTCACCAAGATTGATCACGATCATAGATAATGACATGTTGGTGTTTGTACATTTGAACTACTTTATTGTTCGATGCTCTATTATTCTGTAATCATAGATTTATTAGTCAGTGGCGTGCATATTAAAACAAATAAATTTTATTACTTATTTAATTAATTAATTAATGAAACTTATGTTTTGTAAATGTTTAAATAATTGAACTGCTATTAACTTAAGTTACGTTTGCTTCAATAATTTCGTTATATTACCGCGCCAAAATATTTATATCAAACCGGCAACGAAAGCAATTTGGGAATAAAACGAATATTCTAAACAAAATATTTTAATTGAAACTAACGGTAAATACTTTTGTCTAATCCAGATTACACTAATGCCACCGTTTGCATCGTTATTTCTACCTGAAAAAACGTTTTGAAGTTATTTAAGGAAAAACACGTTTTGTTTCCTGGATAAATATGAAGGGATGTAGGAGAGACGAATAAGAACGACCATGAATACACGTGCGCCTTCAATGGAATTACCGTGCGTTTTAAATTTATTTTCTACGCTTTGAAACGACTGAAACTGACAACGTTGATTACTTTACGCTTATAAGCGTTTCCGTTGCTGTTTTCATCTTTTTAACATTCTAAACCTTGAAGTCGTTATTATCGACTTCAGCATTAATCAAGGGTACGTTGATCACTTTCATTTTTGGAAATCGGCGTGACGTATCCTTTTGTTCCTTTTAAACGAATTAAAAGTTACAGTTTGGAATTCAATAGCCGAAATTTCGAGAATCGAAGTTTCGAGGATCTTTTAAATTTCAGTTTCAAATATTTTCGTTATTTTGACTTTTCTCGAAACGAATTTAAACATAAATTTTGTTTTTTTTTATTTTGACTAAAACGAGAAAATACTTTTTAGTCTTCCCGAAAATTTGACTTTTTTCTCAAAACTTTAATTATTTTGTTTAAATTTGGGTTTGCGAAATTTGGGATTTTCTTAAAATTCAGAGTTTAATCTTGAAGTAGGAATACGTCCGGTGTAAAAAATTATCAGTTTTCGGTTTAAAATATTATAGAATTACTTCTTTGGTGCACATATGGCGTTAAAGCGGTTTTTGCTGGAATATTATTTGAGCGGCGATATTTCTTTAGTGGAAATTAGCTTTTAGTTTAAATTAGTAGAAAATGCATATTCGCGAAATCGTCTAGAGTAAAAGGAACATAAAATTTTTCTATTTCAAGTACACGTACACAAGTACATCTACGTAAGGTTAATTAAGGCGTATGAATATTACAAACTACAATTACCAAGTCCACAAAGTAATTCCGATTCTGTACATAATTTATCGAAACTACGCTGAAATTTGAGCTCTTCTAAAACTAATGGAAAAATCGATACCTACTCAAGTTATTATACATGCGAAAATTAATTAATTCGCATCAGGGGAAGTTTCCACTGCAAACAATCGCCTCAATCGAGTTTATTGCTTAAGCACCATTTTTAGCTTTAAAGGGTATTTTTTCCAGGAGCGGAAGGAGGCACGTTATTGGGAGTGATAGCGGGATTGGGAGCGCTGATGCTTGTCGTACTTCTTTACATTCGTAATAAAAAATGGTGGTGGAGCTCCGTCGGGGGTATGAGTTGTTGTGAGGATGCCTGCCCGCCCGTGTCTTCGAGACCTGTACCTGTGCCACCAGTGCCTGTTTCCACACCTGGACCACCTAAACACAAATTAGGTGAGTACGTGGGTGAATCACAAAAATGTCTTGATCAAGATTTAGATTTTAGTGTGACGTGGTGTGTCGAAGGACGTCTGTGGGTTAGCGTGTCTGTCATACGGGGGGCGGTGCATGCATTTTTTATTATCCGTCTATAGATAATATATAGATAATCGATTATTAAGGGAATGTCAAGGGTAAAGAGTAATCGATAAATGGTCAGCGTTGTAATTCTGTATCATTGTTGTCTTATTTTTCCATGATTACGCGTATCGGTTTACTTATGAAGACTGTAACGATCGTTTTTATCGCCCTTTACATCACGAAATTCATTTTATAACGATTTAATGCCAGTTGTGTTTCTCAAAATAATTAAATAAATTGGTTAAGCTGTGGCTGTGGCAACATCCGCAAAGTTCAGAATTTGTAAAGCACTAAACTAGTACTTTTTTAGGAATCCGTAAATCATTTTTAATTCCTTGTTACATCGATGGCATTGTATAGAGATGTAATAACATTATTAATCGATTAAAAAAACTGATACAACGATATTTTAGGAACTTTTTTTTTAAAGTTAAATCCACTCGTAAAGGGTGCCTCAAAGGAGTGCGAGTATGATGCGGAAACAAGGATAGATGGCGATGAACCGCCTTCCTAAACAAGGATAGGTTGTAATTTTTGGGGAAAATTTCTTTCGGTAACAAGTTCCATAGCTTGGAAGTTCTATAACAAAAAGAGTCTCCCTAGACAGAAGTCCTCACTGTGTCAAGCTGGACCGCCCAGGAATTTGCTGTCTTGTATGCCCCAAGAACGTTGCTCTTGGGGGAATCGATCCTATTAGTTCCTGCGAGCATCTTCCTTGATAGTACTTGTATTATGCGATATTTTTAAATCTTCAATAACAAGAAACGTAAATGATTAAATGAATTAAGTGATTACAAGCCACACTAAACGAATAAATAGGTGACAACAAAATCAAATTGAGAAGTGACTTTCTTTCATACAAAATATCAAATTTTTTTGTTCAGAGCTCAAATTTAACGAGTTAGAATTAGTTTAATTTTTTTTTCGAAATTTGAGGCTTTATTGGGCAAAAATCGTTTCAAATCGATTATTGAAAGTATTGTCCATCGCTAGCCACTACTTTTTCCCATCTTTTTGTCAATTTTCGGATTCCAGCTCTGAAGAACAGTTCGTCTTTTGATGCGATCCGTATATGGATCCATTTTTTTCGTTTCATCGTAAGAGGTTAAGTGCTAGTCAGCTAAGCCATGTGCCATCGATAGGAACAAGTAGTAATTGGACCGGGCAATATCTGGGGAATACGGCGGCTGCGGTAGAACATCCCATTTCAACGTTTCCAAGTACTTTTTGACGGATTTTGCGACATGAGAACGAGCGTTGTCATGTTGCAAAATGACTGTCGTACCGCTGCTCGAATTGCGGTTGTTTTTCCTTCAATGCCCAGCTCAAACGCATCAATTGTGTTCGGTAGAGGTCCCCGGTGATGGTTTCGTTCGGTTTGAGCAGCTCATAATAAATGACGCTCAGCTGATCCCACCAAATACAGAGCATGAGCTTGGATCCATGGATATTCGGTCTTGGCGTTGATGACGACGTGTGACCGGGGTATCCATAAGATTTTTTACGTTTGGCGTTACCGTAATGGATCCACTTTTCATCGCCAGTGACGATGCGATGTAAAAAACCTTTCCTTCGTTGACGCGCGAGCAGCTGTTCGTACGTCATAAGCCGCCTCTCCACGTCTCTCGGCTTCAGCTCGTATGGCACCTTGCTTCTGAATCGTACCCATGACTTTAAGACGTTTGCCGACTGTTGACAAGTCAACTCTCAATGATACGGACAATTCTTGGAGCGTTTGACACGGATCTTCGTCGAGTAACGCCTCCAATTCTTCGTCTTCAAACTTTTTCGGCTGACCGGGACGTTCCTTGTCATCGGTGTCAAAATCATCACTTTTGAAGCGTCGAAACCAGTACTCACATGTCGAAATCGATGGAGTATAACCCCCGTAAGCTTCGTCGAGTAGCAAACGACTCGCAACAGCAGTTTTCTTCAAATGGAAGCAGAACAATAAAGCTTCCCGCAAATTACGTTTATTGGGCACGAAAGTCGACATATTGAATGGTCTTGGAATGTATGTTGTTTACACTTGCGCAAGATGACACATACTGACAATCCAAGCTATAATATAGTGCTTTGGCGCGAATATAGTTTTGGAGTGCCCACATGCAACATACGTTTATAACGCCATCTCTTAGAAAACCTTTAAAACTAATTCCAACTCCTATACTAAATTTGAAGCGAAAAAAAAGAGAATTGCAATTTAAATTCGAAATTTTCAGAAAAAAGTCCAAGTTACAAAACAAAAACTAAATTAATTAATAAAAACATTCTCAACATTTCGATTTTTTCTAGAATTTTCGACATTTGAACGAAATTTTGAGAAAAAAAGTCGAATATTCAAATTTAAGTCAAGTTAATGTTAAAGTGGAATTTTTGAGAACTTTTTTTTGTATAAATTTCGCCCCTTTTTTTTTAAATTTTGACTTTCTTACAAGTTTTACTTTCGTTTTTTCTTAGAAATTTTGCATCTATGAGTAATTAAAATATTAATGATTTTAATTAACGTATTAATGATTTTAATGGTATATCGATGTTTTTAAAACGTCGAGGTATCTTTAACACTCCTACCGTGGTCCGGAATTCATTAAAAAAATCACAGTATTTTCGAATCTTTTTCGATTTTGAAGGTATTCTGTATTTCTCGAAGCTTGTTTCCACATCCTACCTGCGTTGCTTTGAAGGCAGAATAGGGTTATCCCAGAGACTAAATAGACTGAACCTAACACGGTAAGCAGTGAAAGCCTGGCGAAAGCCTAGCTCCATCTAGCTCGCAATGCCCTCTTATTATTTGGCAGACCTTTGCGAAGATAACATCGGTTTTTTTTTTAAGAAAATGGGCTGTAAATATGGGGAAGTGTATTGTGAATCATTGTTGAAACCTCAGTGAACACATTAGTGAAGGAAAATCAAGAGTTTCATTCTTTGGGTAGGTAAAAATAAAATATATAAATATTCAATTATCGGCGTGCGCGCGTCGCCATTTCACTGCAATCATGACGTGTTTACAGCACCGGCTTAACAATATTGTACACAGGCGTCGCGTATTGAAAGAAAATCATTTTACTATTAAACCAAGATGTCTTTGAAAATAGTTCTCCTGAACTTTTACCAAAAAGCACTTATAAAAATTATCCTATTGGTCCAAAAGCCCCTAATTCTAAAGTTTCATCTAAATCGTTAGAACCGTTACGCGGCAAGTTTCGTATTTATAAATTTTACTTAATCCGACCATATCAAAGAGTAGTGGAATGCACCTCCCCACTTCCCCGGATTTTAGCTTCAACTGTACGCATGAGACAACATTGAAACGTTCAGTCTATTTAGTCTCTGGAATTGAACATAAAAAAAATTAATACACATCGTAATAATGTAAATAAAAAAGATTGTTGGTTTCAGTGAAAACTTTTTCGTTCGACGCGGCGGATTCGAGTTCAGAGTCCGAAATGGGTACTTCTAAAGTACGACAGGGTACATCGTTTCCATCTGGCGCCACGGGGCCTTACTATCCCCCGAGGCCGATGCACGATCTCATCTCGTTGGTGGAAAAGGGAAAAGTCGGCGTCAGCAGCAACAGCTCCTGCTGCAGCTCGACGACTAGCTCGGTGGGGGAGAAACACGGCGTGCCCGCCACCAGGGTCACCGCACAAATAAACGACGGCATTCCAAGGTGAAACAAATCAACTTTTTAATGGTTTAATTTGGATATTTTTTAATACTTTTGTGTCTAGTGACCAATACTCCATACTCTATTCACCCAAGAGATATAGTTGGGTCATTCCCCCTCAAAAAAAAGAGAGGTTCACACGTTTGATGGAACGGACTGGTCCTTGGTTATCTTCAAAAATTGAAATACAGAAC
Organism: Dastarcus helophoroides; assembly: GCA_028583605.1. NCBI lineage: Eukaryota > Metazoa > Arthropoda > Insecta > Coleoptera > Bothrideridae > Dastarcus > Dastarcus helophoroides. The sequence continues at coordinate 233,090 of CM053330.1, forward strand.
TTGTCTCCTGAAACCAAGAAAGAGTAAAAAACACAACAAATGTTGCTCTCAAGCCTTTCGACAGCCAAGCTGTCATCTTCAGCGAGATACTTGACTTTCAGAAATTAAAATACAGATCTTATCCCCTTAAACCAAGAAAGATTAAAAAACACAAGAAAGGTTGCTCTAACGCGTTTCGATAACCAAGCTATCATCTTCAGAGCAACCTTTGTTGTGTTTTTTAATCTTTCTTGGTTTCAGGGGACAAGAGTCTGTATTTCAATTTTTGAAGATAACCAAGGACCAGTCCGTTTCACCAAAATTATAGTTTTAGAGTTCGATTTTTAATAAAAATCATTTCATTTTTGTATAGTTAAAATTTAAAAAAACGGTTCAAAAACATCAACTTACTAAAAATTATTTTATTTAATTCAAACGACATTTTTCAGGATTTCAACATTTTCCCAAAATTTTGACTCTTTCAGTGGCATTTTTTTAAAAATTTTCGATTTGGATTTTTTTAACATTTCGACACTTTTTCCTTTTTTCTTATTCTAAAAATTTCGAATTACAAGTTTGAACTTATTTAGAAAATTTCAAGTGTTTCAGTTTCGCCGATTTTAAACTTCTGACGTTTGACTTTTTTTTTTCAATTTCGACTTTCTACAAATTTTTGGAAATCCTATTTCTTAATTTTGTCCATACCGAAAAATTTGATTTTTTTGAAAATTTCGATCTTTAAATTTCGATATTTTTAAAAATGTTGACACAAAAATTTGACCCTTTTTTAAGTAGTTGGACCTTTTTACTGCAAAGTTTCTGCTTTTTTTTTGTATATTTTGTTATTTTAAAATGCTTTTATAGAATTTTTAACTTTTTCAAAATTTTTACGTTTTTTTTTGAAGATTTCGTCTCTTACTTAATTTTTTTTTGTTTTCAAAATAAATCATTTTTGGGTGTTTTATAAAAGTTTTAACTATTTTCTAAATTTCACTACAATTTAAAAAAAAAGAGTCGATTTTTTTTCTGAAGATTTCGAAAACTGAAATACAAATGTTGTCCCCTGAAACCAAGAAATATTTAAAAACTCAATAAATGTTGTTTTAACGCGTTTTGATAGCCAATTTATCATCTTCGGAGAGATTAAAATACAAAACTTGTCCTCTAACACCAAGGAAGATTAAAAAACACAATAAAGGTTGCTCTAACGCGTTTCGACGGTCGAGCTGTCATCTTCAGAGAGATACTATCAGTATCTTAGCGCGTTAGAGCAACGTTTGTTGTGTTTTTGAATCTTTCTTGGTTCCAGTGGACAATATTTGTATTTCAATTTTTGAAGATAACCAAGGACCAGTCCGTTCCACCAAACGTTACTCTTTTAACGGAAAACGAACAACAAAAAAGCATTTAAATTAACCTTCTCCTTTTCTACGAGCAATCGTTTCATTCCCAAATATAGTGTAAAATAATGTGACATTTGTCACGTTTTATCGAGTGTTGCAGCCCACATTCATGCACCTACGCTATCAATTTTTTTCCCTCAAAGTCCTCGGAACATTAATAATGAATTTAGGTCACAAAAAACCGTTTAATGATTCAAGGGGATTAGACTAATTGCATCAACGATAACCCTATTAGAAGTACAAAAACGAAGATGAAACGTTTGATTCTATCCCACTTAATATTGAGTGTACAAGAAGTCATAGGATGGGATATTATCGGCTTATTTCATAAGGATCATGCAATAAGGCGCATTAGCCGCTGTCGCCTGTTCACGACCCTTAACCTTTGCAACAACTATTCTAGTAACGCTTTTTTCCCGACGAGGTGAAAACAAGTGCACACGACTCCCGCTTCAATTGAGATTTTAGTTAACAAAAAGTCAATAAAAACGAAATCTCCGTATGTATTTTCTTTTAATATTACGTCAAATTTGGTGGAACGGACTGGTCCTTGGTTATCTTCAATCATGCCCCATGAAACCAAGAAAAAACACAACAGAGTTTGCTATAACGCGTTTCGATAGCCAAGCTATTATCTATGGTAGAGAGATACTACAGAAATACTACTAGAAAGTTGAAATACAGAACTTGTCCTCCTGAAACCAAGAAAGATTAAAAAACACAACAAAGGTTGCTCTAACGTGTTTCGACAGTCAAGCTGTTAACGAAACGCGTTAGAGCAACCTTTGTTGTGTTTTTTAATCTTTCCTTGTTTCAGGGAACAAGATTTGTATTTCAACGTCAAATTTAACAAACATTTCGATCAGAGACTGTTTTCGGCAGCAAGATACCTAACGTGCGTAGGAAATAAACTTCTCCGACCCCGCGGCGGAATTTAATTAAAAAATTCCCAACTTCCATTTTTTTTTTAAATCTATTTGAGGTCGAAAACCTCAAAGGTCGTAATCCCTTTTCATCTCGCAAAAAGGACGTATTAATCGGACGCGTCCGGTCAAGTAAAAAGGCAAAGGTGAGGGAAATTCATCGGAGCGCGTTATATTTTATTATCAGCAATCGACATTCCGGCAGGTGAACTTCAAAGGGGCATTTTTATTTTCAATTTAGATGCGAACGACGACTAACGACCAGTTGATTCCGAACGACAACCAAAATCACAACGTCTTTCGCGTTCGAGTTACGTTCGTACGTTTGAAATGGACGCTGTTGTCGCTTTATTCAAAAACGCCGACGTAACGTCGAAAAGATGTTAGGAAAAATGTTGTACGATTCTGGTGGAAGTTTTATATGTTTCGTTACGTTCACATGACAAAATTGAGAAAACTTTCTAAAGCGTGACTAGTCTTTAAATTTGAATACGTCCGGGAAAGGTCGTGGCAAGAAAACTTCAAAAAAAAAAGTTGTAGTGTGACAAGATTCAACAATTTTCGGATTCATGAGGTAAATTTGATCGTAGACGACGTACATATAATTTGATTCGCTGGACGGTGGCATTTTGACGTAATTTATGTAATACATCGACTCAAAAAAGTTGCCTTGACTACGAAAGTAGTTTTGAGCCTAAAATATTGTTACGAGTTTATTGGTTCGAATTGATTAACACGTGAATTGAACAATACCTACTTTATTACCAAACTCAACTCGAATCACTACAACTGAATAATTAGCCCACTTATTGACTTCTAACTGCTAACTCACTACTTAACTACACTGACTCTAACTGACTTCTCGAGGTTCTTTGGTAGTTTAACGCGGTTTCGAAACTTTCGTTCCTTTGACCGCCGTTTTTTAGTGAACATTACTGTGGTGATGAGGGAGAGCTGGTCGCCTTATATAGTTTTGGCCTCCAGGTTCTAGAACAATTTAGCAGATAAGGCTTATCTTTTGCCGAAATTTCGGGAACGCTTATTTGCCATTTGTTTCGTTATCGCGACCGCTTTCCCCTTATCAGATCATTCTAGAAACTTTTCTAATGTACTAAATTCTACAATTCTGTTATAAATTCTATTCCATCTATTTACATTGCGTTACAATATATAGGGATGAATTCTTCATGGTGGACTCTTATTAATCGGAAATATTATGGGATGAAGTTCGAGAATAATACTAATTGGCAGGGTATTTCAAATTAAAATTTTCATCACGTTATCATTTCCTACCGTTGTTGCTTTAATTTCTGATAAGTTATCACGTTGGATAATTAAACCTGAATAGTTGGAGCGAGCCGACAATGCTTAATTAAGTGGTTAAAGAAAATGTAACACTTTCCAAATCTTTCGACATTGTACGTTACAGGTTACAGTTAAAATATTGTCCCAAAATAATTTGCTTGTTTGTCATGAAGGATAATGTTGCAGTATTTACGAAGTATATTTTGCAAATGGTGCACTTCCAACGAATTTCATTTGAATGACAGGTAATCTAATACTACTTTTTCCAGAGATTATAACTGTTTCATAAGAGGTTTTATTGTTCTTTTTAATTTTATTGATTGAATTTCATAAGTTAAATATTTACGTATAATTTCAAATTTTCTCATCGCCTTCCATTAGTCTTATAAATTCTATTTATTTTCAGGAAACTTTCGGCAGATTTAAGAGAAACCAAAATCGACAATCAAGGAATCGACTACCATAAATCGCAAACGTCGCCTACTCTCGATCAGACTGACATAAACCGAAACAGAGACGTAAGTTTCAAATACTCTAACTTGCATATTTCACTTTTTTCCCATTTTTGATCATTCTAAAAATTGTTGTGTTTACAGCGCATTGAAATTTGAGTAAATACATTCAATATATTTGAGTAAATACAATGTTAAAACTTTGAGAAGCTAAAAGTGTACGTCCTTATTTTGAGGTCATAAAATGTACGTAAATGGTAGGGAATGGAAAGAACTTCTACTAGAAAAAATTACAAGAATAATCGCCTAGCAAGCACTAACGTCTGTATTGTGAGAATTTTATTAAATTATTTTTCAATAAATCAAATTTAATCAATCACATCGATTCACAATCACAATAATCTGAATAATCCGTTAATAATTGTAACCTATAAATAAGCATACATACGAACTGACGGAGATGCATGTCATCTTTCAACGGCAAAATTTGATTATAATAATATGACCTGGAAGCCATGGACATAATAATATGAATAGTAACAGTTTGAAAAAATAAGAAATATCACTATCTTTAAAAATTGAAATACAAATATTGACCCCTGAAACCAAGAAAGATTAAAAAACACAACAGAGGTTGCTCTAACGCATTTCGATAGCCAAGCTATCATCTTCCGAGATCAGTATGTCTTTGGAAATGATAGCTTGGCTATTGATACGCGTTAGAGCAACCTCTGTTGTGTTTTTTAATCTTTCTTGGTTTCAGAGGACAAGATTTGTATTTCAATTTTTAAAGATAGTGATATTTCTTATTTTTATCAAGGACCAGTCCTACCAGTCGTACACCAGATAGTTCTTCCAAAATCATTATCTTTGTTTAAAGAAAGATCTCTTGAAAGTAACACGTTAAAGATTGATATATATTTCCAAAATTATCCAAAATTATCCAAAATTATCCAAAATATAACTAGTTTTATCGTAAAGAATTGAAATTGGTGTGTTACATGATAACAATTGATAATATTTCGCTCCCACCAAATTCATTTCACTGCGATCGACTCCACGTACAAACATTTTTGTTATACGTCTCCAATTTATGCATTATGCGTGGATTTTTTTAATCGTCGTTTTGCCATTGCAGTGTATCGTGGTGATGAACACCGAGGCGGAAGAGAGAAGCGATCTGATTTCCTGCATCGGTTCGGAGCCTGAAACGCAGTTGGTCAGCAAGTGCGGACATTTGGAAATCGCTCTTCTGTACGACGCGCCCATGCGGAAAATGACCGTCCATGTGCTGCAAGCGCGCGACATACCCAGCCGAGATCGTGGTCAACCCACACACACGCAGGTACACCCCTCAAACCCCCGTTTATTGCTTTATAATTAGCCCCTTTTGCGCGAATGCATTGTATGCGTCATTGTCTTTCGCCGGCTATTTTTATAACATGCACATATCGATTTGATAATGAAACGATATAACACTCAATTCAAAAAGTTCATAGGATGACACATAGACGGCGTTACTAGAATTTTTTCCATATGATTTTTATTTAGTATTAATCTTCAAACGAAACGTGTATAAATTTGACAGCAATCTGACTATTGATTCGTGAGTTGTAGCATTTTGTGTGAAGCAACTTTTGTTATTGAAAAAAAAATGGAAAAAAGTGAATTTCGAGTTTTAATAAAGCATTGCTTTTTGATGAAAAAAATACAGTGGAAACCAAACAATGGCTTGATAAACATTACCCGAAGTCTGCTCCATCGAGACAAATGGTAGAGAAGTGGATTGCTGAATTTAACCGTGGTCGTACCAGCACAAATGATGTAGAGCGCAGCTGGACGCCCAAATGATGCTGTTATTCCAGAAAACATAAAAAAATCCACAAATTGGTTATGAACGATCGCAAATTAAAGCTGCACGAGCTAGCTGACATTGTAAAGATATCAGATGGTAGTGTTTTTACCATTTTACACGAACGTTTGGGTATGCGAAAGCTCTATGCAAAGTGGGTGCCGCGTTAGCTCGCAGTCGACCAAAAACAACGAATCGATGCTTCAGAGGAACGTTTGGCGCTGTTAAACCGCAATAAAATGGAATTCTATCGTCGATATGTGACAATGGATGAGACATGGCTTCACTATTACACACCAAAATCCAAAAGACAGTCAGCTGAGTGGACAGCAGTCGACGAACCGAATCCAAAGCGTGCAAAGACGCAACAGTCGGCCGGTAAGGCTTCTGTATTTTTGGATGCGAACGGAATAATATTCATCGACTATCTCCAAAAAGGAACCACCATCAACAGCGACTATTACTGTGCACTTTTGGATCGATTGAAGGCTGAAATCGCAAAGAAACGGCCACATTTGCAAAAGAAAATAAGTGTTGTTTCACCAAGACAATGCACCGCGTCACAAATCGATGAAAACGATGGCAAAATTGAATGAATTGGGCTTCGAATTGCTTACCCATCCACCGTATTCTCCAGATTAAGCCCCCGGCGACTTTTTCCTGTTTTCAGATCTCAAGAGAATGCTTGTTGGAAAGAAATTTAAGTCCAATGATGAAGTAATCGCTTGAAACTGAGGCCTATTTTGATGTGAAAGAGAAATCGTACTACAAACGTGGTATCGAAAAGTTGGAAAATCGCTATACTCGTTGTATCAGCCTCGAAGGCAACTGTGTTGAATAATAAAATCGAGTTTTGTCAAAATTTTGTTTTTTTCTTATTTATCTTAGGGACTTATTGAATGACCTGATAAAATAAATGTTTGTAGGCACAAGTTAAAAAATTATAAATTTGTTTCGGTTACTTTTAAGTGAGAGGAATTTTTTTTACGTTCAATCCTCTCGCATAGGATAACCCTATTATGCTGTAGCGATGTTGGTTCGATTAGAACAGAAAAATCACATTATATTTTAAACATTATATTAACTAGGAATAATAACAAAAATGGACTAACCACATTCAAAGCCCCAACAGAACTAATTCTCGTTGAATTTTTCTTCTCCACTTTCCTAAAAGTGGGGGTTCTGATGTTTTCTAGAAATAATGTTAATGGCCTTCGGGGTAATTACATTTCTCAAAACTCTAATGATATTTGTAAGAAAGATCGTAAAATCCCAATGACGATAAGGTCATTAGGACGTAATGATAATACTGTAACGCAATGTAAATAGATGTAATAGAATTTAGAATAGAATTGTATAATTTAGTAAATAAAAAAAGTTTCTAGAAGGTTCTGATAAGGGGAAAGCGGCCCCGATAACGAAACAAATGGCAGATAAGCAGTTCCAGAAATTTCGGCAAACGATAAGCCTTATCTGCCGAAAATTCTGGAAGCCGGGGGCCAAAACTATAAAAAGGCGGTCAGCTTTCCCTCGAGTCAGTCAGTTAGAATTAGTGCAATTAGTGAGTTAGTAGAAGTGAGTTAATTGTCAATTGTGGGGATCCAAGTTGAGTTCAGTAATAAAGTGAGTCTTATTCGATTAGTGTAATCAATCGAACCGATAAGCCCGTAACAATACTGTTTACGCCGATACATTATTCCTAGAAGGTACGCTACAATGCCTTCAAAGCATCGTGACTAGGATGTGGAAACAAAGATAGATGGCGAATAAACGATAAACCTGATTTTTTTATTATTTATACTATTTTATTTACAGGTGAGGTTGATACTGCTTCCAAGTAAAAAACAGAAGCATAAGACGAAAATTAGGTCTGGGGAAAATCCGCAGTATATGGAAAGTTTTCTGTTTCATCGAGTCAATCCAGGTAAAAATTTAACACTTTGTTTAAACAAAGGCTCGAACTATTATTACTAAAATCTGTGATGTGGTGGAGTACAAAAAAAAGTAGAAAATACGCGAATTCGCACCCCAAAGCCCTCAGAATAATAAGGGGAAATTAGTTATTGATGTGGTCAATAAAATTTCGAGAATTCTTTTAAACAAAAACGAATTATGTTGTCAATTTAGGAAGCACATGAATTCGCCAACTAAATTTAGAAGCATTCTATGGTATGTAATTCTTTTTTACACAATCATCTGCAAAGACTAAATCTTGTATGCGATGGATGTGATTGGGAAACGAAAATGCAAGCAAATGAGGATTAACTTGTATTAAATTACCAACTTCAGCATAAATTGATAAACAAATCTTGTTTCCTGAAACCAAAAGTTTGGTGGAACGGACTGGTCCTTGGTAATCTTCAAAAATTGAAATACAGAGCTTGTCCCCTGAAACCAAGAAAGATTAAAAAAACATAACAGAGAACAGAGGTTGCTCTAACGCGTTTCGACGGCCAAGCTGTCATCTTCAAGAGAGATACTATGTATCTCAGGTTTTAGGTGACAATGTTCTGTATATCAATCTCTGAAACCAAGACTAAAAAATGCAACAAAAGTTGTACGCGTTGGAGCAACTTTTGTTGTATTTTTTTAGTCTTGGTTGCAAAGGACAAGATTTGTAAATCAGTTTTTGAAGATAACCAAATCCAAAGAAGGTTTCACCCCTTTACCACATCGGCAATTAAATAAATAATTACGCAATTATTTATTTAATTGCCAATGTGGTAAAGGGGTGAAACCTTCTTTGAATTTAATCACAAGCCACAGTGTTTAGTTGAGTGCTTTAGAGAAGATAACCAAAGACAAAAAAAAACATAACTAACACTAATAAAATTTGACACTCAAATTAACTGCTTCTCCCGTCAATCCTCAGAGGACGTCAATTCGATGGGCATCAGACTGAGACTCTACGGTTGCGAGCGTATGAGAAAAGAGCGCCTCATCGGCGAGGCCGTCGTCAGTTTCGCCCACATCAACCTCGAATTGGAGAACAACTTTTGGCTAAACTTGGAGCCGCGCGCCAACACGACAGTGAGTAGCTATTGCGCCACCTGTGACGATATCATCCTTTCCGGTGGTGTGTTGCAGCTGAGCGGTTGCGCCGGCGATCTCACGAGCTTAGCGCGATCCGACAGCACCGGATCCACACACTCCATGCAGCACGGCGGCGTGCCCGAATTGCTCTTAGGGTTTGTGTTACAACGCCACCACCGGCAGATTGAGCGTCGAAGTGGTGAAAGGGTCTCACTTTAGGTAAGGATTTTGGGAGACTCGAGGGCTTTGTACAAAGCGATTGTCTTGTTTAGGAATTTATCGCTGAATCGAGCTCCGGATACATACGTAAAATTAAACTTGGTTAGCAGCACGGGACAAGAACTGGCGCACAGTAAAACGACAGTGCGACGAGGTCAACCGAATCCACTTTTTAAAGAAACTTTTATATTTCAAGTAAGTGTAACAAGATCTTCGGCAGGAGTATTTATCAAGCTCGAGTTAGGTGGATATGCCAAACCGATGAGGTCTAACTAGATCTGTAATCGGTTCCCAAACTCTGATAAATGGTCTGTGCAGTTAGAAATATATTTAAGTAAATGTAGTCTTAAATTTCTACTAAATTCAGTTGACAATAATCGCTTCTGTTGTAGGTAGCTCTGTTTCAATTGGCCGACGTCACACTGATGATATCGGTTTACAACAGAAAAGGCGTCACGAAGAAAAAAGAAATGGTCGGTTGGTTCAGTCTAGGTTTGAATTCGAGTGGCGCCGAAGAGCTGTCCCATTGGATGGACATGAAGGAGTTCCAACAAGAGCAAATTCTACGGTGGCACGTTTTGGTGCAGTCATAGCCACCACAGCAACATATCGTCTTGAGTTGTGTTCTGCAGATACTCTAGGAGTAAAGTCTGCATAACTCTCAGCGAACAATTTCATCGATAGTTATGTGAACGATGAAAAGAGAGAGGAAAGGGGGGGTGCGTGGTAAATATTCATTTGAATTACTTGTCAACGCAATTTTGAAGCTCATCATAATGCTGTTGTTCAATTAAATTGAACCAAATTCGCTGTTCTAATATAAGCTAATACTAACATTGTTTAGATTATTTGACAAGTAACTTAAAATATGATATTTATATAAATAACGTTTTATAATTTTTAATCCTCTGGCGCGGTTTATCATTAAAAGCAGTTTTGTAATTAACGCTTTAATGGCGCCATCCCTTTTTTCTTTGAAAATCCATGGGAATTTTAATACGTCTGTATGATTGATGATAATATTCGGGAATAGAAACTTACTCGACTATCCTTTAAGTATTATCTTGATATCGAAACAAGTAAAAATTCTAATGCACAGACCAATAGGTTTGAACATTTATCAGATTACAGAGTTTGGAAACCAAAAACCAGTTTTGTTAAAGTTATAAAAAGAATTACGGGAGTAGAGGTAGCTGTATACTCTGCAACGTTTATTCGCTCAAGTTAATAATTAGTCAACAGTGCCATTGAGGCTAGCTGAAGTAACCCCAAAGAGGAGTACCTCAAAACTGTTTTGACTAATATTTTATTGAAAATTTTGGGGATTAGACAAGAACATCAACATATATAATTGAAGTAATCCAGATAAGAAACGCGGCTGATTGTTAAAACTGATTGATCTAATAATTAAATTTTTATTAAGCAGTAATCCACCAAAAAAGCAGTAATCTAACTGCACCTTCATTCATAATCTTTTTAAAGAGTATCAATTCTCTTTGTGATTTTTATGGGAATCTTCGTGTCCTATCGCTTTTCTCCATTCTCTACTTCGATTTTCACGGACCCTTTACCAATTTCTATTATAACTAGTAAACAAAAAATACCTTCATTAATCTAAAACTTCGAAAATCCAAATCCGTTAAAAACGAATTTGCGGAGAGTGTTTAAAAGTGTGAATTTCAGCGAAGAAATTCACTTCTACCCGGTCGATCGAGCGTTTTATTTTGTCCTAAATTTCATCCACCTACCCCAAAGATTCGTTTCAAATAAAAAATACGATCGGGGACGGTCGCGTAAGTTTCCAAGTTCCCTAACATCACCCGATTCAAAGACTCCGCGTTATTTTTCATGACCCCGATGTACATATTACGCTGAACTTATCTTTGCCTTATTGTATTTACGCATACTTTCTGGTGGAACGGACTTGAAACTCCCGTGAACCATTCCATTGAGTAATTTCATTGTGATATTTTGATCGAATTTTTAATTCAACTTGATGCAGATCAAAACCGCGAGGCTTGTCGACGTGTACGTTCGACGGGCGGCGCCGCTCGCCCGCGGGTCGGGCGCGTATCAAAACGTTTTTATCGAGCACAAATTAAATATAAGCTTTTGATCGTAGTCGATTGTAAGATATGTAGAGAGTGTAGGGATGGGTATTTGGGTACTTTTATAAAAGTTGTTCTCGCGGCGAGGTCTTAAAAAGGCTTCCGTATGCGACGATGTTTATCTAACAGATTTTTATACTGAGCGTTTACGATTTTCAAAAATTGATCGAAATAAGACACTTGGATTTACGTCTTATTTACTTGTGGAGCAATTTTTGAAATAACTAGCATAAAATGCTTAGCTTTTAAGGATTTAACGATTATGATTTAATTTGATAACCAAGGCTTCCACGGCCAGAGTCAGTACAGGATATACTTCTTCCAGGATTGGACCGTGTCAAAGAACTACTAAAAGTGTCGTTGAACACTTTTAGTAGTGTTCAACAACACTTTTAGTAGTTCTTTGACACGGTCCAATCCCGGAAGAAGTATATCCTGTATGATTTAATTTAAAGAGATATATATCGATGTTAAGTTTATTATTCATCACATTATATATATTTTATGAGAAAGTGTTTATTGTAGTTTAATTTTAAAATAAGTGGTATTTGTGTTATTTGATTAAACTTGCAACATTTCGTAAATTAATATAATAGTCAATTTAATGTGTTCATAAAAATATGAAAATGAGACATTACATTAATAATAATTGTAATAAGATTGGCCGTGATACATGTGATTTTATATAAAAAAAAATTATTCCTCCAAAGGATATACTCTCTTATGATATTGTTATATGTTTCACTAGCGTAATGTTACGATATCTTTAAAAATTCCTCTAAATGCTGTTAAAACTTTTTGATAATTTAATGTTTAAGGATAATTAATGTATTTACAATATCTAAATATATTGTAAATAATCTATTATTAAAACCTTGTAAATTAGTTAAAATTTGGCTGAATGCTGTTCAAATTATAAAATGCCTCATATGGATCAAAATGATTAAATTTTTAATAAAACTGTTATGTGGACTAAACCACAATCTAAAATACCATTTGAAAATGTAAACCAGACTAACGAATTTAATTTGAATTTGGAGACTAATATCCCACCTGGTTTACCTTTGCAACTACTGTCTACAGGGACATTCTGACAAAACAGTTTTTAATTTTAATCAATATCGAGGCTGAATTACGACACAACTGTGAGTTGTATTGGTTAAACGGACCATGTTATTTGTACAAACACAAATTGGTCCATAGATACATGCTCCCATCCCTAGCATATGAGATATAATGCAAGATTGCCTTCGAATCCCTAATATTTCAAAAAATATATTAGAAAAATAGTTTTCATACTTCACCATTTTGTTACCGAGCTGCTAAGAAAATAATTTTCAATCTAGATGCCTCCGCATTTTAATATGTCCAGATTTGCAACTTTTCTAACAATTCAAACATGTTTTATTATCGGGTTATTTTTTACGAGCATTTGTATTGTAAAAGTGCACAGCTGAACACAAAATGCACAATAGTCTATGTAACTTTTTAAAATGTGTATTTAACATATTTTGTACAAATAAATTTTAACTATTCATGTCAAATTGATGAATTATTTCGTCAGAAAATTCCCCACCTCAAAGGCGTCATCTGCATAACATTTTGAAATGAATGATGCATGTTTTAGGTTTTATTGGAAGAAATCGAAAGTCCTAATTAAAAATGTACATTACAGTTTTGACCAAAGAAAACACAGATTAGTTCGTTAGAAAAAAAAGTTCATATTAAGCAGGTGTATTATAAATGGACATAATTTCATATCAGCAAGAGAACATTACCAAAAAAAACTGATACAAAATTTTGTACTTAAATCAAGAAACAATGAAATCATATAATTTATTTATCTTAGATTAAAATATACAATAAAATGTGAAATTTACTAACTTTTAGTACTAAAAACATGTCAGCTGCAATAATAAACGTTCTATTCTATTTCACAATGATCGTAGTAGCTTCTTAAAGGGACGACTTATTACATATACCACACACTTTCCCATAATATTCCGGTTGAGTTAAACATTCAATTAGAAATTTGCCAAGGTCGTGCTTACTAATCACTCTGCCTGGTGAGGAATCGTATTGTATTTGATAACCTGTGGCTGGCATATCTAAAAATGAGATAAAATTCACTACGTTATCCTGAATTTTTCAATAGAACGCCAATAAACAATCAAATTTATTTTTATCCGCGTTTTATTGGCTCTTTCTTTAGCAGTTTCTCCTTTCACAATTGTAAATTTCAGTAACCTTCTCTTAAGAATTGGCAATCTGTTAAGAATTGGCAATCTGTTAAGAATTGGCAATCTGTTAAGGATTAGCAATCTGTTATAGACTGCCCCAAGCAGCGATTGTGTTGGATCTTGGTTTGTCAATCGCTGTTTGTGACTCAACACTGAAAAACACTTAAAACTATCTTAAAATTTAAACGACGTAAAAACTAACGCAATCGCTGCTCGGAGCAATCTACTAACAGATTGTCGATCCTTAACAGAAGGTTACTGAAATTTAGAATTGTGAAAGGAGTAACTGGCAAAGAAAATGGCAATAAAACATGACTAGAAATATTAATACTGAGCAAAGAAAATAAAGAGAATAATCAAATTTATATTAAAAGATGAAACAACTATACATATCCAATTGTTTGCTCATTAACTGTTGATAAGTCACCTCTTACATGACAACAACACTTCATCGCAGCAGTTAAATTAAACTCAATTTATAAAACCGATTCAACTCGAGTTAAAACGACTAAATAAATTTTATAAAATATTAAATTGTATGTGGAAATACAGGATATATTTCTTACGAAATAGGACCATGTCAAAGAACTACTAAAAGTGTTCGACATATGCGGAAATGGTAACTTCCTTTCATGTATTTGTGCCTTTGGATACAAACTATTTAAAACCAGCTACAATCTAGTGATAATCACATATAAAAAGCTAGCTTCCAATAAGGATTAAAACTTAAGAGAATACTACAAATGCAAATTAGTACTCTAGAAACTACATATCAAAGTAAAATTACCTCCAATGTGAGGGGGAAGCACAGCAATATATTTCAAATTCGACTCCTTTATCAAGTCGAACTGTCTTTGATGATCACTATTCAAATCCCTGAATCTTTCGGGCACCTTATCCAAACTATAAAACAAGAAAGCCGACAAACAAATAGATATGATCTCCACTCCTAACTCCTTCATAGCCCTGATTATATTTTTAGTGCCCTCGCTCAAATCCGTGGTAGGTTGGAGGTCGTTTCGCGTCCCTAAAACCACCACCACCGCCGTAACGTTCTTAATGGCATTTAAAACGTCCGTATAATTCAATACGTCCCCTTTTACCACTTCGACGCTATTTCTTAAGTGATCGGGCAGTTTATTGGGATCCCTAACGAAAGCTCTAACGTTGAGCCCTTAAAAAACTGAGGTTAATAAAGCGCTCAAGCTGAATTAAACTGTGGGTGAACGAAAGTGTGAAAATACCTTTGTTTACGGCAGCTTCGACGGCACAGATGCCGGTCATTCCGGTAGAACCGAATATTACGACTTTTTCCATCTTTTAATCGCTCGGCGTCAGAGCTAGCGATGTAATTGGGCGCTGTCGGGCGAATTTATTCGCATTCGTTGATACGATAATCGTCTTAATAATCGCAATTGTACTCGGACAAGATTGTATTGTCAAAGATAAAATCAAAACTCAAAGACAAGATATCAAAACTGTCAGAAAAAAGTGTAAATATTGACAGTTAAGTAAACAGTTTGTTTTGAAGTTTGACAAACAATCGTACCATCCTGATTAATTGAAGACTGACAAATTAATAGAAATAAAAACACTATAATTTAAAATTACATCAGTGGCGTTTCTTTTTTTAGGGGGCTATTTATGGGGGTTTGTACTTTATCGTCTGTTATATTGAATATAGGTATATATCATATTATATAATTGTTAGCTATGCTTAATTAAATAGGTTATAATTATTACTTTTAATGGACAGGTTTTTAAAACCACATAAAGATATTTCAGTTCAATGTCCGAAATATTTCTAATTTTTTGAATAAATATTCTAAAATGTTCCTGTTTTACACCAAAAACTCTAAATCGAAACGTAAATCTATTTATATTTATCTATATGTTACATAACAAAATGATAATTTTGTGCTCAATTATAGCGTTCATTTGACAAGTTAAAATTAATTAAGACGGTTCATAGCCCTCTATGAACCTGGTTCATAGCCCTCTAGCTTTAAAAACGAATTGGTAGGTAAAAACATGTTTTCAATTATTGCAAAATCACGTACGTCATTTGTATTCGGAAAATTGTAAAAGATGCAAAAATGTGGTAGGCATAATTTCCATTTAAAAAAATCATAATTATAAATTTGTATCACTTTCGGCGAAACTGGCAGAAAGATCACTTAAATGTCAAAAATTGACGCTTCATAAATTGGTTGTAACTTTATTTATATAAATAAAAAAATAGGGGCTGCATCGTGAGGCCGATACGAGACTTTAACACATTTTAAGTCCTCGTAACGTATATTCAAAGATATTTTGAAAAACACTTAGGCAAACAGTTCCACTTCACTTTAGACACTTTTTCATGTAAGTTTTCTTGCTGACGACTTTATTTGTCACGGGTGGAAGCGGCGGAGGCGGCGGGGTATTCAAGTTGTCGCCTCCACTCTTATTAAATTCTTTTCCTAATTTCGTTTATTGCATTACTCCTTTTGTTTTCGACGTAACTGCCATAAATCGAAATAGGCTGACACACGCTATAACCCAGTTTCCTGTAGAAATCTTCTTGACCTTGGGTCGATAAAAATACGATATTCAACCTTAGAGTTTCCTTGCAATATTCCTCGGCTTTTCGCATCAATAATTTGCCGTAGCCGCGGCCTCTGAGATCTTTGGCGATAACGACGGATTCTAGAAAGCAGGCTTCTCTTTCGCTAGGGATCGGGGACAATTTTAAATGCCCTATTAACGTGCTACCTTTTAAAAGAATTAAATTGGTCGGTAGGTTATCTTTGGAGCCTTCCAAACTTCGAAGTCTTGCTGTGTCGCTCCTTTTCCATTCGCTGTTTATCAAGTCGCAACATGCCGACATATATTCGGGCTTCTTGTGAATGGGTACCACCGTAAGGGACATCTGGGGAAAATCTAGATTAAATTGTTTTGTAGTGAAATTTAATATTTTTTTATTTTTGAAACTTCGAACGTTAATAAAATTTGTTTTCAATTTTTCTATAATCTCGAGCGTAAATTTGTTATTTCAACTCAATTTTTTAAATGTTGAACCTTATCTCAAAATTTCTATTAATTTTTTGAAAATTTCGATTGTAATATTGACAACATGAACATTGTTTTTTAGAATTTTCGAATTTAAAGGTACAAGATTGAATCGAAACGTAAAAGTTTGATTTTTTCCAACAATATGGTTACTTTTTTTTCGGAGTAATTCACATTTGGTTACCGTATGAGTGTAATGCTGGTACCCCGGCGCCCCTAAGCTGGGGACGCCGTTGGTGCCGATGTGTCAAATCAAAGTCAAAGACTCGTAAAAAACCTGAATTTTCTAAATTATAGGGAAGATATTACTTATTATTGTTATAAAATACCTGTTATGATTGAGAGCGATATTAAAATTCAATTTCGTAGCATTAAATATAGGCATATAAGAGTAAAGTCCATTAAATGGTTGATTTTGTCAAATAATTTGAAGGTATTCTGTGGTCAAATCTAGTGTCAGACTGTCAGATCTATGGTCAAATCATATATGTAATTACGTATATGGGTCAAATATAATGCATCAAACACAATTGATAAGAAGAAGATAACCTAATATTTTTACGGCCATTATATATATATATATAAAATAGAGTTCTCTGTATATAAATAAAACCTTTGTTGGCTAATTAGTATTTAATGCAGTAATCACCACTATATTTCATAGAAAGAAAACAACCAGCCGATAATTTTTCGTTTAATTTCTTGTTGAAGCTCCTACTACTAGTTATCAAAGTAGCGAATTTCCAAATAATACGACTTTAAATATATTCATCGAAGGTATGTTGTTTATCACATTTAGCTACTTACTCCGTTAAAATAAAGTATGTTTGCCTTAATAACGTAATTTTTAACTATATCAGAGCACGAAACTTGCCAAAAATAGATTTTTAACTTAATACCAGTGTACATGAAAACTTAACCTCAAAGTAACACTTTATTACAATAATAACGATTATCCTTAGATAATACAATCAAAAATTCCATCATTGCGTATTACTTTAAAAGCGTTTAATATTTGTTTCACATTAAAATACGGATAATGAATCATAAGTAAGCATTTATACTAATTCTTAACCTTTTGCAGTTAAATTATATTGAAGCAGTTAAATCGCAGATTTACACATATTATTATTTTACCAGGACAAGAATTGCCCTAGATGTTTAATTATCATAGGTTAATTATAGTTTAATTATCAGAAATTTAAAACATTCCATATTGCAGCCAAAATGATGCCCGGAAGAATAGGACTTGCCCCCGGTATACCAGACAACCCATTAAGTCTATCCTGGCACGACTCTGCGTGGATACCCATTTTGAATACGTCCAACGTCATGGATTACTTTTCAGAACGATCGAATCCATTTTTTCGACAGAACTTGCAATAATGAAATTCGTTAAGATGCAGCGGCTTAATCCCGATCAATTACAGTACGTAATTTCCTTATAATGGCGTATCGATAAATATAACTGTTTCAGAAATATGACTGGTTTAGAATACGCCCTATTGCATGTCCAAGAACCGATCTTGTACGTTATAAGGAAGCAACACAGGCACGGTCCAGGGGCCCCAACAAGTCACACCTTTAGCCGATTATTACATCATAGCTGGAGTCGTTTACCAGGCTCCTGATTTAGCGAGTGTTCTTAATTCTCGACTGGTACAGCTTATAACATTACAATTAAAAGAAACACTTAATATTTTCATTCATATTTTATTTGCATTCATGTTTAATTTTCATTCATGTTTTATTGGCTTTTCCTTCGCTTGTTACTCTTGCCATGATTCATGTTTAATTTTCATTCATGTTTTATTGGCTTTTCCTTCGCTTGTTACTCTTTCCATGATTCTAGATTTGCAATGACCTTCTCTTTTTTTTAATTTTGGTTATCTTCAAAAATTGAAATACAAATCTTGTTCCCCAAAACCAAGAACAATTAAAAAACACAACAAAGGTTGCTCTAACGCGTTTCGACAGTAAAGCTATCATCTTTAGAGAGATACTGACCTTCTCTTAAAGACTGGCAATCTGTTGTAGATTGCCCTAAGCAGCGATTGTGTTGGATTTTTGTTTGTTAATTGTTTGTGACTCACTGAAAAACACTTAAAACGGTCACAAGATTTAAATTTGCCTTAAGCAGCAATTGCGGTGGAAGAAAAAACCAATCAAACTTGAATGAAAGTAACACTATGTCGCTACGAAGATGTAGAGAATATCTAAACACTTAATATGTTGTTTTAGCTATCGTCTGTTCACCATCTCCAGTCATCGTTTGAGGAAACCTCAGGTTACGCGAGGTATCACCCCAGCAAAGGTTACTCTTGGGATTTCAAGTCTTAAGATCTTCCAGTGAGAAAACTAAAGCTAAAGAGGATAAGCCGAGGGAGGAGCCAAGCTCCCTGTTTCAGAGGCAGAGAGTGGACATGTTATTGGGGGAATTAATAAAGAAGTTTCCGTTACCTACTCCTCCGCAACAAAAGATTGCCTCCGCGACAGTGATAAAAACAGAAAACGAGAACGGCGCCCCGGAAGCCAACAAGGAAATCAAGCAGGAGATCAAGCAAGAAAAAATTAAGCCGCCGCCCGAGAAAAAGCCTAGAATTGTTTAATTTTCTAGACTAGGGAGCATTCCTTCTTGTTCTTTCCTGTCTCATTGAAGAGAAGTTGGAGAGACTGAACTAAATTAAAATATATGTTATTTTTATTTATTTATTGTAGAATATAGGGTAGTACAGTTTTTAATTTGTAATATAATATAAAATATTAATAAGAGTATTTTTAAATACTTTACAATTCAAAGCAGAATAGTATTTTAAAGTGGTTCGGCTTTTAAATTGAAAACATTTTCTTATTTATAAAGAATTTTCTTATTTGCTGTTTTTCCCCAATCAGCTGGAAGTTACAATTTTGATTTTCAATAAAGTTTTTAAATTAAAATACAAATCTTGTCTCCTGAAACCAAGAAAGATGTGTTTTTTAATCTTTCTTGGTTTCAGGGGACAAGATTTGTATTTCAATTTTTGAAGATAACCAAGGACCAGTCCGTTCCACCAAAGTTTATAAATAAAAAGAATCAATAGTTTAAAAGTCTGAACTCGAAAATTATTGGGAAAAAAAACGAAATTTCGAAATTAAAAGATAATATTTAGAAAAAGTGCTAAAGTCGTAATTGAAAGCCGAATTTGAAGTCAAAGTGTTCGCGAAATTAGTAAAATTCGGGCTTTAAAAAAGTCGTCATTGGTTATTCCGATTTATAATCTAGTTTACGAACATGTTTACCATAATTATGAAATTTGGATCCATTTAGAAATTGTAGAGCATTCAGCTCAAATTGCTTTTTAAAATTGTCCATGTTTATGTCATAAATTTTGTTGGAATATTTTAAGGGGACTAATTCGGTTTAAGAAGAAAATCTTTCTATTAAAGTCTTTTTTTAATTTAATTCTTTTTTTTAGACTAACTTTTAATTTTCATAATTATTAAACTCTATTAAATACAATTTTTAACAAAGACATTAACCATAGAGTAACTAGTCTAGTCCCCGACATTGACCGAATATTTAAAAACTAAAACTGCACAGGAAAGAAAATTGCGCTAATCTGACAACGCTGTATTAGTATAATTCTGTGAATTGGATGACTCAATAGTATTGACGCTAACTTCGTTGTGCTGCGATATATCGATTTTTTGAACATCGTTCATAAACTGGACGATTTATCGATGTTTTTAATGGTCACCGATTGATGTCAAAAAATGTTATGTACAAGCAACATAATTAATTTCAGGTAAATCTGCATAAGAGTAGTGAAGTATTAAATCAACCTTTAGAAGTCACTAAAAAAAAAATCACTAGAACCAAAGCTGGTTACACGCACTTATAAAGTATATATGATTAATGTGTTGCCTATATTTCAGGGGATGTTTGACAGAAATAATCGGAATAAATATTTTCCATATTATTTTATTACCATTATTTACTATCAGCAGCAACTGGCATCAAGTACAAAAGAATCACTCTTTAAACAACCGCCACAACAAATCAAAATATTTAATAATATTTAGGTTAGGATTTTAAGAACACAGAAGACTATTAAGAAATGTCACGGCACTGCCACCCGACCATGTCTAAATATTAATAATTCTTGTTGCCGCTACAAAATTAGAAGTCCGCGACCTATTCTTATGCAGATTTATCTGAAATCGACTATAAACTGAATGTATGGATGTTTTTAATGCTTAGGAAACGATATCAAAAAATGCTGCTTATAAACAATATAATTCATTTCAGATAAATCTGGATAAGAGCAGGTCATGAAGTATTAATCATGAAGAATAAAGTATTAATTCAATCTTTAGAAATGCAACTAAAAAAATCACTAGAACCAAAGCTGACTTTACGCGTAATTCTGATGTTTAATGTGTTGCCTATATTTCAGGTGTTGTTTGACAGAATCAATCAATTTCTTCTATTACCAGTGCTTACAATCAAATAATGTTCAGCAGAAATTGACATCAAATAGAAAAGAATCACTCTTAAAACAACCGCCACAACAAATCAAAATATTTAAATGACATTTAGGTTAGGATTTTAAGAACACAAAACACCATTAAGAAATGTCACGGCACTGCCACACAACTATCTTTAAATGTTACTAATTCTTCTTGTCGCCACTACAAAATTAGAAGTCGGCGGCTTTATGCAGATTTATTTAAAACGAACTATTAACTGAACCATGTATCGATCAAAGACCACGATAGACTTATCGTGACCGTTGATTGATCAAAATCTTGATCAAAGACAAGACCAATATCAGAGACCAATATCGATGTTTTTAAAGCTCAGCAGTGATTTTTAAGCAATATATCGACGTTTGCAAACAATGGAATTATCATTTACATTCCTAGTTTTTGAATTGTTGTAATTTTTTCCCGATGCTATCATTTTATGCATCTCTGCGAATTATTTCTGTATAAATTAGAATTTAGAGTGAAAGAGACGTATAAACGCTATTGATCAACGATCACGATCACAAGAATATTTACTGTTGTGCTCACAAAACATGGTTGTGCTATGTTAAAATTCAAATTTCCCTAATTGTCGGGTAGTTGTAAATACTAAATATAAACATAAACATGCGATAAAGTACGTGTGTGGTGTGAACATGTCAAAATATCCTAATCACGTGTTAGAAGAAGAACACGTGTACCCAACAAGTTGTACGCATTCGTCAGAAATCGATATTTTCAGGATTCAGGTTGAATAATAATTCAGCCTTCTTGCTATTTTGTTTACGTGCGAATTATAAGTTTTGAATAAATCTGTTTGTTTACCGAGAAGTTTATTCAGGGTACATTATTTGCTATTTAAGTTTAATTAGTTTTTAATGATACTGGCATTTAATCATTTATGACCAAATAAGACCTACGAAGATAATTATATTTGGGGCACATTGCGCACCACAAAATACTTTGCGCACGCTCTCTACTTACGGAGCAGTCTATGACAGTTCATGCACGTTTGTTGGTTGACGCTTTCGTTGTGGCGTGATTTGGTGCGACTAGTGAGTGAAAAAACTTGTTTCCATATCGACAACAAAGATCGCAAATTACAATTTGGTCGTCGTTAACTTGATTCTTCGATCCTAATCTATTGTGCAACTTGATGAAAATGAGCGACGACGATCGGGACATCGATGTGGAGAGTGATGTAAGATTTTTTCCGCAGTTAACACAACAAAAGATGGATCGATAGAAATTACGGGTTTATTTACCGTTTTGTTGAATTTTAGGATTCGGATTCGCGACAGCCTTCGGCGAGACAAAGTTCCGGGAATCAGTATTATTCGCAGGTAAAGGGTCTTATCAGGCAACGATCTAACCTATGCGTAGGTAAATGCTGAAAGCCGTGCTATTTGTTATTACTTTAGCGTTAAGAGGTTTCTTGTAAGTTAAACAGATTATTCGAAGGGTATGCAAGAATAGAAAAGTAAGCTGTAATTATTTCTATTTTATAAGCGCAATGTCTTTTGGTGTTCAAATGAAAAATCATCAAGTTAGCACTGAAAATTTCTTATATTTTCAACGTATGTCTTGAATAGGTTATCAGTGGTTGACAAATGTTTTAATAACTTGGAACTACTATCATCGATATCTACTTGTGGAAAGCTCCAGGGATTTGGTTTAAAATCACTTTGAAGACCTTAAAGTAACACTCTTTTATGAATTTGTGTGTCTCATTAATTTAAACCATATTAAATCAACGAAAATAACGTACTAAAGAATTTTCTTTTGCGTTAAAAAAATAACCTCTGCGTAAATAAGATGTCAAAGTGACACTTGACGAATCAACTAAAATAATAAGTAGTCACATGTTGTATCAACCAAAACGAGTAATCGCATGCTGGATCAACCAAAATGAGTAATCGCATGCTGCATCAACCAAAATAAGTAATCGCATGCTGGATCAACCAAAATAAGTAATCGCAGGCTTCAGCAACCAAAATAATAAGTAATCGCATGCCTTTCTTTGCTACGTCTTCTTCTAATAATGATTGATGACTTTCATTTGAACACTTGATAAGTGTATTAAGCCAAGGCAATACTTACTTTATTGATGGTGTTAACTATTTTCTGTTAAATGTATTACAGCTGAAGAAACTAAAGACAAGATGAAGATGATGTTAACAGCAATCGATTGAATGTAGTGGTGTGTTCCCAGAGGAAGTATAACTTCCTTCATGAAATGATTCATTTTGTAAAGTTGAAGCGTTCTCGGAAATATTCCTTTTTTCCTCTTTTCCAGCTTAAACTGGAAACATTTACCTCTTCTTGACCTTCTCAAAATTTCGACCATACTTATATTTTAACATTTTCTATAAAAGAAAAGATATAACGAAAGAGACATGATTTTTCGAAGTGTCTCAAAATTCTGAATATTTCGTCTTCTGCCTTTTATCCCTATTTTCTTAATAAATGATGATTTCATTAGAGCGCCTGTGTTTAATTATGAGGATAAAGCGACGAAAACCGAAATGTTTCGTAATTGTAGAAACTTTACGTCTCTGTCTCTTATTTCTTATTAGGCGGAAAAACGGGCCCATCACAATGCGTTGGAGAGAAAACGAAGGGATCACATAAAAGATAGCTTCAGCAGTCTTCGGGACTCCGTCCCCGCGCTTAATGGCGAAAAAGTAGTAAGTTTCCTAATTAGGCGGATCACGCGCAAATAATTTTATCCTGATTTTAGGCTAGTAGGGCGCAAATTTTGAAAAAAGCCGCCGAATACATAATTTTCATGCGAAGAAAAAACAATTCGCATCAACAGGACATCGAAGACTTAAAGAGGCAGAACACACTCTTGGAAGAACAAAGTAAGCGAAAGCGATGCGTCTCCGGCTTAATAACTCTTTCTATTTTTAGTTCGCACGTTGGAAAAGGCGAAAAATTCCGGTTCTTTTTCAATGCATTCGCCCGACGGCAGAGATTCCACATTTAACGAAACAGAATCGGATACTTCGGATATTGAAGGGTCGTTGCAACAGAGAAGAACTAAGAAAATGAAAGTTGCTTCGTATCAGGGCTAGTGGTTAGTTCATAGTTGCTTGTTGGATGTTTAGAAATGTTATAATTTTTTGCAGACTCATTTCATCTGCAAACGTGACATTTCCACCATTGATCTTGCGGCAGTTGATCGCATTTTTTTTAGTACAATTTGTTGGTAGTTTGGATAGTACCAAATAATCGGAAACTAACCGTTAATGTGTCAATGTTTCTATTTAAAATTCGACTATGTGTCTATCATTAAATGGATTTAATTAAGCCAAATTGGCATCATATTCATTGTTGTTTTTAATCATCTCATCATCTTAACGTGTAATATAAGAGGTTAAGCTGCAAATTAATTACATGAAGTGTTTTGATTTGTATTATATAGTTTTTATTTTTAAGTTTATTATTAAAGAAATTTTTATATTTATAAAATGTCAATAAAAACTATTGATATTTAAGGTAGTATTAATATTTTTCGTAAATTACTAACAAACAACTTCATCAGATTATCACATTTGAAGTTGAAATTTCAATTTGAAACGTCTTATTTCGATTTTTTTCAAGTTGATATTTAAACAGATGATATTCGGAGATTATGTTTGGAAGAAAATAAGGGGATGTCAATTTTAAATGTGGAATTTTGATAAATTTTCGAATATTCGCTTTTTTAATAAATTTCAAGTTTTTCTCAAAATCTGAATCGAGTTGGTTGATAAAATTTTAATGAAAGTAGATGATTATCCGAAAATTAGCAAAAACCCGAAACTGTTTTGAACAAACATGAGAGACGAGTGATCTCAAAACCCACTCGTGCCGTCCCTAACTACGCCAATGTCTACTATAAATTGTATTTATACTGTTGAGCACTTTTGATAATCTATGCAGATGATTCGTCTGAAAAAAAGGAAACCATTAATTGACTACATATTTAGTTAACGACGAAGTCTAAATAATTTGAATGCTTCCTTCGAACAAAATGCGATTGAAAGCTACCGTGATATCAAAAATTATCTTGGTCAAGGGTGGTTGTGAAATGTAAAACGTGTGTCTTACCTTACGTTTGAAATAATTACATATGTCACTGTCACACTGACATCATCAATAACCTACAAATTTCATACCTATTTATTTCAGTTGTAAACAATAATGAACTACAAATTATGAAATAACGGTTTTAGTAACAAGAAAATAGGCTTCAATCATGAAAATTTTGTGCTGTGTGGTAAGAGGCATGATTCAAAAACTGGATTAGAAAATTTTAGCACAATGACTTGATAGATTCTGACACAACAAAACATATTCAAAAATTTAAAGTAAGACACGCGTTTTGCATTCCACAACCACCCTTGACCAACATAATTTTTGATATCCCGGTACTTTTACATTTTTCAATAGACAGGACTCACTGATGATGCATATCCAAAATGTAAAATGTAAATTCGCCTCAAGGCGATGATATTCGCACAATATAGAATCAAATAAAAGTTTAATGGCGAAATAAATCAATAGTGATATTTACAAAGAGCTATTTTTAATAAAAATCCGCTTGAAGTCGCTAGTGTCCCCAATTTTATATTTTACAAAATAGTTTCGTTTCTTCCATGTAAGATTCTATGATTTTCTGTTTGACAGACCACAATTCTGTCATAATTCTTGTAAAGAAGAAGAAGCGGTGTCAAGGTTAAGTCATTTGTTTATCTTAAGTAGACATTGACATTAGGTTTAGTTTATTAATTTATTTTTAACTTTAGTTATAAGTCGGGAAATTATGGCCTCTGACGCTCAAAGCAACATGGAAAAATGTTACGACAATTATATATTAGTAGACGTCGGTGCTAATTTAACGAACAAAAAATATTCACGAGATTTGGACGCTGTAGTGCAACGGGCGAAGGATTCAGGCACGTGCCCTAGCGCTTAATCGACGAATTATATATTGACGGTTGTTGATTGTAGGAGTGCAGAAGATCATGGTGACGGGCACCTCAGTGAAAGGTAGCAAAGAAGCGCTACGACTGACGCGGATATACCCGGGAACTTTGTACTCGACAGCAGGTTTGTTTCTAGCTCTCGAGGAAACCCATTCACGTTGGAACTGTCGTAGGGACCGTCGATCGAACGTCGCGACCGTAGTTCTATTGACAAACGTGATGCTGTTCGGTCGCACGGACGACGTTGCTATTTGGTTGCACAGATGACATTGTTATTTGGTAGCACGGACGTTGCTGCTGTTCGGTCGCTCTGACGGCGCTGCTTTTTGGTAGCACGGACGATGCTGCTATTTAGTCGCACGGACGGTGCTGATGTTTGGTCACACGAACTGTGCTGATGTTTAGTGTGCTGCTATTTGGTCTCGCGAACTGTGCTGCAAAATGCATACAATCATTGGGCGTTGCGATCGTGTCCTAATGGTGCCATATCCACTAGATAACATTTTGTGAGCAATTTGCCAACAGTTCGTGAACAGCTCTCTGACAGTTTGAAAACTGTTCAGTTCGTGGACTGCTAGCTGGGTGAATACCCACTATGAGATCTGAGATCCAATGAACACATGTTTTGATGTTGCTAACAGTCGGCAGGAATTTTGACAAACACCATGTTGACAGGGTCAACGACACTAATGTTGCATGAGATGCTCATGAACTGTTTGTTAAACAGTTAACAACAACAATGTGAACGTTTTGCAAACAAGTACTGAATGTTTAAGAGCGCTGTTGGCAAACGTCGGTGGATACGTACCATAAGGTTTGATAAAATATCCAACAGACCACTAACATAACTAGTCGTATGGTGTCTGATATGCGATAAATGCATATACGAATGAACTTGTCCCACACATGCAAGTAGAATACAACCTAGATTGCAAATTCATGCAGCCCTCCAGGCGGCGTGTATAGTGAATCATAGGTAGCTGAACTACCAACAGATGAAACACTGCAACATCGAAACGGATCTTTGGTTTTCAAACTTCGAAGCTAATAAATGTTCAAACTTATTGGTCTGTGCATTAGAATCCTTCTCGCACACAACCAAAGAGTGTGAAACACGGTCCCTGCGGTTGTCTCGGCGTGAATGTCCCCTTTTTTCCGCTTTGACGAGCGTGTCGCCCTCAGGTATACATCCGCACGACGCCAAATCTTACACCGATGAATGCTGGGAGGAAATTCGCGAGCTGGCAAAGAGTGGCGAATGCGTCGCCATCGGGGAATGTGGGTTGGATTATAACAGGAATTTTTCTGAGCCTGAGGTTCAGAGATCAACGTTTAGGAAGCATGTATGTCGGTTGTTATTAAGATGTTTTTTTGAAAGTGTAACGTTGTTATTTCGCAGATAGAATTAGCGATCGAATTGGGTAAACCTTTATTTATACACGAACGGGATGCACATGAGGACCTTTTAGGGATATTAAATGAGTACGCTGGGAGGTTACCGGCGGTTTTAGTGCATTGCTTTACTGGTACTTGCGAGCAAGCGGTTGCATACCTTGATAAAGGATTTTACATAGGATTAACAGGTGTTTTTTAATATGTGGAGATATGTAATTACTATCTGTAAGTTTGCAGGATACTTATGTAAAGATAAATCTGATAGTGGTGTGCGTAAACTGCTTACGGATTGTACCATTCCTTTGGATCGGTTAGTGGTGGAGACTGATGCACCATTTATGTATCCGAATACGAGGGCGTCCAAATTACCCGCTCATGTAAAAGATAGTTTAACAGAAAGGTAAAAGATGTTTAACAGAACAAGAGGCAAATGGTATATTCCATATTCGTCAGTTTTTGAATTGTTTATTTCAATTCGTATCTTTTTTTATGCAAATGTTTAATGATTTTTTTTGTTAGTTTGTCTTAAATGACATTTAACAATCGAAGGGTACATGCAAAGAAGGCGATAGGTCAAAATAAGCAATTTTGAGAAAAACGTGTTTTAAGCTGTAGATATTCCGTCATTTCCTTATTGGAGGAAAATGAAAATGTATCTTAATTCCTAACTTTGTGTATTTTTAGCATGTGATTCTAGACCAAACGAAACTTTACACGGTTGGCTAGCAGGAAACTCATTTTTGGAAATAATTGACTTATCGCCTTATTTGCCCTGTATCCTTCAATAGCAGCATTCTTAAGTACCTAATTTTATAAAGCTGGCACGTTTATTATGAACATTAATTATTAAAAATTAATGAAGAATTATTTTAAACATTAAAAATTGCATAAAAGCGCATTTTTTAGAAACAACAAGATTCAACTCTATATTGAGAATTTTTTCTTGAAATTTTGATTTTCTCAAAATTTTAGTTTAAATTTGGAATTTCAGTTTCCAAGATTAAAGCAGAAACTTCAAGTTTAAAAGCTAAAGTTTAAGATTAAATTTGGTATTTTGAGAAACTGAAGTTAAGACCGAAATCAGAACAAAATTCCAAATTCTGAAATAAAATGATATTTTTAATGCTAAGATCACTTTCGCCTTGTTGGGAGGAATTTTTATCATATGACCACGTGCTAAGTAATTGCGGCCAAAACAAACAATTTTTAGATGCTAGACGATTAATTATTGAAAACAAACAAGTTGCACGAGGCTGACAGCTACGAAAAATTCGTTTTAAGTTGACGCACTTTCAGTGTTTTAGAAATTCCCGTGCTCTAGACAAAAATTGGACATTTTCTTATTTTTTCCCAGCGAGGCACACTTTGGACGTTTTTTTCTTAGATTAAAGCGCCACAATTTGCGCCACATTCCGTTTTGGTTCATTGTTTCGAAAGTTTTCGACTTTGATCTTGTAATAGTTTGAGTTCTAATTTTAGAACAGTCTGTTTATTTTCGACGCTGACTGAATTTCCTCGAAATGATACCTCATTAATTGCGCTGACGTGAATTCGTAGGACTCGTATCACCAGAGTTCCACGTTTTCGACGTTGTAAATTCAGAATCTTTTGTTGCCAGAGACGCAACAAGGAATTTGTTTTGTTTTGAATCTTTCTATTCAACGCATGTAGATAATTAGGACAAACACTACGCTTTTAATTTTAATTTCGTAGCGCAGTAGAATAACTTTTACTGTTGCTGTTGTTCTTATCGTTGTTATTCTTATTAATGTATCAAGCTTGGGCAATTTTCTTCATATAGAAATTGTTTTAGGTCTACGACGTTCCTTCATAGGTACTGCACGTTTCAGAGGAACGAACCCTGTTGTTTACCCGCGATTGTTGAACTGATAGCAGCTTTTATGCAGAAGAAACCCGAAGAAGTCGCGCTGTCGACGTCTTTTAACGCTCTGAAGTTATTCGGATTAACTCAATAGACCAAATGGAAAAAAAATAATGCTGGAGATATATATTTTTCTATTGTCTTTCTATAACCCTGCTGCTGAAGTCATAGATTGAGGTTTCTAGTTGTACTTTTTTTTTATTGGCATTTTCTTGTTTAGTAGCTAAAATTAACTGAAAAAGCCAACTAAACATGAGTGAAAATAACACTACTTCATAAAAGATACAGAGAATATCTAAAAATTGAAGTTGCTGAGACATGTGGTCCAAAAAAAATTCTATTACTTCATCAGTCCACTGCTCTTAGTTTCGGACAATACTGTGTTCATCTTCAGGATTAAATTGTTCTAAAACAATTTGTTATATGTAGAGGAATGATATTTTTTATAAGACAATTTTGATGTAGGTAGCCAAACTTTAAATGTATTACGCTTTTTAGGTCAACGTTTGTACAAGTCTTTATTTCTCCTGACAATGAATAGACCAACGACTTTGAGAATTTTATTTTTACAAAAGGTAGCTTAGTTGATATATTTACGCTATTGTTATATTTATTTTTGTCTAATGCATATATTTTATTTATAATTGCCATTGATGTTGCCCTTTTGTGATAATTATGGACTTTTAATATGTTGTCTATTGTAATGCTAGTTAGTGCCTTACAATGATAAAGATTATAAATGTTTATATTTATCAAATGATTGTTTTTTTTTTGTTTCCTAATCATACTTTAGATAAAGCTAAATGTTGTTTATATAAAAATATTTCAATTGTCATTTAATCAGTAGTAATTATCAGTTGTTATCTTGATGATATTTTAAGAAAAAGACCAAAATATTTGTAATTTGTTGAAATCTTAGGAAGTAAATTTAAGGATTGTTTATTGTTTTAATAATGTTTACACAATATCTACTGCTAGCTGTTGATTTAGAACAATACATGATAAAATATAGTCACAGTTTCCTGTAATCCTAGTAGAACAGTCAAACTTTTATTCCTAATTCTAGCAGGAAAGTCAAATTTTTAATTAGTTTCGAGAAAAAAATGGAAGTTTTAATATTAATGTTTAAATTTTGAAATCAAGTCAAGAATTTTTATGAAATTGGATTACAACGTTTGAAGTTTTTAAAAAAAAATAAGTAAACCTCGAATTTCGAGAAGTGAACATTTCAAAATAATATCTTGTTTAATATACACTAATTTGTTACCAATAAGCTTTAATGTTAACAATAGAGCATGTTAATATTGCGTGATGGTATCGCGAAACCATAAGTTTTCTCTTCTAAAAAAGTAGACCATTTTTAAATTATAAAATTTGACTAAAAAATTGCTGATTTTTTTGTCAAAGCTCCAAATCTATCAGTAAGAACTGATAAGACCAAATATCGCCTACAAAGTATTTTATATTTTATCTAAATAAATATTTCAACGCAATAAAACATTTAACATTTGGTTTTCAAATTTTGTCCAACTGACCTATCTTTTTATATTTGTGGTTTGAATGCTTATAACGAGTGTTGAAACCTAATATTTGTTAATAATAAAATAAACTTTAATATGCTCTAAAGTCAGCAGCAGAACATACTTTTAACATTAGCCCGTGCTGGTGACGCGTAATGGTCACATGAAACCACAGCTCTATCCAAAAGCTCCTAAAGAAGTGTTCACTTCAAAAATGTAAGTACAATCCTGTCTATTTTACGTTTTAATATTTAATTCCACAAGTTTAATCAAACAATAAATATGCAAACTTGGTCAAGGCTAAACTCGAAAGTATTAATAAAATGTACGACATTAAACACTTTAGTATTTATTTCGATAGAACGGACTGGTCCTTAGTTATGTTCAAAAATTGTTCAAATTTTATCCCCTGAAACAAAGAAAAATTAAATAACACAACAACAATTTCTCTAACGCATTTCAATATCTGAATTATCATCTTCAGAGATATTGTATTTTAAAAACAAAGAAAAGCTATTGCACAATATGTGCCAATATTTTATAGTAGCGATTCATTAATCACACCTGCAAACAAAATTATAAAAATGTGATCATTTTTAACGAAAGACGCGCCATATAATTACCTGTCTAGTTTTTAGCCAAGTAAAATAATTTTAAATGAATTTAGCCTTTTATTGTATGCGGCCATTTAAATATGACGTCCTCTTAATTCTGCAGATTTACGAGGGCTCTGAATTTGAGAAAAAAAACCCTCGGGTTCGTCCTACTATATGGTATATTGTGACAAATACAAATAAAACCGTTTCCAAATTCATTTGCGTTATCAAAACAAAAACAGCTGATCGATATTTTGCATTAATTTGGTGATGACTCAACAAAAACATTGATTACGGACCAGGCAACTACTAATACGTACTAGGAACTTTTTCATTTTCCCCGGCAGCGCCGCCAACTTAATACCATACCTAATCTTCATATTTAATTCTAATAAATCAAAATTTTGCAATAACTAATGCACAGTTTTCAATCATGTTAGTTGCAAATTAAGTTATTTTTAATCGTTTTTCTCGTCAACTAATCCCCATATATAAACTAAGTTTGAAAATTACAAACACTTTTTTTTCTAGAATATTCCTAACTGTTTCGAGATTACGTCGTAGTGGGGGATACGAGTTGTATAAAAGCAGTCAACTTCGTCCATCGCCATTATAATATTGAACCAACCGCTCTGTGAGAAAGAAGCATATTTCGTTTGTGATTTGTCGAGTAATTCGCTGAGAATTCAGGTGAGTTAAATTGTCCAAAATTCTAAACGCAGTTTAGCCGTACCGCCGATAATTTAGTTGAAAATAATTCGACACATTGACGTGGTTTCCAAGTAACTAAATTTTTGTTGTAAATAACAAAATCTTTCTGGTATGTTTTTCTAGAATATAAGAATAAAAAAATGTAAGTACCATTTCAATGTATTTCGCTAGGATTTGGAATAGGGTAGAAGTAGTATTTTCGTTTTGGGCGAATTTCCTTTGTTCATGACGCGGTGAGTCATTATCGATTGTGTACTTAATCGTCCATTATTTTGCTTGACGTCAGCGTCGTTTGACATTGATTTTTTGTGCGTTATTGATAACGGCATTTTCAAAGCATTTTAAAATTCTGCCTTATTATTTCATGGATTTTTTTTAAACTGTTAAAACGATTAGTCTACATATGTTTATTTAACATTTCTGAGACGAATGAAATCTCATCGTACGGGGCGGGGCTTATTTCGCATAAAGCCAGTGATTTTTTTTCGTCTGGCTCGTCAGGTTCAGTTAATTTTGCATCAATCTATAGCTTTCGCCCTTGACGCATCGCGTCGACCTGCCAACGCTGATTTATTCTATAAAAGTACTGTTTTGTACGATTACACTTCATGGAGTAATTTTGCGTTAAGGAGAAGAGTACGCGGAAGAAAACTATTTATCCAGTCCATATTAGAAGACGTTCAATTTTTTATTCGCTCATTTGCTTAATAGGAAAAATGCACTGTTACCATTTTAAGTTCTGTTAAGGGTTTCGATCTTTTGGTTTTATTTTCAAATTGAAGTAAAAGTTTTGTTTACGTTCGCAAATGAGTCTTGTTTACGTTCGTAAATTAGTCTTGTTTACGTTGGTAAATGAGACTTGTTTACTTTCGTAAATGAGTCGTAAATGAAAATCTTATTTTCTTTCATAAATGAAAATCTTATTTTCTTTCGTAAATGAAAATCTTGTTTTCTTTCGTAAAGCTTATTTTCTTTCGTAAATGAAAATCTTATTTTTTTTCGTAAATGAAAATCTTATTTTTTTTCGTAAATGAAAATCTTATTTTCTTTCGTAAATGAAAATCTAGTTTTCTCGTAAATGAAAGTCTTGCTTTTTTAAATAAATGGATAAAATTCAACTTTTTTGGTTACTTTCTTAAAAGTAATGTATTTTCGTAACATTTCTAGAATTAGAGGTTAATTTTTTTATGACTTTCAACCTAGATTTTGTTCAAATAAAGTTATCGAAGTGTGCTGCGATTTTATTGTTAGAAGAGGATGTAGCGAAAAGGGCTTGTGATTACTTATCGATTGTTTTGGTTGATCTGACAACTTCTTCTGAACTTTCAACATCTTATTTATGCGAAGAGGTTAGAATTTTCTAACATAATTTTTTTTAGCGAAATAAGATTTAAATTAAATAGATTCCTAAAATAGAGAATCCACGTACAGAACCTCTAGGATTTTTCATTAGTAGTTTATGATTATATTTATTTAGGATGTATTAAATTGTTCTAGTCGTCAATCACCGATAACCTATTTAAGAAGTATAACTAAAAAAAAAGTCACAACCAACTTGATGACTTATTCGAACATCAAGGTTGAAACTTCCACTTGAACATCGAAGTTGAAACTTCCACTTGAACATCGAAGTTGAAACTTCCACTTGAACATCGAAGTTAAAACTTCCACTCGAACATCGAGGTTGAAATTTCCACATTTTTCTAATTTCAATGATTAATTTTAATTTCTTTCCAATTCTAGTCTGAAACAATTTTTTTTTATATAATCTTTCAGTAGTTGCATTTTGACCACATTAAAAATACTAGTACTATTCAGATTCACACCTGAACTGCAAAATGTGTAACATTTTATTTCATAAAAGTTAAAATTCTCTACTTTTTCCCAAAAGCTGTAACAAACGACCCCCTCAAAATTTTCAAAATTAATGTTTCCAAAAAAAAAATTAAAATTTTCATAATATAGAGATCGAGATGTTAAATTTGTTTCTCTTGTTACAGAATGCAGATTTTCGTCAAAACTTTAACTGGTAAGACTATCACCTTGGAGGTCGAACCCTCAGATACCATTGAGAATGTCAAGGCAAAAATCCAAGATAAGGAAGGTATCCCCCCCGACCAGCAACGTTTGATTTTTGCCGGCAAGCAGCTCGAAGACGGACGCACCCTTTCCGACTACAACATTCAAAAAGAGTCCACCTTGCATTTGGTGTTGCGTCTTCGCGGAGGTATGCAGATCTTCGTCAAGACTTTGACCGGAAAGACCATCACTTTGGAAGTTGAACCCTCTGATACTATCGAGAACGTGAAAGCTAAGATTCAGGATAAGGAAGGGATTCCTCCAGATCAACAACGTTTGATCTTTGCCGGCAAACAGCTCGAAGACGGTCGTACTTTGTCCGATTACAACATCCAAAAGGAATCTACTCTTCACTTGGTGCTTCGTCTTCGAGGCGGTATGCAGATCTTCGTGAAGACCTTGACTGGTAAAACCATCACATTGGAAGTAGAACCTTCCGACACCATCGAAAACGTCAAAGCTAAAATCCAGGATAAAGAAGGTATCCCGCCAGATCAGCAAAGATTGATTTTTGCCGGTAAACAATTGGAAGATGGTCGCACTCTCTCAGACTACAACATACAGAAAGAATCTACTCTGCACTTGGTGCTTCGCCTTCGAGGTGGTATGCAGATCTTCGTGAAGACTTTAACTGGTAAAACGATCACATTGGAAGTGGAACCTTCTGACACTATTGAAAACGTTAAAGCGAAGATTCAGGATAAGGAAGGCATACCACCAGATCAGCAACGACTTATTTTCGCTGGTAAACAACTAGAAGATGGTCGTACTCTTTCAGACTACAATATTCAAAAAGAGTCTACTTTACACTTGGTGTTGCGTTTGAGGGGAGGTATGCAGATTTTCGTTAAGACTTTGACTGGAAAAACTATCACTTTGGAAGTTGAACCTTCCGACACTATCGAAAATGTCAAAGCTAAGATCCAGGATAAGGAAGGTATTCCCACCAGATCAACAAAGATTGATTTTTGCCGGTAAACAACTGGAGGATGGTCGTACACTTTCCTGATTACAATATCCAGAAAGAGTCCACTTTGCATTTGGTACTTCGTCTTCGAGGTGGTATGCAAATCTTCGTGAAGACTTTGACTGGTAAAACCATCACTTTAGAAGTTGAACCCTCTGATACCATTGAGAACGTGAAAGCTAAAATTCAGGATAAAGAAGGGATTCCTCCGGATCAACAACGTTTGATTTTCGCCGGTAAACAACTAGAGGATGGTCGTACGCTTTCCGATTACAACATCCAGAAAGAATCCACGTTGCATTTGGTGCTGCGTCTTAGAGGTGGAATGCAGATTTTCGTGAAAACTTTGACTGGAAAAACGATTACTTTGGAAGTTGAACCATCTGATACCATCGAGAACGTAAAAGCTAAAATTCAAGACAAAGAAGGTATTCCTCCGGATCAACAACGTTTGATTTTCGCTGGTAAACAACTCGAGGATGGTAGAACTCTTTCAGATTACAATATTCAGAAAGAATCAACTTTGCACTTGGTGCTTCGACTCAGAGGTGGAATGCAGATTTTTGTAAAGACCTTGACTGGAAAAACCATCACTTTGGAGGTGGAACCTTCCGACACCATCGAAAACGTCAAGGCTAAAATTCAGGATAAAGAAGGCATCCCCCCAGATCAGCAACGTTTGATCTTTGCTGGTAAACAATTGGAGGATGGTCGCACTCTCTCTGATTACAACATCCAAAAGGAGTCGACTTTGCATTTGGTGCTTGAGATTAGCGAGGAGGGATGCAAATCTTTGTTAAAACTTTGACTGGTAAAACTATCACATTGGAAGTGGAACCATCTGACACCATCGAAAACGTAAAGGCCAAAATTCAGGACAAAGAGGGTATTCCCCCGGATCAGCAGCGTCTTATCTTCGCGGGTAAACAGCTGGAGGATGGCAGAACTTTGTCAGAT
Organism: Dastarcus helophoroides; assembly: GCA_028583605.1. NCBI lineage: Eukaryota > Metazoa > Arthropoda > Insecta > Coleoptera > Bothrideridae > Dastarcus > Dastarcus helophoroides. The sequence goes on from CM053330.1 coordinate 269,241, forward strand.
TACAATATTCAGAAGGAATCCACTTTGCATTTAGTATTACGTCTCCGTGGAGGGCAGTGATTTTCTATTATGCTAAAATTTTGTTCAAACTCAATTTTAGTTACATGTTTGAAGGCTGAATATTTTGTACCTAACTTTTAAGCTTCACAGTAAAGAAATTTTAAGTGTTTATAATAAATAAATGAGGCATTATTAATTCATATTTTTATTTTCTTTAAATTTGTTGGAATAACACTTTTAACATTTCCAAAAATTGAAATACAGAACTTGTCCCCTGCAACCAAGAAAGATTAAGCAACACAACAATGGTTAGTCTAACGTGTTTTGACAGCCAAGCTGTCATCTTCACTGATATGGGGCAAGTTCTGAATTTCAATTTTTGAAGATAACCAAGGACCAGTCCGTTCGACCAGACATCTCCAACCCGTACTACTGTTTTGTTGTAAAATGGTGAAATTTAATTCAGATTTAGTTTTTCTTCAAGGTTTAATTTCAAAAATTCATATAAATTAAAACTTTTGCAGCTATAGTTCTCAATATACTTGTGACATCTTAAAAAATTATTACTTTTGATACTTTAAAATGTGTTTGTTCAAAATAATTATAATCTAGATGTTTCTAAATTATTTTTGCATAAAATCTATACCCCTTAATTTGATAATGTTATACATCTTGTTAGGGTAAATTAGATCCAATAGTTTTAATTACTGAGAAAAATTGGAATTTTAAAAGAATAACTTAACAAAATCTTTACGGATCAATGAACTGAAATTTCAAAAAAACTTCCAAATTTGAGGAAAGTTTGTAATTCAAGAAATGATTCAATTGTGCTTGAAAAAGAATTTTAATTTAAACTTATAAATAAAAATCAAAATGTTGAGAAAAGCAATTTTTTTATAGTTTATAAAAGCTCCACTTCTTAAAAATTAAAAAAAGAAATAATTGCGATATCAAAAAAAAATGTAACTATCAATGGCACAAATATGATAAACTCATTGACTAATTAAAAAATAATGATCCATGTCTGTCCAGTTTAGTAATGCTGGAAAAATGCATCTAGGACAAGCTGTGGCTCGAACTTCTTTTCCATCGAGTTTCATGAAATATAAAAAAACTAATCAACACTAATTATTTGTACTATAATAAAATTGTTTTTGAAAATCTCAATTTACAGAAAAATGCTCATATTTCGACATAAAATGGACATTTGAAATTGCTATTAAAGAATCAAAAAAAATTCAAATATACCAAGATTTTTTAATCAAAATAAATCTTCACAATGTAAATTGCAATAATATATTGCAGTAAATTCGTATTAACAGTAAAGAAAATACGAGTAGTTATAAATGAATATATAATATTCTATCTTCTGTGTCTACCGGATGGACCGGCTCTATCTCTATCTCTTGACGAATGGCCCCTATCAGAAGAATGCTCAGATGAACGTTCGGATGGATACCTTCCCCTCGAACGGTTTATATCTCTAACAGTCTCCTGGTGGTACCTTCTGCTTCTACTTTCCTTAAATGTACGTTTTTTGACATCTCGCCTCGGCCTCTTTAGTTTCTCTTCCTGTCTTTTAAACATTTTTTCCGTCGTAAGATCATTTGGTATGTGAACGTGCCTGATATTTCTAGCACTGACGTAAAACGAATCGAAACAATGCTCTTTACCTGAAAAATAATATAAATATGACTTCGAGTTTTAATCAACCAACTATTATGATCAAGTTAACTCGTTATTTCACTAAATTTTTAAATCACACTATGTCAGAAGTTGAATGTTTTTCCAGAGTCCGACCACATATTTATGAAATTCTAGTATGGTTTCCAAATCAGGAATTCAGATTCGAGCAGTTGCATGCGAGCAGCGATTGAATTTTAAATTTCTAAAATCCAGGCGTATGTGATGGGCCTAAATATCATTTAAGAATAGATTTGATATTTTCAAAACATTTTTGTTATATTACATAAGATTTTTTGAAATGTTTAGTTTCTTTTTAAAATTCTTTATTTATACCCAATTTTATTTTCTTTTTTTTTGTCATTGCAAACTTTAATTTAATTTCTCAAAATTTTGATCTTAATTGTAAAGCTTCCATTTTCTCGCAATTTCGAATTGAAATTCGAAGTTACAACTTTTTTTGATATTTCATTTTAAAATTCTGTGGTCTGATACAATTTTTCACTGTTGAACAAAATTCAACTCTTCATTATAAATTTCCGAGTAAAATAAATAATAATAGTACTGGTTTTTCATATGGAGGGTACAAGCAAAGGAGATAAGTCAATTTTTCAAAAATAAGTTACCTGCATCACATCGTCATTGTTGTGGAAAAATTTTCTACATACTCAAATGTAAATTTTACAGGAGAGCAGAAAACCATATTTATTTGGAAGCGAAGTGCATTAAATCCCCATCCCCATCCCCATTATGGAAAAACCCTATTTTTGTAAAAAGGTGCACATAGAAATTTTCTCCACAGCAACGATATGTTTTTTTGATCTCCTGTAAAATTTACATTGTAGCACATAGATTTTTCCGCAGTAACGATGATGTGTTAGCCAACGATGAAAAGTTGCATTTAGTCTAGAATCACACACACTAGAAATAATAAAAAAATAAAAAATACATCAAGTTAGGAGTTATAACATATTTCCATCGTCTTGCAATAAAGAAATGGTAGAGGATATTTATCTTATCTCCTGAAACCAAGAAATATTAAAAATCTTTCTTGGTTTCAGGGAACAAGATTTATATTTCAATTCTGCAGATAATTAAGGACGAGTCTGTTCCATTAAAATTACTTATATTGACATAACGCCTCTTTTGGCTGTACATTTCAAATGCTAATTTCCGTACATCTAACTCTAAACGTAACATATGGCACTACGCGTAATACCTAAAAGAAGTTAATGTAATAAAAAAAAATGCAAAAAAAGAACGAATTCTTAGGTATTACTACCTCTTCCGTCGTAGAAAACTGCGTCTTCTAATTCAATATTCATGTAGCCATCAACTTGGACAATTTTTCCAGTAACACAGCACTCATTTCTTAAATCAATGGTGGTGTATTCCTTCTCTAATCCTCCAACTAGGCCCGCCAAAGTATTGTAAAAACAATATTTTTCCTTCTTAGCGAACATTATTTAAACAACTTATAGCATTCGCGATCTATCGCAGTCGCAGTCTGCCACAGTCGTTATAAAATGTTTTAAAATTAACTGTTGAACAGATTTTTTTCGGTTCGAATTTATCGGTGAAGTTTTTTGACATTGAAAAAGTTAATCATAACCACAAAACCAAACTATCACAACATAACCCCAAATTGTCAAATTCTTCTTCTTTTTAATTCAATTATGAGCTATCCGTCTAAACGGGAATTAGTAATTCATAATTAAATAAATCTTAAATAGAAAAAAAAAACGAATTCTGTAAAGAATCAATTGATATGAAATTTTAACCAAAAATAAAATCATTTTAACAATTATGCTTATTTAAAATAATAAATAAAATAATGACACGAAGGGGTGGCACCTGCCTCTTGTACGAAACGCGTTCTATGATACTCAAATTTTCTGACATAGTTTCTGGCTGTCAAATATGGATTCAATTGTCATTTATCCTTCAAATTCGTGTATCAAATCCTTTGATAATATTTATATAGTCAAAGATCAAATTGTTTGCATATTAAAATATTTTTGTGCGAAATCTAGCTCTGTAGCTTTAAAAAGATCCTCAATTGGCAGCGCACAACAGACCGCGACGATTGAACTACGCGGGATAATTTCCTAAAGGATCCGCAGCCGCGTCCCCCAGGTAATTCATTTTTGTTGTTTTCTCTTCCACCGTAATGTCTCGCAGCTAGTCACGTTAAAATATTGATGTAGCTGGAAAATAAACATGTGGAAGTATGTCGTTGGTACAATAGTAGTCGGTACTGCTACCTACGGTTTAATGTAAGTTGGGAAAAGTGTCAAAACTGAATTAAAGGGCGTCGTTGTAGGCGATATTTTGCCGGCGGCGTTTGCAAGTGTACTACCCGTCTAGACGGACTAGTTGTCGTTATCACCGGTGGAAATTCGGGCATAGGAAAAGCATTGGCAGTGGAACTTGCCAAAAGAGGTAAATTGAATTTTTATTTCAGGTCGATACGAGGTGTTTGAATTTAACCACTTAATGCACACGTTAATTTGGAATTTTCTGCAAAAAAATGGTCAGTTTTTTTCACTAATTTAGTTTCATTGACAAGTTTTTTTGATGAATAAATTATAAAATATAGTATATATAAAATTTTGCTTACAACATATTGATTTTTGGTGGAAGGGACTTGTCCTTGGTTATCTTCAAAAATTGATATAAAAATTTTCTCCCCTGAAACCAAGAAAGATTAAAAAATACAACAAAAGTTGTTCTAACTACAAGTACTTTCATGGAAGATGCTCACAGGAACTACTACGATTGACCCCCTCCCAAGGGGCAAGATTTTTGAGGCACACAAGACAGTCGGAAACAGCAAATTTCTGTGCGATCCAGCTTGACACAGTGAGGACTTTTGCCTGTGGGGACTTTTCTATAAAACTTCCAAGATGTGGAACTCGTTACCGAACGGAATTTTACCTAAAAATTACAACCAATCCTTGTTTAAGATAGCGGTTCATCATCTATCCTTGTTTCTGCATTCTACTCGTGGTGCTTTAAAGGCATAATAAGGTTACCTTTTGCGAGTGGAATAAACATAAAAAAAATAACACCTTTCGATAGTCAATGCCCATGTTTCACATGAGTGAATCTCTCTGAAGACGATCAGAGAGATGTGCTCGTGTGAGACATGGGCAGATTCAAAATTTGTTAGAAAGAAGCATTTAAGTCAGATATGGGTTAGTGCATTAAGTGGTTAAAAAAATAATAAATTGTCGATTTAAAAAGAGTAATTAATTAATTTCTTTTAAGGAGCAACTCTGATATTGGCTTGCCGAGATATCGAAAAGGGGTTGAATGCCAAAAAGGATATAGTTAGCAAGTTGAGAAACAAATCTGTGAAGATATTTATTAAACAACTGAATTTATCGTCTTTCGCTAGCGTTATTAAATTTACTGAAGTGCTTAAAAACGAATTTACGGAGATTTACGCTTTGGTTAACAACGCTGGGATATTTTATCACCCACAAATTATAACAGAAGACGGATTTGAAATAACGTTACAAGTCAACTATTTGGGTAACTGTCCAAATTTGATTGTACATGAAATATCCTCTAAATCGTTTCAGGTCATTTTTTGCTGACACATTATCTGTTGCCTTTGTTGAAAAACTGTGACCATTCGAGGATAGTTAATGTTACTTCAGAAGCCCACCGTCTAGTGAATGTTTACGACTTGAAGGCGGTCACCAAGTGCCAGAACGAATTCAGATCGCACTATATCGCGTACTGGTGTATCAAAATTAGCTCTGCTGTTATTCACTAAAGAATTGTCCAAGAGGTTGACAAGTACGTTTTAAACTAATGAGAAGAACTGAAGAAACATTTTAAATTTAATTTAATTTAGGATTTTTCTTCAGTTTTTGTAACATTAATTTGAAATTTTTGAATTTTAGATACCAACGTCATTGTAAACGCCGTTAATCCGGGCAACGTCGAAACCAATATTTACAGAAATTTCCCCGTTTTGAACAATCCTTGGTTGTATGCTCTTCAGTGGCCCATACGAGCGGTTGTTGTTAAAAACCCCCAACAAGGCGCCCAAAGTCTATTACACGCCCTTCTAACTTCGAATCGCTCGACTGGGCAATATTACAGCGACTGCAAGTTGTCCTTGGCCAGCCCCATCGCTTCCAACGATAAAATCGCCAGGGAATACTACGAGACGACGTTGCGTCTCCTCAACGTCTACTTCAGTGCGGAATCCGATTGTTAATCATGTCGAAAACTTGGGCTTCCCCCGACGGCAAAATCCACAAAACCGTAGTCACACCCGGCGACAGTTCCATCTACAAACCCACCGAAGGCACCGAATGCACAGTCAAAATCACCAATTGCCCGGTGGAACTAATCCATTGCTCTAAATTGGTCATCGGGGAGAGTCATACGGATTTGGGGCGTATCCTGGATGTGTGCGTTAGCACGATGTATAAAAAGGAAGTGGCGGACTTTTGTGTATTTTTGGGTTCAGCCGAGACCTGTTTCTCTGTAACGCTGGAAGATTACCAGTTTGGGGGATTTCTGTACGAATGGGACGTGGAGAAGAAGAAAAAGTATGCGATGAAGCGCAAGGAGATGGGGATCGAGTTGTTCAAGCAGGGATTCAATAGGGAAGCCGCCTTCCATTTTAACAAAGCACTGAAGGTTATTTGTTCGGTACCGTTGGACGCGGAACTGTCGCCGCAAGAGCACGAATTTGACGTGAAAGAATTGGAGGTGATAAAGGCGAAGTTGTATAGTAATCTCGCTTCGTGCTTTTTGAAGAAAAACGAGTGGTTGTTGGTGATCGATTTCTGTAATAAGGCGCTCGCTTACGATCCCGAAGATGTAAAGACTTGTTATAAGATCGCGGTGGCGCACATGCATGATAAAAATTTCGAAAAAGCCGACGTTTATTTTAAGAAGGTGTTGGTTGTCGAACCGAATAATAAGGCAGCTATCGACCACCATAAATTCGTTTTGGATAAATTGAGGCAGAGCCAAATTAAGTGCGATAATATGATCAAGAAAATGTTCGCTGACACTTTTAAGTAGTCATTTTGTGTAGAATTTTAAAATTTTTTCATTATCTCAATCAGTTTGTATATATTGCAAGTTCATGTTATGATGTATCATTTTGTAAATTAGTCAAATATATTTTTTATTTAGGACATTAACAGTTTCCATTTTTGTTTCCAAAAAACGGCCCCTATATACTATTTTTCCCTGAAATGTTCCGGTTGTTTATTTTTCCCCAAAATATGGACTGATTTAGTCAACTCGCTTTGAAATTATAGGACAATGTTTTTATTCAACTCGCCTCCAGGGTCTAATAATATAATCGAACTGTCCACTTTTAAAAATTTTATTAAACTTACCAAGCCCAGTGTGTAGAATATTTAAAGATTCTCGGACTTGGTAAGCTAAATAAAATTTTAAAACAATTTAAGATAATAATGATCCAAATAAACCTCTCCTTTAATATAGTAGTTAATTAAAAAAAAAATACTTCAGTAAATTGTGGGGTTCAGAGTGAGGATTCAAACCAAGAAAGTGAGTTTGTTTTGAAAAAATAATTTATTACCGAAACCAAGTTATCAGGATTATTTAATTTTATAATCGATAATTATAAACAAAAATTGAGCACTATAAAATGTGATGGTAAATACAAAACGAGAATACCAAGTGAATGTAAACGAATTAATCACCTAGAGTTACATTTTTATTTTACAATTTTCGAAATATTTTATACACTTTTAAGATCTTAATTTACAATTAACAATAAAATATACACAAAGGGCTATCGCTGACACAACAATCTCAAACCTCACAACACGGACAATAACTCAATTAATTTAAATTTAGGCACTTACGGTGTTACATTTGCAATGTCAGTACATTAAATTACAAATATTAGCGGAGAAAATGGAAGGATTTAATGCCCGCGGTTAACTAAATGGACATTAGAAGCTTCCGTTAGACGGGTTTTTTCTTTGTAGAAAATAAAAACAACATAACAAATAACATGATCTTAAAAGTAACCGAATAAATCAACAAACAGTTTCGACTCTTTGTGCTTTCTATTATATACACATACTAAAGCTAATATAATAAAAAAATTAATATAAAAAATAAATGTGAGGGATCGTATTTGCTATCTGTACACAACAGTGGGGTATAATTTACAAAAAAAAGTATAAAGTAAATGTCATTTTCGGCCTAATGATAAAAAAAAATTTCTCCGTTGATAAAATGCAGTTCAATTAACTAAAACTTTATTACATCAAGCCCTATGTACAAATAAGTTAAAAATAATACCAACATTGCCGTTATATCACATAATCAATGTTACATACGACACCAGCTGTTCGTGGCAAGACCTGAAAGGAAGACGTCCCATGACAGTGAGTGTTAGAGAGAAATAAATGGCGAATGTTAATTAGGGGGTGGGGGCGACACACGCAAATATGTAACATTGGAGATGGCGGACTAGATAAGTTCTCTGGCGGGGTATCATTGCTGCTTTTTACCGTTCGCCGTGGCGTTCGAGACCGCCATTTCAGCTGCTTGTACAGCCATTTGCTGCATACCGTTCTCGAGGCAATTTTGATACACGGGTTTCATGCACTGAAACGAATACAAAATAAATAAACAAGATGCGAATTATTAAGCGTAGGTAGGTGACAGCGACTACATCAATTGCGATAAGCGTGCTACAATTTTTTCTACTGAATTCTACAATTTTTTAGATTTTTTGCCTTTCAAAGAATAATCATGTCTGAAAGCAGACAGAGTGTCTGAAAGCAAACGCTCTGTCTGAAAGCAGGCACTCATGTCTGAAACTCGACATACTTTCATGAAATTTAAACAAAGTCTGAATTCAGTTTTATGTTGCCAACATAATAGAATATTGGTACGTTAATGCTAATGTGATTTCAAGAGTTTACGATTTGTTGACAATTTAAAAGCGTAAGCTGCTGGTATTACCTAAAAGTAGAACATGCATACAAGTATGTTGTTAGTACATACGTTTCCGCAATTTTCTCATTTTAAAATAGGAGCGCTAAGAAAGGAAACAAATTGATAACAAAGTTCGTTAAAAACTAGATAACTTCTGAACGTACAATGATCGAGCATACTGAAAATGTTCTGGTTATTCGCTGCATCAACAACAAATAACTAAACAAAACTGTATTAAACACACACACACACACACACATAAACTGCTTCAAATTAACGCTCCCAATAAGGCACTTGTTACGTAAACACAAGTTTTATTTCAAAATTACAAGAATGTATTTTACTAGGACAACCAAGTTTTCGATGTAAATGGTCAAAGACACGAGCACGGTCACTGTTACTGTAAAACATGAAAATACACTTACATTTTCCCAAAGAAGATTTGCCAGTTCGTCGATTTGTAGACCAAATTCCCGAAATTCGCCACTATACCTGAAAATCGAACAAATACAGAATCGGAGATATATAACTTAAATTTAATTCAAAATTTACAGAAAAACATTAATAACAAATGTGAACAGTTCAAAAAAACCTGACAATATGTCAATACAACTGCAATTCAGTGCTCCAGAGAATTACAGGAGACAAACTCCAAAGAACAGTTGTACCGAAAAATTTAAGAACTATTTTACCGAACTGAATTAAAATGCCATGTTTCGATTCAATAAAGTGTTTGCTAAGTATATTTCAAGTCAGTTATTTTGAAAAATAACTGACTTGAAATATACTCTTATGGTACATAATTTTGAACTTGTTTAATTAGAAGAAAAAAACTAAATTTTAAATTTTTTACTTCAGAGTATAATTTTCAAAATTCAGAATCTTTTCACACAACATTGTTTGCAATTTAAACGTTTATTTTTTCCCTAAAATTAGGATTGTAAACTCGTTCTAGAAATGCCAACATTTTGCAAAATTTTTAATCTAATCTCAAAATGTTGTATTTTTCGAAACTTTGAAAACCTCGCTTCCAAACGCGAAATTCCCTTTTTTCGAATTCAAAATTGTTTTAAATTTAAAATTCGCTTTTTCAATGCAAAATTTTGCTTCTTAAATCCAAAATTGGCTTTTTTAAATTTAAAATTTGTTTTATGAATTAAAAATTTGCTTTTTAAATTCAAAATTCCTCTTTTAAATCCAAATTTCGCCTTTTAAATCCAAAATTCGCCTTTTAAATTCAAAACTGGCTTCTTTAAATTCAAAATTGGCTCTTTAAATTCAAAATTGGCTCTTTAAATTCAAAATTGGCTTTTTCAATTCAAAATTGGCTTTTTAAATTCAAAATTGACTTTTTAAATCCAAAATTGGCTTTTTAAATTCAAAATTGACTTTTTAAATTCAAAATTGGCTTTTTAAATTCAAAATTCGCTTTTTACATCCAAAATTTGCTTTTGAAATCCAAAATTCAGCATTAGTATTTGAAATTCTCATTTTAAACCTAAAAATTGGCATTTTAAACCTAAAAATTGGCTTTTTAAAACCAAAATTCATCTTTAGAATCCAAGATTTGCTTTTTAAATCTAAAATTCGCTTTTTAAATTCGTACTTTGCTTTTTAAATTTGAAATTCGTTTTTTAAATTCAAAATTCATTCATTAATCATTTCGGCGCCTCTTTGTAAAATTCTAATTTTATTTGTAATAGTGAAATTTTTCCACATGAAAGAGTTCGTTCGGAATGAATTTTGAATTTAAAATTAATGCGAACGAATTGGAAAAATTCTGGCTCGAGCTAGTTCGAGTGTCCAATTCTCCGTACCTTATGTAAGCCCACATTCCCAAGGTGACAAAGGCAAACGCCATCCCCGCATTGAATACGTTGGCGAATGTGTATGCTCCAAACAGTCCGAATAAACCTGAGGTGATGTAACAAACGACAGCCAAGGCGAAAAATACGGCCGGCGTTCTTGCCGCCTTGAATATGTTCTTGCTCTCGTTGTGCGCTTTGAATTGATTAAACTGTTTCCTCCAAATCCTAAAACAAAAAACGTACAAACTTCGCGTTCCGTTTCTATTCCTGAAATTATACTTTTTCGAGCTGTTCCTTGTACTTTTCGCTGAATTCTTCACCGCCCATCTTCCTCTTGGTCTGGAATTGCTTTATGGCTTTCTCTTTCGCTCTTTTGTGTTCTTGCTCGATGGTTGCCGTGTTCAAATAGGGTTTATTACCTCCGCACACGTCAGTCCATGATCGTAATGTAAAGTTCTTTGGCGTCGGCGACGGCGGAAAGGTTGTTCGCTTCGGCGGTCGCCTAAAATTAACAACTTTTAAAAGTCAACTACGAGCAGTTAACGATACATTTTCTTTTAATTTCATTACCACGTTGGTATCAAATACGAAAAGATACGAGACCTAATTATGTGACATTAGTTCTCCATGTGCAAAGATGTTTATTTTTAAGCTTACGATAACTAATTTTTTAAATAAATTTAAATAATAGTTTTACGAAAAAGTTGTTTCTAAATCTACTAACTTAAATCAAAGTTTCGTGAGAAACGTATTGAAAGAATCTAAAAATTAATTTTAAAAATCTCTTATTTTGTTTAGAATTGTCGTTTCTTAATTATAAAATCTAAACTTTGGGATTAAATTCGATTTTTTAAATCAAAATTTTTAAATAAAAATGACAAATACAAAGCTCTAAACATTATTTTTACAACTTTACATCTAAAATAGATTGCCCACTCACCACTAGCATAGTTTTTGGTTCTGGCAATTCGTCACCTTTATAAATTTGCATATACGACTTAAAATATTGCACTAAATCTCTGGCTTTAACCTTCTGACCGTTAATACTCTTTACAATTAGATTTTCCGGGGATAAAAGCATTGGCACTAAAATCTTCAAATGATCCTTAAACTCGCTATCGATGTCTGTAAAAAAAAAACGCCCTCATTATCTTTCTAAAGTAACAAACAACGCGCCAACCTTCCAATCTTCCATCGAATGTAGGACTCGTGGACACCTTAATCCCAGGATGTGGCATCAAAAAGCAGGCGATTTCGGTAAAACACGACCTAATATGCTTCCGGAGCGACTCCAACTCGTGATGTTGATTCTCGTCTACTTTCAATCGCTTTTCTAAGATCTGTTGACCACCTAAAGCGCCGTACGGGGCTTCGTACGGGAACCTCCAGTCTCTCACGAGGAATTGCAACCTCTGGAATGGGGTTATTTTCGTGTCGGCTAAAGCTAATCGACCGTATTCGGTGAACAATTGTAAATGTTGCAAATCATCTTCTTGGATGTTTGTGGACAAATTGTAGATTTGAACGGAGCTGATCATCGTGCTCAAGGCGAAAATCGTGGCGCATTCCTTGACCGTGCTTTTGCTGTCCCATGTCCCTTGGGTGTCCAACAGTACGATCGCTACCTGCAATGGGACAGCATTTTGAAAGTTTCAGATTTAAGAGTTTTGATTTTTTTAAAACTTTCGCTTTTTTATTTACACTCAAACTTTAGATTTGTTTTGTAAATTTGTTTTTTTTTTAAATTTAACTTTGGAAACTTCTATTCTTGAAGATTTTGATTTATTTGAAACTTTCGACTCTTTGATTCGATTTTTTCAAGATTTCGAGGTTTTCCCAAATACTTTTGTGATTTGTGTGATTTTGTAAATCATTTGTAGTTAACATAAATTGAGTCAATTATTGTTATAAGAGGCTAAGTGATATTTTGATGCAAAATGCGATCAGACAACAATTTGAGGTTTTCAAGATATTTGGTGTCAATTGGGGTTGCATTAACTATACCCTAAATGTACACATTCGGGAATGTAGCTCTCGTTTGCGGCCAAAAGGTGCCAAGTACAGCACTTTAACAACAAAGAAAATTTATTAAAAGCTACTTTCAACAATAATCGATTCAATTATAAAATTTGATAAATCCAGATGATTTTTTTAAATAACATAAACACTTAACATTGCGAGATAATAAACGCTGCACTTAACAAAGCTTTATTATTAACAACCCACACGTAACCTTGAACCATGACACACCTGTGGGCGAATAATGTAATTATTGAAAATAAAGTAATTTCATACTTGATGTGTCATTTTATTTAACAAATACTCCCATACCTTTTCACCAGTTTGCAACTCCGTCAAGAACACTTCGGACCACATAAGTATCCCCGTTGTATCCCTTTCTGAGCCTCCTCTCCATGAAAAGCCCTCCAAGGGCGCCCCTTCGCTCCCCAGCCAATCTGACGTGTTTTGTTTGTGAATATACTAAAACATATTGAACGAAATAACTCTCTCTGTTGTTTTTATCGTTAACGCCATCGTTAATAACTCTACACCATCGTTAATAACAGTAGTATTAAATATGCTGCGAGGGCTCACCTTAGCGCTGAGATACCTGATGAAAAAATCCAGTAAAAACGACTTGCCGTGCCTGAAGGCGCCGGCCACCGATATCACCACAACATATCTGTCTTTGATGCTCTCGCTCAGGAGGACTTTCTTGAGGGCCTCCTCGTCCAAGGAGAACGTGTGGTCTTCGTTGGCGAGCACAATTGGCACCGCATGAGGGCTCATGATCTCCTCATAGTCGTTAATGTCTAAAACAAAAATTTCCTTAACCTAATAAAGTACGTTGATAAGTCCATAGGTTGAAATGCGATGTGTCTCAAATGACGTCAGGTATCTGCCTGACACACAATTAACTCGACACCAACAATCATTTTTATCTACCCGTCAACGTTGCCTCGAAGCGACATTAATTTCGAAACAAACACATCGTCGACGACGGATATCGGGTGCGTATTTGCATTTTCATTGTGCAAGATGACAGATTAGATGGCGATGTTCGCCAAGGTTTTATCGACCAGCCAGACGATTCGACGAAATCTGATCGATGTCGGGAATGGAAAATGGGCGAAAATTCGCATTGTTAGAATAAATACCTTGAACTGCTGATCCAGAATTTTGGACGTGTTTACGTTGTCTCACTTTGCTGTCAGACATTTTGGTAATATTTTGTCTCTCGCTCTCGCCGCGATCGCTTCTCCTTCTAGCGAAAAATGTGCGCGGGTTTCGCGGACGTTCGCAACACGAAATTCACGAGGAGTGATGTTTGGCTGCCTGAAATGCGTCGTAGTTGCGTACACAGAATACCGTTCTGGTTGCGTAAAGCGTTTGAGGCTATCCCGCACGCATTCAAAATTGATGTAATCAATTATTTTGGGATGTTTAAATGCATTAGGCGCATTTTTAAATGAGTGGAAGATTTAACACGGGATTGAGATTAAATTGATTTAAAAACAATAATTTTTACAAAAGAAAACTAAGTTAATGGATTTTGGAAGATTCATAATTAAAGAACTCATAGATCTCACACTGTCAGATCTACTATTGGGTAGTTATTGGATGGTCAAATTTATATTGGGTTATTGTAAAAAATATTCATACATATTATTTTAGTTGGACAACTTTGTATCACGTAATACAGAACAGCGTAAATATAAGTTTTTATAAGTGATTATTTTTGGAAGATATTTTATTAAAATTATTAGATTGTTGTAATACATATTTAAATCTACATTTAGTTAAGGGGAATTGAAAGAATATAATGCAAAAACCATTTATAAACATTATTTTGATTGGACCATTTTGCAACACGTAATACATAATAGTATAATATAAGTTGCCTATTCACTAAAAATAAATATTAATTTAATTGATTTTGGAAGTATATTAGTAAATAAGGTGTTACATACTTAAATTTATATTTAATTGATGGTTCGTTATAACATACAATACAAAAACTAATCATAAATACCATTTTGGTTTAACCATTTTGCAACACGTAATACTAATAAAATAAATATAAGTTGCCTATTTTAATATAAATAAATATTAATTTGATTGATTTTGGAAGTTTATTGATGACCAAATCAATAAATAGTTATTACATATTTAAATTAATATTTAATTAATAGTTATTAAAAACACATGATATAAAAATATTTACAATTAATTAAACAATACCGTGACACGTAATTCATAACAGCGTAAATATAATAAGCTTATGTTCAATAAAAAAAATACATAAAAAATTTGATTGATTTAAGATTTTTAATTAAAAAATTATTAGGTTGTTATTATATATTTAATTCTACATATAATTAACAAGGATTAAAAAGATATAACATAATAATTTGATTGATTGGACAAGTCTGCAACACGTAATATACAATAATGTAATATAAGTTGCCTACATACAAAAATTAAATGAGTGTATTTGTGTATTTAGTCAATTAGTGATGCATTGGCGAACATTGTTAGTGTTTCTAAGGCAAAACGACAAAAAACAAATCTACCTATTTCTAATATTCTTAAAATATTAGTTTTTTCTTAAGGAATTTCGCTTTCTTTTCTAAAACAATTCAGTTTAGACTCGAAATTCGTTGTTTTCTAGCTTTAATGTTAGACCCAGGACAGATTTTTGTGTGAAACTGATATAGACTTATTTTCTTCAAATTTAGGGTTTAAACTTGCAAAATCGATATTTTTTATTAGATTATGCCTGTTTTTTAAAAATTTCGCTTTCTTCACGTTTTTTTTTTGTTTTTTCTAAAAAGAATCTATTTAAAGCCGATGTTTTTTACTTCTTTAGTAAAATTTCGATTTCAAGCTTAAAATCTACATTTTTTATGACAAATTTAACTTAAGGAGAACATTTCGGCTTATTTTCTTAAAATTTAGAACTTAAAATCTACTTTTTTGTTGAATTATTGGCCATTTTAAGGAAAAAAATACAACATAGAATATACAAAATACGAAATAGGAAATACTAAATACTAAATATGAAATACGAAATACAAAATACAGAATACAGAATACAAAATCCAAAGTACAACATACAAAATACAAGATACATAATACAAAATACAAAGTACAACATACAAAATACAAATATACAAAAAACAAAATTCAAGCATACAAAATACAAATATACAAAATACAAATATACAAAATGCACACATATAAAATATAAATATACAAAATAGAAACATACAAAATACAAGCATACAAAATACAAACATACAAAATATAAGTATACAAAATACAAACATACAAAATACAAACATACAAAATACAAGTATACAAACATACAAAATTCAAGCATGCAAATATAAAAAATACAAATATACAAAATACAAACATACAAAATACAAATATACAAAATACAAACATACAAAATACAAACATACAAAATACAAACATACAAAATACAAACATACAAAATACAAACATACAAAATACAAGTATACAAACATACAAAACACAAAATTCAAGCATACAAATATACAAAATATAAACATATAAAATACAAAGATACAAATATACAAAATATAAACATACAAAATACAAACATACAAAATGCAAGCATACAAAATACAAACATACAAAATACAACTATACAAAACACAACATACAAAATACAAATATACAAAATACAAACATATAACATACAAACATACAAATTGCAAACATACAATATATCAACATACAAAATACAAGTATACAAATATACAAATATAAGAAATACAAACATATAAAATACAAACATATAAAATACAAAAGACAAACATACAAAATAAAAAACATACAAAATACAAGTATACAAAATACAAAATTCAAGAATACAAAGATACAAACATATAAAATATAAACATACAAAATACAAGCATACAAACATACAAAATACAAACATACAAAATACAAATATACAAAATACAAACATATAAAATACAATAATACAAGTATACAAAATGCAAGCATACAAAATGCAAACATACAAACATACAAAATACAAACATACAAAATACAAACATACAAAATACAAAATACAAAATACAAAATACAAAATACAAATATACAAAATACAAACATACAAAATACAAACAAGCAAGATGCAAGCATACAAAATACAAACATACAAAATACAACTATACAAAATACAAACATACAAAATACAAATATACAAAATAAAAACATATAAAATGCAAACATACAAAATACAAACATATAAGTATACAAAATGCAAGCATACAAAATGCAAACATACAAAATACAAACATGCAGAATACAAACATACAAAATACAAAGATACAAAATATAAATATACAAAATACAAACATACAAGATGCAAGCATACAAAATACAAACATTCAAAATACAACTATACAAAATACAAACATACAAAATACAAATATACAAAACACAAACATACAAAATACAAAGATACAAACATTTAAAATATAAACATACAAAATACAAGCATACAAAATATAAACATACAAAATACAACTACACAAAATACAAACATACAAAATACAAGTATACAAAATGCAAACATATAAAATACAAACATACAAAATACAAATATACAAGTATATAAAATGCAAGCATACAAAATGCAAATATACAAAATGCAAGCATACAAAATGCAAACATACAAAATACAAACATACAAAATACAAACATATAAAATACAAACATACAAGTATACAAAATGCAAGCATACAAAATGCAAACATACAAAATACAAGCATACAAAATACAAGCATACAAAATATAAACTTATTTATTACCTAAAATGTCTTATTTATTCAATTCCACAAAAGCGTAGTAATTTGTTAAATAAAATGAGCTATTTCTGCAACCAAGAGCTGCAGTAGCCTTTACAAAATTCGATCTTTGGGATTAAAAAAAAAGTTCATAGTGCGCATCTTTTTAAATGTCAGTTGTGCAGCTCTAAATGTGATCGTACCAAACGGGCGTAATTCAATCTTAAAACTTTGAATCAGACTCTAGGATGAGCATAAAGGACTTTATTTTATCATGTAACTCGGATAAAAGCGATTTGCTTCGTAGTGGCGGAGAAGAAAAAAAAAGCGAAAAATGGAAATCCTGGATGTAGAAAAGACATTAATAGTGAACATCCAACAACGAGAAATAAAATGTTAAATCCTCTTAATCTATACGTTCCGTGCTTCAATAAGCCGTAAATTTGACTTGGCGGAACATTATTAGTGCACATTTTACACATAAGCCGGATATAAAAGGGGACATCTTTCATTTTATAATTTATGGTCGTGAATGGAAATCTTGCAACTGGATGGATTTACGATTAAATACTTTAAGCGGCACGTCCGACAGATTTAAAGCATTTTTACGACTTAACCAGCAAAGGCAACAAGATTTCCAAGAGTTAAATTTTCCGAGTCATTTATAGAACGCCACTGTCCTTGCATTGATACAAAAACTCTTTTCCAAGGTGTAAAATTGTTCTACTTTATTCTTCAATCATGTCACAGTTACTGTACATTAAAGTCAGAATGTGATTAAAGTCAGGATGTAATTAAAATCCAAACTTTAATTTTAAAGTCGTTATTGAAAAGAAAAATGAAGTTTAAACTGAAGAATTTGGGACAAAATTTAAAAATCCAAAAAACGATTTTAAATTTATGAAAACAAATCAGTATTTACTTAAATATTTTGTGTTAAATCGAAAATAAAAAAAACGTTTTTATATTGCAGGCAATCTAACATACTACAACTTGTATTGTGTGTTGTCGATTTGATCACAATAAAAAATCGTTTTTGCGTTATAGATAACCAAACATACCGCAATCTGTATTGTGTGTCATCGATTCGACCACACTAGGTTCGTCCAATTTTTTTGAATCAGATTCCAGAGTAAATAAAGTTTGCGAATCGGAATATCAAGTCGTCAGACTCGAATCGAAAGATTTCCAAGTTTGGAGCACAACTATGTACGATTCTAGTTAATTTGGCCCTTTTACGAGAAAAAACTGCTGGTTCTGCATCAAGGAGATGGCATTACATCGCATCGATGAGCCGTTACCCGTCGAGGAAGTCTCTATTTTCCTTCCGAACTCTTTCCATTATACATCGACCGCCCGAGAAAAGTTTATATTTACAATATCGACTCTTTTAAAATTAAGAAACTTTTCCGAAGCAATATGTTTTAAAAGGCAAAGCGGACGGCGGCAAAATGCATTTTCCCTGCGAGCACTACTGCGTTTTTAATAACTTAAGAGGAATAATGACTATAGTTTTCCATTTTAAGTTTTCTAATTTTCGAGACTAGCGAAGTCGGTTTTTAAACCAATTACACCCTCGAGCTCAGCCACTGCGATTATTGCCCTAATGAAAGGAAAGTGTTTTCCATTTATAATTCCAAAACCAAATCTGATTCAAGTATTTTTCGATTGCAAGATGCTTTACGGTCAAAATCAGGATAAAAAAGCGAGATTTTCAAAAAAAAATGAGAATTAAAAAATCGTCGAAATATTTAAAAAATGTAGAAATTTTCAAAAATAAATCGAAACTTGAAAGGAGCGAGATTTTCAATAAATGTCAACATTTTTTTAAAAAACGAGAATTAAAAAAACGTCAAAATTAAAAAAATCGACATTTTCAGTCGAAATTTTCCAAAAACAAATCAACATTTTCAAAAGTCCTAATTCGGATTTGAAAAAGAAACAATATTTTGAATAAATGCGAGATTTTCAGTAACATTCGAAATTTTCAAAACAAGTCGAATTTTTTCAAAAAAAAAATCAAAATTTTGAAGAAAGGCGAGGTATGCCTATACCAATTTTTGTCAAGATCGCTTTAGTAATCGAACCGTGAAAAGCAGACAAACACACTTCTCCATTTTTGTATTAGTTGGGATCGAATAATGCCCTAGTTTTGGTATGGATGTTAATCTGTTTTAATTTCCGCTTCCTTCGGTGGATGCAACCCTAACAAATTAGTTTCGAAAGTGCAAAAAAATGCAGCAGAGAGGCGAATTAAAAGGCCGCGAAACGAACAAAACTAGAAGAGTTTTCTATGAATGCGAGGAGTAATGGACACAAAGACATAATAAATGAGTCGGAGCTGCGCTCCGCCCCTTTTAGGTCACTGCTACGAAACGTCGATACGTTTTGCCAACTGTGATATATTAACATTGAACTGTCCACCCACAAGATTAAGTACAAATATTTCAATATTCACAGTTTGCACGATTTGGAAATCAATAGTTCGCTTAATCAGTGCCAGCGCGCGCGATTAGTTCACGCCATCGAAGCCAACTCTAATAAAAGTAAGAACTCAACCGAAGAAAAGAAATCGTTGGTAAAACCATACCCCACAACACGGTTTTATTGTTGAAGTTTGAAATTTCAACTTTTTGTCTTATAATTTAACTTTATGCTTCAAAATTTTGTCCTTAAACTAAATATTTCTCCAGTTTTACTATTCTTTCAAATTTGCTGGTTTTCAGCTAATAATTTCGATTCAATTTTTCTAGACATCTCGACCTTTAAGATCAAATAGTTTCCTAAAATTGTCAAATTTCGACTTTTCACTCAAGTTTTTGGAATTAGGTGGATAATTCGATCATTCGAAATTTTCTGTTGTGTGTTTTTTTTAAATGTCGAGTGTTCAATCGAAATTTTGGGTTCCATTTTGACAGAATTTCGATTTCGACGATAATTCATGAAAATGAGTCTTGGCTTGTCAGATTTGGTACCATTTTGCAGTATCTCCTATGTATTGAAGCGATCAATTTTTGTATATAAATATATATGTATATAATTGGTATCTCGGAAACGGCTCTAACGATTTGGATGAAATTTCATTTTTGGCTAAGAAAATCTTGTCTATTTAAATCATCACTTCTTTTATATAAATATATATGTATATAATTGGTATCTCGGAAACGGCTCTAACGATTTGGATGAAATTTTGTTTTTGGTTAACTTTTTGCCTTTAAAGTCCATTGGGATTGGTTTTTCTTTCCAGAAAATTCATGTATGTGAATATATATATATGTATATAATTGGTATCTCGGAAACGGCTCTAACGATTTGGATGACATTTTGTTTTTGGTTAACTTTTTGTCTTTAAAGTCCATTGGCATTGGTTTTTTTTTCCAGAAAATTCATGTATGTGAATATATATGTATATATTTGGTATCTCGGAAACGGCTTTAACGATTTGGATGAAATTTTGTTTTTGGTTAACTTTTTGCCTTTAAAGTCCATTGGGAATGGTTTTTTTTCCCCAGAAAATTCATGCATGTGAATATATATGTATAAATTTGGTATCTCGGAAACGGCTCTAACGATGGAGATGAAATTTCATTTCTAGCTAAGAAAATCTTGTTTATTTAAGCGATCACTTCTTGTATATAAATATATATGTATATAATTGGTATCTCGGAAACGGCTTTAACGATTTGGATGAAATTTCATTTTTGGCTAAGAAAATCTTGTATATTTAAACGATCTCTTCTTGTATATAAATATATATGTATATAATTGGTATCTCGGAAACGGCTCTAACGATTTGGATGAAATTTTGATTTTGGTTAACTTTTTGCCTTTAAAGTCCATTGGGATTGGTTTTTTCCCCTGAAAATTCATGTATGTGAATATATATGTATATATTTGGTATCTCGGAAACGGCTCTAACGATTTGGATGAAATTTCATTTTTGGCTAAGAAAATCTTGTTTATTTAAACGATCACTTCTTGCATATAAATATATATGTATATAATTGGTATCTCGAAAACAGCTCTAACGATTTCGATGAAATTTTGTTTTTGGTTAACTTTTTACTTTTAAAGTCCATTGGGATTGATTTTTTTCCCCTGAAAATTCATGTTTGTGAGTATATATGTATATATTTGGTATCTCGGAAACGGCTCTAACGATTTGGATGAAATTTCATTTTTGGCTAAGAAAATCTTGTTTATTTAAACGATCACTTCTTGTATATAAATATATATGTATATAATTGGTATCTCGGAAACGGCTCTAACGATTTGGATGAAATTTTGTTTTTGGTTAACTTTTTGCCTTTAAAGTCCATTGGGATTGGTTTTTCTTTCCAGAAAATTCATGTATGTGAATATATATATATATGTATATAATTGGTATCTCGGAAACGGCTCTAACGATTTGGATGACATTTTGTTTTTGGTTAACTTTTTGTCTTTAAAGTCCATTGGCATTGGTTTTTTTTTCCAGAAAATTCATGTATGTGAATATATATGTATATATTTGGTATCTCGGAAACGGCTCTAACGATTTGGATGAAATTTTGTTTTTGGCTAAGAAAATCTTGTATATTTAAACGATCTCTTCTTGTATATAAATATATATGTATATAATTGGTATCTCGGAAACGGCTCTAACGATTTGGATGAAATTTTGATTTTGGTTAACTTTTTGCCTTTAAAGTCCATTGGGATTGGTTTTTTCCCCTGAAAATTCATGTATGTGAATATATATGTATATATTTGGTATCTCGGAAACGGCTCTAACGATTTGGATGAAATTTCATTTTTGGCTAAGAAAATCTTGTTTATTTAAACGATCACTTCTTGCATATAAATATATATGTATATAATTGGTATCTCGAAAACAGCTCTAACGATTTCGATGAAATTTTGTTTTTGGTTAACTTTTTACTTTTAAAGTCCATTGGGATTGATTTTTTTCCCCTGAAAATTCATGTTTGTGAGTATATATGTATATATTTGGTATCTCGGAAACGGCTCTAACGATTTGGATGAAATTTCATTTTTAGCTACGAAAATCTTGTTTATTTAAACGATCACTTCTTGTATATAAATATATATGTATATAATTGGTATCTCGGAAACGGCTCTAACGATTTTAATGAAATTTTGTTTTTGGTTAACTTTTTACTTTTAAAATCCATTGGGATTGATTTTTATTTCCTGAAAATTCATGTTTGTGAGTATATATGTATATATTTGGTATCTCAGAAACGGCTCTAACGATTTGGATGAAATTTCATTTTTAGCTAAGAAAATCTTGTTTATTTAAACGATCACTTCGTGTATATAAATATATATGTATATAATTGGTATCTCGGAAACGGCTCTAACGATTTGAATGGAATTTGGTTTTTGCTTAAATTTTTGCCTTTAAAGTCCATTGGGATTAGTTTTTTTTCCCTGAAAATTCATGTATGTGAATATATATGTATATATTTGGCATCTCGGAAACGGCTCCAACGATTTGGATGAAATTTTGATTTTGGTTAACTTTTTACCTTTTAAATCCACTGGGATTGATTTTTTTTCCCTGAAAATTCATGTAGGTGAATATATATGTATATATTTGATATCTCGTAGACGGCTCCAACGATTTGGATGAAATTTCATTTTTGGCTAAGAAAATCTTGTATATTTAAACGATCTCTTCTTGTATATAAATATATATGTATATATTTGGTATTTCGGAAACGGCTCTAACGATTTGGATGAAATTTCATTTTTGGCTAAGAAAATCTTGTTTATTTAAACGATCTTGTATAAAAATATATATGTATATAATTGGTATCTCGGAAACGGCTCTAACGATTTGGATGAAATTTTGTTTTTGGTTAACTTGTTACCTTTAAAGTTCATTGGGATTGATTTTTTTTTCCTGAAAATTCATGTATGTGAATATATGTATGTATATATTTGGTATCTCGGAAACGGCTCTAATGATTTGGATGAAATTTCATTTTTGGATAAGAAAATCTTGTATATTTAAACGATCACTTCTTGTATTAAAATATATATGTATATAATTGGTATCTTGAAAACGGCTCTAACGATTTGGATGAAATTTTGTTTTTGGGTAACTTTTTGCCTTTAAAGTCCATTGGAAGTGGTTTTTTTTCCTGAAAATTCATTTATGTAAATATATATGTATATATTTGGTATCTCGGAAACGGCTCTAACGATTTGGATGAAGTTTAATTTTTGGCTAAGAAAATCTTATCTATTTAAATGCTCGCTTCTTGTATATAAATATATATATGTATATATTTGGTATCTCGGTAACGGCTCTAACGATTTAGATGAAATTTTGTTTTTGGTTAATATTTTGCTTTTAAAGTCCATTGAGATTAGTTTTTTCCCTGGAAAAACTCGATTTTTCACCAAAAAAAATTTTCTATAACTATCTCGTAAATCTTTACATTGGATATTAGAATATCGGTAGTTAGATGGCGTTGACCTCTAACGTCGTGTAATGATCAGATACTAAACAGGAAACGCCTATTTTCGCTATCTTGCATCGGATGTTAGAATACCGGTACCGAGATAATCATGTCGTGTATCTCGGAAACGACTATCAAGATTCATACGTAAAATTCATGAAAAATCGAAATTTAAAGGTAAACATAGCAAAAGCGAAAAAACAGGATTTTACAAAAACAAAACCTCCGCGCGAAATTCGATCATCCCGATATTATAGTTACCTTGATAAATAACTTGATGAAATAAAAAAAATCGTAAAATTTTCTTTTCTTAAAACCAAAGAAATTTGTCCTAAAGAGGTATAATTTAAATCAAGACATCCAAGTTGATTAAGATTTGTCGTTTTCGCAGGAATTACGACTAATATATAACAGTTCGACTATTTGCAAAAATTAGAAAAGTTTCCGGTCGAAGTAACGTCATACGAAGGCTTATAGAAGGCGACCGAGACAAAGGATTACAATACCAATTCGTTTCGTCTATCGAATTCCGCCTCGGATTTCGAAACGAAAAGAAATATCCGAAGTCGAAAAAGTCCCTCGGATTCGCACTAATTGGGAAAACTGAAACATTCTCTTTTATTTCTGTCGCTTTGACGACCCAACCTTTTCAATTAGTGAGGCTATTGATATGACGTTATGAAGCTATTCCATCGCCCTTCGTGATAACAGAATTATCGTTCGTGGTGCTTGTATCCTTATAACAAATTCCTGAAATAAATATTTAAGAAAATTAAACGCGGTAACTTTTTTACCTTAAGTCTAAATTTCCCGTTTTTACTGGAATTTTGACTTTTTATGAAAACTCGAAA
Source organism: Dastarcus helophoroides (assembly GCA_028583605.1). Taxonomy (NCBI): domain Eukaryota; kingdom Metazoa; phylum Arthropoda; class Insecta; order Coleoptera; family Bothrideridae; genus Dastarcus; species Dastarcus helophoroides. Next base: position 293,837 of record CM053330.1, read on the forward strand.
AAAAAACTTTCACTTATTTAAAAGTTCAAAAAATTTCGAGTCAAACATCGAGATCATTTTAAACTTTAAAGTTCGCGCTGCTGAAAAATTAATTTAAATTTATTGTAACGCAATGTAAATAGATAGAATAGAATTTAGAGCGTAAGAAAAGTTTCTAGAAAGATCTGATATGGGGAAAGCGGCCGCTATAACGAAACAAACGAGATAAGCGTTCCAGAAATTTCGGCAAACGATAAGCCTTATCTGAGTGATTTTTCTAGAACCCGGGAGCCAAAACTATATAAGGCGGTCAGCTTTCCCTCGAGGGGGTTAGTTAGTCAGTTAATCAATGTATTAGTGAGTTAGTAGTTAGAAGTGAATTAAATAGTGTCAGTTGCAATTGTAGTATCCTTAGTTTTCCAAAATGTCGACTGTTTTCAAAAAATTTCTCGTTTTTTTGTCCTTTTAAAATTGTTTTAGAAAATTGAACTAAGCAATTATGACCTTTTTTGAACGTTATTGGGAGGTGAGATTCTTGTTGGGTTTGCGGATAAATTATTAGAATTTTTTTGAAAATTTCGCCTTTTTTTAATTTGAATTTTTAAAAAATTAAGACTTAAAGTACAAAATTTTTTTGCATCTGGGACACCTTTTCAAAAATGTAAATTTTTCAAAATTTTGTTTTTATTTTCTTTTTAAAAATTTGGGGTTTCAAGAGAAATTTGAACTTTTTGAAAATTTTGACTTTATTTTTAAATTTCAAATTTTTCTATAGGCGAAGCTAGAGTGGGCCAGTGATAGCAAAGGGGCCAGGGGGGCCAGGGGGGCGTAGATCCCTAAAAGTTGGAGTTAATCCCATAATTTTGACATAAGGTTTTATATGAATTTGAAAGGCGGCGGGGGCCCCCCTTGCCCCCCAAAAAATTGGAGTTAGCCCCTCAATAGGGAAATGAAGTCATATAAATTGCAGGACCTTTACTGTTTATTAATTTGAATTTTTCAAAAATTTAGATTTTCTTAAACTACAATTTTATTTTGAAATTCAGACATTTTTTCAAAATTGTATTTTTTTCAAAATTTCGATTTTTTAATAGAAATTTAAACTTTTTAAAAACTTTGATTTGAGGAGCGAGGGGGCAGGGTGGCTAAGGGGGCATGGCCCCCAAAAATTGGAATTAGCTCCTTACAATAGAGAAATGAAGTCTTCTATAAATTTGAAAAGCAAGAGGGTGAGGGGGGCTCGGGGGGTATAGCCCCCCAAAAGTTGCAGTTAGCCCTCCAGTAGATAAATGAAGTCCTATATATAAGTTTGAGGATTTTTTTAAGTTGAATTTTTTTAAAAATTGAGATTTTTAAACTACAATTTTTTTTTCTGAAATTCGAACATCTTTTCAAAATTGTTATTTTTTCAAAATTTCGTTTTTTTTCAAATTTTTCTCAAACTTTCAGTTTTTTAATAGAAATTCTAACTTTTTAAAAATTTTGATTTTTTTTTTAAAGTTCGAATTTTTTTCATGGGCGAAGCTAGGGGGTAGGGTGGGCCAGAAAATGAAAAGGGGGCCAGAGAGGCTAGAGGAAACATAGCCCCCAAAAGTTGGAGTTAGTGCCATAATCGAGAAATATGGTTTTATATGAATTTGCGGAGCAAGGGGGCAGGGGGGCTAGGGGAGCATGGCCCCCCAAAAATTGGAATTAGCCCCTCATTAGAGAAATGAAGTCTTCTATAAATTTTAAGAGCAGAGGGCTAGGGGGCATAGCCCCCCCAAAAGTTGGAGTTGGCCCCCCCAGTAGATAAATGAAGTCCTATATAAGTTTGGGGATTTTTACATTTTTTTAAGTTGAATTTTTTAAAAATTGAGCTTATTAAACTACAAATTTTTTTTTGAAATTCGGACATCTTTTCAAAATTGTATTTTTTTAAATTCGTTTTTTTTTAATTTTTCTCAAAATTTCGGTTTTTTAATAGAAATTGTAATTTTTTGAAAATTGTCACTTTTTTAAAAAGTTCGAATTTTTTTTATGAGGGAAACTAGGGGGTAGGGTGTGCTAGAGAGGCTGGAGTTAGTCCCATAATCGAGAAATAAAGTTTTACATGAATTTGAGGGGCAATGGGGCAGGGGACCTAGGGGGGCATGGCCCCCCAAAAATTGAAATTAGTCTCTCAACGGAGAAACGAAGTTTTCTATAAATTTGAAGAGCAGGGGATCAGGAAGGTTAGGGGGCATAGCCCCCCAAAAGTTGGAGTTAGTCCTTCAGTAGAGAAATGAAGTCCTATGTAAATTTAAGAATATTTTCTATTTTTTTGATTTATTTGAAAATTCAGATTTTTTTAAGCTGCAATTTTTTTTTATGAAATTCGGACATTTCTTAAAAATTGAATATTTTTCAAATTTTCTTTTTTTTTTAAATTTTTCTCAAAATTTCGGTTTTTTTAAAGAAATTCTAATTTTTTGAAAATTTTGACTTTAATTTAGTTTTAGTTTAATTTTTCTCATAGGCGAAGCTAGAGGGTAGGGTGGGCCAGAAAATGCAAAGGGGGCCAGAGAGGCTAGAGGGGCCATAGCCCCCCAAAAGTTGGAGTAAGTTCCATAATCGACAAATAAGGTTTTACATGAATTTGAGGGGCAAGGGGGCAGGGGGGCTGGGGGGCATGGCCCCCCAAAAATTGGAATTAGTTTCTCAACAGCGAAATGAAGTCTTCTATAAATTTGAAGAGCAGGGGGTTAGGGGGACTAGAGGGGCATAGCCCCCCAAAAGTTGGAGTTAGCCCCTTATTAGAGAAAAAAAGTCCAAATTTTCTAAAAAGCCTAAATTTTCGAAAAAGTAGAATTAAAAAAAATGTTGAAGATAAAAAGAAGTCCAAAATTTAGAAAAAATTGAATTCTAATTAACAAAAAAAAATAGAAATTTTGATAATATCGAAATTTTCGAAATATCAACATTTTAAAAAAAGTTAAACTATTAAAAAAACGCATATTTAAAAAAAGGTCGAAATGTTGAGAAAATATTTTTTTTAAATAAAAATAGGAATTTACAAGAGAATTTTTTATCAAATAAAAGAACGAGAATTCAAAGGTTGAAATTGAAAAAAAGTCGAAAAACATTCAAAACGCGTCAAAAATTTTCAAAAAAGTCAACATTTCGGAAAGTCAAAATTTAAAAAAAATATAATAAAGAAATCTAATTTTGAGAGAAAGTCAAAATCGAAATAAAATAGTTTAAGAAAAACGAAATTTTTTAAAAATTTCGAATTTTTCAAGAGTTGAGATTTTCAGAAGAATATCGAAATGTCTGAAAAAAAAATCGAAATTTCGGGATAACAAATAAATGTAGGCGGTGCAGTGATGTGATGGTGTTAACTGTATTTCTCGAGCGGGGTCCTGAATCAATATAAATATGAAATTCTGGCTACTGTTCCACTTTATCCCAATTTTACTCTCCCCCATCGATTAGTGATAAATTCTAGCACTCTTCGGCATAAACATCGAGTTTATTCGAGGGCGAAACCGAGAGCAATAACTGGAATCGACCAAGTCGCCTCCGAATCCGTTCCAAATGTCTCCCAATTTCGCTATACACATTCAACCGTCGGAATAAAATCGGCAAAAACGGGACATACAGTGCGGTATTCTATTCGGCAAACTGCCAAGCCTACGGGTCGTATATTTTATATCCGCCGTCACACCTCTGAGCAAGTGCGGACGACGCCTAAGGTCCATAATCCGGGCGATCGCATTCGAACCGTCTTCGGTGTAACTTTTCCGCAAAGTTTAAAGGTCTTCAATTTTCCCAAAACGGTTTCGCGTGTCCGAGGCTATCAAAGTCTGCGAGTGGTTCACTGTAAGCGCCCCGTAATGGGAAACATTGAAAACGTCGCCTATTCGTTTCGAAAGTTGCCAGTTGATTCAGGTGATGCCACTAAACTCTTAGAGGCGACAAAATTTCTTGTCGATCTTTAGGGTGAAACTAAATACTATAATAGAGTTGAAAATATGTAATTAGCGCGACTGGGGGTCGAACCCAGTACCCACACGTCGCGGGCAAAATGTCCTAACCATGGAGCCATCGCCGTCGCTAATCTCAACTCAATTAATTCACTTCACGTATCGTAAATTCGGTATCTGTTACAATGCGCAAAATCTTTTGATTATTATCAACAAATTGTTGGTTTATGGGGGCTAAGTCCAAATTTATTGACGTAATTCGCATACAATGTACAGCTTCGCTCGAACGACCGATGGATAATGAATGAGGCGAAGTTAATTATCCGGTTTGCAGTAATAAACGTAAAGTTGGCTATTGGTGAGGTAATATTGCAGGTAACGGTTTCTATCTGCGGTAATTGCTGACCACGTCTAATCATCACACAATTGATACTTAAACAGACCCACAAAATCCCGATGGGGCAAAGCATTTGTCGATTTTTTTTTCATTAGAATTGATAAAGTGGTATTTTACTAGTCTCTGTATTTTACCAAACACAAAATCGTTTAGTACAATGGCATGCATAAAAATGTCACTTTATATATATAATACGAACCAAGTAGTTGATTATTAATACTCTCGTTAATTAAATTACATCGAAATATTTTTGGTAAAGCAGTTATTTTTGCACTAATCCCTTCACAATTTCAAAGAAGTAGGAAGCCATTGATCAAAGAGCTCGTTTCTTTAGGCATGTTGCATTCGAACGTTCTGAGCATTTAATTAAAACTTCACGAAGATGCCTCTCGACTCCTGGTAATTTCTAGGGATGTATCAAATATCGCAGCGATGACTCCTTTGCGAGCTATTCCGAAATAATTTTAAATGCTAATTACCTACTTCTGTACACCACACCTCGAAAGTTTGGCGAAATATCAAATTAATTACAACATAACAGATCTACAGAAAACACTATAAAATACTGTAACAAACTGTGTAATTAGTTATCAATAATCGCAACTTCTTTGGATTCCATTGAATGATGTAGTTCTAGAGTTTGCGTTCTAAGACGTTGTTGTAGGGGAGACACTCAAAATGACGCATAAGCAAGTGTGCGTTTGAAACCTCCCCCTTGAAGAAGAAGAAGAAGAAGAAGAAGAAGAAGAAGAAGAAGAAGAAGAAGAAGAAGAAGAAGAAGAAGAAGAAGAAGAAGAAGAAGAAGAAGAAGAAGAAGAAGAAGAAGAAGAAGAAGAAGAAGAAGAAGAAGAAGAAGAAGAAGAAGAAGAAGAAGAAGAAGAAGAAGAAGAAGAAGAAGAAGAAGAAGAAGAAGAAGAAGAAGAAGAAGAAGAAGAAGAAGAAGAAGAAGAAGAAGAAGAAGAAGAAGAAGAAGAAGAAGAAGAAGAAGAAGAAGAAGAAGAAGAAGAAGAAGAAGAAGAAGAAGAAGAAGAAGAAGAAGAAGAAGAAGAAGAAGAAGAAGAAGAAGAAGAAGAAGAAGAAGAAGAAGAAGAAGAAGAAGAAGAAGAAGAAGAAGAAGAAGAAGAAGAAGAAGAAGAAGAAGAAGAAGAAGAAGAAGAAGAAGAAGAAGAAGAAGAAGAAGAAGAAGAAGAAGAAGAAGAAGAAGAAGAAGAAGAAGAAGAAGAAGAAGAAGAAGAAGAAGAAGGAGGAGGAGGAGGAGGAGGAGGAGGCGGAGGAGGAGGAGGAGGAGAAGAAGAAGAAGAAGAAGAAGAAGAAGAAGAAGAAGAAGAAAAAATCATAGTGGAAAAATGAACTATTACCGACGAACTGTAGTTTGGTACCGAAATTTTCGATTTTTAAAAAAATTTCAAGTTTTTTTTTTAATTTAGACCTTTTAACATCCTGGGCTTTTTTGAAAATTTCAATTTATTTTAGTAAATTTTCACTTTCTTTTGAAAATTTCGACTTTTATTGAAAATCTTGCTTTTTTTAATACTTCGATTTTATTTGAAAATTCCGACTTCTTTTTTGAAAATTTCGATTTTTATTGAAAATCTTGCCTTTTTTAATACTTCGATTTTATTTGGAAATTCCGACTTTTTTTTTTGAAAATTTCGACTTTTTTTTGAAAATTTCGATTTTTATTGAAAATCTTGCCTTTTTTAATACTTCGAATTTATTTGAAAATTCCGACTTTTTTTTTGAAAATTTCGACTTTTTTTTGAAAATTTTAATTTATTAGAAAATTTTCACTTTTTTTTTAAATTTCGACTTATTGAAAATCCTGCTTTTTTTAATACTTCGATTTTATTTGAAAATTCCGACTTTTTTTTGAAAATTTCGATTTTTATTGAAAATTTTGCCATTTTTAATACTTCGATTTTATTTGGAAATTCCGACTTTTTTTTTGAAAATTTCGACTTTTTTTTGAAAATTTCGATTTTAATTGAACATCTTGCCTTTTTAATACTTCGATTTTATTTGAAAATTCCGACTTTTTTTTTGAAAATTTCGACTTTTTTTTGAAAATTTCGATTTTTATTGAAAATCTTGCCTTTTTTAATACTTCGCTTTTATTTGAAAATTCCGACTTTGTTTTCGTAAATTTCGACTTTTAAACAATTAATTTTTTTGAAAATTTCAATTTTCATTCGAAAATTTCGACTGAAAATTTCGGCTCCTGTTTGAAAATTTCGATTTTTGATTGAAAATTTCGACTTTTTGACACTTGCTCTTTTTTTTTAATTTCGACTTTTTCCATTTTCAATTTTTTTTTGTTGGAATTTCGTCTTTTATTAAAAAATCTCGTCTTTTTTTAGAAGTTCTATTTTTAAAAATTTCTACCTTTTAGAAAATTTCAATTTTTCTTGAAAAATCAGGGTTTTTTCTGAAAATTTCGATTTTTTTAAAATTTTGACCGTTACTGAAAAACTTGATTTTTTTTTTGGGGATTTGATTTTTTTTTCGAAAATTTCGACTATTTCTTGAAAGTTTCCACTTTATTTTGAAAATTTGGATTTTTTTGAAAATTTCGACTTTTTTGAAAATGTCGACTTTTTTAAAATTTCCAACAAAAGAATTTAAATTTTATTGAAAATCTCGTTTTTTAGAAATACGATTTGTTTGAAAATTTTCAGTTTTTTGAAAATTTTAACACTATTTTTAAAAATTTTTGACTCGTAAAATTTTCGACGTTTTTTTGAAAATAAAAAAAAAGAACTTCTGAAAAAAGGCGAGATTTTTAATGAAAGTCGTAATTTTCAATAAAAGTGGAAAATTAAAAAAGTCATAATTTTCAAAAAAGGTCGAAATTAAAAAATAAAAAACGTTGAAATTTTTAAAAACAATCGAATTTCTCAAAAAGGGAGATTTTCAACGAAAGTCGAAATTTTAGAAAAAAATCGAAAATTTCAGACAAAATTTTCAAAAAAAATCGAAATATTTTAAAAAAATCGGGATTTTCAAGAAAATGTCGACGTTTTTAAATTTTATCTGTTACTAAAAAACTCGATTTTTTTTGGGAACTTCATTGTTTTTCGAAAATTTTGACTTTTCGTTGAAAGTTTCAAGTTTATTTTGAAAATTATGATTTTTTTGAAAATTTCGACTTTTTTGCAAATGTCGACTTTTTAAAAATTTCCAACAAAAGATTTTGAATTTTATTGAAAATCTCGTTTTTTAAAAATGCGATATTTTTGAAAATTTTCAGTTTTTTGAAAATGTTCACTTTTTTTTGAAAATTTTAACACTATTTTTAAAAATTTTTGACTCGTAAAATTTTCGACGTTTTTTTGAAAATAAAAAAAAGAACTTCTGAAAAAAGGCGAGATTTTTAATGAAAGTCGTAATTTTCAATAAAAGTGGAAAATTAAAAAAAAGTCGAAATTTTCAAAAAAGGTCGAAATTAAAAAATAAAAAACGTTGAAATTTTTAAAAACAATCGAATTTCTCAAAAAAGGGAAGATTTTCAACGAAAGTCGAAATTTTAGAAAAAAGTCGAAAATTTCGGTCAACATTTTCAAAAAAAGTCGACATTTTAAAAAAGTCGGGATTTTCAAAAAAATGTCGAATTTTTTTTTTTTTTTGAAAATGTCGACGTTTTTAAATTTTGACTGTTACTAAAAAACTCGATTTTTTTTGGGAACTTGATTTTTTTTTCGAAAATGTTGACTTTTCGTTGAAAGTTCCAAGTTTATTTTGAAAATTTTAATTTTTCTGAAAATTTCGACTTTTTTGAAATTGCGACTTTTTTAAAATTTCCAACAAAAGATTTTGGTTTTTATTGAAGATCTCCCTTTTTGTCAGAAGTTCGATTTTTTAAAAAATGTAAGTAATGTTAAAAAAAATTTGACTTTTTAAAACTCTCGACCTTTTTTTTTGAAAATTTCAAGCAATTTTGAAAATTTTCAGAATTTTTAAAAAACGTTCAAAATTAAAAAAATTGCACTTCTGGAAAAAGAGGAGATTTTCAACAAAAATCGAAATTTTGGAAAAATGTCGAAAATTTCAGTCAACATTTTCAAAAAAAGTCGATATATTTTTAAAAAGTCGGGATTTTCAAGAATATATCGAAATTTTCAAAAATAAATCGAATTTTTGAAAAAGGGCGAAATTTTTAATAACGGTCGAAATTTTGAAAAAAAAAGGTCAAACAATACAGAAATTTTCAATAAAATTCCAACTTCTTGAAAAGGGTGTTTTTCGACAAAAGTCAAAATTTAAAAAAAAATCAAATCTTTTAAAAAAATCGAAATTTTCAGAAAAAAGTCGAAATTTTCAAAAAAAAAGTCAAAAATGTCAAAAAGTCAAAATTTAAAGAGAATCGAAGTTCTGAAAAAAATCAAAGGTATCAAAAAAGTCGAAAAGTTCAAACCTTTCGAAAAAAGACGAGATTTTCAATAAAAGTCTAAATTTTCAAAACAGTCTGCATTTTCGAAAAAAAAATCGAGAATTTATAGAAAACGTCAAAAATGTCAAAATTTTCCAAAAAGTGTCGAAATTAAAAAAAATCAACTTTCAAAAAAAGTAAATTTTCAAACAAAAATCCAAATGGTCGAAAATTTGAAAAAAGTCAACAAAAGAAAAGTCGAAATTTTCGAAACGAGTCGAAATGTTCAACAAAAAAGTCGAAATTTTCAAAAAAAAGCCGAAATTTTCAGAAAAAAGTCGAAATTTTCAAAAAAAAAGTCAAAAGTCAAAAAGTCAAAATTTAAAAAGAATCGAAGTTCTGAAAAAAGTCAAAGGTTTCAAAAAAGTACAAAATTTCAAAGCTTTTGAAAAAAGACAACATTTTCAATAAAAGTCTTAATTTTCAAAAAAAAGTTTAATTTTCAAAAAAACTCGAGAATTTATAGAAAACGTCAAAATTGTCAAAAATGTCAAAATTGTCAAAAATGTCGAAATTTTTGAAAAAGTGTCGAAATTAAAAAAAAATCAACTTTCAAAAAATCAACAAAGTTTACATTTTCAAAAAAAATCGAGAATTTATAGAAAACGTCAAAATTGTCAAAAATGTCGAAATTTTCGAAAAAGTGTCGAAATTAAAAAAAATCATCTTTCAATAATTTTTTGTCGAATTTCAAGGAAGCTCTATACCAATTTTCATTAAAATCGGTTCAGTAATTGAGCCTTGAAAAGCCAACAAACAAACGGACAGACAAGCACACTTTCACATTTGTATTAAATTAGGATTAGGATGGTAAAAACCCATAAAAAAAGCCTAGAACATCTTAGATTTCTAGATATATTTATTAATTTTATTTAACGTTTCGGCGACCCGGTTTGGCAATATTTAGAAGTATACGCTTCTAGAAGGAGAACTATTACAGTTAGCGCAACTTTTTCATTAAATTTGGAATTCTTCAATTTTCTCGAACGACTTCAATCGTCCACGGCCGCCTGTTATCAATTTATGTAATTACCTCTCCCGAATGGTCCGCTCTCGTTTCTTTCTTTAAGCGTCCAGGACGGAACGAATTCAAATCGTCTTATTTCGTCCGCGTATGAGCCATTTTGCTCCACACTCATTTGAAAACTTTACCGACAACTTCCATAATCGAGCTATATTTCGTATCTAATTTTTACGATAATAATGAAATTACAACATAACAATAAAATTATAACACGCAAGCTTAAACTGCATTTTTGAATTCTCTACAAAAATATGATATTACCTCTAATAATAACCCAATCGTCTGAAAGTTCTCAAGGGTAACGAATCCCTTCTTCAAGTGATTTCCAATTGAACTCTGTCTAATCAATCTACCAAAACATATTTAATTTAACCGATTCGAGCGTTAAGCTTCTGCTTTTTCGGCCGCAATTACATAATTTAAAGCTGGTTACCGATGTGTTGCAAGCGACGTTTTAATTATGAAAGATTTCGCGCAACGGCAAAAATGGCCGGAAAGCGCATCCCCTAATAGGATTACGGTTGCATTAGCGATATTAATAATGGATTCTAATGCTGAAAAAAAGAGGGCGCTCGAATTCGACTCGTTGGGAAATTTCCGGTTTTGAAACGTTGGCGTCTATTAGCGAAATTTATCTATTAGTTAGTGGGGCGGCTTGAAAGCTCCTTTAAACCCCCCCCAACTTAAAACTTCGCGATTAATAAGGTTCCAAAGCTCGGCAAAGTTTTAATGCCCTCGTATTATTTTCCGGGGGATGAGTGATTAAAACTAAAAGCCTCATAACTAGATTAAGTATTTTTCTAGTTTTTATGGCTCTAGGAGATCCTTTAATACTAATACTTTTAACGGAATTCCTAATTAAAATGATTCTTTATGCAAAATATCCAAATACGTGACATCCCCATTTTCAAAATTTGAAATTCTACTGCTACTGCCACTTTTAACAAGTTACAATACCTTTATACCTTATTCTGGTACATTTGCCATTTTTCTGATTTAGTTTGTTTTGTTTTTCCAAAGTTGTTTTTGTTTTAAATCTCTATTTCTAATTTTTTCCAGAAAATTTCGATTTCAAATCTCACAAAAATTGAAACACAGAACTTGTCCCCTGAAACCAAGAAAGATTAAAAAACACAACAAAGGTTGCTCTAACGCGTTTCGACAGCCAAGCTGTCATCTTCAGAGAAAAACTAACATCTAATCTTAAAATTTACCCTTATATACTAAAAATATTCACAAATCTCACATTTTTAGAGAAACTTCTGGTCGAATTAAAGTCGAAATGAGACCAATTGTGTTTTTAAAGTAACGACATTCAATTTGTTTTGCAGTTAATTAATTGGGATGTATTTTTTATTGAAAATGTCACATTCCTTCAAAAGTTGGATTTTTTTTTAAATCCGAATTTCGAATTTTTGAAAATTTTGACTTATTTTAAAAATTTCGATCTATTTTTGAAAATTTCGACTCGTAACGTTTTTTCTCGACTTTTTTTTAAATTTCAATATTTTTTTTTTTGAAATTTTGGAATTTTACTGGTATCTGATTTTTTTGAAGAATTCGTCTTTTTCCAGAAGTTCATTTTTTTTGAAAATATCGACGTTTTTTTGAAAATTTCGGCTTTTATTCAAAATCTTGTTTTTAAAGGTTTCGATTTTTTTTGAATATCCGACTTTTATTGAAAATTTCGCTTTTTTTTTAAGTTTTGATTTTTTTTTAGAAAATTTCGACTTTTTTGAAAAATTTCGACCTTTTGAAAAAATTTTCGACTTTTTTTTGGAAAATTTTGACTTTTTTAAAAAAAATTGTTTTTTTTGAAAATTTTGACGTCTGATTAAATTTTCAATTTTTTTTGAAAATTTCGACCTGTTTTTTAAAATGTTGACTTTTTTTGAAAATTTCGACTTTATTTAAAAAGTTTTGACTTTTTTGGAAAATTTCGACATTTATTGAAGATTTCTCTTTTTTCAAAAGTATTGATTTTTTTCAATAATTTCGACTTTTTAAAAAATTTCGACTTTTTGAAAAAATTTTCAAAATTTTTTGGAAAATTTTGACTTAAAAAAATTTTGCCTTTTTTTGAAAATTTCGACTTTTTGAAAAAATTTTCGACTTTTTTTTTAATTTTGATTTTTTCCGAAAAATTTTGATTTTTTAAAAAATTTCGACTATTTAAAAAATTTTGACTTTTTTGGAAAATTTCGACTTTTATCGAAAATTTCTCTTTTTTTCAAAAATATTGATTTTTTCGATAATTCCAACTTTTTAAAAAATTTTGACTGAAAAAATTTTCGAAATTTTTTTGAAAATTTTGCCTTTATTTAAAAAATTTTAATTTTTTTGTAAAATTTCGACATTTATTGAAAATCTCGCTTTTTTTCAAATATTCCGAATTTTTTTTTGAAAATTTCGACTTTTTGACACTTTTTAGTTTATTAAAAAATTTTGACGCCATTTTTTAAAATTCCGATTTTTCAATTTCAACTTTTTTAAATTTTGACTTTTTTTTGAAAAGATCGACTTTTGTTGTAAATTTTTGCATTTTTTCAGAAGTTTGATTTTTATTTGAAAATGTCTGTTTTTTTTGAAACCTTCTGCTTTTTTTTTGACACTGCCTTTTACTAAATATCTCGCTTTTTTTCAAGAGTTCCAATTTTTTTTAAAAAGCTCGACTTTTTTTAAAAATTTTGATTTTTCTATAGATTTTCATTAAAAATTCCTAACTTTTTGAAAATGTCGACGTTTTATTTATATTCTCGCTCTTTTTTTATAGAAAGTTTGAGTTTTTTAAAAATATTTCGAATTTTTGGTTGAAAATTTCGACGTTTTTGTTGAAAATTTCGACTCTTTTCGAAAAATTCGACTTTTCTTGAAAATTCCGATTTTTTTTTAAAGTTTCGATTTTTGACGCTTTTGACTTTTTTTGGAAAATTTGAAATTTTTTTGGAAATTTCGCTTTTTGTTGAAATTTTTGACTTCAAAAAATTTAGAAAAACAATAGTTTTTCCAGGGAAAACACTAATTTCAATGAACTTTAAAAGCAAAATATTAACCAAAAACAAAATTTCATCCAAATCGTTAGAGCCGTTTCCGAGATACCAATTATATACATATATATTTATATACAAGAAGTGATCGTTTAAATAGACAAGATTTTTTTAGCCAAAAATTACATTTCATTCAAATAGTTTGAGCCGTTTCCGAGATACCAATTATGTACATATATATTCACATACATAAATTTTCAGGAAAAAAAACCAATCCCATGGGACTTTAAAGGCAAAAAGTTAACCAAAAACAAAATTTTATCCAAATCGTTAGAGCCGTTTCCGAGATACCAATTATATACATATATATTTATATACAAGAAGTGATCGTTTAAATAAACAAGATTTTCTTAGCTAAAAATGAAATTTCATCCAAATCGTTAGAGCCGTTTCCGAGATACCAAATATATACATATATATAGTATTCACATACATGAATTTTCAGGGAAAAAACACCAATCCCAATGGACTTTAAAGGCAAAAAGTTAACCAAAAACAAAATTTTATCCAAATCGTTAGAGCCGTTTCCGAGATACCAATTATATACATATATATTCACATACATGCATTTTCAGGAAAAAAAAACCAATCCCAAAGGACTTTAAAGGCAAAAAGTTAACCAAAAACAAAATTTCATCCAAATCGTTAGAGCCGTTTCCGAGATACCAATTATATACATATATATTTATATACAAGAAGTGATCGTTTAAATAAACAAGATTTTCTTAGCTAAAAATGAAACTTCATCCAAATCGTTAGAGCCGCTTCCGAGATACCAAATATATACATATATATTTACATACATGAATTTTCAGGGGGAAAAAACCAATCCCAATGGACTTTAAAGGCAAAAAGTTAACCAAAAACAAAATTTCATCCAAATCGTTAGAGCCGTTTCCGAGATACCAATTATATACATATATATTTATATAAAAGAAGTGATCGTTTAAATAAACAAGCTTTTCTTAGCCAAAAATGAAATTTCATCCAAGTCGTTAGAGCCGTTTCCGAGATACCAAATATATACATATATATAGTATTCACATACATGAATTTTCAGGGAAAAAACACCAATCCCAACGGACTTTAAAGGCAAAAAGTTAACCAAAAACAAAAATTTATCCAAATCGTTAGAGCCGTTTCCGAGGTACCAATTATATACATATGTTAGCATTAAGGAACCCGCCACTGTCTTTTCCACCTAGAATGTGCCACATGTGATACAAACCCAGGACCTCTAGGCACGTGAGGGAGCAAGGGGAAGAAGGCAGTCGAGAATGAGCCGAGTAGATATCGAGAGCATATGTAGAAGAGACCAATAAAGCGTGTGTTAAGTAAATTGTGTGTTACTGCATCGACAATTAATTAAGAACCATCACTAGAGTTTACACATATATATATTTATATACAAGAAGTGATCGTTTAAATAAACAAGATTTTCTTAGCTAAAAATGAAATTTCATCCAAATGGTTTGAGCCGTTTTCGAGATACCAAATATGTACATATATATATTCACATATATGAATTTTCAGGGGGAAAAAACCAATTCCAATGGACTTTAAAGGCAAAAAGTTAACCAAAAACAAAATTTCATCCAAATCGTTAGAGCCGTTTCCGAGATACCAATTATATACATATATATTTATATACAAGAAGTGATCGTTTAAATAAACAAGATTTTCTTAGCTAAAAATGAAATTTTATCCAAATGGTTAGAGCCGTTTTCGAGATACCAAATGTGTACATATATATATTCACATACATGAATTTTCAGGGGAAAAAACCAATTCCAATGGACTTTAAAGGCAAAAAGTTAACCAAAAACAAAATTTCATCCAAATCGTTAGAGCCGTTTCCGAGATATCAAATATATATTTATATACCAGAAGTGATCGTTTAAATAAACAAGATTTTCTTAGCTAAAAATGAAATTTCATCCAAATCGTTAGAGCCGCTTCCGAGATACCAAATATATACATATATATTCACATACATGAATTTTCAGGGGAAAAAAATCAATCCCAATGGACTTTAAAGGCTAAAAGTTAACCAAAAACAAAATTTCATCCAAATCGTTAGAGCCGTTTCCGAGATACCAATTATATACATACATATATATTTATATACAAGAAGTGATCGTTTAAATAAACAAGATTTTCTTAGCTAAAAATGAAATTTCATCCAAATCGTTAGAGCCGCTTCCGAGATACCAAATATATACATATATATTCACATACATGAATTTTCAGGGGGAAAAAACCAATCCCAATGGACTTTAAAGGCAAAAAGTTAACCAAAAACAAAATTTCATCCAAATCGTTAGAGCCGTTTCCGAGATACCAATTATATACATATATATATTTATATAAAAGAAGTGATGATTTATATAGACAAGATTTTCTTAGCCAAAAATGAAATTTCATCCAAATCGTTAGAGCCGTTTCCGAGATACCAAATATATACATATATATTCACATACATGAATTTTCAGGAAAAAAACACCAATCCCAATGGACTTTAAAGGTAAAAAATAAATCAAAAACAAAATTTCATCCAAATCGTTAGAGTCGTTTCCGAGATACCAATTATATACATATATATTTATATACAAGAAGTGATCGTTTAAATAAACAAGATTTTTTTTCTTAGCCAAAAATGAAATTTCATTCAAATCGTTGGAGTTTGTTTTTTTTATATTTCAGATTTTTAAAATTTTGACATTTTTTGAAAATGTTGACTTTTTTTGCAAATTTCGATTGTTATTGAAAATTTCGCCTTTATTTTTAGACACTTTTTTTTCAAATATTGCCTTTTTTCAAAAGTTCGAATTTTTTTGAAAATCCCCATTTTGTTTTAAAAATTTCGACTTTTTAACACTTTTGACTTTTTTTTTTGAAAAATTTCGACTTTTTTGTTGAAAATTTAGACTTTTTTGTTGAAAATTTCGACTTTTTTGAAAAATTCCGCCTTTTTTTTTGAAAATTTCGAGTTTTTTTTGAAAATTTCGATTTTTGACGCTTTTGACTTTTTTTTCGAAAATTCCATTTTTGTTTTTAGAATTGCGAAATCTCGAATTTGAAAGCGACGAGAGCGAAATTTAGCGACTTCGCCGTAAATTTGCAGACAGAATTCTTTTAATACAATGGTCTAAAAACGTCATCTAACTCGAATGCAACTTGGTTAACCAATTTATTAGCTGGAGTTTCGCCGCGAGGCAGTTAAATAAATATTTGATCGTGTAAACGAATTTGAACAAAACTTCATTCTGCAATTTGCACGAAGTCTTAAAAATCGATTAAGTTGATTTCGTTTCGTTTATCCCGACTGCATAATTTTATAAATAAGTATGTTTGATCGATAGCTTCATCTATCTTACAGTAATCTAATATATCCGGTACTTAATCCCAAAGGCTAATTAATTTGAAACAAATTGATCGTCAATTCAAAAAAATTAAAAATTCTTGCTCTCTCGCTGCAAATAAACAAATCGAAATGCACACGCCAACGTATCAAAGAAATTGAACAAAACATCATTCTGCAATCTTCACGAACTCTTTAAAATTGTTCGCTTTGGTACGTT
Organism: Dastarcus helophoroides; assembly: GCA_028583605.1. NCBI lineage: Eukaryota > Metazoa > Arthropoda > Insecta > Coleoptera > Bothrideridae > Dastarcus > Dastarcus helophoroides. The sequence continues at coordinate 310,235 of CM053330.1, forward strand.
TATCCAAACTAAAGCTCTTCGGCGTTTAGTGGATTTTGTGCAGACAAAAAAACGCGAATCAGCTGAATAAATGTAAAAAGCGACTAAACGATTGAATCTGTGTTGATGGGCTTTTTGCGTCATTTGGTCTGTTGTCTCGTTGCGCAAAACGAGGAATAAGTTTTATTTGGACGTGGCAGCGCCCGGGCAATTAAATTTTCTCATATTCGGAATTGTGCAGACTAAACAAAACTAGCCTTTTGCGGAGTTAGATGAGTGTGGTATTACATGAAAGAGGAAAGTTAAATATGGCGCACGTAAATTAGCGAAACGAGTTGAACGCAAAGCAAATGGAAAATCAATATCAATACATAAAGCGCCGAATAATGTACATGACTCTACCTCGGCGGTGCAGTTACAGCGTCATTCGAGGATCGTCGACTTTTGTTCTACACATCGATTGGGGGTTGTTTTTTCCTCAGTTTGCTAAATTTAGCGAAACGAGATAATGTTTCCATTTGTAATTTGGACGTGTCGAACGCCGTCGATAATTTTGACGTTTCGATGGATGGGTTTTAAACGTTAGCGATAAATACGGCGTTTCGCGGCTCCCCAGGGGCCTCGCAACATTAAGATATACAGCCGGAGATTCATCTCGGTGCTTCGGATTAACTGCACGGCTCCTCTTGCAACTTATTGCACCTATTTTACACACTTGTGGGGTTTAATGTGTATGTACAAACTTGGGCGGGTAACTCGCAATAAATTTTGAACTTGGGACGACTTTCTAAAGGTAGTTTTATGATTTCTCATTAATGTGTAAACTAAAGCTCGTTATCATCATTTGTTAACCGAATAATTAGACGAATTTGTGACATTTGGTTATAATTACGTCGACAACCATAGTTTTTGTCCCCGATATAATAGTTTTTCGCACCACAACTATCTCACGTTATTGAACATCAGCAAGGTTAACTGTTCGTGGGAATTAAAAATCATGAACAATTATGTCATTCCGCCTAATTCCTCATCCGATTATTTGGACATAAATAACCAAAGGCTTTCAAGAAATGAAAAGAGAAACCTTTTGTTAAATTGATTTTAAGATAAAAATGTAGGCCGTTAATTCTGTCCAGAAACAATCCTATATTATTTGATCTATGAAAGAGACGAAACAAGAGGAAGTGATGGAGACTGCTGACAAGCGAAAACTTAAAACTAGAAAATATATAGTGTAATTTGAACTCACACTAGTAAACAAGTCAGAATATTGGAAATATTTGAAAATAAATTCTGTCAAACTAACCTACCTTTTTACATTTGTGGTTTGGATGCTTGTATCATGTGGAAACGAATCTAACATGTATTGATAATGAAATACACTTTAATAGGCTCTAATGTTTATCACAATAAACAGTACTTTGTATATTTTGTATGTCGTATTTGGTATGTTGTATTTTGTATGTTGTATTTTGCATTTCGTATTTTGTATGTTATATGTTGTATTTTGTATATTCTATGTTGTATTTTGGATTTTGTATGTTTGTATTTTGTATGTTTGTATTTTGTATCTTTATATGTTTGTATTTAGTATGTTTGTATTTTGCATGTCTGTATTTTGAATGTTTATATTTTGTATGCTTGTATTTTGTATGCTTGTATTTTGTATGTTTGTATTCTGTATATTTCTATGTTTGTATTTTGTATATTTGTATGTTTGTATGCTTGTATTTTGTATGTTTGTATTTTATATATTTGTATTTTGTATATTTGTATTTTGCATGTTTGTATTTTGTATGTTTGTATGTTTTATTTTGTATGTTTATATTTTGAATGTTTGTATGTTTGTATTTGGAATGTTTGTGTTTTGTATGTGGTATTTTGAATTTTTGTATTTCTTATGTTTGTATTTTGTATGCTTGTATTTTTTTTTGTATATTTGTATTTTGAATGTTTGTATTTTGTATGTTTGTATTTGGAATGTTTGTGTTTTATATGTTGTATTTTGTATGTTTGTATTTTGTACATTTGTATTTTGTATGTTTATATTTTGAATGTTTGTGTTTTGTATGTTGTATTTTGTAAGTTTGTATTTTGTATGTTTATATTTTGTATCTTTATATGTTTGTATTTAGTATGTTTGTATTTTGTATATTTGTATTTTGAATGTTTGTATTTTGTATGTTTGCATTTTGTATGTTTGTATTTTGTATGTTTGAATTTTGTATGTTTGTATGTTTGTATTTGGAATGTTTGTGTTTATATGTTGTATGTTTGCAATTTGTATTTTGTAACTTTATATGTTTGTATTTAGTATGTTTGTATGTAGTATGTTTGTATTTTGTATATTTGTATTTTGTATGTTTGTATTTTGTATGCTTGTATTTTGTATGTTTGTATTTTGTATGTTTGTATTTTGAATGTTTGTATGTTTGTATTTGGAATGTTTGTGGTATTTTGAATTTTTGGATTTTGTATGTTTGTATTTTGTATGCTTGTATTTTGTATATTTGTATTTTGAATGTTTGTATTTTGTATGTTTGTATTTGGAATGTTTGTGTTTTATATAATGTATTTTGTATGTTTGTATTTTGTATCTTTATATGTTTCTATTTGGTATGTTTGTATTTAGTATATTTGTATTTTGTATATTTGTATTTTGAATATTTGTATTTTGTATGTTTGTATTTTGTATATTTGTATTTTGTATGTTTGTGTTTTGTATGCTTGTATTTTGTATGTTTGTATTTTATATGTTTGTATTTTATATGTTTCTATTTTGTATGTTTGTGTTTTGTATGCTGGTATTTTAAATTTTGTATTTTGTATGTTTGTATTTTGTATGTTTGTATTTTGTATGTTTATATTTTGTATGCTGGTATTTTAAATTTTTGTATTTTGTATGTTTGTATTTTGTATCTTTATATGTTTGTATTTAGTATGTTTATATTTTGTATGTTTGCATTTTGTATGTTTGAATTTTGTATATTTGTATTTTGTATGTTTGTATTTTATATGTTTGTATCTTATATGTTTCTATTTTGTATGTTGGTATTTTGAATGTTTGTATTTTGTATGTTTGTATTTTGCATGTTTGTATGCTTGTATTTTGTATGTTTTATTTTGTATGTTTGTATTTTGAATGTTTGTATGTTTGTATTTGGAATGTTTGTGTTTTGGATGTGGTATTTTGAAATTTTGGATTTTGTATATTTGTATTTTGTATGCTTGTATTTTGTATATTTGTATTTTAAATGTTTGTATTTTGTATGTTTGTATTTGGAATGTTTGTGTTTTATATGTTTGTATTTGGTATATTTATATGTTTGTATTTAGTATGTTTGTATTGTGTATATTTGTATTTTGTATGTTTGTATTTTGGATATTTGTATTTTGTATGCTTGTATTTTGTATGCTTGTATTTTGTATGTTTGTATTTTATATGTTTGTATTTTATATGTTTCTATTTTGTATGTTTGTATTTTGTATGTTTGTGTTTTGTATCTTGGTATTTTGAATTTTTGTATTTTGTATGTTTGTATTTTGTATGCCTGTATTTTGTATATTTGTATTTTGAATGTTTGTATTTTGTATGTTTGTATTTGGAATGTTTGTATTTTGTATGCTTGTATTTTGTATGTTTGTATTTTATGTATTGTATTTAGTATTTAGGGTGATGGTGACGCGAAACGCTAAATTTACACCCTAAACGAGCCAAAACACCCCTTTCACTTCAAAAAAAGTTAAAAACAAAGAGGGCAGGAGCGAAACGTTCAAACGTGTTGTAGTTGTTTACTCTGTTACATATTCAGGTAAAAATCGACCCTTCAAAGGCCACAAAGACGAGCTGGAGTTCCCCGCGGGAGCGAATGAAAGCAAAGAGTGAAATATTGGCAACTAATTTGGAGTTTGCAGACTCTTTGGTGTAGCTTGTTTATATATCGCATCATTTCCGATAGTTTGCCGTCGGTAAACAGGGTCGAATATCTGCCTTCCCTTTTGCTCGTCTACTTCCCCGCGGTAAATATCGGCCGCCGATGTAAATTCGTCATTTTCAGAGAGCAATTTCGATTCGTTTCAAGTTCAGAGCTGTTGGAAGGAATAGCGCATCCAGTTTTTCGAGCCGTTTGGAAATGTAACGGAATCTAATTTCCATTAAGGAACTATTGGAAACGAGAAGGTACAATTTGGATTTACCGAGGCGGTAATACGTCCGATCTGGTTTACAAGTCGGTTTCGGATAATTCGGATGCTTTGTCGCTTTTTCTAATTATATATTTGCCAAGCTTTACAAACCTCAAGAGTATTATCTAAAGATGTCAAAGTTTATACAAAGCATTCATACGTAATTCACAATTCGATGGTAAAATTACGTTTTTAAATTGTTTTCACTTTGACTGGGTTGCATGCTTTTGCATCTTTCGTCGTTTGGGCAATCATTGTTAATGAACAAAATGTTTAATAGAATATACAGTATTTTGTATATTTTGTATCCAGTATTTTGTATCTTGTATGTTGTATTTTGTATGTTGCATTTTGCATGTTGTTTTTGTATGTTGTATATTGTATTTTACATGTTGTATTTTGCATATTTTATTTTTCATGTTGTATTTTGTATGTTGCATTTTCTATTTTGTATGTTGGATTTTGTATGCTGTATTTTGTATTTTGTACGTTGTATTTTGTATGTTGCATTTGTATGTTTTATTTTGCATTTGTATTTTGCATATTGTATGTTGTATTTTGTATTTTGTATGTTGTATTTTGTATGTTGTTTTTTGTATGTGGTATTTTGTATGTTACATTTTAAAATGTTGTATTTTGTAGGTTGTATTTTGTATGTTACATTTTGAAAGTTGTTTTTTATATGTTGTATTTTGTACGTTGTAGGTGGTATTTTGTATGTTGTATTTTGTACGTTGTATGTGGTATTTTGTATGTTGTCATTTTTATGTTAATTTTGTATGTTGTATTTTGTATGTTGTGTTTTGTATGTTGTATTTTGTGTGTTGTATTTTGTATGTTGTGTTTTGTATGTTGTATTTTGTATGTTGTATTTAGTATGTTGTATGTGGTATTTTGTAGGTTATATTTTGTATGTTATATTTTGTATGTTGCATTTGTATGTTGTATTTTGTATGTTGCATTTGTATGTTGTATTTTGTATGTTGTATTTTGTATGTACATTTTGAATGTTGTATTTTGTATGTTGTATTTTGTACGTTGTATTTTGTATGTTGCATTTGTATGTTTTATTTTGCATTTGTATTTTGTATATTGTATGTTGTATTTTAAATGTTGTATTTTGTATGTTGTTTTTTGTATGTGGTATTTTGTATGTTACATTTTGAATGTTGTATTTTGTATGTTGTATTTTGTACGTTGTATGTGGTATTTTGTATGTTGTATTTTGTACGTTGTATGTGGTATTTTGTATGTTGTCATTTTTATGTTAATTTTGTATGTTGTATTTTGTATGTTGTGTTTTGTATGTTATATTTTGTGTGTTGTATTTTGTATGTTGTATTTTGTATGTTGTGTTTGTATGTTGTATTTTGTATGTTGTATTTAGTATGTTGTATGTGGTATTTTGTAGGTTGTATTTTGTATGTTATATTTTGTATGTTGCATTTGTATGTTGTATTTTGTATGTTGTATTTTGTATGTTGCATTTGTATGTTGTATTTTGTATGTTGTATTTTGTATGTTACATTTTGAATGTTGTATTTTGTATGTTGTATTTTGTACGTTGTATTTTGTATGTTCTATTTTGTATGTTGTATTTAGTATATTGCATTTTATATGTTGTATTTTGTATGTTGTAATTTCTATGTTGTATTTTGTACGTTGTATGTTGTATTTGGTATTTCGTATTTGGTATTTCGTAATTGGTATTTGCTATTTAGTATTTCGTATTTTGTATTTCCTATTTTATCGTGACGGTAACGTGAAACAAGTTTACCCCCTATCTAAAGCGCCTAAAGAAGTTTTCACTTTAACAAACATCAATTAAAATTTTATCTTCGGCAAGCACCATCATTCAAAAATCCAAATTAATCGAAGAAAGAGATTGTTGACATAACGACGCTAAAATTACGAAATATTTTTCTACTCAACAAGCCAGTTTTTCAACACATCCTCATGGCCTATCTGGGCGAAAATTTCAAATATTTAGTTACCGGCATCTTATTCTACAGCGACATGTCATTCGAAGCCCCTAATGTGCAAACTGCTCTAGAATCCTTCTTGTATATCTACAACTCCTAATATGCGAATTGATCCAGAATCCCCTTCGTATATCTACTGCTTCAAACACGCAAATTGATCTAGAATCCACTCGCATATCTACGAATAAGTCGTATCGTTGTTAATTATCGAACGAAATGGGGGGTGGGCGCCGCGCCGCGCTACATCGGACATCGCATAACGAGGCGGAACAAGATAGATGTCCAATTTGTCACGCAGAAACAAATAGCACGTAAAATCCACACAAAAGCTTTCGCGGTCATAAATTTGGAATTTTATTTACTGCAATCAAAAATGCTGATTTTGCGAGAGAGAGCCTCATTTGTCACAAACGTTATTATGAAATCGAACGGGCGCACAAACGGCGATCCCACCGATAACTTGTGTGCAGTTCGGTTCGTTTTCCATCGAAAAAAACATTTAACGTTGGACGCATTCCCGAAACAAAGAAATTAATTATCCTTCAAGGCAGACATTATGTTTATATTAATTTTAATTGATGAATTAATTATTTCATCCTTCTAATTTCAACATTAGCCCTCTGATTGTTCTTTTATATAGATTTTTAATTTTTTAAAATGTTCTTCCCAAAATTTCAAAAGTTTTTGAAAATGCCTCTTTTTCTTGCTAATAATTTTAATATCGATTTTGCTGAAAGCTTCGCCTTTATAAAATATTGTAACGCAATGTAAATAGGCAGAATAGAATTTAGAATAGAATTTAGTGCATAAGAAAAGTTTCTAGAAAGATCTGATAAGGGGAAAGCGACCGCGATAACGAAACAAACGGCAGATAAGCGTTCCAGAAATTTCGGCAAACGATAAGGGTTATCTGCGTGATTTTTCTAGAACCCAGGAGCCAAAACTTGTTGAAAAAATATCGATATTTCGACTTTTTCCGAAATTTCGACTTTTTTCTCAAAATTTCGACTTTATTTTCGAATTTCCGACTTTATTTTCGAATTTTTTCAAAACTGATGTATTTTTCAAAATTTAAAATTTTTCGAAAATGTAGAAACGTAAAAATGTCGAATTTTTAAATCTCGACATTTTCCAAAATTTTGGTTTTTCTGAAATTTTTGATATTCTTCAAAATTTTGACTTTTAAAAAAAATGTTGACTGTTTGAAAAAACTTTTGAATTTTTTCAAAATCGATCTTTTTTTTCAAAATTTAAAATTTTTCGAAAATGTGGAAACCCTTGAAAATCTCAGTATTTCACATTTCGTCATTTTTCCAAAACTTTGTTTTAATGAAATTTTTGACCATTTGTCAAAATTTTGACTTTTTAAAAATTTATTGTCTTTTTGAAAAAAATTTAATTTTTTTCCAAATCGATACAATTTTCAAAATTTTAAATTTTTCGAAAATGCATAAACTCTTGAAAATGTCAAATTTTGGTTTTTCTGAAATTTTTAACATTTTTCAACATTTTAACTTATTAAAAAACTGTTGACGGTTTGAAAAAAAAAATTGAATTTTTTCAAAATCGATCTTTTTTTCAAAATTTAAAATTTTTCGAAAATGTGGAAACCCTTGAAAATCTCAGTATTTCAAATCTCGTCATTTTGAATGTTTTGAATTTTTTCGAAATCGATCTATTTTTCAAAATTTAAAATTTTTCGAAAATGCGAAATCTGCTGAAAATTTCTATTTTTTAGATCTCGACATTTTACTAAATTTCGCTTTTCATGAAATTTTTGACCGTTTGTCAAAATTTTGACTTTAAAAAAATTTTGACTTTTTAAAAAAATTTTGACTTTTTGAAAAAAAAATTTGAAAATTTTCAAAATTGATCTATTTTTCAGAATTAAAATTTTCCGAAAATATGTAAACCCTTGAAAATGTCAAATTTTTAAATCTCGACATTTTCCAAAATTTTGCTTTTTCTGACATTTGTGACATTTGTCAAAATTTTGACTTTTTAAAAAAATTTTGACCTTTTGAAAAAAAAATTTGACCTCTTGAAAAAATATTTTGAATTTTTTCGAAATCGATCCATTTTTCAAAATTTAAAATTTTTCGCAAATGCGAAATCTGGTGAAAATTTCTATTTTTTAGATCTCGACATTTTTCCACAATTTCACTTTTTCTGAAATTTTTGTCCATTTTTGAGAATTTTGACTTTTTAAAAAAATTTGGAAATTTTTCAAAATCGATCTATTTTTCAAAACTTGATGTTTCGAAAATGTGGAAATTCACGAAAATTGTTTTTTTCAAAATTTCAACCAATTTAGGATGCGATTATCGGTTTATATTTTTATCTCACACGTACTAGAATATTCGATATCTCGAGCTTATAATTATAGCGTAATTTCACAGTTTGTTACTTAAAAAAAATACAATTAATGAAATCCTCCTCTCCCTCGGGTGGTCTTGGGTTTTGAATCGCTTCTGAGTGACCGTTTTTGCGTATACTTTGTATTAAATTTGTAAATAAATAAAATAAATAATGAATCGATTCGAAGCTCGACAAACGCGGGCGTCACTAAAAATTCGTCTATATTTTGCGCGCCTCCTCTTTAAAGTTTAATTAAATGGGGGTTAATACGCTCTTGGCGCTCGGTGCACGTGACGCACATGCCGTATCGTCCACTGTATCCATTAAAATAACAGAAAATGGAGATAACGTTTTGATGTAACATTCATTCGGGGCCGCAGCACGTGATATTAGGTATCTGAATTTGAAACTATTATGAGAGTGCACGCTCGGACATTTCATTTAAACGCCAGAATTGAAGTCATTTACTTTTTGCCGGCAAGTTAATTTAGGTATATTGTCTCCTAATGAAGTTCCCGCATTCGGCTGCGCTCTAACGAACATCCAGAGACGAATCCCAATCATTTTAAAAACCTAACCTCATATTTAAAAATTTAGAACTAAAAACTATTTAGGACTAAAGATAAAATCAAATTTAACGTCGATGCGACGTTCGTCTTAGGTGGAAGCTGAAAAAAATTCGCTTTGGGTTGTGGAAATGGGGAAAGTTCGCCGCGTGGATTAAGGTTTCAGTTGTTCTGTCACGAAGCTGTCAAGTAATTCTTTGCACGGTCAAGCTTCAGCTTGGGCTTTTGTACAATGTCACTCTCACCTCTAATTCACGTCCGGCGGTTGGAACTTTTCGTTCGTGCTCCTGAATTTATCATTTTCTCGACGCGCCCCAGGCGGATTGCGGCTCGCATTCAAACTACAACGTGCTCGTTGTTAATCACAAAGTACTTCGTTAACAACCCGACCGGATAGACCAATTAAAACGGCCTCAAGTTTTCACCGAAATCGCCAAAGCTCCTTTGGAGTTGAAACGCAAAAATTCGTCATGAGGCGACTTAGATTTGCGAACGATTAACTAGAGATAAATGTTTATTTTTCGCCGAAAAACTACACTTTATCTGAGTTTGCAACAGCATTAGAATGCTGTCAATACAGATTATCTATGGTCCATGCTCTATGAAATAGCCGTTGAATTTGAAGTGCACAGAGTTGGGATTCAGGTTAACCAATTTTAAATATGGCGACGCGCCGAGCGCGACAAATCTGTGTCTATTACGGATTACGTAAGTTCGTAAACACGTCGTAATTCTTTCGTCGTCCCGATGCGAAATAAGAATTATTAAAACGACATTCGTCTCGGGATAATAGCGTCTGTTGGGGCGCGAGCTTTTCAAAAGCTCGAAGGAACAAGAGAGGCTCCTTAAAAAGAGAAAGATATTAAATCGAAGCTTAAGTATTCCAACAGAAGTATCACAAAAGTCCGCTTCCACGAATAAACGTTTTCTTATAAATTCTTTAAACTTAAGTAGTTCGGAACGGTCTTTATCAGAACTCCCGTCTGCCCGGCACTCTAATATATGTTTTATTTTCTAACAAACCCAATAAGAAATACGAAAGAAGGAAGAAAAAAGAAAAAAAATCGAAATCAGGGGTCGCACTTTAACGGTCTGAATGTTCAGTAAAACAATTCACGTGCACCGTTCCTTTCAGAGTTCCGCCAGAAGGGCCTTTTTCCCTCTTTTTAACATACTTCGACAGCGCCGAAGGTAAATTTTAAGCCGAAATTTAACCGTCTAGTTTAACCTAGTAGTACAGAACTAGTTGACAAAAAGTTGAGATTTTCAGAAAAAAGGCGAGAGTCGAAATTTCAATTTTAATCTCGTAAATTCGAAAAAAAAAAAATCGAAATGAAATTTGGCCACGGTTTCGTATCCGATGATTCAACGAAGCTGCTCTTTTTTTTAGAAAAACAGGTACAACAGTCTAGATATTTAATTCTCTTCCTTTTAATGCGCGTAGACGGCAAGATTAAATTCCAACGAGGACTGTAACTGAATTATATATTGCTCTTTGTTATACAATCTTGTTTACTCATTTCGGAGACATTTTTTCTTATTTTGCCTCTAAGCTTCTCGTAATTATATCTTGCCGTTCCCTAATCCGTCCCGTTTTATATTAATACGAACTCTAATAACGCAGATAAATGAATCTCGTAAGAATTTTCATTTAGTCTTCTCTTTAATACCCGCGAAATCTACGAATCGTGAATCGTGCTCTAACGTCTAATAATTCAATTCGTTCAACTTTTGAGTAATAAGAAAAAAAGAAAAGTAACAACCGACTAATTATAAATGTATCTAATTACCTAGAGCGCAGTGGTAAGCTAATACTCTTTAAAGAGAATAGTTGTTGAGCCCGAAGCGAATCGCTCTAACGTATTCTGCTTTTAGTTGTTAGAGCAGACAAGTTGTTTCAAACTTTGAGTTGTTTTAAGATGCCTTGATGGATTATTAAAAGTTTTAATATTTTCTTACTGTCAGTTTATCACGTTCTGCCTTAAAGTTATGAAGTGCCGCTCAGAATAAAGTCTTTCCAGTTAACAAATGGTTTAAGTTGATAACGAATATCACTCGGAGAGGTCGGTTCCATTGTCTATTAGCATTTTCCACCGAAGGTGGTCTACACTCGATTTTTAGACTTTTAAAGTGTTAAGCCAAATTTTCAGTCGAAATTTTCAAATATGTACAATTTTTTTCAGAAGTCCTAAATTTTCTTTCATATTTGAACCTAGACAGAAGATTAGAATTTTGAACTTGGAACTTAACAGTCAAATTTTCAAATTTATTCTCAAATTTGAAGCAACGTCCATATTTCGTTAGATTTTTTTAAAATTTTGATATCTTAAGAACAATTTTTTTAAAAATTCAGATTTTTTAATTTCGAGTCTTGGAAATTTTGACAAATTTTAAAATTTTCTCTTATATTTAATTTCCAGATTTTTTCAAAATTTCCTTTTTTCTTCCGAAATTTCGGTTTTTCTAGAAATTTCCATTTTTTTAGAAATAACCATTTTTGTCAGAAATTTCGAATTTTTGAACAAAATTTAACCCAAAACTGAAAACTGAAAATGTAAACGGAAACTGAAAACTGATACTGAAAACTGAAACTGAAAACTGAAAACTGAAAACTGAAAACTGAAAACTGAAAACTGAAAACTAAAACTGAAACTGAAACTGAAACTGAAAACTGAAAACTGAAACGGAAAACTGAAAACTGAAACTGAAACTGAAACTGAAAACTGAAACTGAAAACTGAAACTGAAACTGAAACTGAAAACTGAAACTGAAACTGAAACTGAAACTGAAAACTGAAACTGAAAACTGAAACTGAAAACTGAAACTGAAAACTGAAACTTGAAAACTGAAACTGAAAACTGAAAACTGAAAACTAAAACTGAAAACTGAAAAACTGAAAACTGAACTGAAAACTGAAAACTGAAACTGAAAACTGAACTGAAACTGAAAACTGAAACTGAAAACTGAAAACTGAAAACTGAAACTGAAACTGAAACTGAAACTGAAAACTGAAACTGAAAACTGAAACTGAAAACTGAAACTGAAACTGAAACTGAAACTGAAAACTGAAAACTGAAAACTGAAACTGAAACTGAAACTGAAACTGAAAACTGAAACTGAAAACTGAAACTGAAAACTGAAACTGAAAACTGAAACTGAAAACTGAAACTGAAAACTGAAACTGAAAACTGAAACTGAAACTGAAACTGAAACTGAAAACTGAAACTGAAAACTGAAACTGAAAACTGAAACTGAAAACTGAAACTGAAAACTGAAACTGAAAACTGAAACTGAAAACTGAAACTGAAAACTGAAAACTGAAAACTGAAACTGAAAACTGAAACTGAAAACTGAAACTGAAAAACTGAAACTGAAAACTGAAACTGAAAACTGAAACTGAAAACTGAAACTGAAAACTGAAAACTGAAAACTGAAACTGAAAACTGAAACTGAAAACTGAAACTGAAAACTGAAACTGAAAACTGAAACTGAAAACTGAAACTGAAAACTGAAACTGAAAACTGAAACTGAAACTGAAACTGAAAACTGAAACTGAAAACTGAAACTGAAACTGAAAACTGAAACTGAAAACTGAAACTGAAACTGAAACTGAAAACTGAAAACTGAAAACTGAAACTGAAAACTGAAACTGAAAACTGAAACTGAAAACTGAAACTGAAAACTGAAACTGAAAACTGAAAACTGAAAACTGAAAACTGAAAACTGAAAACTGAAAACTGAAAACTGAAAACTGAAAACTGAAAACTGAAAACTGAAACTGAAAACTAAAAACTGAAAACTGAAAACTGAAAACTGAAAACTGAAAATGAAACCTGAAACCTGAAAAGAAAAACTGAAAAAATGAAAACTGAAAACTGAAAACTGAAACCTGAAAACTAAAAAAGCTGAAAACTGAAAAAACTGAAAACCTGAAAACCGAAAACCTGAAAACTGAAAACTAAAAAACTGAAAACTGAAAACTGAAAACTGAAAACTGAAAAACTGAAAAATGAAAACTGAACCTGAAAAACCGAAAACTGAAAACCGAAAAATGAAACTGAAAACTGAAAACGGAAAACTGAAACTAAAACTGAACACTGAAAACTGAAACTAAAACTGAAAACTGAAACTCAAAACTGAAAGCAGAAAACTGAAAATTAAAACTAAAAACTGAAAAATGAAATCTAAAACTTGAACCCCGGAAACTGAAAACCGAAAGTTAAAAGCCGAAAATTGAGAGCTAAAAACTGAAAACTGAAACTTGAAAACCCAAAACAATGGAAAACGAAAAACTGGAAACTTATTGAAAAAAAGTGGCAAATTACATCGAAAACTTGTCTAATTATTTTTTGATTTTAGTTACTTTCTGTTTTCACATCTCATGAATTTCCTCGTCGACGCTTGCGTTTTTTTCTTTGAGGAAATTCTACCGATTTAGGGAGAGTGAGCTATTTGCTGTTCTTAAAATGCGAATAGATCTCTAATGCCATTACGTCAGTCGGTTGTAACGTCCCTTACAAACATCTCGAATGCGAAGGAAAGCATTCGATATGTCGCTCGGTTGACCACACAACTCGCTATGACAACTAATTATAGAATATCCGTTAATTAAAACCGCCGACCGCTAATGCAATTAATCAATTATCTATCGGGACTCTCGTGGGATATCCGAACTAAGCCCGTTGCTATACAAAGTTTGGATATTGTCCTAGATTGCCAATTTCAGTTCCAACGTTTAATAAATACTAGTGGTGACCCTTCATAAAGCTTTGAAAATCAATAAACGCTAAATTCCATTCCTGATTTGCGAATAATTTACTCGGGTTTGCTATTTTGCGCTGCCGGGGATTTAATTAAATAGTTTTTAATTAAAAGCTGCAAAAATGTTGAACATTTTCATAAGCGAATTCGACGTTATTAACGCAAACAGCATAATCAAAATAATTCGCATTTTATAGACACTGAGGAACGAAATCAAAAAAAATTGTAAAGCGCCGGTGGGTGATTGCCCTCTGGGCGTTATATTTAAGTGGAATTCTAGAACAAATTCAAAGCCGAGGAATTTTAGATCAAGCGGTATGGGGGAAAGTTTCCAATATTTTTCTAATTTCTGATAATCCAGAATGACGAGTCTGAAATTAAAAACAGAAATTACGTAAATTATTTAACTGAACAGTGTACATTAAATTTATAAATAGATCGCTCACTAATTGAAATCTGAAACTCAAAACGCTAAATAAAATATGCAACTAAAATCGAAACCTGAAAATCAAAACTGACCGTCGCATCCACAGTAGAAATCTAAAATTGAACACTGAAACTGAAAAAAATTGGAACTGAGGCTTTAAACCTGAAAACTGAAACTGAAAACTGAAAATCGAAAACTGAAAACTGAAAAACCGAATACTGATAACTGAACGCTAAAAACTAAAAGCCGAAAACTGAAAATGGCAAACTGAAATAGCGAAAATTGAAAACTGAAAACTAAAAATTTAAAACTGAAAATCGAAAATTAAAAACTGTAAACTAAGAACCGAAAACTAAAATCTGAAAATAGAAAACCGAAAACTAAAGTTGAAAACTGCAACTAAAAAATGAAACCTGAAAATTGGATCTGAAAACTAAAAAACGAAGACTGAAAACTGAAAGTTGAAAACTGAAACCGAAAACTGAAAGTAAAAACGGAATTTGAAAACTAAAACTGAAAACGAAAACTGAAAACTGAAACTGAAACTGAAAACTAAAACTGAAAGAAACTGAAAGTGAAACTGAAAACTGAAAACTGAAAACTGAAAACTGAAAACTGAAAACTGAAAACTGAAAACTGAAAACTGAAAACTGAAAACTGAAAACTGAAAACTGAAAACTGAAAACTGAAAACTGAAAACTGAAACTGAAACTGAAAACTGAAAACTGAAACTGAAAACTGAAACTGAAAACTGAAACTGAAAACTGAAAACTGAAACTGAAAACTGAAACTGAAAACTGAAACTGAAAACTGAAACTGAAAACTGAAAACTGAAAACTGAAACTGAAACTGAAACTGAAAACTGAAACTGAAACTGAAACTGAAAACTGAAACTGAAAACTGAAACTGAAAACTGAAAACTGAAAACTGAAACTGAAAACTGAAACTGAAAACTGAAACTGAAAACTGAAACTGAAAAACTGAAACTGAAAACTGAAACTGAAAACTGAAACTGAAAACTGAAACTGAAAACTGAAACTGAAAACTGAAACTGAAAACTGAAACTGAAAACTGAAACTGAAAACTGAAACTGAAAACTGAAACTGAAAACTGAAACTGAAAACTGAAACTGAAAACTGAAACTGAAAACTAAAAACGAAAACTAAAAGCTGAAATTGAAAACTGAAAGCTGAAACTGAAAACTGAAAGCTGAAACTGAAAACTGAAAACCGAAGACTGAAAGCTGAAAATTGAAACTGAAACTAAAAACTGAAGTCGAAAACTGAAAGTGAAAACGAGAACTGAAACTGAAAACTGAAACTAAAACTGAATCTGCAAACTGAAACTGAAAACTGAAAACTGAGAATTGAGGAACCGAAAACTGAAAACTGGAAACTGAAAATTGAAATCTGAAACTGAAAACTGAAAACTGAAAACTGAAAACTGAAAACTGAAAACTGAAAACTGAAAACTGAAAACTGAAAACTGAAAACTGAAAACTGAAAACTGAAAACTGAAAACTGAAAACTGAAACTGAAAACGAAAACTGAAACTGAAAACTGAAACTGAAACTAAAAACTGAAAGCTGAAAACTGAAACTGAAAACTGAAAGCTGAAAACTGAAACTGAAAACTGAAACTGAAAACTGAAACTGAAACCTGAAACTGAAAACTGAAACTGAAACCTGAAACTGAAAAGCTGAAAACTGAAAACTGAAAACTGAAAACTGAAAACTGAAACTGAAACTGAAAACTGAAAAGCTGAAACTAAACTGAAAACTGAAACTGAAAACTGAAAACTGAAAACTGAAACTGAAAACTGAAACTGAAAACTGAAACTGAAAACTGAAACTGAAAACTGAAACTGAAAACTGAAAACTGAAAACTGAAACTGAAAACTGAAAACTGAAAACTGAAAACTGAAAACTGAAAACTGAAAACTGAAAACTGAAAAAGTGAAAACTGAAAATGAAAACTGAAAACTGAAACCTGAAAACCAATAACTGAAAACCGAAAAATGAAAACTGAAAGACGGAAAACTTGAAACTAAGACTGAACACTGAAAACTGAAACTGAAACTGAAAACTGAAACTGAAAACTGAAAACTGAAACTCACACTTAAACTGAAAGCTGAAACTTAAAACTGATTCTGAAAATTGAACTGAAAACTGAAAATCGAAAACCGGAAAGCGGAAAGCTGGAAGCTGAAAGCTGAAAACTGAAAAAGGAAAACTAAAAGATGAACATATACGTTGAAAACATACCTGAACACTGAACACTGAATTCTGGTCATTTCTTTCATGTTATTCATTTATTTCCATCATGAATAACTGTCTAAAACTATTAATTTTTATTAGGATAGGTGATTGAAGAAGTTTCTCACATTTAAAATCTTCGCGGATGAAGTAGCTAGTGACTATAAAATTTGAAATATTGTTAAAAAGGAATTGTGATTATTTTTCAGCGATAGCAAATTTAAGCTTTTATGTTAATGAAGTCGTTCGGATGGAGAATCGATCAAGGAGCAATTGGGAAGTTAAAACGACGCTTTTATTCTAATGGTAATCGTTATGGCGCTGTTTTCTTAAAATCTAAACAATCCAGAGATCGTTTATCCGAGTTCTTTCCGAGAAAGATGCCCGAAATGGGCAAACGAAGTCAGCTAAAGCGCCCACTATATCACGAACTTAACAAAAAGGAAAACATTAGGCCGAATTTATACAGGCTCTAATGGCCGACCGCGTCCAATTCAAATAAATCAATCTGTGGGCAAAAGAAATATTCTTTTTAGTGCCATCGACCGCCGCACCCCTTCAGTATTGTTTTAATATGCGAAGGAAAACTGGGAAGATGAAAGGTGTAATAAAACCTTGGGGGAGGTTCTAAATTAAATTGTCGAGACACACGGAGGAGGATGCATGGGAATCGTAAAGAAAATAATTTGGAAACGAGGAACTTTTATCACCTTCATCTCGAAAAATCCCCTATCAGCAGACTGTGGGATATCTTTCGGAAAAGAGCGCCGCCGAATCAACCCTTCAGCAGCGCCGCCATAACGCGAAGATAAAACTTCCCTTTCGACTTTAATTTTCTTCTGCAATCAATTACGTTACGTTGTTGTTGTTGAAACTCGAGCGGGGTCGGGGATTTTTTTGACCAGTTTATCGAAATTGTTCATTAATAAGTGTAACTATCAGGAGAAGGGAGATCTAGGATCACATTCCGGGGAAAAAATATTGCATAATACATTTTTTATGCTTTGATCGTTTTAATTGCGACATTTTAAGCTTGCCCTTTGTAACACCCCTCATTAGCAAACCTAGTCGCTAACGATCGACATCCAAATAAATTGAAAGCATGGACCGAGTTAAATCTTCAAAAATGACCTCCGATCGAACCGTCAATTACGCTTTTCAATGTCGACAAAACGCAACAGCGTCTCTAACTCCATACAACCGAGTGGGCAAAAAAAAAAGGGCAAAATAAGCCTCGTTATCGAGTGAATAAATGAGGAAAACAAACGTTTGAAAGCAATTTGAATAAAAAGTGCTCGTTCGGAGCGTTTAGTTGAATTTGCATATTCAAATGTTGTGGCCGTCGCAATTACGTCATAATTGAAACGGCACAAAAGAGAGAACACTCCCGCCCTGCAATTGGCCGTGAGTAACTAACGATCATATAATAGGAATGACAGCTTACAGCTTTTCAAATTAACGCGACGTCTCTGTGATTCTACTAACAAGAATTGTTATTTCTCTCTTGAAGTCGGGGTTTTTTAATTGAATTCCGAGAAGGGCGCCTTCGATGCTTTTGTTTGGCTTACATCTTGATCCAAATCGGGCGAATTTTTGATGGAGAAAAAGTCAAATTTTGTAAAGTCGAATTTTGTAAAGTCAAATTTTACAAATATTCGAAATTTTTAAAATAAAAAAAAAATTGTGAAAAATATTGCAACTAAAAACCATAAAACGTTTTCGAAATTTCCAGAAAGTCTCATTTTTGAAAAAAAGGCCAAATTAAAAAAAAATCAAACTTGAAAAAATCAAATTCTGAAAAAAGTCAAATTTTGAAAAGTCAAATTTTAAAAATTCAGATTTTGAAAAGACAAATTTTTAAAGTCAAATCTGGGAAAGTCAAATTTTAAAGTGAAATTTTGAAAATTTTCGAAAATTTTTACAATAAATCAACATTTTGTGAAGAATATCGGAACTAAAAAAAAATGGACATTTTGGAACATCAATATTAAAATATGTTCGAAATATTCACAAAATTCGAAATCTTCAAAAAAAGTAAAATTTTCAGGAAGTCCAAAATTAAAAAAAGTTAACATTTCTAGATAGACGAAATTTTGAAAAAAGTTGAAATTCTCCAAGAAGGTAAATTCTCGAAAACAGGGAACATTTTCTAAAAAGTTAATTGAAAAAATATTAAATTTTTTTGTTAGTTGGTCGGTCAATTTTGTTTAACATGCTTCAATCGATTCAGCGGTTTTCCTGCTTAATAAATAAATGTTAATTAATTAGAGGCATTCCCCTAACTACACTAATTTACAAACTGAAAATTTTCCTCGTTTTGTTTAAAACGTGAAAATTTTTCCACGTGAAGAATTTAATTTGACATTTAAATTCGAACTGCGTTATTACGTGACGAAATAAATACATATTACTGTTAATTCAACAAAATAACGGATATTAGGCCCACAATTTATTTTTTAATTAAATGCATATTTCGTTAATCTGCGTAAACAAAAATAACGCAATAAAGCCAATAAAATATTAAATTTGAATAACGTTAATATTGTAATTAAATTGATTGATAGGATTATTTTTAAATGTGAAATTTCATTTTAACTTTTAGCGAACGGAAATTACGGAAACAACGTACATACTTTTTTAATTCGGCAGCGACCAACTTTATAAAAAAAGTGTAAATTTCGAAACGAAAGTTTCTGCCAATTGGGTCCAAACTGACTCGGAACAAAGATATGTGCGATGAAATACCGAAAATTCGATTATACAGTGGGGGTATGCTGATATAACAAAAAAATGGAATTTTGAATGCGACTAATAAAAGTGCTTTTCAGAGTCAGTTTCAGTTTTCAGTTTTCAGTTTTCAGTTTTCAGTTTTCAGTTTTCAGTTTTCAGTTTTCTGTTTTCAGTTTTCAGTTTTCAGTTTTCAGTTTTCAGTTTTCAGTTTTCAGTTTTCAGTTTTCAGTTTTCAGTTTTCAGTTTTCAGTTTTCAGTTTTCAGTTTTCAGTTTTCAGTTTTCAGGTTTCAGGTTTCAGTTTTTAGGACTTTCAGTTTTCAGGCTTTTATTTTTCAGGCTTTCAGTTTTCAGGCTTTCAGATTTCAGGTCTCAGTTTTCAGGTTTCAGTTTCAGTTTTCAGGTTTAAGTTTTCAGTTTCAGTTTCAGTTTTCAAGTTTTTCAGTTTTCAGTTTTCAGTTTTCAGTTAAGTCTCAGTTTCAGTATTCAGTTTTCAGTTTCAGTTTCAGTTTTCAGTTTCAGTTTTCAGTTTCAGTTTCAGTTTTCAGTTTCAGTTTCAGTTTCAGTTTCAGTTTTCAGTTTCAGTTTCAGTTTCAGTTTTCAGTTTTCAGTTTCAGTTTCAGTTTCAGTTTCAGTTTCAGTTTCAGTTTTCAGTTTTCAGTTTTCAGTTTCAGTTTCAGTTTCAGTAGTTTCAGTTTCAGTTTTCAGTTTTCAGTTTCAGTTTCAGTTTCAGTTTTCAGTTTCAGTTTTCAGTTTCAGTTTCAGTTTCAGTTTTCAGTTTCAGTTTTCAGTTTCAGTTTCAGTTTCAGTTTTCAGTTTCAGTTTTCAGTTTCAGTTTTCAGTTTCAGTTTCAGTTTCAGTTTTCAGTTTCAGTTTTCAGTTTTCAGTTTTCAGTTTCAGTTTTCAGTTTCAGTTTCAGTTTCAGTTTTCAGTTTCAGTTTTCAGTTTTCAGTTTTCAGTTTCAGTTTTCAGTTTCAGTTTTCAGTTTTCAGTTTTCAGTTTTCAGTTTTCAGTTTTCAGTTTCAGTTTTCAGTTTCAGTTTTCAGTTTCAGTTTTCAGTTTTCAGTTTTCAGTTTTCAGTTTTCAGTTTTCAGTTTTCAGTTTCAGTTTTCAGTTTCAGTTTTCAGTTTTCAGTTTTCAGTTTCATTCGTTTTCAGTTTCGTTTTCAGTTTTCAGTTTCAGTTTTCAGTTTTCAGTTTTCAGTTTTCAGTTCAGTTTTCAGTTTCAGTTTTCAGTTTCAGTTTTCAGTTTCAGTTTTTTTCAGTTTCAGTTTTCAGTTTCAGTTTTCAGTTTCAGTTTCGGTCTTCAGTTTTCAGTTTTCAGTTTTCAGTTTTCAGTTTCAGTTTTCAGTTTCAGTTTTCAGTTTTCAGTTTTCAGTTTTCAGTTTTCAGTTTCAGTTTTCAGTTTCAGTTTTCAGTTTTCGTTTTCAGTTTCGGCTTTCAGTTTCAGTTTTCAATTTTTCAGTTTCAGTTTCAGTTTCAGTTTCAGTTTTCAGTTTTCAGTTTCAGTTTTCAGTTTCAGTTTTCAGTTTTCAGTTTTCAGTTTTCAGTTTCAGTTTCAGTTTTATTTTCAGTTTTTAGTTTCAAGTTTCAGTTTTTTAGTTTCCAAGTTTCAGTTTTCAGTTTTCAGTTTTTCAGTTGTCAGTTTCAGTTTTCAGATTTCAGTTTTCATTTTCAGTTTTCAGTTTTCAGTTTCAGTTTCGTTCAGTTTTCAGTTTTCAGTTTTCAGTTTTCAGTTTTCAGTTTTCAGTTTTCAGTTTTCAGTTTTCAGTTTTTCAGTTTCAGTTTTCAGTTTTCAGTTTTCAGTTTTCAGTTTTCAGTTTTCAGTTTTCAGTTTTCAGTTTTCAGTTTTCAGTTTTCAGTTTTCAGTTTTCAGTTTTCAGTTTTCAGTTTTCAGTTTTTCAGTTTTCAGTTTTCAGTTTTCAGTTTTCAGTTTTCAGTTTTCAGTTTTCAGTTTTCAGTTTTCAGTTTTCAGTAGTTTCAGTTTTCAAATTTCAAGTTTCAGTTTTTATTCTCAGTTTTCATTTTCAGTTTTCAATTTTCACTGCTCAGCTCTCAGTTCTTGGTTTTCAATTTTCAGCTTTTCACTTTCGATGTTTGGCTTTCAATTTTGAAAAAAAAAATATTTTGTTGCCAATGTTCCCATGCGTGAAGTAAATTATATGTATTTTTAATTAAAGTTTTACCTACTCAAATTGAAAAGTTAATGTATATCTTAGAAAATTGTCTTTTATCGTGATAACATTGAAAGAACGACGCTTAGATAAAATTAAAACATCAAAAGATCCTAAAATTTAATTTAGAATATTAATAATGTACACAAGCTTTATAACGTGTTGAATAGATCTGGGATAAAAAATATTTCAATATAATTAAAAAAAAATCTTAATTAAAGAGCTTATCAGAGTTATTTTATATTGGAACAAACAAGATACGTAACAGAAACGCTGCATCATTTTAAAATGTAAAACTGTTATTCATTTATTGCTGAAATAAACGCCGAATTAGGGTAATACTATGGCGAAGTATCACATTTTTAAGATTTAAGCAAAATACGAAAACAATTTTAGCTGAAATGCAAGATGATGACAAAAAACACAAATATTGGCAGCGTCATTACTAAACCGAAATTGAACTTAAATGTTTCAGCACCAATTATATCTGGTGGATGCGTCAGAACTATCTCCTGTTAATTTGTTCATTTTAAAACGTAAGTCGATTTGTTTTATTTTGCTCACCTTCTAACGTAACGCATTCCATTTGTTTGTAACGCTTATCGTAATTAAAGCAAAATTCTAACTTTGTCATATTTAAAAACAAATTTTAAATGAGGACGCCTTTCAGCAGAAGAACAAATCGCGATTTAATCGATGACGTCCACATGTTCTCTCCATTTGAAAATAAACAGATAACTGCGACGACGTCCCGACGAGTATCTTTAACTTCGGCCCGGAGTCGAATCTTTTGTTTGAAATTGCATATCTGGGGGGTTGTAAAACATCAAAACCGCATCTTTGATCGCTTCCACGGGCTTTGGAACGCCGCCAATGTCGGCAGGCGCGCATCGAACTCTCGTTCTGTACCATTTGCCATGTGAAGGAATCAAAAGGTTCGAACGTTATCAGTTCGAGCGGAAAATATTGAAAACAACCTTTGAACGAAACGTGTTTGGCTTAGAACGAACTCTGTAATTTATGAGGAAATCGTTGAACTAAGTATTTAGGCATTGCTGAAATTTTCTGCATGAATGCTTAATAATAAAACTAAATTTGATGTAAGTGTAAGCAATAAAAAGCAGCAAATTAATATTGTAAACAATAACAATTTGATATAAGCGAAATCTTCCATGTTTCAGTGCCATTGTTTGAGTTCAAGCTTCAGAATTCACTTTCAGATTTCGGTTCTGGTTAACACTTTGAGATTTAAGTTTCAGTTCAAGATTTTAGTTGGCAAAACTAGGATTCAATTCCAGATTTCACTCTCAGAATCCAGTTTTTAACCTTCAGTTTGCAAACTTTAGGTTTCAGACTTTAGTTTTCAGCCCTTGGTCAGTTTTTAGTGTCAGGTTTTAGTTTCAGGTTTCGGTTTCAGTTTCAGTTTCCAGTTTTCAGTTTCAGTTTTCAGTTTCCAGTTTCAGTTTCAGTTTTCAGTTTCAGTTTTCAGTTTCAGTTTTCAGTTTCAGTTTTCAGTTTCAGTTTTCAGTTTCAGTTATCAGTTTCAGTTTTCAGTTTCAGTTTTCAGTTTCAGTTTTCAGTTTTCAGTTTTCAGTTTACAGTTTTCAGTTTTCAGTTTTCAGTTTTCAGTTTTCAGTTTTCAGGTTTTCAGTTTTCAGGTTTTCAGTTTTCAGTTTTCAATTTTTGGGTTTTATCGGTTTTCGGTTTTCGGTTTTCGGTTTTCGGTGTTCGGTTTTCGGTTTTTTCGGTTTTCGGTTTTCGGTTTTCGGTTTTCGGTTTTCAGTTTTCAGTTTTCAGTTTTCAGTTTTCAGTTTTCAGTTTTCAGTTTTTAGTTTTCCGGTTTCCGGTTTCCGGTTTTCGGTTTTCGGTTTTCAATTTTCAGTTTTCAGTTTTCAGTTTTCAGTTTTCAGTTTTCAGTTTTCAGTTTTCAGTTTTCAGTTTTCAGTTTTCAGTTTTCAGTTTTCAGTTTTCAGTTTTCAGTTTTCAGTTTTCAGTTTTCAGTTTTCAGTTTTCAGTTTTCAGTTTTCAGTTTTCAGTTTTCAGTTTTCAGTTTTCAGTTTTCAGTTTTCAGTTTTCAGTTTTCAGTTTTCAGTTTTCAGTTTTCAGTTTTCAGTTTTCAGTTTTCAGTTTTCAGTTTCAGGTTTCAGTTTCAGTTTCAGTTTTCAGTTTTCAGTTTTCAGTTTTCAGTTTTCAGTTTTCAGTTTTCAGTTTTCAGTTTTCAGTTTTCAGTTTTCAGTTTTCAGTTTCAGGTTTCAGTTTTCGAGTTTCAGTTTCAAGATTCAATTTTCAGTTTTCAGGTACCAAACTTCAGTCCCTAATTTTAGTTTTTAATTTTAGATTTCAGTTTGCGATTTTTGTTTCGAATTTCAGTAACGAACGAGCGTCGTCCCGCGGACGAATAACTAGGAGCATGGAAATCGTCGGTAATTTTAATAAAACCTGATTAGTTCCATTATGATGCTGTGGGAAATGGACCGAATCATTTCCGGCGAGAGCAGATGGAGATGCGAACGGTGGAAGGATTTTAAGGGACCGAATGGCACGTTTGTCATTAGTTTTCCGTCGTCCGGAAAAACATTGAATAAATCTCCAGTCGGAAAACATTTTCGTTATCGAACGACGAGAAAAATATATCATAGTTTGTGACGTGAAATGGATAGAATGAAAACGGCGGCGGTTTACTACATAAACAGAAAAAGAAACAATCGTCGGATCACAAGTGAGTTTCTGAACCAAATCGAACTATTAATGAAAATAAATCGTAATATATTACAGCCTATGAAATATTTCAAGTAGTAAGACTGAGAAACGTGAACTTGACGGTTCCCTAGCTAAAAATTACTGAAAGATCGTTTTTGTGTTGGTCGTAATTTTGATTTGATCATAACTATAACTCAAAATCGACTGATTTTTGCAGATTTAAGTTTCAGGTTAAGACTTTTAGGTCATATTTTATTCTTAGTGTCAAATTTTAGTTTCAGTTTCACATTTCAGCTTTAGAGTTCAGTTTTAGATTTCAGATTTGAGTGTCAGTTTTAATTTCAGTTTCAAATCTAAATTTCAGTTTGGGGTTTCCAATTTCAGATTTTAGTTTTAGGTTTTAAACTTCGGTTCCAGATTTCAAATTTCTGTTTCATATTTCAGTTTTAAATTTTAAATTCAGTTTCAGATTTCAGCTTCAGAATTCAGTTTCAGATTCCGGTTTCAGGTTTCAGATTCCAACTTTAGATTTCAGTTTCAGATTTTAGTTGCAGATAACAGGGTTCAGTTTCAGGTTTCATTTCTGAGACTCCTAACATTTGATTTCCCGTCGTTTTTGTTATAAAGTTCGCATTTCAAATTTCGGTTCAGCACATTTCGTGGTTATGGAATAAATTTTGGGTTAAATAAACTTCAATATTAGCCAACTTGTGCGCCCGTATTTGGGGAAATAACAGAGCGCCAATTGATCGAACCTGTGTAATTTCGAACTTGGTCAATTGTTATCCTAGACCTTCACCGCAGGGCGGCGATGAAAGCGGGAGGGCAGAAGAAATACGCGCGTTCAATTTCCAACCAGCCGAGATTATCAACGTTACCTACCGGTCCTGATATGGATGATGTGCCCCGTTATTGGGTCATAAATTAGCGGACACAATGTTAGACCATTACCGGTCTTGCAGCCTCCCCACAAACCCCCGGTTCCAAGATAAAGACCCTTTCTCATTTCGAATTTCATTTAACCCCTTAGAAACGGATGTTCAATTGTGATGAGTTACATAATTAATTTGAGAGCTGCGGCAAGTGTGTGTATGTAACCTCTGTCCTCGAATTTCTTAAAGAATACGTTACAAAAGAGACGAATTATATCAAAATGAATCATCCTGACTTGCCGTCAGTAACATTTTCTGAATTATAAATAAAGCGAACCTATGTGGGTATGAATCTAAAAAAATGAAAATTAAACATGAAATCTAAAACTGAACAACCTCTGAAACTAAAACCTGAAACTGTAATCTAAAAGTTAAATCTGAAATCTAAAACCGAAATCTGAAATTGAGATTTTAAGCTAAAAACGATAAGTTAGATCTGAAACTGAAATTGGAACGTAAAATCTGAATCCAAACCATGAAATTGAAATTCATTAACTAAATTCTGAACCTTTTTATCTAAGACTGAAATCTGAAACTAAAACCTGAAACTAAAAATGAACTGAAAACCAAAAACTGAAACCTGAAACTAAAAACTAAAAATAAAATTGCAAACTGAAAACTGGAAACTGAAAATTTAAATTGAAAGCTGAAATTAAAAACTGAAATTGAATGCTAATATGGAAAACTGAAAACTGAAAACTGAAAACTTGAAAACTGAAAACTGAAAACTGAAAACTGAAAACTGAAAACTGAAAACTGAAAACTGAAAACTGAAAACTGAAAACTGAAAACTGAAAACTGAAAACTGAAAACTGAAAACTGAAAACTGAAAACTGAAAACTGAAAACTGAAAAACTGAAAACTGAAAACTGAAAACTGAAAACTGAAAACTGAAAACTGAAAACTGAAAACTGAAAACTGAAAACTGAAAACTGAAAACTGAAAACTGAAAACTGAAAACTGAAAACTGAAAACTGAAAACTGAAAACTGAAAACTGAAAACTGAAAAACTGAAAACTGAAAACTGAAAACTGAAAACTGAAAACTGAAAACTGAAAACTGAAAACTGAAAACTGAAAACTGAAAACTGAAAACTGAAAACTGAAAACTGAAAACTGAAACTAAAAACTGAAGACTGAAAACTGATAGCCGGAACCTGAAATCAGAACTCTGAAAATTGATAATCTGAAATTGTATTTTCAATCCATGTTACACGCTTTACAATTGAGTAAATACGACGTTTTATTTTCTATCGCAGGAGCAGATTTTAGAAATTTCAGGGGTGAAAAATTCTTCGATTTTTCATGCTAATTTAAACACACTAAATTCAAATTTGCCAACGGAAATTAGGTCAAAGCCGTTCACGAGTTACGATGCCTTAAAGCAAAATCTAATTTACCTAATTTTTCATACCTAAACGTTCATAAACTGCGGGAATTTCGTTCGATTGTTAAATTGATTTAGATGTGTTTTGTTTTCAAATTTACAATTTTTTTCTTTCTTTGTATGTTTTTAAACAGAATCTTTTGCAACAGACTTTTGACAGGCAAACATCGTAGTTCCATTTCTCGTATAAACATTTTCGTTCACCGCAACAAGTCCTTTGGTAAGTGCCCCTGAAGGTTCGAAATCGCATATTCGGCCGTGCCGCCCTTGGATGTACAAAATTGAAAATCAATTTATATCCTAGCACCGTAGAACACCGGTTTTAGAGATGGAAATGGCATAAATTTAAATATTGCCGGTTGACCTATTTCAGAGCCCCCTTTTTATGGTGTCTCACAAAGCCTTTACTCACCTTAATATTAAATTTGAATAACGCACGTCGTAAATCTAATCCGTTTTTGCTCTCGTCTCTTCTTCTGAGGTCGCGGACGTTTGTCGCAAATTAAATGTCATACCTAATTAGACGCCGCGAGACGCTTAATTCCACTTTAATAAATATGACCTCGTTTTATTTGTTTTACCCAAATTAAACTGTTGTTAGAGCGCCCAAAGTCCCATCAGTTTTTTCTTACTCGACGTAAATCTTCATCCAACTTTGCCGTCGCCCGGAATTGGAATTACCTTTTAATTACATACACAAATTCTTAATAATCACCGACTTACTAAAGACACCTGAGTTATTGCCATAGTTTTAAAGTTCTCATTTCATTTAATCCTGTTTCAGTTTTTGGTGTTCGACCCTACATTTTCAATTTTTAGTATTGAGTGTACAGCTTTTTAGCACTGAATTTTCAGTTTTAGATTTCAGTTTTCAAGTTTCAGGTTTCAGTTGTCAGGTTTCAGTTGTTAGGTTTTAGTTGTCGGGTTTCAGTTTTCAGATTTCAGGTTTTAATTTTCAGCTTTCAGCTTTCTGTTTTCCGTTTTCAGCTTTCAGTTTTCGACTTTCATGTTTCAGGTCTAAGGTTTCAGTTTTCAATTTTCTGCTTTCTATTTTCCATTTTCAGCTTTCAGGTTTCAATTGTAAGGTTTCAGTTTTCAATTTTCAGAATTCAGTTTTCAAGTTTCAAGTTTTAGTTGTCAGGTGTTAGTTTTCAGCTTTAAGTTTTCGAGTTTCAGGTTTCAGTTTTTTTTCAGGTTTCAGTTTTTAGCTTTCAGTTTTCAGGTTTTAGTTTTCAGCTTCCAGTTTTCAGTTTTCATCTTTCAGCTTTCTGTTTTCTGTTTTTAGTTTTCAAGTTTCAGGTTTCCGTTGTCAGGTTTGTTTTCAGCTTTTAATTTTCAGTTTTCATTTTTCAGCTTTCAGTTTTTAGTTTTCAAGTTTCAAATTTCAGTTGTCAGGTTTGAGTATTTCACTTTCAGTTGTCGAGTTCCAAGTTTCAGTTTTCGAGTTTCAGGTTTCATTTTTTTTAGATTTCCTTTTTCAGCTTTCTGTTTTCTATTTTCAAGTTTTCGAGTTTCAGATTTCAGTTTTCAAGCTTCAGGTTTCAGTTGTCAGGTTTCAGTTTTTTGGTTTCAGCTTTCAGGTTTTAGTTTTCAGGTTTCAGTTTTCAGATTTTCAATTTTCAGGTTTTAGTTTTCAAGCTTATAGGTTCTTAAGCTTCAGGTTTCAGTTGTCAGGTTTCAGTTTTCAGATTTCAGGTTTTAGTTTTCAGCTTTCAGCTTTCTATCTTGCGTTTTCAGCTTACAGTTTTCGAGTTTCAGGTTTCATTTTTTTTTAGATTTCCTTTTTCAGCTTTCTGCTTTCTGTTTTCTGTTTTCAGTTTTCGAGTTTCAGATTTTAGTTTTCAAGCTTCAGGTTTCAATTTTCAGGTTTCAGTTTTCAAATTTTAGTTTTCAGCTTATAGTTTTCGAGTTTCAGGTTTCAGTTGTCAGGTTTCAGTTTTCAGATTTCAGGTTTTAGTTTTCAGCTTTCATCTTTCTATTTTGTGTTTTCAGCTTTCAGTTTTCGAGTTTCAGGTTTTAGTTGTCAGTTTGAATTTTCAACTTGCAGTTTTCGAGTTTCAGGTTTCAGCTTTTTCAGGTTTCAGGTTTTAGCTTTCAGTTTTCTGTTTTCAGTTGTCGAGTTTCAGGTTTCAGTTTTAAAGCTTCAGGTTTTATTTGTCAGGTTTTAGTTTTTAGGTTTCAGTGTTCAGGTTTTAGTTTTCAGCTTTCTGTTTTGATCTTTCAGCTTTCTGTTTTCTGTTGTCAGTTTTCAGTTGTCAGGTTTTATTTTCAGCTTTGAGTTGCCAGGTTGGTTTTCAAGTTTCAGTTTTCGAATTTCAGGTTTCAGTTTTCGAGTTTCAGGTTTCAGTTTTTTTCTGGTTTCGGTTTTCAGTTTTCAGCTTTCAGTCTTGTTTTCAGTTTTCAAGTTTCAGGTTTCAGTTTTTAAGCCTTAGTCAGGTTTCAGTTTTTAGGTTTTAGTTTTCAGGTTTTAGTTTTCAGATTTTAGTTTTCAGCTTTCAGTTTTCGAGTTTCAGGTTTCAGTTGTCAGGTTTTAGATTTTAGGTTTCAGTGTTCAGGTTTTAGTTTTCAGCTTTCAGTTTTCAGCTTTCAGTTTTCATCTTTCAGCTTTCTGTTTTCTGTTGTCAGTTTTCAGTTTTCAGTTTTCAATTTTCAGATTTCAGTTGTCAGGTTTGAAATTTCAACTTACAGTTTTCGAGTTTCAGGTTTCAGTTTTTTTCAGGTTTCAGTTTTCACCATTTAATTTTCTCTTTTCAGTTTTCGAGTTTCAGGTTTCAGTTTTCAAGCCTTAGGTTTCAGTTGTCAGGTTTCAGTTTTTAGGTTTCAGTTTTCAGGTTTCAATTTTTAGGTTTTAGTTTTCAGATTTTAGTTTTCAGCTTTCAGTTTTCGAGTTTCAGGTTTCAGTTGTCAGGTTTGTTTTCAGCTTTCAATTTTGAGTTTTCGAGCTTCAGGTTTTAGCTGTCAGGTTTCAGTGGTCAGGTTTCAGTTTTCAGTATTTTTTGTTTGCAGTTTTAAGTTTTTAAGTTTCAGGTTTCAGTTGTCTTTTCAGCTTTCAGTTTTCAGCTTTCAGTCTTCTGTTTCCAGTTTTCGAAGTTTGACGTTTCAGTTGTTAGGTTTTAGTTTTCAGGTTTTAGTTTCCAGTTTTCAGCTTTCAGTTTTCTCTTTTCAGTTTTCAGGTTTTCAGTTTTCAGTTTTCAGTTTTCAGTTTTCAGTTTTCAGTTTTCAGTTTTCAGTTTTCAGTTTTCAGTTTTCAGTTTTCAGTTTTCAGTTTTCAGTTTTCAGTTTTTCAGTTTTCAGTTTTCAGTTTTCAGTTTTCAGTTTTCAGTTTCAGTTCAGTTTTCAGTTTTCAGTTTTCAGTTTTCAGTTTTCAGTTTTCAGTTTTCAGTTTTCAGTTTTCAGTTTTCAGTTTTCAGTTTTCAGTTTTCAGTTTTCAGTTTTCAGTTTTCAGTTTTCAGTTTTCAGTTTTCAGTTTTCAGTTTTCAGTTTTCAGTTTTCAGTTTTTAATTTTCATTTTTCAGTCTTCACTTTTCAGTTTCAGATTTCAGTTTCAGCCTAAAGTTTTTTGTTTTCGGTTTTCAGTTTTCAATTTTCAGTTTTCAGGTTTTTAGGTTCCAGTTTTCAGTTTTCAGGTAGTAGTTTTACATTTCAGTTGGAGATTTCAGGTTTTCTGTTTAAGTTCGGATTTCAATAATAAGGTTTGTCTTGCGGATGAATGACAAAAAGCTGAATCTTAAAAAATTGAGTATCTCAAAAAATCTGCATATTACAAAAGAAATATAAAAATCCTTTCCTTAGAAAAAAATCGGAATTCAACCCACGGGCAAACTCGTATCTCGTCAAATATAAAACGGTCATCTTGAGCGCCGTCGTCGTTGCGAGACGACGCTGAGGTCAGTTTCTATCTTAGTTTTTCGCTAGGGAATTTAATGTCAAGATATTACTGCGATCCGAGAAGGATGCTCTCTAAGAACCGCTCTCTCGGAAAAATTGTTATTTTAGCTCAACTTCGGCATATAAAATGCTACTTGGCATTTAATTCCTTCATCCTGCTCGGGCGAAAAACGTAAACCTTATTGAAAAGTTATCGGTTTCGTCGTTGGAATTTCCTTTGGAGATCGCTGGCGTGTTTCTTTCGATCTGTGGGCAACCCACTCGTCTTAGTTGATGAAATGGGTATAAAAAGTTAGAAGATATTGTACAAAGTTGGCTTAGTGATAAAAAATTTAGATAACAGATTCCCATTGTTGAAACTTTTCAGTTCTTTTTCAGAAGGAATTATTAATTTGATATTCAAGGAAAAGATATACGCGTGCGCACTATAAACTACGAATTTATGGCGATAACGTAAAATGGTTTATAAACAAACTAATAAGAATTATTTTTAATGTCTAACTAAGTTTGACTAATTGCTTTTTTATTTTTGATGCTGAATTCCTATTTCAGTTTTTCTATAATATTCACATGATTGTAAATTGACAATCATCGTGAATCAATCGTCAATTACGTGAATTTTTTAAAATTCTTTGAGGTATTTTAGAAATAGAAGAAGAATTCCTGATGGGAACTCGAAAACTATTCTAGTCAAAATTAAATAAAAAAAGAACTGTTTCGAAATTTGTAAATAAAGCACTTTTATTTGATACCCCATTTGACCATTTTGGATGTACCCTGTCAGTAAAAATATAATTTTCACATGATTATTTATTAGCATGAATTATATCAAATGTTTGGGCTTTTGAAGGTGAACTAAAACTTTTACGTATTTTCTAACTAAAGAACTCCATTTTCGAACCAAAAAAATGAGATGCAGTCGACGAAAGCATTCAAGCTTATTATACTCTAATCTCAAAAGTTTATTTTTTTTTTATAAACCAATTTAAACAGAACTTGATAGCTCACACGAGCTGAACTTAGCTGAAAAAGCTTTCAGGAGTTGGTAGCGTCGACGTTCGTCTTTTTTTTTGCCCTAGCGCCTGGTATATGTTTACCCTCCGATAAATAGGTCAAACTGTCAAAGTTACTTCGATACAGTTTATCATGTAGATTTGTTCCGAGCAATTAAACATTTCAAACGTATCTCGGTCCGGCAAAAAGTCGATTTATCGATTCGCTCAGCATCTTATTAATTATAAAAGTTGATGCGAAGGGAAATCTTTCGTTCGCTTCCAAAGGGCAGCGTCGCGTCGCTTCGTCGTGAATTCGCTTTGAACCACAAAGACTAGCTTAGTATTTCTGCTTATAAAACTGAATTAGTTACGATCTTGAGAACGAAACATCGAGGTTCAATGCTACCAATTTTTTGGAATTTTGCTCTCTCTCTTTCTTTCGTTTTCTCTTTTCCTCTTTCTCTTTTTCTCCCTTTCCGACAATTTATCTTTCTTTCGTTACCCCCCCCCTCTCTCTCTCTCATCTTCTTTTCTCTTCTCTTTGCTTCGCTTTTCTTCCTTTTCTTTTTCTTCCTTTTTCTTCTCTTTTCTTTTCCTTACCTCTCCTCTCTTCGCTTCTCTTCCCTCCCTTCTCTTCTCTTTTCTTTTCTTCCCGTCTCTTCAGTTCTTTTCCCAACTCTTCCTTTCTCTTTCTATCTCTTCTCTTCCCATCTCTTTCTTTCTCTTCTCTCCCCTTCTTTTCTTCTCCATTCTTCCATTCTCTTTTTTCTCTTCTTTTTCCTTCTCGTCCCTTCTATTTCCTTCCCTTTCCTTCCCTTTCTTTCCCTTCCCTTCCCTTCTCTTCTCTTCTCTTCTCTTTTCTTCTCTTCTCTTCTCTTCTCTTCTTTCTCTTCACTTCTCTTCTCTTCTCTTCTCTTCTCTTCTCTTCTCTTCTCTTCTCTTCCCTTCTCTCTCTTCTCCTTCTCTTCCCTTTTCCCCTTCTTTCTACTTCATCTCTTCTCTTTCTTCTCTTCTCTTCTCTTCTCTTCTCTTCTCTTCTCTCTCTTCTCTCTCTCTTCTCTTCTCTCTTCTCTTCTCACTTCTCTTCTCTTTCTTCTCTTCTCTTCTTTCTCTTTCTCTTTCTTCTCTTGCTTCTTCTCTTCTCTTTCTCTTCTCTCTCTCTTCTCTTCTCTCTCTTCTCCTCTTCTCTTCTCTTCTCTTCTCTTTCTTCTCTTCTCTTCTCTTCTCTTCTCTTCTCTTCTCTTCTCTTCTCTCATCTTCTTTTCTTTTCTCTTCTCTTCTCTCTCTCTCGCTTCTTCTCTTCTTCCTCTTTCTCTCTCTCTTCTCTTCTCTCTTCTCTTCTTCTCTTCTCTTCTCTTCTCTTCTTTCTTCTCTTCTCTTCTCTTTCCTCTCTTCTCTTCTCTTCGCTTTCCTTCTTTTCCCTCTTCTTCCTCTCTCTTTTCTTCCTCTCTTCTCTTCTCTTCTCTTCATCTTCTCTTCTCTTCTCTTGCTCTTCTCTTCTCTACTTCTCTTGCTCTTCTCTTCTCTTCCATCTTCTCTTCTCTTCTCTTCTCTTCTCTTCTCTTCTCTTCTCTTCCTCTTCTCTTCTCTTCTCTTCTCTTCTCTTCTCTTCTCTTCTCTTCTCTTCTCTTCTCTTCTCTTCTCTTCTCTTCTCTTCTCTTCTCTTCTCTTCTCTTCTCTTCTCTTCTCTTCATCTTCTCTTCTCTTCTCTTCTCTTCTCTTCTCTTCTCTTCTCTTCATCTTCTCTTCTCTTCTCTTCTCTTCTCTTCTCTTCTCTTCTCTTCTTCTTCTCTTCCCTCTCTTTCTTCTCTTCTCTTCTCTTCTCTTCTCTTCTCTTCTCTTCTCTTCTCTTCTCTTCTCTTCCCTTCATCTTCTCTTCTCTTCTCTTCTATTCTCTTCTCTCTCTTCTCTTCTCTGCTCTTCTTTCTCTTCTCTTCTCTTCTCTCCCTCTCTTCCCTTCTCTTCTCTTCTCTTCTCTTCCTTCTCTTCTCTTCTCTTCTCTTCTCTTCTCTTCTCTCTCTTCTCTTCTTCTCTCTTCTCAGTCTCTTCCTTCCCTTCTCTTCTCTTCTTCTCTTCTTTCTTCCTTCTCTTCTTCTCTTCCTCTCTTCTCTTCTTTCCTTCTTCTTTCTTCTTTCTCTTCTCTCTTTCTCTCTCTTCTTCTCTCTTCCTTCTCTTCTCTTCTTCCTTTCTTTCCCTTCCTTCTTTCCTTCTCTTCCTCTTCCTCTCTTCTTTCCTCTTTCTCTCTCTTTCTTCTTCTCTTCTCTCTCTCTTCCTTTCTCTTCTCTTCTTCTTTTTCCTCTCTTCTTTCTCTTCTCTTTTCCTCTCTCTCTCTTCTCTTCTCTTCCTCCTCCTTCTCTTTCTCTTTTCTTCTCTCTTCCTTCTTTCTTCTTCTCTTCTTTCTCTTCTCTTTTCTTTCTCTTCTTCCTCTCTCTCTCCTTCTCTTCTTCTCTTCTCTTCTTTTCTTCTTTCTCTCTCTTCTTTTCTTCTCTTCCTTCTCTCTTCTCTCTTTCTTTCTCTTCTTTCTCCTCTCTTCTCTCTTCCTTCTCTTCTCTTCTCTTCTCTTCTCTTTCTCTCTTCTCTTCTCTTCTCTTCTCTTCTCTTCTCTCTCTTCTCATCTCTTCCCTTCTCTTCTCTTCCCAACTCTCCTTTCTCTTTCTATCTCTTTTCTTCGCTCTCTTCTTTTCCAACTCTTCGCTTCTCTTCCCTTCCATCTCTCCTCTTCTGTTCTCTTATTTTCTCTTCTTTACTCTTCTTTTCTCTTCGGTTCTATTATTTCTTTCCTTACTCTTCTCTTCTTTTCTCGTCTCTTTCTCTTCTCTTCTCTTTCTCTTCTCTTCTCTTCTCTTCTATTCTCTTCTCTTCTCTCTCTTCTCTTCTCTCTCTTCTCTTCTCTTTCTCTTCTCTTCCTCTTCTCTTCTCTTCTCTTCTCTTCTCTTCTCTTCTCTTCTCTTCTCTTCTCTTCTCTTCTCTTCTCCTCTCCTCTCCTCTCCTCCTCCTCTCCTCTCCTCTCCTCTCTTCTCTTCTCTCTCTTCTCTTCTCTTCTTCTTCTCTTCTCTTCTCTTCTCTTCTCTTCTCTTCTCTTCTCTTCTCTTCTCTTCTCTTCTCTTCTCTTTCTCTTCTCGCATCTCTCTTTCACTCTTCCTTCTCTCCCTTCCCATCTCTCCTCTTCTGTTCTCTTATTTTCTCTTCTTTACTCTTCTTTTCTCTTCGGTTCTATTATTTTCTTTCCTTTACTCTTCTCTTCTTTTCTCGTCTCTTCTCTTCTCTTCTCTTCTCTTCTCTCTCTTCTCTTCTCTTCTATTCTCTTCTCTTCTCTTCTCTTCTCTTCTCTTCTCTTCTCTTCTCTTCTCTTCTCTTCTCTTCTCTTCTCTTCTCTTCTCTTCTCTTCTCTTCTCTTCTCTTCTCTTCTCTTCTCTTCTCTTCTCTCTCTTCTCTTCTCTTCTCTTCTCTTCTCTTCTCTTCTCTTCTCTTCTCTTCTCTTCTCGTCTCTTCTCTTCTCTTCTCTTCTCTTTCTCTTCTCTTCTCTTCTCTTCTCTTCTCTTCTCTTCTCTTCTCTTCTCTTCTCTTCTCTTCCCTTCTCTTCTCTTCCCAACTCTTCTCTTCTCTTCTCTTCCCTTCTCTTCTCTTCCCACTCTTCCTTTCTCTTTCTATCTCTTTTCTTCGCATCTCTTCTTTTCCAACTCTTCGCTTCTCTTCCCTTCCCATCTCTCCTCTTCTGTTCTCTTATTTTCTCTTCTTTACTCTTCTTTTCTCTTCGGTTCTATTATTTTCTTTCCTTTACTCTTCTTTTCTTTTCTCTTCGCTTCTCTTCTCTTCTCCTAAAGGTTAGCTAATGATCGTCGAACAATATTTCTGGAGACTTGGACACATTTATCTTCAAAATATTCCGCATTGTTCTCAACTAATTCAGTATTATTCAATATATTTTTCAAACGGGGCGCGTAGTTGTATTTGCTGACTTGGTGAACTCATCGATCCTCTTAGTGTCCCGATTGTGATTTATGGTCAGCGTCGAATTCAAAAGTCACAAGTGTTATTGTCTGTTGGGGACGCTTTCAAGATTTCTCATAAAAAAGATTTATTATGTAGGTAAAAGTTCCACCATTTTTTTCATAACGTCGCCAATATTCGGCCGCTCCCCGGTCGAGGATATCGAATAATGCATCTGCGGACGTAACGCGCATTGACGTCAAACTCTCGTCCCTTCGGGATGCTTCAAGGACCGCTATGATGAATCACCGGGGAATTGAAGACAAACTGTCAAACTTCGCATCCTACACCTATGCTAATGGGGGCCCGTCTTCAAAATTTAATATAATTACGGCCAACGACACAGCGGTGAACCGAGGGTTGTATTAAAATCTATCTGGAATACATTCGGGGGTTGGTTGGTTAGTTTGCTGAAAGGTTTTAATACACGGGAATTGCCATTAAAAGATAAAATAAAACTTGAAATTATAAGAAGAAAGTCATAATAACCAGAAAATAAATCGATATCTTGACGCTAAAGTTGATATTTTGTAAAAAAAAGAAAAAATTATTACAGATAACATGATAATGTCTACTTTAAAGTCGAAATGTCCAAAAAAAAATATGAATTTTTTCTTGATATAGTCAAAATTATCAAAATTATGCAAAATTTAAAAGATGAATTAGTTAAAATAGTAGAGATTTTTAAAAAGTTGAAATTTTGAAAAAATCGAATTTTTCAGTAAAATTTGTAAGTTTTCATAAAAAGTTGAAATTCTCACAAAAAATTCGAATTATAAAATATCGAAGTTTTCAAAAATTCTGACAATATTCTAAAGAGGACAAAATGTGAAATATCATCACATCGCCTTGCTAATAACGACATTTTAAGCACTTAAATGTTCGTTTTTGAGCCGAGCTGGATTCGTCATCGTTTGGTTTTCCCGTCGTATTGTGCCGGCAGGACGTAGGAGGCGAGTTATGGCTCCGGGCCCCCGGTCGTTGAATTATGAGGCCGAATATCCGGTCCCGAGCTCCGGTCGGGTGCCGTCTTCCTTTACGCCAACTTTCGGCAACTGCTAACTAGATATAATAGAATTTGCACCCCCGTCCTTCGATATAAACTTAAAATCAAGAGGCTACCTTGCGAAAAGTTTAATTAAATTTCTTTAAATCGGCCGCCCGACCCTCCCGAGTCGCCGCCCAAAAAAAAAGAGCGAAATAAAAGCGCTGAGTTTCACATTGGGAGATTTAGAGTTTGGGACCACTGAATGAGAATTATAGTGAAGCAATTAGATAGATTTTTGTTTTGTTTTTCAAAATTTCTGATTTAAACTGACGAGGTATAGTGTTACCCAAAAATTAAAGTTAAAATTTCACTTAAAAAAAAACGAATTTGGCGTGTTTTATAAAAAAATTGATGCCAACTTCATGTAAAAAATTAATGACTTAAACAAAAAATTTCCAAAATAAAGCAAGTGTGTAAAAATTTCAAGCTTGCTAAATTCGACTTCCTATTTCGACTCGAAATAGAGAAGACAAATTAAAGTATTTAAAATTTCAACTTTAAAAGCTAGAATTTTCAGGTTTTCAGTCCTTTTAAATTAATTGGTGTTATTTTTTCTTTAAATTTAGTTATAAGATTTCCATAAACTGAAAAAATAGGCGACACATGGGACAACAATTCGGCGTTCGCAAAAATGTGCGAAATATGTATTTCTGTCGTTGGAGATTATTAACGTCGAATTGGCATTCTCCCCGTTGATGAGACGTGCCCTATCGGAGGCAAACGACGGCAATACCCCCGTAACGTCGGATTTGAAAGGCGACGTCCCGCTGTGTTTATTTTCCGGACGATGGCGCTGTTCGAGATCACGTGCGACGGATATGAGTGTTGTGATGAGCGCCCCGCGGTCAGATGCGAACACTAGAAGCTATACCACGTCCGGAACATCCGGTAACTACATAACTAGCATTCCAGCGTATGCTTTATTCATGACGGTCGTCGGTCGGTAGTCCTCAACCTAACAGAAGAGAGAGGCACAACCGAAAAGTGCCAAACGTACACTTCAGCGTAATGAAATCATAAAGGCTACGAAAATTGCATATGAATGAGGTACGGGAAAGTCGCTACGGCCGACGGGCTCGTCTGATATTAAATGGAGCGATGTAGATCGTACCATAAAATTTAACTTCTACGGTGAACTTTCCCAATTTTTTTTATGATCAGGTAACTTATTTTGAAATCTATAATCAGTAAGTAATCGTATCACTGGAAAAATGAAAATTAAAAGAAAGATCTGTAAATGAATAAAAGTTTCAGTTTCAGTTTTTAATTTTACTTTTCAGTTTAAGTTTTCAGTTTGCGTTTCAGTTTCAATTACAGTTGTCAGTTTCAGTTTCAGTTTTCAGTTTGTATTCAGTTTCAGTTTTCAGTTTGTATTCAGTTTCAGTTTTCAGTTTCAGGTTTCAGTTTCCAGTTTCAGTTTTCTGTTTCAGTTTTAGTTTTCAGTTTCAGTTGTCAGTTTCAGTTTCAGTTGCAGTTTTCAGTTTTCAGTTTTCAGTTTTCAGTTTTCAGTTTTTAGTTTTCAGTTTTCAGTTTTCAGTTCTCAGTTCTCAGTTTTCGGTTTTCGGTTTTCGGTTTTCGGTTTTCAGTTTTCAGTTTTCAGTTTTCAGTTTTCAGTTTTCAGTTTTCAGTTTTCAGTTTTCAGTTTTCAGTTTTCAGTTTTCAGTTTTCAGTTTTCAGTTTTCAGTTTTCAGTTTTCAGTTTTCAGTTTTCAGTTTTCAGTTTTCAGTTTTCAGTTTTCAGTTTTCAGTTTTCAGTTTTCAGTTTTCAGTTTTCAGTTTTCACTTTTCACTTTTCACTTTATTTCAGTTTTCAGTTTTCAGTTTTCAGTTTTCAGTTTTCAGTTTTCAGTTTTCAGTTTTAGTTTTTAGTTTCAGTTTTCAGTTTCAGTTTCAGTTTTCAGTTTCAGTTTCTTTCAGTTTTCAGTTTCAGTTTTCACTTTTCACTTTTCACTTTTCACTTTTCACTTTTCACTTTTCAGTTTTCAGTTTTCAGTTTTCAGTTTTCAGTTTTCAGTTTTCAGTTTTTAGTTTTCAGTTTTCAGTTTTCAGTTTTAGTTTTTAGTTTCAGTTTTCAGTTTCAGTTTCAGTTTTCAGTTTCAGTTTCTTTCAGTTTTCAGTTTCAGTTTCAGTTTCACTTTTCACTTTTCACTTTTCACTTTTCACTTTTCACTTTTCACTTTTCAGTTTTCAGTTTTCAGTTTTCAGTTTTCAGTTTTCAGTTTTAGTTTTCAGTTTTCAGTTTTCAGTTTTCAGTTTCAGTTTTCAGTTTTCAGTTTCAGGTTTCAGTTTGTTTTCATTTTCAGTTTTCAGTTTCAGTTTTCAGTTTCAGTTTCAGTTTTCAGTTTCAGGTTTCAGTTTGTTTTCATTTTCAGTTTTCAGTTTCAGTTTTCAGTTTCAGTTTCAGTTTTCAGTTTCAGTTTTCAGTTTCAGTTTTCAGTTTTCAGTTTTAGTTTTCAGTTTCAGTTTTCAGTTTCAATTTTCAGTTTCTTTCAGTTTCTTTCAGTTTTAGTTTTCAGTTTTTAGGTTCAGGTTTCAGTTTTCAATTTCAGTTTTCAGTTTTAGTTTTAAGTATCAGTTTTCAGTTTCAGTTTTTAAGTTTTTCAGTTTTCAGTTTTTAGTTTCAATTTTCGGTTTCAGTTTTCAGTTTCAGTTTCCATTTTCAGTTTCCAGTTTTAGTTTTCAGTTTCCAGTTTCAGTTTCCAGTTTCAGTTTTCAGTTTCAGTTTTCAGTTTTCAGTTTTCAGTTTCAGTTTCAGTTTTCAGTTTCAGTTTTCAGTTTCAGTTTTCAGTTTCAGTTTCAGTTTCAGTTTTCAGTTTCAGTTTTCAGTTTCAGTTTTCAGTTTCAGTTTTCAGTTTCAGTTTTCAGTTTCAGTTTTCAGTTTCAGTTTTCAGTTTCAGTTTTCAGTTTCAGTTTTCAGTTTCAGTTTTCAGTTTCAGTTTTCAGTTTCAGTTTTCAGTTTCAGTTTTCAGTTTCAGTTTTCAGTTTCAGTTTTCAGTTTCAGTTTTCAGTTTCAGTTTTCAGTTTCAGTTTTCAGTTTCAGTTTTCAGTTTCAGTTTTCAGTTTCAGTTTTCAGTTTCAGTTTTCAGTTTCAGTTTCAGTTTTCAGTTTCAGTTTTCAGTTTCAGTTTTCAGTTTCAGTTTTCAGTTTCAGTTTTCAGTTTCAGTTTTCAGTTTCAGTTTTCAGTTTCAGTTTTCAGTTTCAGTTTCAGTTTTCAGTTTCAGTTTTCAGTTTCAGTTTTCAGTTTCAGTTTTCAGTTTCAGTTTTCAGTTTCAGTTTTCAGTTTCAGTTTCAGTTTTCAGTTTCAGTTTTCAGTTTCAGTTTTCAGTTTCAGTTTTCAGTTTCAGTTTTCAGTTTCAGTTTTCAGTTTTCAGTTTTCATATTTCAGTTTTCAGTTTTCAGTTTTCAGTTTTCAGTTTTCAGTTTTCAGTTTCAGTTTTCAGTTTCAATTTTCAGTTTAAGTTTTCAGTTTCAGTTTTCAGTTTTCGATTTTCAGTTTTCAGTTTTCAGTTTTCAGTTTTCAATTTTCAGGTTTCAGTTTTCAGTTTTCAGTTTTCAGTTTTCAGTTTTCAGTTTTCAGTTTTCAGTTTTCAGTTTGCAGTTTGCAGTTTGCAGTTTTCAGTTTTCAGTTTTCAGTTTTCAGTTTTCGATTTTCAGTTTTAGTTTTCAGTATCGATTTTCAGTTTCGGTTTTCAGTTTTAGTTTTCAGTATCGATTTTCAGTTTCAGTTTTATTTTTCTGTTTTCACTTTCAATTTTCAGTTTCAGTTTTATCTTTCAGTGTTAATTTTTAGTTGCAGCTTCAGTTTTCAGGTTCAGGTTTCGATTTCAGTTGTCAGCGTTCAGTTTTCTTCAGTTTTTAGCTTTCAGCTTCAGTCTTTAGTTTTCAGTTTTCAACTTTCAGTATTCAGCATACAGTTCTGTTTCAGGTTTCAACTATCAGTTTTCAGGTTTCAATTATCAGCTTTCAGTTTTCAACTTTCAGTTTTAGTTTCCAGCGTTCACTTTTCAGTATTTAGCTTTCTCTCTCACCTCGGTTTTCAGCTTTCAGTTTTCAAATTTACGTCTTCAGTTTTTAGTTTTCAGGGTAGTGACCATAAAAATGGATTTTTAAAATTTTAAAAAGCAAAACAATCTTCAAACGTTAAAATCATTAAGTATGGTTGAAACCTATTAATTGTGATAAAATATGCTCATAATATGCGAAGATAAGTAAACCTTTAAAACAAATAAGTTGTCACGCTAAAGTTATTTTGAAATGTAACCTTCCCCGCAATTGGAATTCGATTTTTCATTTAATGAGCTAATAAAAATGATTAAAATCCTTTCCTCAATATGGAAATTTCTATATTTAAATTTGACTTCAATCTCGCGATTCCCGACGGAGAATCATGATTGATTTAAAATTCTCCTCAAGTCTGCGAGGAATTATGCAAAAGAGGCCTTTTATATAACGCACAAGCTTCACATTTCCAATTTAATTAGATATGTTTATTTTCTGCGGTTTATTCGGAGCTTTTAACGTCGATTTATATTCCTAATATACGTCGAAAAGGAAAATACGCCGATTTTGTCGGTTATTTCGGAGGAATTTTGAGCTTCCACGTGGAAGAAATCGACGATTCGATTTTTTTCTTCAGACGCAAATTCTGGTTCGGAGGGATTACTTCGATTCGCATTTTAAACAAGAAAGATGTTAAAAACCAAATATTTATCTCAAACAAAATTGGAGAAAATGTGACGTAAATGTGTCCCACGAAAATGCAATTGGTTGATTAGATTCACGTGTTTGCTGCCGAAGTATACGTATAACAAATCAAAAGGTTATTTTATGAACTGATTTATTTCTTTAGATGGTTATTTTTTGAACTTTCAATATTTTTTCCTAATCTCATGTCAATTTTTTTGGTAATTACGGTTTTTTCGCGATCATAGTCGAAGTCATTTTTAGCAGCTGAATAATTAAAATTTTCAAGTAACCAAAAAAATAAAAATTTGTGCATGTTTTGAAAGAAGTGATATTTTGGACATTTTTCAAAATTTTAAAAGCTCATATCTTCCAAACGAAAAATCGTATCTCAATTTTGCTTTCAGATTCAGAGTCTATGTCCCGTAGGCTGTATAAAAATGCAATAAACCCACATTTGAAAAACTGAATTTTTTTGCACATTTTGAACATTTGAACATTCTGCAAAACTGTAAACGCTCATATGTCCCAAACTAAAAATGGTAGAGTAATTTTGTTTTCAGATTTGGATTCTGCGTGTGAAAATCTATATAATGGGGTGGTTTTAAACGCTCTTTGATGACTTTTGATTTTGACATTTCGAAATTTTAAACGCCTATATCTCTCAAACGAAAATTCGTAGCTCAATTTTGTTTTAAGATTTGTATTCTACGTCCCGAAAACTACATAAAAATGCGATAAACAAATTGACATTTTTGCGTGTTATGTCAATTAGGTAATCACAGACTTTTATAGGAATATCTGAGGTATTTTGAATTCTCGAAAATATAAGTTTCTTATTGAAATTCAACTAGTTTAGCATTTCTTCGTCTAGGGTGCTAAGTTGCCTTCTGAGTTTCTCTCCGAAATCTTTGTCGGTTTGTCCGCCGTTGTGCAATTTCAGCGTATTACCAGCGTGAAAGTTGTAATGTTGGCGCGATGTATGATGTATAATGCATAAATTGAATTAGCAAGTCTGACCAAGTGAATAAGTAAAACGAAGAGATATAACCGTGTCGACGATAAATAAACACACATTTCCATGAAGGCAAGCGGCGACGGACAGCTAAGGGGATTATGCAAATGTAATCATTGCACTGGCACTGGACCATCCCGTTCTCTCTACTCTTCGTCCTGAATTCACCCTCCGCCCCGATAACTACGTTACAGATCAAGTTACATCACTCATGGGCTTAGACCCTAGAAACCCTCCTTGTTAGGACTTTTCCTAAAAATACCTCAGCTCTAAAGACCTTTCGGCTATTACGTCGTCATGAATATTAACCGCTGAAGCCCGCTTGCCAAATTCTGGCGCATCCGCCAGAAAACTAATCCCCTGATGTTGAAGTTTTTACTCCTTTAAGAAAACAGTAAAGTCGGATGTAATGTACCCAACAACTGAAATTAATTTTAGTTGTTTGGTCATTTGTTGTAGTGGAAA
This sequence comes from Dastarcus helophoroides, assembly GCA_028583605.1. NCBI lineage: Eukaryota > Metazoa > Arthropoda > Insecta > Coleoptera > Bothrideridae > Dastarcus > Dastarcus helophoroides. Next base: position 352,749 of record CM053330.1, read on the forward strand.
ACCACCAAATAAACTCAAATGAATGCGATTTCTTCTAGCTGTCTCGTTGTTTTTTCGGTTATCTTGTTGAAATGTTAACCAATGTTAGATTTATTATCCTGTTTCAGTTGGATTTGAATCAATTTTTTATTATCGCGGCTGAAAAATTAATTCTACGTATCGTTGGAGCTTGAGTGGAAGTGTTCAAATTGGTAGACTGCAATTCGATTTATTTGGGCAATAAGATCAAAAACGTTTATTGAAGACTTAATCGAGCACAGAAGCTTCGTATTCGTTTACTACATCGGTTGCGACTGGTTTTACAGCTACCCAAGGTTGAGCGCCTTCAGTTTTAATAAAGGCAGAACATTGGGACATTTAAGGCGACATAACACAACCAGGTCGATATTACACGTTACATCTCATGAATATTTGTCAATTTACATTTGCTATGATAATTAGTTGGTGATATGTTCCATGTAACGCCCTCATCTGTTTTTCTAACGTTATATGCATCCGTACATTAATACGAGAACATCGAAAATTATCATACATTTTTTCTAGTATTTATCATAAAAGAAGGAGAATGAAATCTATAATTCGAAAGCTATTCTGCCATATCCAAGTCTAAATTTAAATAGAAATAAGAAGACGTAATTTATGATAAAATCCGATTTTTAATTTCGACGACGTTGCGTCACTCTGTCCCCAAGTAAAAATCGCCTCAAGTATTAATTAAGTTTGGCGTCAATTCTAAACTACCGCGTTGTATGAGGTGCTTAAGGCTGCTAGCTCCGTAGTCGAAATAAATAAGAAGTTGGCGCATAAAAACTTTCAAATTGCCCCCCGAAAAGGTGGAAGCGTAAGGAGGCAAGCTGCTTTAGTATGCGACTTTAATGCTCGACTTTTAAACACGGTTATGGCCCATAATCAGGGCCGTAAGAACAAAGAATAAGACGTTTCAAACAACGTTGAAATATTATTGCGAAAAATCCGCTGGGTGTCCGCCGTTAAAAGCGCCCGTCTCGCAGACGAAGCTCTCCACCTACCGGCTTATTTACATCGAAAATTTATTCCGGTACTCTTTGGAGAAAAGCTAATATAAACTCTCGCTTGATACATCTTATTAAATGGCTCCTATTTAGATGTTTTATTCATTCGCAATATTGGTTTTAACGATATCGAGCTGCATATTATGCAAAGCATTCATTTAATATTAGTTTTATTGTATCCTGTTTCGGTACTTTTGAACTACGCGTTCGAGGAAGTAAACGGAATAAAAACGTAATCCAAAATCGAGGATCAAGAAGTTTAACGTCCTTCTGAATAATCTATGGAAATTAATATCGATTCCAGTTTTTTCAGTTTTCCGTTTTCAGTGTTCGGTTTTCAGTGTTCGGTGTTAGCTTTTCGGTATTCGGTATTCCGTATTCGGTTTTCGATATTCAATGTTCAGATTTCAGTTTAGTTTTCAGGTTTCAGCTTTCGGTTTTCAGTAATAATTTTCGGTTTCTGTTTCAGTTTTTAGTTTCAATTTTAAGTTTAAGTTTTCAGTTTTCAATTTCTGTTTTCAGTTTCAGCTTCAGTTTCAGTTTCAGTTTCAGTTTTCAATTTTCAGTTTCAGTTTTCAATTTTCAGTTTCAGTTTTCAATTTTCAGTTTTCAGTTTTCAGTTTTCAGTTTTAGTTTCAGTTTCAGTTTTCAGTTTTCAGTTTCAGTTTTCAGTTTTCAGTTTTCAGTTTTCAGTTTTCAGTTTTCAGTTTTCAGTTTTCAGTTTTCAGTTTTCAGTTTTCAGTTTTCAGTTTTCAGTTTTCAGTTTTCAGTTTTCAGTTTCAGTTTTCAGTTTCAGTTTTCAGTTCAGTTTTTAGTTTCAGTTTCAGTTGTCAGTTTTAAATTTCAGTTTTTAGTTTCAGTTATTAGTTTTAATTTTCAGTTTCAGTTTTCAGTTTCAGTTTTCAGTTTCAGTTTTCAGTTTCAGTTTCAGTTTCAGTTTCAGTTTCAGTTTTCAGTTTCAGTTTTCAGTTTCAGTTTTCAGTTTCAGTTTTCAGTTTCAGTTTTCAGTTTCAGTTTTCAGTTTCAGTTTTCAGTTTCAGTTTCAGTTTGAGTTTTCAGTTCCAGTTTCAGTTACAGTTTGCAGTTTCTGTTTCAGATTTCAGTTTAAGTTTCAGTTTTCAGTTCATTTTGAATTTCAGTTTCAGTTTTTAGTTTTCAGTTTCAGTTTTCAGTTCAGTTTCAGTTTTCAGTTTTCAGTTTCAGTTTTCAGTTTTCAGTTTCATGTTTTCAGTTTTCAGTTTCAGTTTCAGTTTTCAGTTTCAGTTTTCAGTTTCAGTTTTCAGTTTTCAGTTTTCAGTTTTCAGTTTTCAGTTTCAGTTTTCAGTTTCAGTTTTCAGTTTTCAGTTTCAGTTTCAGTTTCAGTTTTCAGTTTTCAGTTTTCAGTTTCAGTGTTCAGTTTCAGTTTTCAGTTTCAGTTTTCAGTTTTCAGTTTCAGTTCAGTTTTCAGTTTCAGTTTCAGTTTCAGTTTCAGTTTCAGTTTCAGTTTTCAGTTTCAGTTTTCAGTTTCAGTTTTCAGTTTCAGTTTTCAGTTTCAGTTTTCAGTTTCAGTTTCAGTTTCAGTTTTTCAGTTGTCAGTTTTCAGTTTTCAGTTTCAGTTTTCAGTTTCAGTTTTCAGTTTCAGTTTTCAGTTTCAGTTTTCAGTTTCAGTTTTCAGTTTCAGTTTTCAGTTTCAGTTTTCAGTTTCAGTTTTCAGTTTCAGTTTCAGTTTCAGTTTTCAGTTTTCAGTTTCAGTTTCAGTTTTCAGTTTTCAGTTTTCAGTTTTCAGTTTTCAGTTTTCAGTTTTCAGTTTCAGTTTTCAGTTTTCAGTTTTCAGTTTCAGTTTTCAGTTTCAGTTTTTCAGTTTCAGTTTTCAGTTTCAGTTTTCAGTTTCAGTTTTCAGTTTCAGTTTTCAGTTTCAGTTTTCAGTTTCAGTTTTCAGTTTCAGTTTTCAGTTTCAGTTTTCAGTTTCAGTTTTCAGTTTTCAGTTTTCAGTTTTCAGTTTTCAGTTTCAGTTTTCAGTTTTCAGTTTTCAGTTTTCAGTTTCAGTTTCAGTTTCAGTTTTCAGTTTTCAGTTTTCAGTTTTCAGTTTTCAGTTTTCAGTTTTCAGTTTTCAGTTTTCAGTTTTCAGTTTTCAGTTTTCAGTTTTCAGTTTTAAGTTTTCAGTTTTCAGTTTTCAGTTTTCAGTTTTCAGTTTTCAGTTTTCAGTTTTCAGTTTTCAGTTTTCAGTTTTCAGTTTTCAGTTTTCAGTTTTCAGTTTCAGTTTTCAGTTTTCAGTTTTCAGTTTTCAGTTTTCAGTTTTCAGTTTTCACTTTCAGTTTTCACTTTCAGTTTTCACTTTCAGTTTTCACTTTCAGTTTTCACTTTCAGTTTTCACTTTCAGTTTTAGTTTCGGATTTCAGTATCGGTAAAAATTTCAGTTTTCAATTTGAGTTTTCAGTTTCAGTTTTCAGTTTTAGTTTTCACTTTCGGGTTTCGCTTTCAGTTTTCAGTTTTGGTTTTCAGTTTCGGTTTTCAGTTTCAGTTTCAGTGTTCAGTTTCAGTTTCAGTTTTCGTAGTTAGATTACAGTTTTAAATTTCATGTTCACATTTTAGGTTCAGATTTCGGTTTCAGATTTTAGTTTCAGGTTTTAGTTTTCGATTCCATTTTAAGATTCCAGTTTCAGGTGTCCCAATTCTCTTTTAATTCTCGTTTAAAATTTTAGTTTGCCAATTTAGGTTTAAATTTCACTTCCAGATTTTAGTTTCAGATCTCAGTTACAGATTTCGGCTACAGATTTCAGATTTAGAGTTCATTTCCGAATTCAGTTCAGATTTCACTGACAAACGAACTTCGTCTACGATATAAATAATAAAAATTTTCCAAGATATTCGATATTTTCCAAGAGTAACTAAGGCTTACTTTTAGTTTCAAAATTTTCAAAAATGAAAAAAAATATATTTTCAAAATGTCAAGATTTTTTAAGAAGTCAAATTTTGGAGGTTGACCTTTTCAAAATAAGTCAGTAAAAATAAACTCCAAATTTTCGAAAAAAAATTTAAAATAAAGTAAAAACTTTGGCACATCGAAATTGTCTTGAAAACCTGACAAACGACCTAATTCCGTGTAAACTCTACTTCTTCTACTTCGATAATTAATATTAGTGACAGTCCATAACTGAAGTATTTTTAGAAATTAGTTTTACTTGAGAAGAAACGCCTCTCTAAAAATGTTCAGTCAGCAGATCGACGCTTTTAAATGTTTTTTTGCCCAACTACCAACTGCTAATTTACGAAGTAAATTTCAAGCTACAAACTACTTTCTAGCTTAAGGATAACGTTGTAAGGCTTAATTACCATTAACTGCATTCGTAAGAGTTAGTGTTTACCATCTGATGAGGCCCAGCTACAATGAAAAATACGCAATTCGGGGGAAAGCTCCAGATAAAAAATATTTAGGTATTAAGCCTGCACGGAACGTTTGTGTCGAGAAATTACTCGGGTTTATAGCTACATCCACTTATGAGAAGGATTTATTTGATACTTCAATAGATACAAAGAACCGAGTGTTTCAGCTGAAACAAATGATCCCTTTCGAGTGCAGCGGCACTTGTTCTGCTTAACCTGCTATCAGTTTTATTGTTGCTCGAATATCGAGTTTCATTTGTCATCGTTTTACGTCTAGGCTCATTCTGACAGTTTTAGATCACTCGTTAATAATAATTGCGAGTAATATCCCTAATTCAAATGATGCATCAGATGGTAAAGCATGAATAAAGATTTTAATTATTCTTCCAATGCGACGCTTCCATTTTCCATGGCTATCAATTTTTATTTTTTCTTTATAACAAAATAGTGATCCTCTGTTAGGTAGACTATTTTTGACAATTTAAGTTTTGTAATTTAGAAATAAAATATTTTCATTTCATAAAATTTAGAACACATCTAATTTCAACAATTTCTTTCTCGAAATTTTAAGCATTTTTTAAAATAGATTTCAAGTGTTTTTATTAATCTTGCATTAATCACCAAATTTCAAATTTTGACACTTCGATATAATGTGTTTTTATTCTAATTCCATTTTTTTCTCAAAATTTCGAGTTTTTATTTTTAACTTTTACTTATTTGTCCAAAAATTTGAATTTGTAGGTAAACTAAATTTTTTACAAATTTAGACTTTAAAATCGTAATGTGGCCGTTTTTCCATTTTATCGAAATAGTAACAAGTGAAAATTTTGAAATCGGTGTCCACTCAATTTTCGATTTTCTAGTTCACTCCTCCGATTTCTATTCAGGGTCCGATTTTTGACTTTCACCCTCCAGCCTTCGGCCTTCGGTTTTGAATATTTGGTTTTCAGTTTTTAATTTTCAAAATTCAATTTTCAGTTTTCAGTTTCCCGTTTTCAGTTTCAATTTTTAGATTTTTGTTTAAAGACTTCAGTTCTTGGTTTCCAGCTTTCAGTTTTCGGGTTCCAGTATTCAGTTTTCAGTTTTCAGTTGTCAGTATTCAGTTTTCAGTTTTCATTTCCAGGTTTTAGTTTCAGTTTCCAGTTTTCAGTTTTCAGTTTCAGTTTTCAGTTTCAGTTTTCAGTTTCAGTTTTCAGTTTCAGTTTTCAGTTTCAGTTTTCAGTTTCAGTTTTCAGTTTCAGTTTTCAGTTTCAGTTTTCAGTTTCAGTTTCAGTTTCAGTTTCAGTTTTCAGTTTCAGTTTTCAGTTTCAGTTTTCAGTTTCAGTTTTCAGTTTCAGTTTTCAGTTTCAGTTTTCAGTTTTCAGTTTTCAGTTTTCAGTTTTCAGTTTTCAGTTTTCAGTTTTCAGTTTTCAGTTTTCAGTTTTCAGTTTTCAGTTTTCAGTTTTCAGTTTTCAGTTTTCAGTTTTCAGTTTTCAGTTTTCAGTTTTCAGTTTTCAGTTTTCAGTTTTCAGTTTTCAGTTTTCAGTTTTCAGTTTTCAGTTTTCAGTTTTCAGTTTTCAGTTTTCAGTTTTCAGTTTTCAGTTTTCAGTTTTCAGTTTTCAGTTTTCAGTTTTCAGTTTTCAGCTTTCAGCTCTCAGTTTTCAGGTTTCGGCTTTCATGTTTCTGTTATCAGTTTTTAAATTTCAGCATTTCAGTTTTTAGGTTTTAGCTTTCGGTTTTTAGGTTTCCGTTTTCGAGTTTCAGTAATCACGTTTAAGTTTTTCAGTTTTCAGTTCACTTCACAGTCCAAAATGAGGACCGATCTCATGTTTATCGTTTTTATGATTTCTTGTGAATCTAAATCTAAAGTGTTTTCGATGATAATCATCATAAATGTGTAAAACGAGCAAGTTATTAATTATTTGGGTGGAAATCCCGTATTCCCACGCACCAGCGTCTGAAATATTCATCAAACAACAATCGCCGTTCCCGAGCTGGAGCAAAAACCAAAACGAAAGTTATGCCATATTTCGTAAACTTTAACAGCAGCTTTTAGTGCTCCCCAATGTTGAAGTGAGCGCCCTTGTATTATTCATCGCAGGACCGCGATGGCAAGAAGGGCCGCTCTCCGTCCCGCTAACCCAGAAGCATAGTTAAAAAGTGCCAGTGGGGCACCGGTACGCGTACACACGTTACGGAGGACCCTCCGCCAAGACGGATAGTGGTGGAGGAAAAAAAAATCGAGAGAAAGGAGGACGCAGTTGTTTCAGAGTGCACACACTTATTTTGCCATTTGAAACACCGGCGAACATTATCTGCGAGACTATTAATCCCGTTCCTTTGTTGCGAATGTTTTTTGGTGGGCGTCGCCATAGTAACGACTTCCGGTTGCTTGGTAACGGGATATATCTCTCTTTCTCCGGCGCACGCCGACGCGAGGCGCCGTTTGTTTTGTACAATTGCATGAATGATGAATATGTATTACTCTCACCGAGAGATGATTTTCTTTGTTGGAATAATAAGCCCATAGCCTCCACGGCGTGCTCTGATGGCGCAAAAATTCCCTCCGACGCCGGAGAATCGACGTGTTTGTCATCTAATTTGAAACAATACTGAAAATACACTTTAGAGCACTCTATTGTCAAGGATAACCAAACCTTTTGGAAAATTTCGAATTTCGAAAATTTACAAAAAAAATTAGAAATTTAGCGCGGAATTTTGAGGAAAAAAAGGCGTAATTCGACTCTTTTTTTTTAGAAACTTCTTTGCAAATTTCGAAGTTTTTTAATGTTTACTTTTTTGAAAGTTTCAATTCATTCCAAAATCTAAACTGAAATCGAGAACTGAACTCTAATTCTGAAATCTAAATCTAAAATGTGAAGGAGCAATCTGAACAGCAGAATTGAAGAACTGAAATGAGCAACTGAAATATTGACCCGAATTCTACCAAAATCTGAAATTAAAATATGAACCTAAAACGTAGAATTGGCATCTGAAACTGAGATCTCATATCGAAGTTTAGAAACTGAAACTGAAACCGGAAACTGAAAACTGAAAACTGAAACTGAAACCTGAAACTGAAAACTGAAAACTGAAAACTGAAAACTGAAAACTGAAAACTGAAAACTGAAAACTGAAAACTGAAAACTGAAAACTGAAAACTGAAAACTGAAAACTGAAAACTGAAAACTGAAAACTGAAAACTGAGAGTTGAGAGCTGAAAGCTGAAAACTGAAAACTGAAAACTGAAAGCTGAAAGCTGAAAACTGAAAACTGAAAACTGAAAACTGAAAACTGAAAACTGAAAACTGAAAACTGAAAACTGAAAACTGAAAACTGAAAACTGAAAACTGAAAACTGAAAACTGAAAACTGAAAACTGAAAACTGAAAACTGAAAACTGAAAACTGAAAACTGAAAACTGAAAACTGAAAACTGAAAACTGAAAACTGAAAACTGAAAACTGAAAACTGAAAACTGAAAACTGAAAACTGAAAACTGAAAACTGAAAACTGAAAACTGAAAACTGAAAACTGAAAACTGAAAACTGAAAACTGAAAACTGAAAACTGAAAACTGAAAACTGAAAACCGAAAACCGAACACTAAATGCTGAAAACTTAAAAATTGAAAATCGCAAGCTGAAACCTGGAACCTGAAAACCGGAAACTGAACGCTGAACGCTGAAAGCAAAAAGTCGAAAACTAAACAGTTCAGGAAAGCTGTAAGCTGAAAATTGTAAACTGAAATCTGAATACTAAAGCATAAAATGTCAAAACAAGTTGAAAGTTTCCACCTGATTTGATGTAAACATTTTTTCGAAATAAATTTCGATGAAACTGGAAATGTTTTTTGTATTGAATCATGCAAAAGGTAGGGTAATATACCATAGTGGTATATAACTGGGACGATTTTCATCCATGCCTATGGCGCAATTAACCGCATTGTTTCCAAATTAGCCGGAAGCGAAAATTATTCAATTTAATAGAACCGTGAATAGAGCACCGACATTGTTTTCCGGCCAGATTTGTAGTGTACATTGTTGATGATTTCCAACTGCTAGTCCGTTTAAGAGTTTATCTGCAGCCTAATTAAAATTACGTTAAACAAATAATTACAACGTTGTTTCACGTTAACACGGAGAAAATTCATTTTAAAACCATTTTAAAGTAGATTAACAAGCCACAATAAAAAGAATCTGTCTTTTAGTTATGTGTATGTTATTTTATGCACTGAAGTCTGAAACTGAAATCTGAAACTGAAACATAAAACTAAAATTTGAAATTAAAATCCGAACCGGAAATCTGAAATAAAAATCTGAAACTGAAATCTGAAACTGAAATTTGAAACTGTAATCAGAACGAAAATTGGTTTAAAATTCGTGACTGAATTCAGAAATTGAAACTTAAAACTGAAAATGAAATTTGAAACTGAAATCTGAATCTGAAATCTAAAACTGAAATCTGAAACTGAAATCTGAAACTGAAATCTGAAACTGAAATTTGAAACTGTAATCAGAACGAAAATTGGTTTAATATTCGTGACTGAATTCAGAAATTGAAACTTAAAACTGAAAATGAAATTTGAAACTGAAATCTGAATCTGAAATCTAAAACTGAAATCTGAAACTGAAATCTGAAACTGAAATCTGAAACTGAAATCTGAAACTGAAATCTGAGCCTGAAATCTGAACCTGAAATCTGAACCTGAAATCTGAAACTGAAATCTGAACCTGAAATCTGAACCTGAAATCTGAAACTGAAATCTGAAACTGAAATCTGAAACTGAAATCTGAAACTGAAATCTGAAACTGAAATCTGAAACTGAAATCTGAAACTGAAATCTGAAACCGAAATATGAAACTGAAATTTGAAACTACAGTTTCAAATTTCAATCATTAACTAAAAGGTTTCAAATTTGAGACTGAAATCTTAATCCCAAAGTCGAAAACTGAAAGTAAGATCTGAGTCTGAAGATGAAACCAAAATGTGTAACTAAACCTGAATTTGATACAGTTTTTGGAATTTGAAACTGAACTTGGACAGTGATTATTAAAACTGAAAAAATAAAGTTTAAACTCAAAACTGAAATTAGGATTTGAAACCTGATTTGAGACGGTTTCATGGATTTCGAAAATATTTGGTTGTTAAGATTCAGTGTCAAGTTTTGGTCGCCAGGTAAGACGAAATATCTTTAATACGTTTACGAAGTCAAGTGAAATTGGATGACTATCGCCGTGCTCATCATCGAGTCTACTTAAAGTTATTCGTCTTTTAATTGTCAAGGGAAGCAACAGCGTGAACTCCCTCAGGGAAAACGTAGAACTCGTAGAATTAATTCGGCTTTGTTTCGGTCCCTGTCGCGTAAATAACGATTGGAATTCTTTGGTTATTTTTAAAAGGATCTTTACGATTCCAAGCTGTCTTCTATCGATTCGCCGTTATTTCCACCTAATGCCCCTTAACAATGGAAGGCATCGCGGTCCCTTTGATATTAAATGTAATTTACCATCAGCTTTAAAAATTCCTTTATTCTGTCTCGGCAGCATCGACTCGATGCCACAATAAGGAACGAGTCGGGGGAGGGGGGTGGGGGATCGTATTCAAATCTATCAAAATAAATTTTACACTAAACATCGAATTCTCAAATTCGTCTACAATATATTGTTAAAAAAAACGAAACGTTTGGTAAAAGAAACAAAATTTCAAAAAAAATTAGACTTTCGGATGCTGAGGTTTATAATTCAATTATGAAGCTGAAATTTTCAATTGGAAATAAGCAACTGAAATCGACAATTGAAATCTGTCACTGTAATACGAAACTAAAATCTGTTAGTGAAATCTGAAATTGATATTTGTAACTGAAATGTTATCGATAACGTGTTTGGCGCAATGTTCCATATGAAAGCAAAAATGTTGAGGAAAAAGAAAATATTACTGATGAATTTTCCCTTTTCATCGAAATTTTGACCACCAAAAACATCTATGAGTATCAAGAGTGTTAACGATAACGCACTACTTAGAACCATGTTCCATATGAAGGCAATATTATAGTGGAAAAAGAGAGTATTACTGATGAACTTTCTTTTTTTATTGAAATTTTGACCACCAAAGGAATTGGTGCCTATTAAGAATGTTAACGATGACATACAGCTTATTGTCATATGTTCCTTATGAAGGCAAAATTATAGCGGAAAATAAAATTACCGATGGACTTCTTTTTGATTAAAATTTTGATTACCAAAAGCATCGATGAAGATTAGGAATAGGTTAATGTACAGTTTGGAACAATAAAGGCAAAATTATTATGGAAAAAGAAAATATTACTGATGAACTTTCCTTTTTCATTAAAATTTTGATCACCAAAAGCATCTATGAGTATTAGGTTAACGACAACGTACAGCTTGGAACAATGTTCTATATGAAAGCAAAATTAATGTAGAAAAAGAAAATATTGCTGATGAACTTTCGTTTTACATTGAAATTTTGACCACCAAAAGCATCGATGAAAGTTGGGAATGTTAACATAAACGTACAGGTTGGAACAATGAAGACAAAATTATTGTGGAAAAAGAAAATATTACTGATGAACTTTCTTTTTTCATCAAAATTTCAACCACCAAAAGCATCGATGGGTATTAAGAATGTTAACAATAACGTACAGCTGGGAACAATGTTCCATATGAAGGCGAAATTAATGTGGAAAAAGAAAATATTGTTGATGAACTTTCCTTTTCCATTGAAATTTTGGCCACCAAAAGCATCGATGAAAATTGGGAATGTTAACGAAAACGTACAGGTTGGAACAATGAAGGCAAAATTATAGTGGAAAAAGAAAATATTACTCATGAACTTTCCTTTTTCATTGAAATTTTGATCACCAAAAGCATCGATGAAAATTGGGAACGTTAATGAAAATGTACAGGTTGGAACAATGAAGGCAAAATTATTGTGGAAAAAGAAAATCTTTCTGATGAACTTTCCTTTTCCACTGAAATTTTGACCACCAAAAGCATCGATGAAAATTGGGAATGTTAACGAAAACGTACAGGTTGGAACAATGAAGGCAAACTTATAGTGGAAAAAGAAAATATTACTGATGAACTTTCCTTTTTCATTAAAATTTTGATCACCAAAAGCATCTATGAGTATTACGAATGTAAACGACAACGTACAGCTTGGAACAATGTTCCACATGAAGGTAGAAAAGCATCGAGTAAAATAAGGAATGTTAACGAAAACGTATAGGTTGGAACAATGAAGGCAAAATTATTATGGAAAAAGAAAATATTACTGATGAACTTTTCTTTTCCATTGAAATTTTGACCACCAAAAGCATCGATGAAAATTGGGAATGTCAACGAAAACGTACAGGTTGGAACAATGAAGGCAAAATTATTGTGGAAAAAGAAAATATTACTGATGAACTTTCCTTTTTTATTGAAATTTTGATCACCAAAAGCATCTTTGAGTATTCAGGATGTAAACGATAAGGTATAGCGTGGAACAATGTTCCATATGAAGGTAAAATTAATGTGGAAAGAGAAAATATTGCTGATGAACTTTCCTTTTCCATTGAAATTTTGACCACCAAAAGTATCGATGAAAATTGGGAATGTTAACGAAAACCTATAGGTTGGAACAATGAAGGCAAAATTATTGTGGGAAAAAACGATATTACTGATTAACCTTCCTTTTTCATTGCAATTTTGATCACCAAAAGCATCTATGAGTACTCAGAATGTTAACGATAACGTACAGCGTGGAACAATGTTCTATATGAAGGTAAAATTAATGTGGAAAAAGAAAATATTACTGATGAACTTTCTATTTTCATTGAAATTTTGACCACCAAAAGCATCGATCAAAATTGGGAATGTTAACGAAAACGTACAGATTGGAACAATGAAGGAAAAATTATTGTGGAAAAAGAAAATATTACTGATGAACTTTCCTTTTTCATTGAAATTTTGACCACCAAAAGCTCGATGGGTATTAAGAGTGTTAACAATAACGTACAGCTGCGAACAATGTTCCATATGAAGGCAAAGTTAATGTGGAAAAAGAAAATATTACTGATGAATTTTTCTTTTCCATTGAAATTTTGACCACCAAAAGCATCGATGAAAATTGGGAATGTTAACGAAAACGTACAAGTTGGAACAATGAAGGCAAAATTATTGTGGAAAAAGAAAATATTACTGATGAACTTTTCTTTTTCATTAAAATTTTGATCACCAAAAGCATCTATAGTTATTACGAATGAGAACGACAACGTATAGGTTGGAACAATGAAGGTAAAATTATTGTGGAAAAAGAAAATATTACTGATGAACTTTCTTTTTTCATTGAAATTTTGATCACCAAAAGCATCGATGAATATTGGGAAAGTTAACGAAAATGTACAGGTTGAAACAATGAAGGCAAAATTATTGTGGAATAAGAAAATATTACTGATAAACTTTTCTTTTCCATAGAAATTTTGACTACCAAAAGCATCGATGAAAATTGGGAATGTTAACGAACACGTACATGTTGGAACAATGAAGGCAAAATTATTGTGGAAAAAGAAAATATTACTGATGAACTTTCCTTTTTCATTGAAATTTTGATCACCAAAAGCATCTATGAGTATTCAGAATATAAGCGATAAGGTACAGCCTGGAAAAATGTTCCATATGAAGATAAAATTAATGTGAAAAAAGAAAATATTACTAATGAACTTTCCGTTTTCATTGAAATTTTGGCCACCAAAAGCATCGATAAAAATAAGGAATGTTAACGAAAACCTACAGGTTGGAACAATGAAGGCAAACTTATAGTGGAAAAAGAAAATATTACGGATGAATTTTCTTTTTTCATTAAAATTTCAACCACCAAAAGGGTCGATGGGTATTAGAGAGTTTTGAATAACGTACAGCTGGGAACAATGTTCCATATGAAGGCAAATTTAATGTGGAAAAAGAAAATATTGCTGATGAACTTTCCTTTTCCATTGAAATTTTGACCACCAAAAGAATCGATGAAAATTGGGAATGTTACCGAAAAGTACAGGTTGGAACAATGAAGGCAAAATTATTGTGGAAAAAGAAAATATTACTGATGAACTTTTCTTTTCCATAGAAATTTTGACCACCAAAAGCATCGATGAAAATTGGGAATGTTAACGAAAACGTACAGATTGATAAAAAAAAACTCAATGAGATACTATAGATAAATAATTTAAAAAAATAATAATAAAATTAACGTGGAACTTTGTCATTGATCAGGATTGATTCTTTTGTTTGACAACTATTCCAATAAAGAGAATTTTTTCAGCTCCCAGTTGCTCGGTGTTGTTACCCATTCGCATTAATCTTAAACGCCTGCGATCCCGATCGTCAGTTTCTTTTGCCTTGAAACTTTCAAGGTTGAAAATTCGGGGACGCATAGAGGTCCAGATTCTTCGTATCGATTGGCCATCTCAGACCGTGTTACCTGGATGATATTCCATCACCGTGAAACGTAAAATAAATGGTTGATGAGGCATCGATGAAAGTTCCAACTTTGCTCAATCGGATCGCGTTTTGAATTGTGGCCTAAGTCCTTTTTCTTATTAAATCGCAGCAGAAATGGGAGTAATGAATTCTCGGAATTGGGACCGTTAATCCCTTTGAAGTTTCGGCTTATCTCAGGCGATTTAGTCGAATGTATTCGGGACGATATAGCTGGAATATATCGTAGGCCGAATGTATCTTAGGCGGTGCTCAAGAATGGAAATTTGTTTTCCATCTTGCGACTCAAAGAATGAGTATAATCTGGAATGAGTGTTATAGAGCGAATTTATGGTTTTGTTTTGTTGTATGCATCTGTATCAGTATCGGGACTGAGTTTGACGACCTTTGTTTGGTAAGTAGGTCTTGCAGATTTTAAATTTCGGCGTTTTACGACTGAAGCCCTTTCGGTCTTGTTTGGAATTATTTACAGATCGGTTCACAGACTTTTTTACTTCAGCATTAAACGATTTTGACCGAATTGAAATAAATTTCTGTGTTAATGTGGTGGTACAAAATTCGGTGGTGAAAAAACTTGTAATGTGGGTGAATTTTCGGAGAACAATTTAATTAGAGTTTTAGCAGATGTACGCGATCGGACATATTTTCAATAAATTACGATTAATGAATATGCAAATGGTCCAAAGCTGCCCCAGATCGAAAAACGCCGATGAGTCTAATTAAATTTGCAATATTTACGCAAGCGAGGTGCATGTTTACCTTTTATATTGGGCATAAATTGTTTTAAATAAATTATCATAAAACAACAACGGCGTAATGGGCGTTAGTGAATGGCTGGCATATCTTGGGAATGATGGCAGATAAATTTGTGGAAAACACGATCATTTATTAACGAGCGGCCGTAAGCGAACGGCGCGACAGGTAGTAGGTCGCGGAGCGTCGGCGCGCCGACCTGCGCCTTGACGCCGGCGTCGTTCGATAGCGGACGACCGACAGCAGTGCCGCACAATCTTTCTCGGTGTCGGGTGCTCAGCTGTCGGTCGAAGATCGACGTAAACACGCGCGACACCTCAACACACCTCTCCCAGTGCCAAAAAGACGCAATCATCACCGAATCGCATCAACGCGAGACGGCGTGGCGTCTTTTTACATGTTGAATACAGTGTCAGATAGTGTTGTGGTGGTTGAGGCGCGGGTTTGAGTTGTGCCGCGGGTACAGGTGATGCACTGAAGAAGGTGGTCTTGAACGGGGCCACGTGTGAGTGGGGAATAGCGCGAGACTGCCTCACCGTGCGGGTGCCGGCGGGCCTCGTCGCCAAGGCCGGTCATGTGCCACCCAATGGGGGAACCACCTCCGAGGAAAAGGCCTCGATACCGGTAAGCACCAAGGCGGCCTCGCACTCGCCTACCACACTTCTCTTAACAATGATATTTAGCGTCAACTATCATCGTTGAATCTGAAACCGGGGTCGCCGGTTCGAATCCGCCAGCGGACGGACAATTTTTCAAATTGTGGCTTTCGTAATTTTTTTTTTTGGTGTCTTACGTCCAATTGGGCCAAAAAAAAGTAGCAATCTATTGAAACTTTCTTAGCAAAACATGTCGAGAATAAACAAAATGAACCAAGCGTTATTACGATGCTGAATCTCGCAGTTCAATATTAGAAATTCTATAAAGACGAAATAATATGTTACTTTTACAACATCGATCACTAAATACTAAAACAAAAATATCAAACTATAATAAAAAAATTGTATTTCTCGCTAAATGAGATAAAAGCTGTTTTGTTTTCAGGGTAAATTACACCCTAATTCCTCAATAAAACAACTAAGCTTTAATTAAATCTCACCTAATTAAAAATATGCGCCTGTAAGATACGTGTTACTAGTTAACCTCATAAATAAATGATACTGAAACATCGAAAACTCAAATTCAAAGCGTCCCATTTCTGCAAATATTAATATAAATCTCTTTTGTTCCCTGAATTTCATCTGAAATAAAAATGAATTTCCTGAATTTCATCCAAAACTGAATGAAAAACCCAAAAGTGAATTTTCAGTTTTTTTTAATAATTACGAGCTCAAGAAGTTGAAATATTTACTTTTAAAGTGCGATTTTCATTAATTAATTTGCAATTAAAAAAAAACACTCCTACTTTTCAGTTTTCACTTCTGTCGGCAGTCCCCATGACTAATTTTTTGGATGAACTTTGAAATTTTTTATCTTCTCTGACAAATCTCGAAATTCACCGTGTTCACTTTTTATAGATTTTTAATTTTAGGAATTCTTATGTAAATTTCTCCATTTTTAATCTCAAATAGCGAAAATGTTGCGAAATTCCTTTCAATATTTTCCAAAAATGTTGACTTTCTTCCCAAAATATTATAATTTGTATTTTATGTTTTTGAATTTTTCTTAAGTGTCAACTTTAAATTCGTCATTTCTACCCTTTTGTTTTTGGAAATTTTGACTTTTGTTTCGAAATGACTAACTTTGAAATTTTCGATCATTTTTTTTTAGATATTCTTGAGTTTTTTCCACTTCCACTTAAACCACGTTATTTCGACTTTTGTTCATGGTAGACTCGTATTGATGGGAAACAGGTTTATTATTATTTTTTTCTATTCTACGTAAAATAAATTAACCTATTTTTTGTGAACTGTTTTGAGGTTTTAAAAAATTTAGATATCGCGTGACCATATTTCAGTAAATGATTCAGAATATTGTCAACTTTCTTTAATAAAAATTAAAATATCTCCAAACTGGGTCGCAGAAATGTTAAATAAAATTAATAATCATTTCAGATTTTTCTTTATAAAATATATTAAAAAAATAGTAAAAATTCTCTAAAGTTGATATTTTTAGAAAAAAACTATCCAGAAAAACAACCAAATTGATAATAAATTAGCTTTTTTCAATTTATCGGTTTCTTGAAAATTTCGAATTTTTTGTTAAGAATTTCGAATTATTTTCTAAAAATTTAGAATTTTTTTCTACAAATTTCGAATCAAAGTTCTTTTTATCCACACAGTTCCCCAAAATTCGGTCAAGTCATCTGTAATATAAAGTATTTCGAAATTTTATTTTTTTTCCCAAAATTTCGAGTTGAGTTTCAGTTTTCAGTTCCAGTTTTCAATCTTCAATTTTCAGCTTTCAGTTTTCAGGTTTTAGCCTTCAGTTTTCAGTCTTCAGGTTTCAGCTTTCAGTCTTCACTTTTCAGAATTGAACTTTTAGTCTGCAATGTTTAGCCTTTAGTTTTTAGCCTTCAGTTTTTAGGTTTCAGCCTTCAGTTTTCAGCTTTCAGGTTTCAGTTTTAAGTTTTCAAGTTTCAATTTCAGCTTTCAGTCTGAAGTTTTTAGCCTTCAGTTTTCAGCCTTCAGTTTTCAGGTTTTAGCCTTCAGTTTTTAGTCTTCAAGTTTCAGCTTTCAGTCTTCACTTTTCAGAATTGAGCTTTTAGTCTGCAGTTTTTAGCCTTTAGTTTTTAGCCTTCAGTTTTTAGGTTTCAGCCTTCAGTTTTCAGCTTTCAGGTTTCAGTTTTAAGTTTTCAAGTTTCAATTTCAGCTTTCAGTCTGAAGTTTTTAGCCTTCAGTTTTCAGCCTTCAGTTTTCAGGTTTTAGCCTTCAGTTTTTAGTCTTCAAGTTTCAGCTTTCAGTCTTCACTTTTCAGAATTGAGCTTTTAGTCTGCAGTTTTTAGCCTTTAGTTTTTAGCCTTCAGTTTTTAGGTTTCAGCATTCAGTTTTCAGTCTTCAGGTTTCAGCTTTCAGTCTTCAGTTTTCGTCGAATCATCTGTAATATGAAGTATTTCGAAATTTTATTTTTTTTCCCAAAATTTCGAGATCAGTTTCAGCTTTCAGTTCCCAGTTTTCAATCTTCAGTTTTCAGCTTTCAGGTTTCAATCTTCAGATTTCATGTTTCAGTTTCAGCTTTCAGTCTGCAGTTTTTAGCCTTCACTTTTCAGCCTTCAGTTTTCAGGTTTCAGCCTCCAGTTTTCAGTCTTCAGGTTTCAGCTTTCAGTTTTTAGTTTTCAGAATTGAGCTTTCAGTCTGCAGTTTTTAGCCTTCAGTTTTCAGCCTTCAGGTTTCAGCCTTCAGTTTTCAGTCTTCAGGTTCCAGCTTTCAGTCTTCAGTTTTTAGAAATCAGTTTTCAGCCGTCAGTTTTCACCTTTCAGTTCTCAGATTTCAGATTTCAGTTTCAGCTTTTAGTCTGCAGTTTTTAGCCTTTAGTTTTCATCCTTCAGTTTTCAGCCTTCAGTTTTCAGCCTTCAATTTTCAGCCTTCAGTTTTCAGGTTTCAGCTTTCAGCTTTCAGTTTTCAGTGTTCAGGGTTCAGCTTTCAGTCTTCAGTTTTCAGAATTGAGCTTTGAGTCTGCAGTTTTTAGCCTTCGGTTTTCAGCATTCAGTTTTCAGTCTCCAGGTTTCAGCTTTCGTCAAATCATCTCTAATATGAAGTATTTCGAAATTTTATTTTTTTCCCAAAATTTCGAGTTCAGTTTCAGTTTTCAGTTCTTAGTGTCCAATTTATAGTTTTTAGCTTTCAGGTTTCAGTCTTCAGATTTCAGGTTTCAGTTTTTTCAGCTTTCAGTCTGCAGTTTTTAGCCTTTAGTTTTCAGCCTTCAGTTTTCAGGTTTCAGCCTTCAGTTTTCAGGTTTCAGCCTTCAGTTTTCAGTCTTCAGGTTTCAGCTTTCAGTCTTCAGTTTTCGTCAAATCATCTGTAATATGAAGTATTTCGAAATTTTATTTTTTTCCCAAAATTTCGAGTTCAGTTTCAGCTTTCAGTTCTTAGTTTTCAATTTATAGTTTTTAGCTTTCAGGTTTCAGTCTTCAGATTTCAGGTTTCAGTTTCAGCTTTCAGTCTGCAGTTTTTAGCCTTTAGTTTTCAGCCTTCAGTTTTCAGGTTTCAGCCTTCAGTTTTCAGGTTTCAGACTTCAGTTTTCAGTCTTCAGGTTTCAGCTTTCAGTCTTCAGTTTTCGTCAAATCATCTGTAATGTGAAGTATTTCGAAATTTTATTTTTTTTTTCCCAAAATTTTGAGTTCAGTTTCAGCTTTCAGTTCTCAGTTTTCAATCTTCAGTTTTCAGCTTTCAGGTTTCAGTCTTCAGTTTTCAGGTTTCAGTTTCAACTTTCAGTCTGCAGTTTTTAGCCTTCAGTTTTCAGCCTTCAGTTTTCAGGTTTCAGCCTTCAGTTTTCGATCTTCAGGTTTCAGCTTTCAGTCTTCAGTTTTCGTCAAATCATCTGTAATATGAAGTTTTTCCAAATTTTATTTTTTTTCCCAAAATTTCGAGTTCAGTTTCAGCTTTCAGTTCTCAATTTTCAATCTTCAGTTTTCAGTTTTCAGATTTCAGTCTTCAGATTTTAGGTTTCAGG
This sequence comes from Dastarcus helophoroides, assembly GCA_028583605.1. Classification (NCBI taxonomy): domain Eukaryota; kingdom Metazoa; phylum Arthropoda; class Insecta; order Coleoptera; family Bothrideridae; genus Dastarcus; species Dastarcus helophoroides. Next base: position 371,973 of record CM053330.1, read on the forward strand.
TTTCAGTTTCAGCTTTCAGTCTGCAGTTTTTAGCCTTCAGTTTTCAGGTTTCAGCCTTCAGTGTTCAGTCTTCAGGTTTCAGCTTTCAGTCTTCAGTTTTCAGAATTCAGCTTTCAGCCGTCAGTTTTCAGCTTTCAGTTTTCAGGTTTCAGCCTTCAGTTTTCAGTCTTCAGGTTTCAGCTTTCAGTCTTCAGTTTTCAGAATTCAGCTTTCAGCCTCAGTTTTCAGCCTTCAGTTTTCAGTCTTCAAGTTTCAGCTTTCAATCTTCAGTTTTCGTCAAATCATCTGTAATATGAAGTATTTCGAAGTTTTATTTTTTTTCCCAAAATTTCAAGTTCAGTTTCAGCTTTCAGTTATCAGTTTTCAATCTTCAGTTTTCAGCTTTTAGGTTTCAGTCTTCAGATTTCAGGTTTCAGTTTCGGCTTTCAGTTTTCAGTTTTTGGTTTTCAGTTTTCAGATTTCAGTTTTCAGCTTTCAATTTTTATTTTTCAGCCTTCAAATTTTAGGTTTCAGCCTTCAATTTTCAGATTTCAGCTTTGAGTCATCAGTTTTCAGCTTTCAGTTTCCAATTTTCAGTCTTCAGTCTTCAATTTTCAGTTTTCAGGTTTCAGTCTTCAGTTTTCAGGTTTCAGTCTTCAGTTTTCAGGTTTCAGGTTTCAGCTTTCAACTTTCAGCTTTCAGTTTTTAGCCTTCAGTTTCAGTTTCCAGTTTTCAGTTTTCAGATTTCAGCTTTCAGCCGTCAGTTTTCGGCTTTCAGTTTCCACTTTTCAGCTTTTAGTTTTCAGCTTTCTGCCTTCAGTTTTCAGATTTCAGCCTTCATTTTTCAGTCTTCAGGTTTCAGCTTTCAGTCTTCAGCTTTTAGCTTTCAGGTTTCAGTCTTCATTTTTCAGCTTTCAATTTTCAGCCTTCAGTTTTCAGTCTACAGTTTTTAGGTTTCAGCTTTCAGGTTTCAGCCTTCAGTTTTCAAGTTTCAGTTTCAGCTCTTAGTCTTGAGATTTTAGCCTTCAGTTTTCAATTTTTAGGTTTCTTAGTTTTCAGTTTTCAGGTTTCAGCCTTCAGTGTTTGGGTTTCAGCTGCCAGTCTTCTGTTTTCAGTTTTCAGTTTTCAGTTTTCAGTTTTCAGTTTTCAGTTTTCAGTTTTCAGTTTTCAGTTTTCAGTTTTCAGTTTTCAGTCTTCAGTTTTCAGTTTTCAGTTTTCAGTTTTCAGTTTTCAGTTTTCAGTTTTCAGTTTTCAGTTTTCAGTTTTCAGTTTTCAGTTTTCAGTTTTCAGTTTTCAGTTTTCAGTTTTCAGTTTTCAGTTTTCAGTTTTCAGTTTTCAGTTTTCAGTTTTCAGTTTTCAGTTTTCAGTTTTCAGTTTTCAGTTTTCAGTTTTCAGTTTTCAGTTTTCAGTTTTCAGTTTTCAGTTTTCAGTTTTCAGTTTTCAGTTTTCAGTTTTCAGTTTTCAGTTTTCAGTTTTCAGTTTCAGCTTTCAGCTTTCAGTCTTCAGATTTCAGTTCTTAGTTTTTAGATTTCAGCCTGCAGTTTTTAGCTTTAAATTTTTAATCTTCAGCTTTCAGTTTTCAGGTTTCAGCCTTCATTTTTCAGTCTTCCGGTTTCAACTTTCAGTCTTCAGCTTTCAGTTTTCAGTCTTCAGTTTGCAGTCTTCAGTTTTTAATCTTCGGTTTTATCTTTCAGACTTCAGGTTTCAGTTTTCAGCTTTCAGCCGTCAGTTTTCCTGTCTATTTTTCAGTTTACCGTTTTTAGTTACAATTTCGACTTCAGTTCGAGATTTCAGTTTCAAATTTTAAAATTTCTTCTCCGAATTTCTAACACCTAATATGACTATAGTGATGCTCGAAAATTTTATTTTTTCTTAGCCAATTAGTTATCATACAACCGCAATGCTTTCGCAAGGAACTTTAAGTAATTTTTTTGGTAACATTAACGGTCGATTTTTATTCTTAACATCGATAATACGATCGATTTTGAACTTATCCTAACCTTTATACTTAGTCTCCTAACATACATCTTTTTTTTATCATCGATGAATATTGCACATTTTTAATTCAAAACACTGTAATCAGTGTGTTCATAAAAAAACATTAATTCTAGAGTAAATTAATATAAAACATTCTAAACCATCTTAGCTTCCTATTACTTGAATTTTTGGAATACAGTACGCCGAGAGAAATATGTGGGGAGATATCTAAAACTAAACTACGTCAAAGTTCTTGATGGAAACTAATTTATCTTTTCGCATGAAGCCCGGAATCAAATTCCGCCCGGAATTAAACGAACGGTATAAACATTTATGATAAGATCCTAGTAATTTCAGTAAACAAGACCCATCAAGGCCCCAATATCAGTTTACAAAGTTTACTTCGCTACAAACTCGGAATGGGATTGGGGGATAAAAGCGTTTTCGAAGATCCTGGAGATACATATTTGTATCTCGGAGCTCTATTAAGGCAGTAAACTCAGGGAGAAATATAAAAATAAAGTGCATAATCCATAAAAGTACGAATTTGCGTTATGCTCAGATGTTTACGTAATAGCCATAAAATTTAATGGGCCGGTGCATACGGGCTCCCGAGGGCAATCATATGCACGAATCGTAAAATAACATTGTTCCAAAATCTCCACAAAGTAAGTAAAACTCGGCCTAACTTCAACCCGCGCGCCGGTGGAAAAATAATATTGCTCTTCCAACGACGCCACCAACTTGCCACAATGATTCTTTTTGGCAACGCAAATGTGCCACATGCTGACGGGCTGAAATGCCATCGCTTTGCTCATCGTTTTAAACTGACAAAGTGAAACAAAGTTGAATTCGGTAGAAAATAAATTTAAATAACTCCTAATAATAATGTGGCCATTACCTAAACGAAATTTTACTACGAAAAAGTTTTTCAGCTTGATTATGAAACTTTAAAAAAATATTTAAAACTGATGTTTTTTCAGTGTTACTAAATCGTGGGATGGTTAAAGAGGTCAAAGAGTAGATGAAATCTTAAGACTGGAACCTGAAATAAAATTTATATCTGAAATCGGAAACTTAAAATCTAAAACTGAAATCTGAAACTGAAATCTAAAGCTGCAAACTAAAATCTGAAACTGAAATTTAAAAGTGAAATTTAAATCTGAAATTAGAAACTGAAATCTGAAACTGAAATCTAAAATTGAAATCTGAAATTGAAATTTAAACTAAAATCTTAAACTGAAACCTGAATCTAAAACCTGAAACCTGAAACTGAAATCTAAAACTGAAAACTGAAATCTGAAACTGAAGTCTTCAATTTGAAATGTGAAACTAAAATCTGAAACTGAAATCTGAGACTGAAAACTAAAATCTGAAACTGAAAACTGAAACTGAAATCTGAAACTAAAATCTTGAGACTAAACTGAAACTGAAATTTAAAAGTGAAATCTGAAATCTGAAATTAGAAACTGAAATCTGAAATTGTAAATCTAAATTGAAATCTGAAATCTGAAATTGAAACTGAAATCTGAAACTAAACTGAACTGAAAACTGAACCTGAAACTGAAATCTGAAACTGAAAACTGAAATCTGAATTTAGTTTCAGATTTGCAATCCGAAACTAAAATCTGAAACTAAAATCTGAGACTGAAAACTAAAATCTGAAACTGAAAACCGAAACTGAAAACTGAGATATCTGAAACTGAAACTAAATTTAATTGATATTGAAATTGAAACTGAAACCTAAAACTGAAAACTGAACTGAAACTGAAACTGAAATCTGAAACTGAAATCTGAAACTAAAACTTGAGACTGGAAACTGAACTCTAAAACTGAAATTGAAACTGAAATCCGAAATTGAAATCTGAAACTGAAAACTGAAAACTGAAAACTGAAAACTGAAAACCGAAAACCGAAAACCGAAAACCGAAAACCGAAAACCGAAAACCGAAAACCGAAACCGAAAACCGAAAACCGAAAACCGAAAACCGAAAAACGAAAACCGAAAACCGAAAACCGAAGACCGAAGACCGAAGACCGAAGACCGAAGACCGAAGACCGAAGACCGAAGACCGAAGACCGAAAACCGAAAACCGAAAACTGAAAACTGAAAACTAACAACTGAAAACTGAAAACTAACAACTGAAAACTGAAAACTGCAAACTAACAACTGAAAACTGAAAACTGAAAACTGACAACTAACAACTGAAAACTGGAAACCGAAAACTGAAAACTGAAAACTAAAATCTGAAATCTGAAACTGTAATCTGAAACTAAAATCCGAAACTGAAATCCGAACTTGAAATCTGAAATTGAAATCTAAAACTAAAATATGAAACTGAAATCTGAAACTGAAACCTGAAACTGAAGTCTAAAACTAGAATCCGAATCTGCAAACTGAAACGAAAACTAAAACCTAAAAACTGAAAGTACGAACTGAAAGCTGAAGCCCAACTCTGAACATAAAATGTAAAACGGAATTCTGAAATTGAAATCTGAAACTTAAATCATGAACCTGAATTTAACGAATTTAAAACTGAAATTTAAAGTAAAGTTCGTAACACGGTTTCTTGAAAACAAAAAGTTAAAACTTTAACGTAAAACCTGAAATTGAAATGTGATATTAAAACCTATAACTGAAATCTAAATTTGGAAGAGAAATCTGAAATATGAAACCGAAAGTTAATATCATTGGGATTTGAATTATTTTTTTGTAAAATTTAAGTAATCTTGGGAGGGGTCACGCGTGAAAATGCTTTTAGTTTTTCTGCATTAATATGGAAGTGGAATATGTGGGACTTCGTTAATGCTTTAACTGCCATTCAGCCGGAACACCTCACGTCTGCATTAGAATAGTTTAAACTTAACTGGCAAATAAATGCAAACTGTCAGTAATTCCGCTTGTACTCTTAAAATATGAGGAAACTGGGAAAATCAGCGGCGGCAGCTGGGAAAATTAATCACCTCACATGCGAACTTCCGTGCAAAACATACTCTTTCCGCGCTGTTGCCATAAAACCTCGTTTATTGTTTGTAATTTAGAAACAACGCCCGGTTAATCCGTCTCGACCGGGCGGGAGGGAGCGCCGGACAAAAAAACGAAGAATACACCCGGATTAGGCCGTAATTATCGTGTTCTTCACCGAAATGGGGCAGTCGGAACTTTCAGTTCAATCTTTCGCACGACAACATGAGATTCGAACCGAAATCGATTACCTTGGCGAATTGAGGATTCGCCTGAAAAACTATCGCGGTATTTTTAAGGAAAATTACAACATTTTGGCTCCTATGACTTGAAAATAAGATTCATTGGCAATAACAATTTTCTCTCGTTGTTGAACTAATAGTTTCATCGAACGCTGGTGGCTGAAACTGACATTTTAAACTGTAATGTAAGAACGAAAATTGAGAACTAAAAACTAAAAATTGAAACTGAAGAAAATTGAAACCTGAAAATTGGAAACTGAAAACTAAAACCGAACATTAACTGAAAACTGAAACCAGAAAACTGGAAGCTGATAACTCAAAACTGAAATAAAAAAAACTGAAAACTGAAAATTGAAAACTGAAAACTGAAAACTGAAACTGAAACTGAAATTGAAATTGAAACTGAAAACTGAAACTAACTGAAACTGAAAACTGAAACTGAAAACTGAAACTGAAAACTGAAACTGAAAACTGAAACTGAAAACTGAAACTGAAAACTGAAACTGAAAACTGAAACTGAAAACTGAAACTGAAAACTGAAACTGAAAACTGAAACTGAAAACTGAAACTGAAAACTGAAATACTGAAAAACTGAAACTGAAACTGAAACTGAAACTGAAAACTGAAACTGAAAACTGAAACTGAAACTGAAACTGAAACTGAAAACTGAAACTGAAAAACTGAAACTGAAAACTGAAACTGAAACTGAAACTGAAACTGAAACTGAAACTGAAAACTGAAACTGAAAACTGAAACTGAAAACTGAAACTGAAACTGAAAACTGAAACTGAAACTGAAAACTGAAATTAAAACTGAAAACTGAAAACTGAAAACTGAAACTGAAAACTGAAACTGAAAACTGAAACTGAAACTGAAAACTGAAAACTGAAAACTGAAAACTGAAAACTGAAACTGAAAACTGAAACTGAAAACTGAAACTGAAACTGAAAACTGAAACTGAAAACTGAAACTGAAAACTGAAACTGAAAACTGAAACTGAAAACTGAAACTGAAAACTGAAACTGAAAACTGAAACTGAAAACTGAAACTGAAAACTGAAACTGAAAACTGAAACTGAAAACTGAAACTGAAAACTGAAACTGAAAACTGAAACTGAAAACTGAAACTGAAAACTGAAAAACTGAAACTGAAACTGAAACTGAAAACTGAAACTGAAACTGAAAACTGAAAACTGAAAACTGAAACCTGAAACCTGAGAATTGAAAACTGTAACTGAAAGCTGAAAGCTGAAAACTGGAAACTGGGAACCGAAACACCGAAAACTAACAATTAAAAACTGAAAACTGAAGAATGAAAACTGAAAATCAATGACTGAAAACTGTAAACAAAAAGCTAAAAACTGAAAATTGAAACCCAAAAACCCGAATACCAATACTGAACACTGAAAGCGGAAACTTGAATCTAAATAAGGCTGAAAACTGAGACGTGAAAAGCGAAACAATGAAACTGGAAGCTGAAACTTGAATTTAAAATTTGGCATCGAAAGTAATAACCTGAAATTAAAATCTGAATTTTAAACTAAAACCTTGAACTGAATACTGAAACTGAACTTTGAAAGTGAAATTTTAAGTCTGTGCTAATTTAGACAACAGTAGTTTGGTGAGTGGAAGCCTAATGTTGTTATTGGGGGAGGTATACAAGGTGTAATTAATATTCATTCGAGCGAACGATAAGCCCCCGGAATATTCTGTTTGTTAATGAATTAAATTTCTCGTTTCACGTTTCTTAAAAGGTGTCCTTGTAAAAAAAAACGTAAATTATGTAAGTCCTATGGGACGACAACGGCGCTGAACATCTGCTAATCTTCATTAGGTATTCGGGCTCATTGCGCTTTATTTAAAAAAAAGATTTTTTTTCAAGCCGCGAGTTTATAATGGCGGTGTTCTAGATTAATTAATTTCGTAAAGAATTTAATTAAGAGATCGAGGTGCCCGTATTTTACCGCCGTTAACGAATATTGGTGCTATAAGATGTTCCCTGCTAGGGGAACACTTAAAGGGTTATTAAAACAAAAACTGAATCTAAGGAGAAATAAAAAGAAACTTGCGATCGATTTGTAAACTTTACCTCGCCGACTAAAAGATTCACTTCATACAGGTAAAATTTTGGACATATTTTTTCCTCCAAAATTTGAATTTAACGTACAGTTTTGTTTTAGATATTTTACTTTCGAGATTTCAGCTTTAATTTCGAAATTTTAAATTTGGCATAAAAAACAGCGACATTTGAAAATTATCAATAGTAACTTAATCTGAAATTTCTAACAGAAAATATCAAAATACTTCAGCACGGTTTAAACTCAGGAAAAAATAAAAATTTGTAATTAGCGTCGAAAATTTCAGTTTTTTTGAAAAGTTAAAAATTCGACTTTGTAATGTAATCGAACTTTTACGAAAAGTGGTATAATAAATAGTCTTTTATAATGTCAAGAGTCCTTTTGTGATCATAGAGATCTTGACATTAGTCGTTCGCTCTTGCTAGGTTTTTTCGTTATGACTAAAATGCATTATGCAAATATTACGCAAACCGGAACAAGCAATCGGTGAATACCTTTCCCGAAATAAAATACGTAAACCATTTGGCATGAAGCGACGGTGAGTCAAACGTGCGAAATTCTGCGCATGTTTCGTTTATTTGGCAATTCGACCCAGACGTCGGTTATTATTGTTCGCGCTTAAATTGAATCGTATGCAGTTCTTTGAAAGGACAATTGACATTTTGGCAAATCTTTCGCTTCCCGTGTCTCCGATTTATTTGTGGTCAGGGTCACGCGAATGGGACACCATGGCGTGGAGTCGATCTGTTTTCCTCGGGCCTTTTCCCGTTGACTTTTTGGATCTTCTTCAAGGTCATTGTTTCGGTTTCCGGTGATGGAAGCGATAACGAACATGACGGATAAGAGAGTTGTAGATAACGAGCGTAATGGAGGTTGAGTAATTAGAGTTTGCGAATTTCCATTAGAGAACTTGGTGACTTACAGTGGAGTGTCCGCAAGATAATCTACGGCACAAAGGGCGGAGGCGTAATTATGCTTTTGTTAAATAAAGTGGACGAAAGGAGAAATGGCCGAAGGCCATTAACTAGGCGTGAGAGATAGAATCCGTGAAGTATTCGGTCATCATTAGCCCTCTAGCTACTGAGTAATGAACTAATGGACCATGCAGCTCATTGGTTTATCTCTCCAGACTGTAGTGTATATTGTCAGATCCAAAGTTTGATAGGAACGTCTATCTGCCTCATTTGTATTCTCGCAAATCGCCGAACTAATGGCATCTCTCGAACGATTGATTTTTAAAGCTTCCGCCTTCTTTATTTTAAAAGCTGCTTCATTAAAACTTTATAAATACCTTTCCCTACCCCCCGGTCGCGCTTTTAAAGGGGCAAGTCAACTTCCAGAGCGACTTCAAGAATATTTATTAAATGTAGTTCTTCAAAACTATTTGCCTAACTCACCGACCGTTGAACCTTTACGAACTACTAAATTCACAAGATTTCTTTGAATCTAGAAGCCCTAGAAGCCGTATTCTGAATTCCTATTGTTGAGCACTGAAAACAAAACCGAAAACTAAAAATTTATAATTGGACACTAAGACTGAAAATCGAACACCGAAAACTAACAACTGGTAACTGAAAACTGTAAACTGAGAACTGAAACTGAAATCTGAAAACTGGAACTGAAAACTGAAATATGAAACTGAAATCTGAACACTGAAATATGAAACCTGAAACCTGAAAACAGAATATTGACAACTGAACACTGAAACTGAAACTGAAACTGAAAACTGAAAACTGAAAACTGAAAACTGAAACCTGATACCTAAAAATTGGAAACTAAAAACTGAAACTGAAACTAAAAACTGAAAATGAAGACTAAAGTCTGAAAACTGTAAACTGAAACCTGAAACTAAAACCTGAAAACTGAAACCTAAAACCTGAAAACCTGAAAACTGAAACCTGAAAACTCAAACCTGAAAATTGAAAATTGAAAACTGAAACCTGAAAACTGAAACCTAAAACCTGAAAACCTGAAAACTGAAACCTGAAAACTCAAACCTGAAAATTGAAAATTGAAAACTGAAACCTGAAAACTGAAAGCTAAAAGCTGAAAGCTAAAAACTGAAAATTGGAAACTAAAAACTGAAAATAAAAACTGAAACTGAAAACTGAAAATGAAAACTGAAATCTGAAAATTGTAAATTGTAAACTTGAAACCTGAAACTGAAACCTGAAAACTGAAACCTAAATTCTGAAAACCCGAAAACCTGAAAACTGAAAACCGGAAAACCTGAAAACTGTAAACTGAAACCTGAAAACTAAAAACCTGAAAATTGAAACCTGAAAACTGAAAACGGAAAACTGTAAAGTGAAACCTGAAACTGAAACCTGAAACTGAAAACTGAAAACTGAAACCTGAAAACTGAAAACTGAAAACTGAAAACCCGAAAAACTAAAAACTGTAAGCTGAAAACTGTAAACTGAAAACTGTAAACTGAAACCTGAAACTGAAACCTGAAAATCTGAAAACTGAAACCTGAAAACTGAAAACGGAAAACTTGAAAACTGAAACCTGAAAATTGAAAACTAAAAACTTAAAAACTGAAACTTAAACTGAAAGCTGAAAGTGAAAACTGAAACTGAAAACTGAAAATAAAAACTGAAATCTGAAAATTATAAATTGTAAACTGTAAACTGAAACCTGAAAACTGAAACCTGAAAACTGAAAACCCGAAAACCTGAAAATTGAAAATCCGAAAACCTAAAAACTGAAAACCCGAAAACCTGAAAACAGAAACCTGAAAACTGAAAATTGAAAACTAAAAACTGAAAACTGAAACTTAAACTGAAATATGAAAACTTAAAAACTGAAAATTGAAAACTGAAACCTGAAACCTGAAAACTGAAAGCTAAAAACTGAAAATTGGAAACTAAAAATTGAAAAAAAAACTGAAACTGAAAACTGAAAATGAGAACTGAAATCTGAAAATTGTAAACTGTAAACTGAAACCCAAAACTGAAACCTGAAACCTGAAAACTAAAAACCTGAAAACTGAAAACTGTAATCTGAAATCTGAAAGTGAAACCTGAAAGCTAAAAACTGAAAATTGGAAACTAAAAACTGAAAAAAAAACTGAAACTAAAAACTGAAACTGAAAACTGAAAATGAAAACTGAAATCTAAAAATTGTAAATTGTAAACTGTAAACCGAAACCCAAACCTGAAACCTGAAACCTGAAAACTAAAAACCTGAAAACTGAAAACGGAAAACTGTAATCTGAAACCTAAAACTGAAACCTGAAAACTGAAACCTAAAAACTGAAAACCCGAAAACCTGAAAACTGAAAACCGGAAAACCTGAAAACTGTAAACTGAAACCTGAAACTGAAACTTGAAAACTGAAACCTGAAAACTGAAAACCCGAACACCTAAAAACTGAAAACCCGAAAACCTGAAAACTGTAAACTGAAACCTGAAAACAGAAAACTGAAACCAGAAAACTGAAACCAGAAAACTGAAAACTGAAACCTAAAACCAGAAAACTGAAACCAGAAAACTGAAAACTGAAAACTGAAAACTGAAAACTGAAAACTGAAAACTGAAAACTGAAAACTGAAAACTGAAAACTGAAAACTGAAAACTGAAAACTGAAAACTGAAAACTGAAAACTGAAAACTGAAAACTGAAAACTGAAAACTGAAAACTGAAAACTGAAATCTGAAATCTGAAAACTGAAAGCTGAAAACTGAAAGCTGAAAACTGAAAACTGAAACCAGAAAACTGAAAATAGAAAACTGAAAATTGAAAACTGAAAATTGAAAACTGAAAACTGAAAACTGAAAACTGAAAACTGAAAACTGAAAACTGAAAACTGAAAACTGAAAACTGAAAACTGAAAACTGAAAACTGAAAACTGAATACTGAATACTGAATACTGAAAACTGAAAACGGAAAACTAAAAACTGAAATCTGAAAACTGAAAGCTGAAAACTGAAAACTGAAACCTGAAAACTGTAAACTGTAAACTGAAAGCTGAAAACTGAAATCGGAAAACTGAAAACTGAAAACCTGAAACCTGAAGGCTAAAATCTGGAACCTGAAAACCGGAAATTAAACGCTGAAAGCGAAAAATCGAAAATTAAACATATTAGGAAAGCGGTAAGCTGAAAATTGTAAACTGAATACTGAAATGTAAAATGGCAAAACTCGGCGCTAAACCTGAAACTAAAGCTTGTCCTTGAAATTCAATTTTTATATTGATTTTGGAAATGATTGAGCAATTAGTTTTATTTTTATTTTATAATGGAAAAAGGCTCCAAAGCAAAAAAACTCATTCAGGTTTAGTGAAAATTGTCCCCATCTGGACATAATTCGGATTTATTCTTCCTCTCATTAGTAGAAAAATACGCCTTCGTTAAAATTCAAACGGTTTAAGTGCTATTTCAAATCAAAGGTTATCACCTATACTGAAAAGGTCAACGACTCGAAAATAAAATACTGTAGCACTTCGTTCTAAAGTGATCTTTTCAAGTTTATTTTTACATCTTCGACCGTTGAAATACATTTGAGTCTGAATGTGTTTTAAATGATACGAGGGCGTTCAGATTCTTTCATATGTGCCATATGCGTCTTTCTTTCATCTAATTCCATCTAATTCTCGTGGTGGATTTAGCGCATGTATCTAAATAACGCCTCAAGTATTAAGCGATACACGACCGTGTTGTCTTTTTTATTGGATTTCCACTTCGACAGTGAGCGCCTAAAATTTTTTGACTTAATGAGATTTATTAATAACCAGCGGACGCCCCCGACTACGTTCGCGGACAATTTTTTACGTACAAGATTTTTTCAAACTTAAATAGTTCACGAATCGAAATAATTTCAGAAATAAATATATTTTTGGATTGAAGATGATAAGAAATTTCTTTTTTTTCTTAGTAATTCAGAATATTAATTTTTAAAGTGAAAAGTTTTTGATCGATTTTTGATATGGTTTCGCGTTACCATTACGCTAATTGTAGTTGCTAACATGCTCTTATGTCAACAGTATTATGTAGCCATAAGGTGCCTAATAGAATCAAAAATATGTCATCAAATATCAAAATTTTGATATTTTGTAATATTTCGACCTTTTTTTCCAAATTTTGATTTTCTTCTAAATGTTGATTTTTTTTATCTTCTTTAAGGAAATTTCGACTTTAAAACTTTTTTAGAAATTTCCACCTTAAAAAATATCTCATTTTTTCTGAAAATTTTGGCTTTTTAAAAAATTTTTGTTGTCTCGAAGAACTATCTACTTTTTTAAAAATGAATCTTCAGAATGTTGACTTTTTTTGAAGCTTTCGATATTTAATGTCACTTTTATTAAAATTTTGACGTTTTCTCGAAATTATAATTTTTTGTGGAAATTTCTACTCTTCTCGAAGAATTCGAATTTGTTGGACATTTTGACTTTTATAAACTGTCAAAATTTCGAATATTCAAAATTTTGATGTTTTGTAAAATTTCGACTTTTTTTTTCAAAAATTTGACTTTTCTTCTAAATGTTGATTTTTCCGAAAAGTTTTCCTTCTTTAAGAAAATTTTGACTTTAACATTTTTTTGAAAATTTCTTCCTTGAAAAATATTTAATTTTTTTGAAAATTTCGTCTTTCAGACATTTTGTTGTAAATTTTAAACTTTTTTGAAAAAGTTCAAGTCATTTTAAATATTTCGAATCATTTCGGAAATTTTTAAAAGTGCCAAATTTTTTCGAAAATGGGCGTTCTTCTGAAAATTTTCATTCCTGAAAACTTTGCCTTTTTTGAAAACTTGTACCCATTTTATTATTTAAATGTCTATAGTGGACTTATTTCAAACCTTGGAGCAAAAATGTATTACATTTTAGTCTGGACTGAAACGATCAATAGGTCAAATGTCAGGAAAATTGAATTTCGTTGTAAGGACAGCTGAAGGAACTGCTGAACTTCATCTGCCCTGAAGTTTCTCCCATGATGACGATGAGACGTCCCATTAATATCTTTATTGCGGTTATAATTCATTTTTAGGGCCACTTCGCCGGGAACAACAATCAATTAGCCGGGAGCCGCCAGAGCGAAATGTACAATAGAAAATAAATTAGGGTAAATGCCTTATAAATCTATAGGACTGCCGTTACAGGAACTGCTCGGATACATTAGATAACTGGCGTGCTCGTTGAAATTTAGGTGCCCAAACTTTATCACGAAAAGATTTACGTTTCGGAATGAGTTCTTCCAAAATTTATCGCCGCAATTGTAAACACTTTTATACTAGTGCCCCTTAGGCGTCATTATCGAGCTGCAACTACCCCGAAACTTTCCACCGAACTCATCTATATTTCAAACCAGACACTTAATAAAAATAACGAAAGAACTTCCACCCAAACAGATAACTCGATCAGAGATTTTATGCTCCCTCCAGCTTTTGTTATCTCGCCACCTTTAAAACGAGAAAAAAACGAACCCTCTCGTAAATCAATTTAACTTATGCACTTTTCCATTTTCATAAGTAAACTCGAACAACTTTATCGGATCAGACTATTTTCTTAGCGGCCTTTAGCGCCGTCGAAAGCTGTAACTTTTGCATCAAAACTCGAGGGAGGGCGAGCCGCGATGCGCCCCAGAAATCCATTTAAATCGAATCGAAACTTCCCCATAAAAGTTGACGCTGAAAAGCGCCGAAAAGCATTAAGATGATGAAAAGCCGTTGTAAAATTTTTAATTGCAAAGATCCCTAATGAGACCCGTTTTTAAGACGAATGCGAAACGAACGAAAAAGTTTCGCCTGCTTAGCATTGGAAATGGCAGCAAGAGTGAAGATTCCTATCGATTTTATCGCGAAAAAGTGAAAAAGTTTGAAATATGAGTCTGGAAGCTCGGGAAAGTTTTCGCGGCCGAGAGTTATTTAAAAGCTCTTAGGCGAAAATTTTCAGAGCGAGCGAAGAATAAGCAAGAAATGCTCCTGCATATGGAGCGCCATTTTTCATTTACAGTCGACTCGAGAGTTCGCGGGGCCGGTGAATAATCGTTAAAAGTTATTTTTAAATCCGACCGTAAACAAGAAATCGTTTGTGAATTACACCACGATACGTGATATCCGTCAAGCCGGTTTCCTGTTTAATTTAACGCAAGCCACTCGTAAGCGAAAATTTGCGTTCGTTCCGTTCGCTTTTGTCGATTCTAAGGGCTGACACCAATCTAATTGACTATTCGTCGATGCGCTGACGCCCCCGGGACAATTTTAAAATCCTGAAATTTAATCCAAAAATGGTCCATATTTAACTCATTAAATGTCTTCAATCAATGCAAGTAAAACCCAATCTAGACTACAGAATGCAGCCCTCTAAGAAAATTATTCAATTTCGAGGAAGTTCCCTAGGATTTTAAAAGAAAATTGTTCTGTGTTTCAAGAAAAAACTTTTTAAGCAACTTCGATTTCACATATGCTGGAATCGCTCGATTGTTATGATGTTTGATTGCTAAGAAACTTCCTTAATTTCGAGGAAGTTCCCTATGATTTTTAATCAAAGTTCTTTTATGTTTCAAGCATATTTTCAAGGCCTTCAAAAAAACTTTTTCTATTATAAATGGAATCGTTCGATTGTTATGAAATTTCTTCAGTTTCGGGTAAGTTCCCTTGGATTTTAAAACAAAGTTCTATGTTTTGAGAATATTTTCAGTGTTTTCTAAACAACTTTCTTCGATTTCTAATAAGGTCGTTCTATTGTTTAGACAAATTTTTACTTTCGAGGAAGTTCCCCAACAGTTTGAAAGGAAGTTCTCCTATATTTCGAATATATTGGGTCAAGTTTGTGAAAGAAATATATTTGACTTTAAATGATGCCGTTTGATTGCTAAGAAACTTCTTTGGTAAACGATGTTGTTTGAATTCTTAAGAAACTTCTTTAATTTCGAGGAAGTTCCCTAGGATTTTGAATCAAAGTTCTTCTATGTTTCGAGAATATTTTTAACGTCTTTGAAAGAAACTTTCTCTATTTCAAATGGATTCGTTCGATTGTTATGAAATTTCTTCAGTTTCGAGTAAGTTCCCTTGGTTTTTCAAACAACGTTTTATGTTTCGAGAATATTTTCAATGTTTTCTAACGAGCCTTCTTCGTTTTCCAATGGGGTCGTTCGATTCCTTAATTTTTTTCACTTTCGAGGAAGTTCCCTAGCAGTTTAAAACGAAGTTCTCCTATATTTTCAGAATATTGGTCAAGTTTATGAAAGAAATATATTTGACTTTAGATGATGTCGTTTGATTGCTAAGAAACTTCTTTAATTTCGAGGAAGTTCCCTAGGATTTTGAATCAAAGTTCTTCTATGTTTGGAGAATATTTTTAACGTTTTTAAGAGAAACTTTCTCTGTTTCAAATGGATTGGTTCGATTGATATAAAAATTCTTCAGTTTCGAGTAAGTTCTTTTGGATTTTAAAACAAAGTTCTATGTTTCGAGAATATTTTCAGTGTTTTCCATAAAGCCTTCTTCCATTTTCAATGAGGTGGTTGGATTGTTTAGACAAATTTTTACTTTCGAGGAAGTTCCCTAGCAGTTTGAAGGGAAGTTCTCCTATTTTTTGAATATATTGGGTCAAGTTTGTGAAAGAAATATATTTGACTTTAAATGATGCCGTTTGATTGCTAAGAAACTTCTTTGGTAAACGATGTTGTTTGATTCCTAAGAAACTTCTTTAATTTCGAGGAAGTTCCCTATGATTTTCAATCATAATTCTTCTGTTTCGAAAATATTTTTAACGCCTTTGAAAGAAACTTTCTCTAGTTTAAATAAATTCCTTCGATTGTTATAAAATTTTTTCAGTTTCGAATTCTTTAATTTAGAGGAGGTTCCCTAGGATTTTGAATCAAAGTTCTTCTATGTTTCAAGAATATTTTTAACGTCTTTGAAAGAAACTTTCTCCATTTCAAATGGATTCGTTCGATTTTGATGAAATTTCTTCAGTTTCGAGTAAGTTCCCTTGGTTTTTAAAACAACATTTTATATTTCGAGAATATTTTCAATGTTTTTTAACGAGCCTTCTTCGTTTTCCAATGGGGTCGTTCGATTCCTTAATTTTTTTTACTTTCGAGGAAGTTCCCTAGCAGTTTAAAGCGAAGTTCCCTTATATTTCCAGAATATGGCTCAAGTTTGTGAAAGAAATATATTTGAATTTAAATGATGTCGTTTGATTGCTAAGAAACTTCTTTGGGAAATGATGTTGTTTGATTCTTAAGAAACTTCTTTAATTTCGAGGAAGATCCCTAGTATTTTGAATCAAAGTTATTCTATGTTTCGAGAATATTTTTAACGTCTTTGAAAGAAACTTTCTCCATTTCAAATGGATTCGTTCGATTGTTATGAAATTTCTTCAGTTTCGAGTAAGTTCCCTTGGTTTTTAAAACAACGTTTTATATTTCGAGAATATTTTCGATGTTTTCTAACGAGCCTTCTTCGTTTTCCAATGGGGTGGTTTTATTTATTAATTTTTTTCACTTTCGAGGAAGTTCCCTAGTAGTTTAAAACGAAGTTCCCTTATATTTCCAGAATATTGGTCAAGTTTGTGAAAGACATATATTTGAATTTAAATGATGTCGTTTGATTGCTAAGAAACTTCTTTAATTTCGAGGAAGTTCCCTAGGATTTCGAATCAAAGTTCTTCTCAACTTTCTCCATTTCAAATGCATTGGTTCGATTGATATAAAAATTCTTCAGTTTCGAGTAAGTTCCCTTGGATTTTAAAACAAAGTTCCATGTTTCGAGAATATTTTTAGTGTTTTCCAAAGAGCCTTTTTCGATTTTCAATGAGGTCGTTCGATTGTTTAGACAAATTTTTACTTTTGAGGAAGTTCCCTAGCAGTTTGAAAGGAAGTTCTCCTATCCTTCGAAGGATATTGGTCAAGTTTGTGAAAGAAATATATTCGACTTTAAATGATGTCCTTTGATTGCTAAGAAACTTCTTTGGTAAACGATGTTGTTTGATTCTTAAGAAACTTCTTTAATTTCGAGGAAGTTCCCTAAGATTTTGAAACAGTTTTTCTATGTTTTGAGAATATTTATAAGGTCTTCAAAAGAAACTTTTTCCATTTTAAATGGAATCGTTCGATTGTTATGAAATTTCTTCAGTTTCGTGTAAGTTCCCTTGGATTTAAAAATAAAGTTCTATGTTTCGAGAATATTTTCAGTGTTTTCTAAAGAGTCTTCTTTGATTTTCAATGAGGTTGTTCAATTGCTTAAAAATTTTTTACTTTCGATTAAGTTCCCTGACAGTCTGAAAGAAAGTTCTTCTATATTTCGAGAATATTGGTAAAGCTTGTAAAAGAGATATATTTAATTTTAAACGATGTTGTTTGATTGCTAAGAAACTTCTTTACTTTTAAGGAAGTTCCCTAGGATTTTGAATTAAAGTTCTTCTTTATTTCGAGAATATTTTTAATGACTCCGAAAGAAGCTTCTTCCATTATAAAAGAAATTGTTTAATTGTTGTAAAATTTTTTCAGTTTCGGGTAAGTTCCCTTGGATTTTAAAACAAAGTTCTTCTATCTTTCGAGAATATTTTTTGGGTTTTTGATAGAATCTTTTTCCGTTTCGAATGGATTTGTTCGATTGTTATGAAATTTCTTCAGTTTCGGGTAAGTTCCCTTGAATTTGAAAACAAAGTTCTATGTTTTGAGAATATTTTCAGTGTTTTCTAAAGAGCCTTATTTGATTTTCAATGAGGTTGTCCGATTGCTTAGAAGAATTTTAACTTTTGAGGAAGTTCCCTAGCAGTTTGAAAGGAAGTTCTCCTATATTTTGAGAATATTGGTCAAGTTTGTGAAAGAAATTATATTTGACTTCAAATAATTAATTGCTAAGGAACTTCTTCAATTTCGAGGAAGTTCCCTAGGAGTTTGAATCAGTTTTTTTATGTTTCGAGAATATTTGTAAGGTCTTCGAAAGAAACTTCTTCCATCTCAAATGGAAACGTTCGATTGTTATGAATTTTCTTCAGTTTCGGGTAAGTTCCCTTGAATTTTGAAACAAAGTTTTATGTTTCAAGAATATTTTTAATGTTTTCTAAACAGACTTCTTCGATTTTCAATAGGTGTCCGATTGCTTAGACAAATTTTTACTTTCGAGGAAGTTCCCTAGCAGTTTAAAAGGAATTTCTCCTATATTTCGAGAATATTGGTCAAGTTTGTGAAAGAAATATATTTTACTTTAAATGATATCGTTTGATTGCTAAGAAATTTCTTAAATTTCGAGGAAGTTCCCTAGGTTTTTGAATCAAAGTTCTTCTACGTTTCGAGAATATTTTCAAAGTCTTCAGAAGACACGTATTCCTTTTCAAATGGATTCGTTTGATTGTTATAAAAATTCGTCAGTTTCGGGTAAGTTCCCTTGGTTTTTAAAACAAAGTTCTATGTTTAGAGAATATTTTGAATGTAAAACGCCTTTTTCGATTTCCAATAAGGTGGTTCAATTACTTAGATAAATGTTTACTTTGGAGGAAGTTCCCTATCACTTTGAGACGAAGTTCTCCTATATTTCTATAATATCGGTAAATTAAAAAAAATGTATTTGATTTTAAACGATGTTTAATTATTAAGAAATTTCTTTAATTTCGAGGAAGTTCTCTAGGTAGTTCTCCAATGTTTCGAGAATATTTTTAAGGTCCTTGAAAGAAACATTTGCCATTTTAAATGGAATCGTTTGATTCTTATGGAAATTCTTCAGTTTCGAGTAAGTTCCCTTGGATTTTAAAACAAATTTCTTTGCTTCGAGAATATTTTCAATGTTTCCTAAATAATAGTTACAAAGTTTTGGAAAGAAACTATTTTGATTCGAGAATATTTTCAATGTTTCCTAAATAATAGTTACAAAGTTTTGGAAAGAAACTATTTTGATTTGAAATTATGCCTCCGATTGATAATTTTGTTTTTACTTTGGAGAAAGTTCCCTTGGATTTTGAAACAAAATTCTTTTGATACAAAATTCCTTTGTTTCGAAAATATTTTCAGTTTTCGATTTCTTCGATGTCAAATGACGTTATTCGTTTGTAGGGAAAATTTTTTAGTCAGGAGGAAGTTCTCTAGGAGTTTAAAACGAAGTTCTCCTATGTTTCGAGAATATTTTAGTAAAAATTTGTGCCAATATGAGAATGCAGCGAATTGACCAAATCATGACGCAATTGGTTTCACTAAGAACATACTTCGATAACCATCTTCATTGCTGCAGTCGCTGAAATCAACGCTGCAGTCGAGCTGTCGTTTTTCAGTTGCATTAAACCGAGGCGGATTTGCAACCGGGCGAATTTAATTGCCGGACTTAAATTTTAATATATTTAGCTCTCGATTGCGCCAGTAATTAACTCGACTCTTAAGAATGAGAAATGTGTTAATTTTTATCTAAATGGAACAAGGCTGTTTGTAAGGATTTGGTAATCGGCCAAATATACCTACGTCTACGTTAATTTGAAACGCCGTTTAGAACAATATTTTTGTGATTAATTGCGCCGAGTCTAATTATTTTTTGGCATCGCCGGAAAAATTACGAGTTGAACGCTTCGTTAATTTAATATACGATGGATCGAGTTTCCAAAATCTGTATTTAAATAACTGAAAAACCTTAAAATACGTCCACGTGAAGTATACAATGTTACAAGAAAATAAGAACTACAAACACATCTGGAAACTGCTTTCGAACTTCAATGGAAATTTTCGGAAACTTTCTCGAAGTTGAGAAAATTTCTTACCAGTCGATCAGTTAAAGTGGAAAGTTTCCTTCAAAAATTTTGTAAAATGTTCACCAAAACGAAGAGATTTGTTGCAAAGTTCTGGGGAACTTCCTCGAAATTTATTTTCTCGCAACTTCAGAAAGTTCTTTCATAAAATCTCACTTGCGAACCAAATTAAAGCGGCTTCTGTTATTTTAGTTCTCGAAATCTGAAAGAAATTATTTTCAAATTCCCAGGGAACTTACTCGAAATTTTAGAAATTCCTTCACAATCAAAAATATACCGAATCAAAGCATTTTAGTAAACATTCTTTAAAACTTTACCAAAGCTTGGAATAAATTGATTTTAAAATTATAGGAACTTCCTCGAGATTGAAGAAGTTCTTTTGGAAAATCACATTTGTAAATCAAAAATCAAATCAAAGCGATTTCTGCCAAAAATTTTAATTCCGGAAACTTGGAAGATATCACCTTCAAAATCCTAGGGAACTTCCACAAAATTTAAGAAATTCTTTCACAATAAAAAATATATCAAAAATAGATCCATTTCTGTCAAAAAAATTTAAAATGTTCTCGAAACCTGAAAGAAATCGTTTTCGAAATCCTAGGGAACTTCCTCGAAATTAAACAAATTTTTTCGCAAAATTATATTTGCAAATTAAAATTCAACGCAAGGAAATTTCCGTACAAAAAATTAACTCGAAATCTTTAAGAAATCAGTTTCAAAACCTTAGGGAACTTACTCGAAATTTCAGAAATTTCTTCGCAATGAAAAATATATTAAATCAAAGCAGCTGGTGGCAAAAATTTTAAACATTTTATCAAGACCTTGACGGCATCGCTTTGAAAATCTTAGGGAACTTCCTCAAAATAAGGAAGTTCTTTCGGAAAATCATATTTGCAAATCAAATCAGAGCAATTTCTATCAAAAATTTTAATTCTTGAAACCTGGGAGAAATCACTTTAAAAATCCTAGGAAAATTTGTTTTGCAATCCTAGAGAACTTCCTCAAAATTAACGAAGTTTCTTCGCAATGAAAAATATTAGAAATCGAAGTGGTTTGTCTCAAAAATTGTAAATAATTTCTCTCAAAAATTTTACAAATTTACTCGAAACTTAGAAAAAAATCTTCCAAAAACCTTAGGAACTTCTTCGAATTAGAAAACTGCAATTTTCTTTAAAATTAATCTAAATTTGAAAAAAATCAAATTTTAGAACTCTTCTAAACGAAGGAATCTCTTGTGAAATCGAATACTGACGGCGCTGAAAAAGTTTTATAAAAATTACAGATTCCGGCTTCAAGAAGAAAAAGATTTCGCACGAGGGTCTAATTCTTTCATTTTATTGATTTATCTTCTACCCAATCTTTGTAGATATTAAATTAATTTACAATGCAAATTCCCCAAGGAAATTCGATGGGACCACCTCGCCTCGCCGTTGGATTCGTTCGAGCTCGATCAAAGCTTTTCGTTCGACACTAGAAACAAAGTAAAAGGGCAACTGGAGCTTTATATATATTAGCTTAACGGAATGCGGCTTGTCAAGTTAAATCCTCCTCGCTGCAAATAATTAATGTCGTTCTTGTTTGAAGTCGAGACCCGACCGGACCGAAATAATATCTTCACTTAGCTTACAGGTTTTGTTTTAATTAAATGCGCAATAATGGGCCTTTTGAATCACGGTTTTTCCCCCCATCGAGATGGAACCTTCGGGCTTAATAGCTTCGTAAGGGCGGAGGGGTTAAATGGCGTTTCATCGGGGATTTTGACAAGCTTTTTAGCGGCGGGCTTACGCCCTTGATTTTATTAGGGTAGCCCCCTTAGTTTTTTCTTGGACACCTCGAATCTGTTTAGTTTTTCGTAAGGTTTTGAAAGATTTTTTTTAACATTCGAGAACTTTTCTGGTTACTAAAGCAAAATTCTTCAATTTTAAGTGATTGCTAAGAAATTTCGGCAGCTTCGGGAAAGTTCTTTTAGAATTTGATAGCATTTCCTTCGAAATTTCGAATAGATTTTCGAAAGAAATTTTTCCATTTTAACTGATTGAGAATTTTCTCAATTTTAAAGAGGGGAGTGGGAGTTTTTAGAAGATTTCCCCAAATTTTAAATAAATATTGCATGATTTTAAAGTTATTGGACGATGCTTCAGGTTTTCAAAAGAAATTTTTTCGATTTTTTAAGAAATGTCTAAATTTTGAGGAAGTTCCTTAAGATTTTGAAAGAAGTTTTTTCTTTTTTCAAAAGAAGTTTTCAAAATTTTTTGTAAAAATGCTTTTGTTTTCATGTGGTATCCTTTCATTTCTAAAAAGAGTATTCAATTTTGGTGAAGTTCCCTAGGATTTGAAAAAAATTGAAAAGGTTTTGAAATGTGTTTAAAACAATTTATTCGATTTCAAATAATATTTTTCGATTCCTAATAAACTTCTGCAATTTTGAAGAAGTTCTCCAAATATTAAAATAAAATGTTTTAATTTCGAGGAAGTTCCTCAAAATGTTGGGAAAAGTTTTTTCTTAATTTTGAGACGGTTTCCAAGATTAGAAAAATTGCTTTCGTTTTCATATGGTATCTTTCCATTTCTAGAAAAATATTCAATTTCAAGTAAGTTCCCTAGGGTTTGAAGAAAAAATCGTCTAAGATTTGAAAACGTTTTCAAATTTGTTAAAATTTTTTGGGTTTCAAATAATTTGTTTGGATTGTTAAAAAATTTCCGAAATTTCTAAGAACTTACACTAGTATTAATATAAAATGTTTCAGTTTCGAGGAAGTTCCTCAAGATTTTGGCAGAAGTTTTCGCTCAATTTCGAAACGGTTTATAACATTTTTGAAAAAAATGCTTTCGTCTTCATATGGCAACCTTCCATTTAAAAAAAATTCAATTTCGAGGAAGTTCTCCAGGATTTGAAATAAAATTGAAAACGTTTTTATAGTTGCTTAAAAAATGTCTTCGATGTCAAATAATTTTTTTCCATTCCCAATAAACTTTTGAAAAACTTCCCCAAGTTTTAATATAAAATGTTTCAATTTTAGTAAGTTCCTCAAGATTTTGGAAGAAGTTTTTTCTTAACTTTGAGACGGTTTTCAAGATTTTTGTAAGAAATGCTTTTGTTTTCAAATGGCATTTTTCTATTTCTAAAAAAATTATCCAATTTCGAGGAAGTTCCCCAGGATTTGAAAAAAAAAATGAAAACGTTTTCAAAGTTGTTCGAGAACATTTCTTCGATTTCAAATAATTTTTTTCGTTTTCTAATTAAACTGTCACAATTTTGAAGAACTTCCCCTAAGTATTAAGATAAAATGTTTCAATTTCGAGGAAGTTCCTCAAGATTTTGGAAGAAATACTTTCTCAAATTCGAGACGGTTTCGAAGATTTTTGAAAGAAATGCTTTCCTTTTCATATGATATCTTTCCATTTCTAGAAAGATATTCAATTTCAGGTAAGTTCCCAAGGATTTGAAGAAAAAATCGTCTAAGGTTTGAAAACGTTTTCAAATTTGTTAAAATTTCTTGGATTTCAAATAATTTGTTTCGATTGTTAAACATTTTTTGAAATTTCGAAGAGCTTCCTCAAGTATTAAGATAAAATGTTTCAATGTAAAGGAAGTTCCTCAAGATTTTGGAAGAAGTTTTCTCTCAATTTAGAAACAGTTTATAACATTTTTGAAAAAAATGCTTTCGTTTTCATATGGCATTCTCTTATTTCTAAAAAAATATACGATTTTGAGGAAGTTCCCTAGGATTTTAAATAAAATTGAAAAAGGTTAAAGTTGCTTACAAATATTTCTGCGATGTCAAATATTTTTTTTCGATTTCTAATAAACTGTTTCAATTTTGAAGAACTTCCCCAAGTATTAATATAAAATGTTTCAATTTGGAGGAAGTTCCTCAAGATTTTGGAACATTTTGGAAGTTTTCTTTCAATTTAGAAACAGTTTATAACATTTAAAAAAAATGCTTTCATTTTCATATGGCATTCTTTCATTTCTAAAAAAAATATACGATTTTGAGGAAGTTCCCTAGGGTTTTAAATAAAATTGAAAAAGTTTAAAGTTGCTTTCAAATATTTCTGCGATGTTAAATAATTTTTTTCGATTTCTAATAAACTGCTTCAATTTTGAAGAACTTCCCCAAGTATTAATATAAAATGTTTTAATGTCGAGTAAGTTCCTTAAAATTTTGAAAGAAGTTTTCTCTCAATTTCGAAATGATTTATAACATCTTTGAAAAAATGCTTTCGTTTTCATATGACAACCTTTCGTTTCTAAAAAATATGTAATATCGAGGAAGTTCCCCGAAATTTGAAATAAAATTGGAAACGTTTTCCAAATGCTTAAATAGTTTCTTCGATGTTAGATAATTTTTTTCGATTTCTAATAAATTTCTGCAATTTTGAAGACTTCTCCAAGTATTAATATACAATGTTTCAATTTGGAGTAAGTTCCTCAAGATTTTGAAAGAAGTTTTCTCTCAATTTCGAAATGGTTTATATAATTTAAAAAAAAAATGCTTTCGTTATCATATGGCAACCTCCCATTTGTAAAAAAATATTAATTTCGAGGAAGTTCTCCAGGATTTGAAATAAAATTGAAAACGTTTTCAAAAATGCTTAAAAAGTTTCTTCGATGTTAAATAATATTTTTCGAATTCTAATAAACTTCCGTAATTTTGAAGAACTTCCCCAAGTATTAATATAAAATGTTTCAATTTGGAGTAAGTTCCTCAAGATTTTGAAAGAAGTTTTCTCTCAATTTCGAAATGGTTTATATAATTTTTGAAAAAAAGGATTTCGTATTCATTTGGCAACCTTTTATTTTTAAAAAAGTATCTAATTTAGAGGAAGTTCCCCAGGATTTAAAATAAAATTGAAAACGTTTTCAAAAATGCTTAAAAAGGTTCTTCGATGTTAAATAATATTTTTCGAATTCTAATAAACTTCCGTAATTTTGAAGAACTTCCCCAAGTATTAATATAAAATGTTTCAATTTGGAGTAAGTTCCTCAAGATTTTGAAAGAAGTTTTCTCTCAATTTCGAAATGGTTTATAACATTTTTGAAAAAAATGCTTTCGTTATCATATGGCAACCTCCCATTTGTAAAAAATATCTAATTTCGAGGAAGTTCTCCAGGATTTGAAATAAAATTGAAAACGTTTTCAAAAATGCTTAAAAAGTTTCTTCGATGTTAAATAATTTTTTTCGATTTCTAATAAATTTCTACAATTTTGAAGAACTTACCCAAGTATTTATATAAAATGTTTCAATTTGGAGTAAGTTCCTCAAGATTTTGAAAGAAATTTTCTCTTAATTTCGAAATGGTTTATAGCATTTTTGAAAAAATGCTTTCGTTTTCATATCGCAACCTTCCATTTCTAAAAAATATTTAATTTGGTGGAAGTTCTCTAGGATTTGAAATAAAATTGAAAACGTTTTCAAAATGGCTTTAAAAATTTCTTCGATGTCAAATAATTTTGGCCCATTTCTGATAAACTTTTGAAGAACTTCCCCAAGTTTTAATATAAAATGTTTTAATTTCGAGTAAGTTCCTTAAGATTTTGGAAGAAGTTTTTCCCTAATTTTGGGACGGTTTTCAAGATTTTTTAAAGAAATGCTTTAGTTTTCAAATGACATCATTGCATTTCTAAAAAAAATATCCAATTTCGAGGAAGTTCCCCAGGGTTAAAAAAATTAAAAACGTTTTCAAAGTTGTTTTAAAAAAATTCTTCGATGTCAAATATTCTTTTTTGATTTCTAACAAACTTTCGCAATTTTGAAGAACTTTTTCAAGTATTAATATAAAATGTTTCAATTTGGAGTAAGTTCCTCAAGATTTTGGAAGAAATTTTCTCTCAATTTCGAAATGGTTTATAGCATTTTTGAAAAAAATGCTTTCGTTTTCATATGGCAACCTTCCATTACTAAAAAAATATCTAATATCGAGGAAGTTCCACAGAATTTGAAATAAAATTGAAAACGTTTTCAAAAATGCTTAAAAAGTTTCTTCGATGTTAAATAATTATTTTCGATTTCTAATAAATTTCCGCAATTTTGAAGAACTTCCCCACGAATTAATATAAATTATTTCAATTTGGAGTAAGTTCCTCAAGATTTTGAAAGAAGTTTTCTCTCAATTTCGAAATGATTTAGAACATCTTTGAAAAAAATGCTTTCGTTTTCATATGACAACCTTTCGTTTCTAAAAAATATGTAATATCGAGGAAGTTCCCCGAAATTTGAAATAAAATTGAAAACGTTTTCAAAAATGCTTAAATAGTTTCTTCGATGTTAGATAATTTTTTTTGATTTCTAATAAATTTCTGCAATTTTGAAGAACTTACCCAAGTATTAATATAAAATGTTTCAATTTGGAGTAAGTTCCTCAAGATTTTTAAAGAAGTTTTCTCTCTATTTCGAAATGGTTTATAACATTTTCGAAAAAAAATGCTTTCGTTTTCATATGGCAACCTTCCATTTTTAAAAAGTATCTTATTTAGAGGAAGTTCCCCAGGATTTGAAATAAAATTGAAAACGTTTTCAAAAATGCTTAAAAAGTTTCTTCGATTTTAAATAATTATTTTTGATTTCTAAGTAAATTTTCGCAATTTTGAAGAACTTCCCCAAGTAATAATATAAAATGTTTCAATTTCTAGTAAGTTCCTCAAGATTTTGGAAAAAGTTTTTTCTGAATTTTGAGACGGTTTTCAAGATTTTTGAAAGAAACGCTTTTGTTTTTAAATTACATTTTTCCATTTATAAAAAAATTATCCAATTTCGAGGAAGTTCCTCAGGATTTAAACAAAATTAAAAACGTTTTCAAAGTTTTTTAAGAAAATTCTTCGATGTTAAATATTTTTCTTTTGATATCCAATAAACTTTCGCATTTTTGAAGATTTTCTCTAGGTATTAATATAAAACGTTTTAATTTCGAGTAAGTTCCTCAAGATTTTGGAAGAAGTTTGTTCTTAATTTTAAAACGGTTTTCAAGATTTTTGAAAGAAATGCTTTTGTTTTCAAATGGCATTTTTCCACTTTCTAAAAAAAATTTCCGATTTCGAGGAAGTTCCGCAGGATAAAAAAAATTGAAACCGTTTTCAAAGTTGTTTAAACAAATTCTTCGATGTAAAATATTTTTTTCGATTTCTAATAAACTTCCGCAATTTTGAAGAACTGCCCCAAGTATTAATATAAATGTTTGAATTTAGAGTAAGTTCCTTAAGATTTTAGAAGAAGTTTTTTCTTCAATTTCGAAACGGTTTTTAAAATTGTTGAAAAAAATGCTTTTGTTTTCATATGGCATGCTTCCATTTCAAAAAAAAATATTCAATTTCGAGGGAAGTTCCCCAGGATTTGAAGAAACAATAATCGTCAAAGATTTGAAAACGTTTCAAATTTGTTGAAATTTCTTGAATTTCAAATAATTTCTTTCGATTGTTAAAAATTTCCGTAATTTCTAAGAACTTCTCCAAGTACTAAAATAAAATATTTCAATTTCGAAGAAGTTCTTTAAGAATTTGGAAGAAGTTATTTCCCAATTTCGGGGCTATATTCCAAATTGAACAAAAAGCTTCTGTTTCATATGGCATTTTCTATTTCTAAGTAATTTATCTAATTTCGAGTAAGGGCCCCGGCATATCTCTCTGGTTTGTTGAAAGATCTACAGTAGCAGAGTGTTACAGTCCTTCCCAATGCAATTTGGAGAGGAGCTTATGTGTATTTACAGCTTGTTATAGACGTAAGACCTTCCTGCAATAACCATTATTTGCCTCCATTTAATTATGGCCGTATTTTACTACTCTATGTTATTACAATGCGCCATATAGTGTACGAATTATGAAATTGCAAGAATAGACTGCTTTGTACCAATCCTTTGTGTACGTAGTCCGTTTTAATTAAAGCGTTATGTTGCTGCAGAGTCACATTCCAAAGATGCTATCTCCAACGAAGAATTACGTTATTATATAACATTTTTCACACTTTTGTTTCTCTGCATAGTTATTTCGGATGCTAAGCACCCTATTTCAATTATTTTAGTTTACAATGTTTGAGAAAATGCTGAAGTAAATGGTCCGTCAAATGGCCTCGTTGGTGCCCAGTTAAGAAGTATCGTGATCTAAACTAAATTCTCTGTTTAGAGAATTTTTTTAAGGAATTTCTTGGATTTCAAAAAATGTTTTCCACTGTTAAAACTTGGGCATCGTGATCTAATTTGAAATTTCCTGCGTAGGCATATGAAAAATTGGATCTTCCTCCTTCAACTAAATTAAATCGATCTGCAACATGTCGGCTTTCCTCGCAATTAATTACCCCTTCTATTCTTAATAAATCTCCATGATTGACGCGAAAGCTGAAGCTTCACGATATAATCCCCCCGGAATTTATAACTCGAAGAAATAAAATTACCCGAAGGCCGAGAAAAAATTGCTAAGCGGATTTACTCTTGGAGAGTTTTCATAACCGAAAAAAAAAGGTCGACGACTACCGGCGCCGTAAAACTCTGAATAATGGACTTCGTGCCCGAGCAAAGATCGCTTTTTAAACTACTTTTAAGACGTTCACTTTGCAACAACTTAAATTGAAATTCTTGGCCCGGAAAACATGTGTAGCTTTTTAGTTGCGTCGGTTTCAATATGAATTCTTTGAGCGGCAGCGGGAGGCAGCTCGGTTAATTAAAAACGAAAAAAACGTTTTCCAGGGGTTTTAGCAATCCTTCGGCAGGTATTTTAACTCAAAAACTATGCTATGAAAATTTTAATATTTAACATAAAACGAGGCTGGTCAATTTCTCTTTTTTATTTATCTGTAACTTCCATGAGAATTGAGTATTTCCACTTCAAAAAAAGTGCTTGCTTTAATTTTTTGTATGCAAATGCATTTTTCTAAATTTAAGATTTTGAAAGAAACCTAGATTTTAAATGATGTTTTTCAATCCGTAAGAAATTTCTCCTATTTTCAAAGAAGTTCCCTAATATTTTGAAAAGAAGTTCTGTATTTCGAGAATGTTTTCAAATTTTTTTAGAGAAGCTTCTTCGATTTCAAATGATGTCGTTCGATTGCTAACGCAGTCTTTAGTTTCGAGGAAGTTCCCTAGATTTTTGAAAGTTCCCCTGAATTATGAAATAAAGTTCTTAATTGTTTCGAGGATATTTACAAAAGTTTTTAAAAGTAACTTCTTCAATTCCAAATTATGTTTTCGATTACTAAAAAAATTCTTCACTTTAGAGGAAGTTCCCTTGGATTTTGAAACGAAGTTGTTCATGTTTAGAAGATATTTACAAAGTGTTCAAAAAGAACCTTCTCGATTTAAAATGACGTTCTATTGTTAAAGAATTCTTCAGTTTCGAGTAAGTTCCCTTCGATTTTGGAACAAAATTGTTTGATATTTCGAGAATATTTTTAAAGTCTTCGTACCAAATTTCTTCGATTTCAAATGACGTTGCTCGATTGCTAAAAAATTCTTCAGTTTAGTGTCGTTTGATTGCTAAGAAACTTCTTTAATTTCGAGGAAGTTCCCTAGGACTTTGAATAAAAGTTTTTTTATGTTTTGAGGATATTTTTAAGGTCTTCAAAAGAAACTTTTTCCTTTTCAAATGGAAACGTTCGATAGTTGTGAAATTTCTTCAGTTTCGAGTAAGTTCCCTTGGATTTTAAAACAAGGTTCCATGTTTAGAGAATATTTTCAATGTTTTCTAAAGAGCCTTCTTCGATTTCCAATGAGGTCGTTCGATTTTTTAGGCAAATTTTCACTTTCGAAGAAGTTCCCTAGCAGTTTGAAAGGAAGTTCTCCTATATTTCGAGAATATTGGTCAAATTTGTGAAAGAAATATATTTGACTTTAGATGATGTCGTTTGATTGCTAAGAAACTTTTATAATTTCGAGGAAGTTCCCTAGTATTTTCAATCAACGTTCTTCTATGTTTCGAGAATATTTTTAACGTCTTTAAAAGAAACTTTCTCCGTTTCAAATTGATTCGTTCGATTGATATGAAAATTATTCAGTTTCGAGTAAGTTCCCTTGAATTTTAAAATAAAATTCTATAATTCGAGAATATTTTCAATGTTTTCTAAAGAGCCTTTTTTGATTTCTAATGAGGTCGTTCGATTGCTCAATTTTATTTTACTTTCGAGGAAGTTCCCTAGGAATTTGAAACGAAGTTTTGCTATGCCTTGGGAATATTGGTGAAGTTTGTAAAAGAAATAAATACATTTGATTTTAAACGATTTTGTTTGATTGCTACGAAACTTCTTTAATTTCAAGTAAGTTCCCTATGATTTTGAATCAAGGTTCTTCTGTTTCGAGAATATTTTCAAGGCTTTTTGTAAAGAAAATTATTTGATTTCAAATGGAGTCATTCGATTGCTAAGAAAATTCTTCAGTTTCGAGGAAGTTCCCTAGAAATATGAATCGAAGTTCTTCTTTGTTTCGAGGATATTTGCAAAGTTTTTGAAAGAAACTTCTTCACTTACAAATGATGTCTTCGATTGATACCAAATTCTTTATTTTCGAGGAAGTTCCCTAGGATTTTGAATCAAAGTTCTTCCATGTTTCGAGAATATTTTTAACATCTTGAAAACACACTTTTTCCGTTGCAAATCAATTCGTTCGATTGTTATGAAAATTCTTCAGTTTCGAGTAAGTTCCCTTGAATTTTAAAACAAAGTGCTATGTTTCGAGAATATTTTCAATGTTTTCTAAAGAGCCTTCTTTGATTTCCAACGAGGTCGTTCGATTGCTCAATTTTTTTACTTTCGAGGAAGTTCCCTAGGAATTTGAAACGAAGTTTTGCTATGCTTTGGGAATATTGGTAAAGTTTGTAAAAGAAATACATTTGATTATAAACGATTTCGTTTGATTGCTACGAAACTTCTTTAATTTCAAGTAAGTTCCCTATGATTTTGAATCAAGGTTCTTTTGTTTCAAGAATATTTTCAAGGTTATTGAAAGAGAAGTATTTGATTTCAAATGGAGTCATTCGATTGCTAAGAAAATTCTTCAGGTTCGAGGAAGTTCCCTAGGAATATGAATCGAAGTTCTTCTTTGTTTTGAGGTTATGTACAAAGTTTTCGAAAGAAACTTCTTCACTTACAAATGATGTCTTCGATTGATACCAAATTCTGTACTTTCGAGGAAGTTCCCTTGGATTTTAAAACCAAGTTCTTTTATGTTTTAAGAGGTTTGCTAGAAAGCCTTCTTTGATTTACCAATGATGTGTTTGATTGCTTAGAAAAAAATGCATTTTGGAGGAAGTTCTCTAGTAGTTTGAAACGAAGTTCCATGTTTCAAAAATATTGGTTATCCTATTATTTCAGAATATTGGTAAAATTTATGAAAGGAATATATTTGATTCTAAACGATGTTGTTTAATTGCTAAGAACCTTCTTCACTTTTAAGTAAGTTCCCTAGGATTTTGAATCAAAGTTCCTTCAAGTTTCGAGAATATTTTCAAGGTTTTGTAGGAAAGCTTTTTTATTTCAAGGGAATCGTTCGATTGTTATCAAAATTTTTCAGTTTCGAGTAAGTTCCCTTGGATTTTGAAACAAAGTTCTACGTTTTGAGAATATTTTCAATGTTTTCTCAAGAGGCTGCTTTGATTTCCAATGTGGTCGTTCGATTGCCAAGAAACATTTTCACTTTTGAGGAAGTTCCCTAGGAGTTTGAAACCAAGTTCTTCTATATTTCGAGAATATTTTTAATGTTTGTTAACGAAATATATTTGATTTTAAACGATGTTGTTTGGTTGCTAAGAAACTTCTTTAATTTCGAGGAAGTTCCCTAGAATTTTGAATGCAAGTTCTTCCATGTTTCGAGAATATTTTTAACCTCTTGAAAACACACTTTTTCCGTTACAAATGAATTCGTTCGATTGTTATGAAAATTCTTCAGTTTCGAGTAAGTTCCCTTGAATTTTAAAACAAAATTTTATGTTTCGAGAATATTTTCAATGTTTTCTAAAGAGCCTTCTTTGATTTCCAACGAGGTCGTTCGATTGCTCAATTTTTTTTACTTTCGAGGAAGTTCCCTAGGAATTTGAAACGAAAGTTTTGCTATGCTTTGGGAATATTGGTAAAGTTTGTAAAAGAAATACATTTGATTTATAAACGATTTCGTTTGATTGCTACGAAACTTCTTTAATTTCAAGTAAGTTCCCTATGATTTTGAATCAAGGTTCTTTTGTTTCAAGAATATTTTCAAGGTTATTGAAAGAGAAGTATTTGATTACAAATGGAGTCATTCGATTGCTAAGAAAATTCTTCAGGTTCGAGGAAGTTCCCTAGGAATATGAATCGAAGTTCTTCTTTGTTTTGAGGTTATGTACAAAGTTTTCGAAAGAAACTTCTTCACTTACAAATGATGTCTTCGATTGATACCAAATTCTGTACTTTCGAGGAAGTTCCCTTGGATTTTAAAACCAAGTTCTTTTATGTTTTAAGAGGTTTGCTAGAAAGCCTTCTTTGATTTACCAATGATGTTGTTTGATTGCTTAGAAAAAAATGCATTTTGGAGGAAGTTCTCTAGTAAGTTTGAAACGAAGTTCCATGTTTCAAAAATATTGGTTATCCTATTATTTGAGAATATTGGTAAAATTTATGAAAGGAATATATTTGATTCTAAACGATGTTGTTTAATTGCTAAGAAACTTCTTCACTTTTAAGTAAGTTCCCTAGGATTTTGAATCAAAGTTCCTTCAAGTTTCGAGAATATTTTCAAGGTTTTGTAGGAAAGCTTTTTTATTTCAAGGGAATCGTTCGATTGTTATCAAAATTTTTCAGTTTCGAGTAAGTTCCCTTGGATTTTGAAACAAAGTTCTACGTTTTGAGAATATTTTCAATGTTTTCTAAAGAGGCTGCTTTGATTTCCAATGTGGTCATTCGATTGCCAAGAAACATTTTCACTTTTGAGGAAGTTCCCTAGGAGTTTGAAACCAAGTTCTTCTATATTTCGAGAATATTTTTAATGTTTGTTAACGAAATATATTTGATTTTAAACGATGTTGTTTGGTTGCTAAGAAACTTCTTTAATTTCGAGGAAGTTCCCTAGAATTTTGAATGCAAGTTCTTCCATGTTTCGAGAATATTTTTAACCTCTTGAAAACACACTTTTTCCGTTACAAATAAATTCGTTCGATTGTTATGAAAATTCTTCAGTTTCGAGTAAGTTCCCTTGAATTTTAAAACAAAGTTCATTTATGTTTTGAGAAAGTTTTCTAGAGAGCCTTCTTTGATTTTTAATGAGGTATGTTTCGAAAATATTTTTAGCGTTTTTGAAAGAAACATTTTTCATTTCAAATGGAGTTGTTAGATTGTCTAAAACATTCTTCAGTTTCGTGGAAGTTCTCTTGGATTGTAAAACAAAGTCCTTTTATGTTTCGAGAATATTTTCAAAGTTTTTGAAGGAGACTACTTGGATTTTAAATGACGTTGTTCGATTGCTAAAAAAATGTTGGAAATTCGAGGAAGTTCCCTATGCTTAGAAAGAAAAGTTCGTGTATAATTCGAGAATAATTTTTAAGTTTTCAAGGCTTCAAATGAGGTCGTTTGATTGTTTAAAAAAATTCTGTAATTTCGGGGAAGTTCCCTAGGGGTTTGGGGCAAAGTTCTACGTTTTGAGAATATTTTCAACGTTTTTGAATAAAATTTGATCGATTTCAAGTGACGTCGTTCGATTACCTAGAAAATTCTTCAATTTCGGGGAAGTTCCTTAGGATTTTAAAACAAATTCCTTTTATGTTTCAATGCGATGAAAATCGATATCAGCGCGGCTTAACTGGAGCGTCAATTAAACGAAACTTCAATATCCCAATTTGGGACATAAACCGTAAGACATCAAAAACCTGGAAGCTGCCTCCCCCGGGCCTTTGTTTGCCCGCATGTTAAAATCATTAAATTATCTTCGAAATATCTTGGAGGGTTTCTGTTTCATTCGCGGAAACCTCAAAAATGTCTTATCAACAACTTCCACTTTATACAGACTCAATATAAATCTGGAAGAAGGTTTTAATAAAGTAGTCCATAAATTTAATTAAATTCCCGAAGCGGCAGGACTCCGCTACAGTCTTGCGAAATTTGTTGAGGTTTTTAATCTTATTTATTCGTCAGAAAAGTTCGGGGCCGACAACTTATTTTGATTGGGTTATCGGAAAATTAATTAAGACCGAAAATACGCGAAAGCAGGGCAAATAAAACTCTCAGATACACAAATGAAAGTTACATTTCGCAAAGGGAGTAATCAACGTAATTATTATTGAGCTTGTACTCTTTTCAAACCAAGTTAGAGGGGGTAGCAACCAACCTTGGTTATTTAACCAGTGACAACGCAATTTAAAATGACGATGACGTTCGTGGGGTAATTTTCCTGAAATCCACACGCCACCTTCGTCGTGAATAAACAATAAGACAAATTAATAATAAATTTTAAACCGTGGGGGATTAAAAGGCTGAGAGCTTTGCCGACTTCGGAATGCCATAAATATTTTTTTTTCAAATTCGCCGCAAGAGCTTTCGGACGCGGTTCGACCTAAATCAAAATTCAGAGACCTGCTACGGACCGAAAAAGGGAGATATATGGACGGACTTCTGTTTCGTTGTTCTGAAAAGTAGGGAAAAAAGTTCGGGAAAGCCATTTCGCATAAAACAAGTTTTGTAGGACCCCAAAGAAATATATCAAACGCGACGTATACGATTTCGAATATTAAAAGTGTAATCAACTTATGACGGGATTTAAATGCTTGTTTTGCATTTGGTTCACTTTCGAGGAAGTTCTTCTTAAATCTTCGACTTCACACGAGTTTTTGATTTGGTAAAAACAATTTTATAAGTCTTTGAAAAATTTTCTAAAATATTTTAAACGCAACTTTCGTAATTTTAAATAATGAGTCTTTCGATTATTAATAAATGTCGAGGAAGTTCCTTAAAGATTTAAATAAGTTATTTTTAAATTTGCAGAATATTTTGTAAAATCGAAAAAGACCACTTTGGTTAAAAATAATATTTTTTATTTGACAAGAAATGTCATTAATTTTGATCAAAGTATCTAAGATTCTTAAGACATTTTTACAATCCCTGGAAGTTCCCCAGATACTTCCAAATTTTGATAAAGTTCTCTAGAATGTTAGAGAAATTTCTGCTAATTTTCGAGAATATTTTTCAACATTTAAAAAAAATGTTTTATATTTTAAATGATTCATAAGAAATTTTTACAATTTCGAGTAAGTTCCTCAGAAATTTGAGAGTAATTCCTTCCAAAATTCCAAGAACGCTTTTTAGGGTTCTGGAATAGGTACTTCGATTGCAAATAATATTTTTGATTGGTAATAAATGTGTTGTAAGTTCGAGTAAGTTCCTACGATTTTAAAAAATGTGTTTTCGAAATAAAATTCTTGCCTGGTTTCGAGAATATTTTTTTTTCAGATGTTAAAATAAGCGTTTTGAATTTCAAATGTGTCTTAGGAAATTTTTTGCAATTTAGAGTAAGTTCTCCAGAAATTTCTTTTAAATTCTGAGAACATGTTGTAGAATTTTGAAAAAAGTACATCGATCGCAAATGATATTTTTGATTGGTATGAAATCTCTTGTAAGTTCGAGTAAGTTCCCCAGGACAAAAAAATGTGTTTTTGAAATAAAATTTCTGTCTGAATTCGAGAATATTTTTTTTAAATTTTAAAAGAAACGTTTTGAATTTCAAAAGAAATTTTTACAATTTCGAGTAAGTTCCCCAGAAATTTGAAAGTAACTCCTTCCAAAATCCCGAGAACGCTTTTTAGGATTCTGGAAAAAGTACTTCGATTGCAAATGATATTTTTAATAGACAAGAAATTTCTTGTAAGTTCGAGTAAGTTCCCTAGGATTTCAAAAAATGTCTGCTTAGTTTCGAGAATATTTTTTGACAGTTTAAAAGAGAAATCGTGAATTTCAAATGTGCCTTAAGAAAGTTTTACAATTTTGAGTAAGTTCTCCAGAAATTTAAAAAAAGAAATCTGTCATATTTCGAGAACATGTTGTAGAATTTTGAAAAAAGTACATCGATCGCAAATGATATTTTTGATTGGTAAGAAATCTCTTGTAAGTTAGGGTAAGTTCCCCAGGACAAAAAAAATGTGTTTTTAAAATAAAATTTCTGTCTGCATTCGAGAATATGTTTTTGAGATTTTAAAAAAGACGAATTTCAAAAGAAATTTTTACAATTTCGAGTAAGTTCCCCAGAAATTTGAGAGTTAATTTCTTCCAAAATGCCGAGAACGCTTTTCAGGATTCTGGAAGAAGTACTTTGATTGCAAATGATATTTATGATTGCTAAGAAAATTCTTTACCTTTGAAGAAGTTCCCTAGAAATTTGAAACGAAGTTTCCCCATATTTTTGAAAATATTTTAAAGTTCCCAAAAGAAATAAATTTAATTTAAAACGATGTTGTTTGCTTGCTAAGAAACTTCTTTAATTTCGAGGAAGTTCCCTAGGATTTTAAAATAAAGTTCTTCTGTTTCGAGCAGTCTCTGATTTCGAGAATATTTCCAAGGTTTTTGAACACATTTTTTTCATTTCAAATGGAATCATTCGATTGTTATGAAAATTCTTTAATTTTGAGGAAGTTCCCTAGGATTCTGAATTAAAGTTCTTCTATGTTTCGAGAATATTTTTAACGTCTTTGAAAGAAACTTTCTCCATCTTAAATGGATTCGTACGATTGTTATGAAATTTCTTCAGTTTCGAGTAAGTTCCCTTGGTTTTTAAAACAATGTTTTATGTTTCGAGAATATTTTCAATGTTTTCGAAAGAGCCTTCTTCGTTCTCCAATATGGTCATCCGATTCCTTAATTTTTTTCACTTTCGAGGAAGTTCCCTAGCAGTTTAAAACGAAGTTCTCCCATATTTCCAGAATATTGGTCAAGTTTGTGAAAGAATTATATTTGACTTTAAATGATGTCGTTTGATTGCTAAGAAATTTCTTTAAGTTCGAGAAAGTTCCCTAGAATTTTTAATCAAAGTTCTTCTATGTTTTGAGAATATTTTCAAGCTCTTCGAAAGAAACTTTTTCCATTTCAAAGGGCATTGTTCGATTGTTATGAAATTACTTTAGTTTCGGGTAAGTTCCCTTGGATTTTAAAACAAAGTTCTATGTTTCGAGAATATTTTCAATGTTTTCTAAAGAACCTTCTTCGATTTTCAATGACGTCGTTCGATTGCTAAGAAAATTTTTTACTTTAAAGGAAGTTCCCTAGGAAATTGAAACGAAGTTCTCCCATATTTTCGAAAATATTTTAAAAGTTTTCGAAAGAAATAAATTTAATTTAGAAACGATGTTGTTTGCTTGCTAAGAAACTTTTTTAATTTCGAGGAATGTTCTCTAGGATTTTAAAATAAAGTTTTTCTGTTTCGCGCAATCTCTGATTTCGAGAATATTTCCAAGGTTTTTGAACAAATTTTTTCCATTTCAAATGGAATCGTTCGATTGTTATGAAATTACTTCAGTTTCGGGTAAGTTCCCTTTGATTTTAAACAAAGTTCTATGTTTCGAGAATATTTTCAATGTTTTCTAAAGAACCTTCTTCCATTTTCAATGCCGTCGTTCGATTGCTAAGAAAATTCTTCACTTTAGGGGAAGTTCCCTAGGAATTTGAAATGAAGTTCTCCCACATTTCCGAAAATATTTCTAAAGTTTGTAAAAGAAATAAGTTTGGTTTTAAACGATGTTGTTTGCTTGCTAAGGAACTTTAATTTCGAGGAAGTTCCCTAGGATTTTAAAGTAAAGTTCTTCTGTTTCGAGCAGTCTCTGATTTTGAGAATATTTCCAAGGTTTTTAAACATTTTTTTTTTCATTTCAAATGGAATCATTCGATTGTTATGAAAATTCTTTAATGTTGAGTAAGTTCCCTTGGGTTTCGAAACAAAGTTCTTTTATGCTTCAAGAATATTTTTAAAGATTTCTAAAGAACCTTCTTTGCAAAGGATATTTTTGATTGGCAAGAAATTTCTTGTAGGTTCTAGTAAGTTCCCTAGGATTTAAAAAAAATGTCTGCTAAGTTTCGAGAATATTTTTTGACATTTCAAAAGAGACATTGTGAATTTCAAATGTGCCTTAAGAAAGTTTTACAATTTTGAGTAAGTTCTCCAGAAATTTGAAAAAAAAATCTGTCATATTTCGAGAACATGTTTTAGAATTTTGGAAAAAGTACATCGATTGCAAATGATATTTTTCATTGGTAAGAAATCTTTTGTAAGTTCGAGTAAGTTCCCTAAGATTAAAAAAACTGTATTTTTGAACTAACATTTTTACCTGGATTTGAGAATATTTTTTGTGATTTTAAGAGAGACGTTTTGAATTTTAAATTATTCCTAAATATTTTTAACAATTTCGAGTAAGTTCTCTGAAAATTTGAAAGAAATTTCTTCCAAATTCCGAGAACACCTTCAAGAAATTTAAAAAAAGGATTTCGTCCACAAATGAAATTTTTGATTAGCAAATAATGTTTTGTAAGTTCCAGTAAGTTCTCTAGAATTTTAAAGAATATCTACTAAGTTTCAAGAATGTTTCTTAAGATCTTGAAAGAAACGTTTTAAATTTTAAATATTCTTTAATAAATATTCGTAATTTGAAGAAGTTCTCCAGAACTTTTAAAGAAATTTCTCTAAGTTCCAGTAAGTTCCCTAGGATTTTGAAAAATGTCTGCCAGGTTTCGAGAATATTTCTTGAAAGAGATGCATTGAACATTAAGAAATGTTTAGTTTCCGAGATACTTAAAAAAAAATTCTTTTAAATGTCGAGGAAGTTCCCTAAGATTAAAAAAGTTCTTCTACGTTAAGGAAAATTTTTAAAAAGAATTTAAAAATATCTTCTTCGAATTAAAATGTTTTTCGGTTACTTAAAAATGTTCTTAATATCGAGGAAGTTCCCTAAGACTTTCAAGAAGTTCTTTGATAATTCGACCGCAATACAAAATCAATCCGGACAATTTACGACTATCCATAAGTCGTGAATTCTCTAGTTTATCTTTTGTTTTTATTTGATTCAAAGGGCTTAAGAATTGAACGTCCTAAAATTTGCTCAATTCTGGTAAAGGTTAAAAGGATATACACCAAACTAGCGAGAAAATGCTAGAAATATAATCAATCGACGATAAATTTTTGGATTATCGCTGTTTTGCGTCATATCGGCCGCGATGATATTATATTATACGCTAACGCCTGAAAAAGCTGGAAACACTCGATCTACGATATTACGTTGATATAAGTTTTTGAAACAAACGGGGCTACTTTTGCAAGTACCCCGTTGTGACATTACGTATTGCACTGGTTTGATTTAGTTGTTTTGTCGGTGTTAAAATGAGGATGATTTGGCGAAAGGCGTGACTCAGATTCAAATAGAAAATAGAACGCGGATGAGCTGTCATAACAACGTCCTGTTTTAACTCAGGGTTGCCAACATATACACGAGTTTGCACTTCGCTGTTGGGAAGTGACGGTGGAGAAAAGCGGGAAATTTCGTAGTTTCTCCTCAAAATTTAGACAAGTTCTGGAAGAAAAAGCAATTTAAACTTCAAATGGTTAATTAAGGCGCATATCGTTAGTTTCTTCGATCAACATTTTGGAAACATTTTCGAATTCACTGGAAATACTTTATTTCTACAAGAAATTAAAAGCCGAAACAAAGCAACTCTAAAATAATTCAATTGAAAACACTCAAATCCAAATTAAGATATTTTTGAAAGTACTCATTTGGGGAACTTACTGGAAAATGACAAGATTAAAAAACATCATCTTTTTAATGAAGAAATTTGTTTCAATTTTACAAAAAATGTTCTCGAAACTTAGAAAAAATTTCCGTTATTATCGTATGGAACTTCCTCCAAAATGAAGAATTTTTTAGCAATCGAAAGATACTTTTTTCAAAATCTTTGAAATATTCCCAAAGCATGGTAGAATTTCGTTCCAAAAACTTTGTAAATATTCCCGAAACATAGAATTTTGTTTCATGATCCTATGGAACTTCCTCGAAAATGACGAATTTATTTAACAATCGAACGACTCCATTTGAAATGGAAGAAGTTTCTTTCAAAAAAACTGGAAATATTCTCGAAACATAGAATAACTTTGATTGAAAACTAGTGAACTTCCTCGAAAGTGAAGAATTTTCTTAGCAATCGAACGACGTCATTGAAAATCGAAAAAGGTTCTTTAGAAAACTTTGAAAATATTTTTGAAGTATAAAAAACTTTGTTTCGAAATCCAAGGGAACTTACTTCAAATTAAAGAATCTTCATTACAATCGAACAATTCCATTTCAGATGGAAAACATTTTGTTCAAAAACCTTGAAACTATTCTCCAAATTAGATACTGTTCAAGATAGAACAAATTTTTTCTAAAATCCTACGGAACTTCCTCTAAAGTGAAGAATTTTCTTAGCAA
Organism: Dastarcus helophoroides; assembly: GCA_028583605.1. Classification (NCBI taxonomy): domain Eukaryota; kingdom Metazoa; phylum Arthropoda; class Insecta; order Coleoptera; family Bothrideridae; genus Dastarcus; species Dastarcus helophoroides. Next base: position 412,272 of record CM053330.1, read on the forward strand.
TCGAACGACGTCATTGAAAATCGAAGAAGGTTCTTTAGAAAACATTGAAAATATTCTCGAAACATAGAACTTTGTTTAAAATCCAAGGGAACTTACCCGAAACTGAAGTAATTTCATAACAATCGAACGATGCCATTTGAAATGGAAAAAGTTTCTTTCGAAGAGCTTCGAAATATTCTCAAAACATAGAAGAACTTTGATTAAAAATCCTAGGGAACTTCCTCGAACTTAAAGAAGTTTCTTAGCAATCAAACGACATCATTTGAAGTCAAATATAATTCTTTCACAAACTTGACCAATATTCTGGAAATATAGGAGAACTTCGTTTTAAACTGCTAGGGAACTTCCTCGAAAGTGAAAAAAATTAAGAAATCGAACGACCCCATTGGAAAACGAAGAAGACTGTTTCGAAAACATTGAAAATATTCTCGAAACATAAAACATTGTTTTAAAAACCAAGGGAACTTACTCGAAACTGAAGAAATTTCATAACAATCGAACGAATCCATTTGAAATGGAGAAAGTTTCTTTCAAACACGTTAAAAATATCCTCGAAACATAGAAGAACTTCAATTTAAAATCCTAGGGAACTTCCTCGAAATTAAAGAATTTTCATAACAATCGAATGATTCCATTTGAAATGAAAAAAAAATTGTTCAAAAACCTTGGAAATATTCTCGAAATCAGAGACTGCTCGAAACAGAAGAACTTTACTTTAAAATCCTAGGGAACTTCCTCGAAATTAAAGAAGTTTCTTAGCAAGCAAATAACATCGTTTAAAACCAAACTAATTTCTTTCACAAACTTAAGAAATATTTTCGAAAATATAGGAGAACTTCGTTTCAAATTCCTAGGGAACTTCCTCTAAGTGAAGAATTTTCTTAGCAATCGAACGACGTCATTGAAAATCGAAGAAGGTTCTTTAAAAAATATTGAAAATATTTTCGAAACATAGAACTTTGTTTAAAATCAAAGGGAACTTACCCGAAACTGAAGTAATTTCATAACAATCGAACGATGTCATTTGAAATGGAAAACGTTTCTTTCGAAGAGCTTGAAAATATTCTCAAAACCTAGAAGAACTTTGATTAAAAATCCTCGGGAACTTCCTCGAACTTAAAGAAGTTTCTTAGCAATCAAATGACATCATTTAAAGACAAATATAATTCTTTTACAAACTTGACCAATATTCTGGAAATATAGGAGAACTTCGTTTTAAACTGCTAAGGAACTTCCTCGAAAGTAAAAAAATTAAGGAATCGAACGACCCCATTGGAAAACGAAGAAGGCTCTTCCGAAAACATTGAAAATATTCTCGAAACATAAAACATTGTTTTAAAAACCAAGGGAACTTACTCGAAACTGAAGAAATTTCATAACAATCGAACGAATCCATTTGAAGTGGAGAAAGTTTTTTTTAAACACGTTAAAAATATTCTCGAAACATAGAAGAACTTTAATTCAAAATCCTAGGGAACTTCCTCGAAATTAAAGAATTTTCATAACAATCGAATGATTCCATCTGAAATGGAAAAAATTTCGTTCAAAAGCCTTGGAAATATTCTCGAAATCAGAGACTGCTCGAAACAGAAGAACTTTATTTTAAAATCCTAGGGAACTTCCTCGAAATTAAAGAAGTTTCTTAGCAAGCACACAACATCGTTCTAAATTAAATTTATTTTATTCGTAAACTTTTAAAATATTTTCGAAAATATGGGGGAACTTCGTTTCAAATTTCTAGGGAACTTCCTCTAAAGTGAAGATTTTTCTTAGCTATCGAACGACGTTATTGAAAATCGAAGAAGGTTCTTTAGAAAACTTTGAAAATATTGTCGGTGCATAAAAGAACTTTGTTTCGAAATCCGAGGGAACTTACTCAAAATTGAAGAATCTTCATAACAATCGAATGATTATATTTAAAATGGCAAAAATTTGTTCAAAAACCTTGGAAGTATTCTCGAAATCAGAGATTGCTCAAAACAGAAGAACTTTATTTTAAAATCCGAGGGAACTTCCTCGAAATTAAAGAAGTTTCTTAGCAAGCAAACAACATCGTTTAAAACCAAACTTATTTCTTTCACAAACTTAAGAAATATTTTCGTAAATATGGGAGAACTTCGTTTCAAATTCCTAGGGAACTTCCTCTAAAGTGAAGAATTTTCTTAGCAATCGAACGACGTCATTGAAAATCGAAGAAGGTTCTTTAGAAAACCTTGAGAATATTCTCGAAACATAAAACTTTGTTTAAAATCCAAGAGAACTTACCCGAAACTGAAGTAATTTCATAACAATCCAACGATGCCATTTGAAATGGAAAACGTTTCTTTCGAAGAGCTTGAAAATATTCTCAAAACATAGAAAAACTTTGATTAAAAATCCTAGGGAACTTCCTCGAACTTAGAGAAGTTTCTTAGCAATCAAACGAGATCATTTAAAGGCAAATATAATTCTTTCACAAACTTGATCAATATTCTGGAAATATAGGAGAACTTTGTTTTAAACTGCTAGGGAACTTCCTCGAAAGTGAAAAAAATTAAGAAATCGAACGAACCCATTGGAAAACGAAGAATACTGTTTCGAAAACATTGAAAATATTCTCGAAACATAAAACATTGTTTTAAAAACCAAGGGAACTTACTCGAAACTGAAGAAATTTCATAACAATCGAACGAATCCATTTGAAATGGAGAAAGTTTCTTTCAAACACGTTAAAAATATTCTCGAAACATAGAAGAACTTCAGTTTAAAATCCTAGGGAACTTCCTTGAAATTAAAGAATTTTCATAACAATCGAATGATTCCATTTGAAATGAAAAACAGTTGTTCAGAAACCTTGGAAATATTCTCGAAATCAGAGATTGCTCGAAACAGAAGAACTTTATTTTAAAATCCTAGGGAACTTCCTCGAAATTAAAGAAGTCTTTTAGCAAGCAAACAACTTCGTTTTAAATCAAATTTATTCCTTTCGTAAACTTTTAAAATATTTTCGAAAATATGGGGGAACCTTGTTTCAAATTTCTAGGGAAGTTCCTCTAAAGTAAAGAATTTTCTTAGCAATCGAATGACGTAATTGAAAATCGAAGAAGATTCTTTAGACAATTTTAAAAATATTCTTGATGCATAAAAGAACTTTGTTTCGAAATCCGAGGGAACTTACTTAAAATTAAAGAATTTTCATAACAATCGAATGATTCCATTTGAAATGAAAAAAAATTGTTCAGAAACCTAGGAAATATTCTCGAAATCAGAGACTGCTCAAAACAGAAGAACTTTATTTTAAAATCCTAGGGAACTTCCTCGAAATTAATGAAGTTTCTTAGCAAGCAAACGTTTTAAATCAAATTTATTTTTTTCGCAAACTTTTAAAATAGTTTCGAAACCATGGAGGAACTTCGTTTCAAATTTCTAGGGAAGTTCCTCGAAGGTGAAGAATTTTCTTAGCAATCGAAGACGTCATTGAAAATAGAAGAAGGTTCTTTAGAAAACTTTGAAAATATTCTCAAAGCATAAAAGAACTTTGTTTCGAGATCCGAGGGAACTTACTCGAAATTAAAGAATTTTCATAACAATCGAACGATTTGAAATGGAAAAAATTTCGTTCAACAGCCTTGGAAATATTGTCGAAATCAGAGACTGCTCGAAACAGAAGAACTTTACCTCAAAGTCCTAGGGAACTTCCTCGAAATTAAAGAAGTTTCTTAGTAATCAAACTATATCGTTTAAAATCAAATATATTTATTTGCTAAAATTATCGAAATTTTCAACAAACGCAAAAATTTAAAAAAACTAAATTTGCCAAAAAATTTAAAGTTTGAAAAGTCGAAATTTTCGAAAAGAATCGAAATTCCCAAAAAACTACAAATTTTCGGAAATGTTGACGAAACTTAAAAAAGTCGAAATTTTCAAAAAAAGAAGTAAAAACTTTTAGAGTGGAAATGCTGAAAAAATGTCGAAATTTTCGAAAATCAGGGTTTTCAAAAAAGGTCGAAATTTTCGAAAAAAATCTACACCTTGGAAAGTCGAAATTTTTAAAAAATATCGAAATTTTGGAAAAATGCCGATATTAAAAAAAATCAATTCGCATAACACGTGCATAATGGGGTTGCCCCTTGCGAGTGAATTGAACTTAAAAAAAATCTATAACGATAGTGGTGGCCTTGCCAATAGTGAGTCGGCTGAAATATTAGCTAGTTAATAATAAAAAAAATGTTCATTTTTTATTTCATTAACTCATCAAATCGTCCAATCAGTAACTACAACGTAAACAAACGTTTTGTGTGATTGCGGTTGATATTAACGACATTTAAACTGAAATTAATCGAAATTACGTCATGAAATCAAACGCGACCGAGTCGCCACGATTAAATTTTAATTTGAACTCTGTTGACAGAGCTAATAATTACGGAACGGTTATTTAACTTTTCCGCCGATACTATTGCTAGAACATCATCGCCGTTATCTATGTTTTTAATTAAATTTCAACCGGATTTCAAAAACAAACATCGAGACCGATCAGTCTAAAAAATTAATTTGCAATTTCCCCAATTACTGAGCGGCGGATGACCCCGGTTTAAATTAAAACCGAGCGCGGCGATTTTCGCAGTTTTTTTATAGTTTTAAATCGACTCAACAGGTCGCTTTGTCACTGATTGCGAGTAGTGAGAAATTAAGTCTAATTTCAACTTTAACGAAATGTTAAACATATTTTGGTTAGTTGCTTGGTTGTTTAACTGACTCGAAGTACCCAAAAATCGCAGCCAGCGCCCAAATAAACAAAATTTGGCCGAATTATTCGTCGTGTTTATCTCGAAATTAAACTAATAGTAAAATGTCTAGGTGGAAAAAGCGATTATGAGCATTCCGCTGAAAGATATTCTCTTTCTTGGCGCTTGTCCAGATACATAACTGCTCGGGATCCATATGAGCACAAGTCGTAATTCAAAACTTGTTTGTAACTACGTAAAATATGTGATAAAAACATTTTATTGGATTCGGCCACACAATCAAATTTCTGTTATTATTCGCGTCCGCCCCAGTTATTCTTGAAGCCACTTCTTCTGATGATTGATGGTAGGAAGTAACGCGCAAAGTTTCCAATGCTCTTATGAAGCTCACTCGAAGTCAATCAGAAAGTATTACAGCATGCCACGATATAGGGTTACTGAAAATGTTGAATTGAGGAAGGAGGAACTGGCGAAGAAAAAGCTAATAAAACAATAATTAAAAAAAAAACAGTGACTTGTTGAAATAGATATTAGTACATTTTTCCTTTAAATAATAGAATTTCAGAATTACCAGATTTAAAGAAGGCTCTTCCGACATCTGAATGAGCAAACATTTTTAAAATTTTCGACTATTTTTTAAAATTTCTACTTTCCTTTGAAAATCTTCATTTTTTTGAAAATTTCAACATTTTAACATTTTCCAAAATTTTGACATTAATATTTCGACTTTTTTCCCATTCTCGGCCCTTTTCCCAAAATTTTAACCTTTTTTGTAAATTGTGGCTTTTAAAAATTTTGACCTTCAACATTTATCTATTTTTCCAAATTTTGACTTTCATAAATTTGAAATTTTTGTCAAAATTTGAAATTTTTGTCAAAATTTGAAATTTTTGTCAAAATTTTCGAATGAAGTGTTTTGATGTACTTTTCTTTTTTTTTTGAAACATCGAATTTTGTTGAAAATTGCCACATTTATTAAATTCTTAATTTTGTTTGAAAATGTTGTTTTTTTTCAAAATCTCTATTTTTTGAGGTTTTTGATCATTCTTCAGTATTTTGACTTTAAAATTATACGAACTGTTTCAAAATTTCGACTTTTATTTAAAATTCTGATTTTTTTTGAATATTTTAAATGTTATGAAAATTTTGACATTTTTCAAAATTTTGACATACCAAAAATTTTGACATTCCTTAAAATTTTACTTTAAAATGTTTAATTTGCTTTTAAATTTTCGCCTTTTCCTGAAAATTTTAACACTTAACATTTCTCAAAATTTTGACACTTCTTAAAATTTTGACACTTCTTAAAGTTTTGACATTTCCAAAAATTTTGACATTTCTTCTCAATTTCTTCTTTCAAATTTTTGCGTTTTTTTTGAAAATTTTGAGATTTCACAAAATTTTGACATTTCTCAAAATGTTGACATTTTTCAATATTTTGACATTTTCAATAATTTTGACATTCCTTAAAATTTTACTTCAAAATTTCTACTTTTCTTTCAAAGAACAAAAAAACAGAAAAATTTACCATTTCTCAAAATTTTGACACTTCTTAAAGTTTTGACATTTCCAAAAATTTTGACATTTCTTCTCAATTTCTTCTTTCAAATTTTTGCGTTTTTTTTTGAAAATTTTGACATTTCACAAAATTTTGATATTTCTCAAAATGTTGACATTTTTCAAAATTTTGACATTTTCAATAATTTTGACATTCCTTAAAATTTTACTTCAAAATTTCTACTTTTCTTTCAAAGAAAAAAAAAGAAAAATTTACCATTTAACATTTCTGAAAATTTTGACACTTCTTAAAGTTTTGACATTTCCAAAAATTTTAACATTTCTTCTCAGTTCCGTCTTTCAAATTTTCTCCTTTTTTAAAAAATTTTTACATTTCGCAAAATTTTGACATTTCTCAAAATGTTGACATTTTTAAAAATTTTGAAGTTTCTCAAAATTTAGACGTTTTTAAAAAGTTCAACATTCAACATTTGGCAAAATTGTGACATTTCACAAAATTTTGACATTTCTTAAAATTTTGCTTTAAAATTTATACTTTTCTGTCAAATTTAGCTTTTTTTTTTGAAAATTTTCACATTTGACATTTTTTAAATTTTGACATTTTCAAAAATTCGCCCTTTTTTTAAATTTCGACTTTTATTTGAAAATTCTGATTTTTTTTGAATATTTTAATTTTTATGAAATTTTTGACGTTTCTTAAAGTTTTGACGTTTCCGAAAATTTTGACATTCCTTAAAATTTTACTTTAAAATTTTTACTTTCTTTCAAATTTTTGCCTTTTCCTGAAAATTTTAGCATTTAACTTTTCTCAAAATTTTGGCACTTCTTAAAGTTATGACATTTCCAAAAATTTTGACATTTCTTCTCAATTTCTTCTTTCAAATTTTTGCGTTTTTTTTGAAAATTTTGACATTTCACAAAATTTTGACATTTCTCAAAATGTTTACATTTTTCAAAATTGTGAGGTTTCTCAAAATTAAAACTTTTTAAAAATTTCAACATTTGTCAAAATTGTGACATTTCACAAAAATTTGACATTTCTCAAAATTTTGCTTTAAAATTTCTAATTTTTTTTCAAATTTGCGTTTTTTTGACAACATCCACATTCGACATTTCCCAAAATTTTGACATTTCTCCGAATTTCTCTTTTGAATTTCTATTTTTCGTTCAAATTTTCGACTTTTTTTGAAAATTTTGACATTTCACTTAAAATGTTGACATTTCTCCAAATTTTGACGTTTTTAAAATTTTTGACATTTGTCAAAATTTCGACATTTCTTAAAATTGTGACATTTTACAAAATTGTGACATTTCTCAAAATTTTGCTTTAAAATTTGTATTTTTTGTTCAAATTTTGTCCATTTTTTGAAAATGTTCACATTCGAGATTTCTCAAAATTTTTGAAATTTTCAAAAATTTGCCGTTTTCTTAAATTTCGACTTTTAATTGAAAATTTTCGTTTTTTTTTGAATATTTTAACTATTTATGAAAATTTTGACCTTTCTTAAAGTTTTGACGTTTCTAAAAATTTTGACATTTCTCAAAATATTGACATTTCCCAAAATTTTGACATTTCTCCGAATTTCTCTTTTGAATTTCTATTTTTCCTTCAAATTTTCGACTTTTTTTGAAAATTTTGACATTTTACTTAAAATGTCAACATTTCTCCAAATTTTGACGTTTTTAAAATTTTTGACATTTGTGAAAATTTCGACATTTCTTAAAATTTTGACATTTCCAAAAATGTTGACATTTCTTAAAATTTCGCTTTAAAATTTCTGCTTTTCTTTCAAATGTTCACCTTTTTCGGTTTTTTAAGAATCTTGACATATTTTGAAAAATTATATATTTTTCTAAGTAAAAATTTTTCAAAATTTTCTCATTATTTTGCAAATTTTGTTGCCATATTTTTAGTTTTTAAAATTTTTGACTTTTTTGAAAAATAGTTAACATTTTGATTTTTTTTTTAATTAACTTTTGTGAATATTTCGACTTTTCATTAAAATTATACGAACTCATTTCAAAATTTTTATTTTTATTTGAAAATTATGATTTTTTCTTGAATATTTTAAACCTTTTATGAAAATTTTGACATTTCCAAAAATTTCGACATTTCTTAAAAAGTCACTTTCTACGTTACTTTTGAATCTTCCAAAATTTTGACATTTTCAAAAATTGTGACATTTATCCAAATTTTGCTTTAAAATTTCTACTTTTCTTTTAAATTATGTCTTTTTTTTTGAAAATGTTCATATTCGACATTTCCCAAAATTTTGACATTTCTCAAATTTTGTCATTACTTAAAACTTTGACATACATTTTGTAACTTTATGAAGATTTTAATATTAATGATAATTTTGACAGTTCTTAAAATTTTGACATTTCTCAAAATTTCTCTATTAAATTTCCACTTTTCTTACAAATGTTCTCCTTTTTGACATTTGACACTTCTCGAATTGTTACCATTTCTCAATATTTTGACATTTCAAAAAATTTTGAAATTTCTCAAAATTTCTGTATTAAATTTCCACCTTTCTTACAAATGTTCGCCTTTTTGACATTTGACACTTGTCGAATTTTTAACATTTCTAAATATATTGACATTTTTAAAAATTTTTTACATTTCAAAAATTTTGGGGCTTTTAAAGATTTTGACATTTCTTAAAATGTTGTCATTACTCAAAATTTTGACACAAATATTTTAACTTTATGAATATTTGGACTATTATGATAATTTTGACATTTATAAACCTTTGACATTTCCAAAAATTTTGACATTTCTCAAAATGTCACTTAAAAACTTCTACTTTCCTTTTAACTCCTTGTCTTTTTGAAAATTTTGACATTTGAAATTTCTCAAAATTTTGACCTCCAAAATTTTGACATTTTCAAAAGATGACATTTATCAAAATTTTGCCCTAAAATTTCTACTTTATTTTCAAATTTTGCCTTTTTTTTTGAAAAGTTTCACATTCAATATTTATCAACATTTTGACGATTCCAAAAATTTTGACATTTCCAAAAATTTTGACATTTCTCAAAATGTCACTTAAAAACTTCTACTTTCCTTTTAACTCCTTGTCTTTTTGAAAATTTTGACATTTGAAATTTCTTGAAATTTTGACTTCCAAAATTTTGACGTTTTCAAAAGATGACATTTATCAAAATTTTGCCTTAAAATTTCTACTTTATTGTCAAATTTTGCCTTTTTTTTTGAAAAGTTTATTTATCAACATTTTGACATTTCCAAAAATTTTGACATTTCTCAAAATGTCACTTAAAAACTTCTACTTTCCTTTTAACTCCTTGTCTTTTTGAAAATTTTGACATTTGAAATTTCTCAAAAATTTGACTTCCAAAATTTCGACTTCCAAAATGTTGACATTTTCAAAAGATGTCATTAACAAAATTTTGCCTTAAAATTTCTACTTTTCTTTCAAATTTTGCCTTTTTTTTGAAAAGTTAAACATTCGATATTTATCAACATTTTGACATTTCTGAGAATTTTGTCATTATTCAAAATTTTAACATAAATATTTTAATTTTATGAAGATTTTGATATTTATGATAATTTTGACATTTTTTCAAATTCTGACATTTCCAAAAATTTTGACATTTCTCAAAATTTCTCTATTAAATTTCCACTTTTCTTACCAACGTTCGCCTTTTTGATATTGGACACCTCTCGAATTTTTAACATTTCTCAAAATTTTGACATTTTCAAAAATTTTGACATTTATAAAATTTTGACATTTATAAAATTTTAACATTTTTCAAAATTTCTCTTTTAAATTTTCACTTTTCTTACAATTGTTCGCTTTTCTGATATTTGACATTTCTCAGAATTTTGACACTTCTGAAAATTTGACACTTCCAAACATGTTGCCGTTTTGACATTACTAAAAATTTGGACATGAATATTTTAACTTTATGAATATTTTGATGTTTATGAAAATGTTGACATTTTTCAAAATTTTGACATTTTGCAAAGATATGACATTTTTTTAAATTTTCTTTTAACTTTCCACTTTTCTTACAAGATGGAGACTCACCGGCCACCGCCACCGGTTTCAGGTATTTTCTGGAACCACGCATGTCGTTTACACCTCGTGGTCTATCCCCTGTGTCAAATCTGGTGAATTTGGCGGTCGACTCAGCGCGCGGAAAACGCATCGATTTGGCGATTTTTTCCCAACATCCCAACAACTTGTTGCCAGCAGCTGAAACATTCATTACATTTGCATGAAAGTATGCGTCACATAAACCGATGGCAGCCGGCCAAGCGCGTCGAGCTGAAGGCGAGTTTGTCGTAGTCCGTTTGATTTACGTCGCCTTTGGTACAATCGCACTACACCATATATTATGTCTTTCTAAATTACGCTATTATTTCGAATATCTGGCGTTTATTTTTAGAAAGGTGACTCTCTTTGATTTATCGGACGCGCGCAGCCTCTGGCGGCATTGTTACGAAACGGGGGGATTGCGAAGCGGCGTTCGCGAGATTAAAGCGATGGTCAAAAATGGGGAAAATAACGGGCGTATCTGGCGTTAACGATCTCGTTAATAGGGCACTCGATCGTTGAAAGTGTGGCGATTTGATGGTTATTGCGCTGAAGCTTCTTCTTATCAAACCAAATGGGAGTTTTACTAGGAATACCGCGCCCGCGTGTCTGATAAGATCGCGATTTTTCGCTCGGGATATGTGGCATTAAACCAGCTGACAAGATGAAGTTGTGGAAAAGTTTACATTGTCCTCAATTGACCCCAAATTTTTGACCAAAGCTGACACTGTAGGAGTTTCGACGTTAACACATTCGATATGGAATTCCTCCACTTCATTTCGTTTTTGTACGGGTTGCAATCGGCCAATACGCCGCCTACGTGGATGTGAACGTTTCCAAAATAGACACTTCGCCTGACTTTTATAGAGTGTTACGTTGTCTCAGCACTCGACTTACCAAAACATCACATTTAAAAGTATTTCGACTGGCGTGAGGTACGAAGATGATTTATCGCATCTGCTTGCCAAGAGCCACCTGCCTTCCTCTTAAGTGATTGCTTTATTTTACTCTAAATGGATTTCCGAGTAATGCGGTTTTAAATGCATATATCTGGAAGCCGCAATTTCCGAATGGAACATCAGCCTCGTTTCCATCAATCATCGTTTTCATCAAAGTCGGCAAAATATTCCTAATCGCAACATAACGGAACACGTGATTTCCCTCCCCTTGTGGAGCATATTTGGAAGACATTCACATGATAAACTGTATATTTGTGCATTTGTCTTGTAAATAAAAAAAAAAGAGAAAAAGGTAAAGAAAAACAGGGGCGTCGTTTTAAGATACTACAAGCTTAAACGAGTGTATGAAGTATCAGAGTTGCAGAGGTCACGTGGATCATTTTTGAACTGAAAACTTTTTTAGACGCGTTGAGCGCCTTTTAAAAATGTCTGATTAATTTTTAAATTTCCCATTTTTTAAAAATAACAGATTTTCAAATATTTTAAAACCAAATTTTTAAAATTAGGTCAAAATTAAAGAAAAAGTTGTTTTTTTGAACATTTCGGCTGATTTACAAAATTTTGACCTATCCAGGAATGCCAACTTTTTGAAAATTTCGATTTTTTTGAAACAGATTGAAACATTCGACTTTGAATACGAAGAATATTTTTGAAAATATCGATATTTTAAAAATTTTGAATTATTTTGAAAATTTGTACTTTTTCTGAGTATGAAGACAGTATTTTAGTGGAAAAAGTAAATGTTGCTGATAAAATTTCGCTTTTCATTGAAATTTTGATCATCAAATGACTATTAAGAAGGATAGACTTTAGCCGAATATGTAGACAATATTATAGTGGAAAAAGAAAATATTATTGATGAACTTACCCTTTTCATTGAAATTTCGACCACCAAATGATTATTAAGATTGATCACATCTTGGAACAATGTTCCATATGAAGGCAAAATTATGGTGGAAAAATAAAATATTACTGATGAACTTTCGTTTTTCATTAAAATTTTGAGCACCAAAGGCATCGATGAGTATTGAGGATCTTAACGATTACGTACAACTTGGAACAATGTTCCATATGAAGGCAAAATTATAGTGAAAAAAGAAAATATTATGGATGAACTTTCCATTTTCATTGAAATTTTGACCACCAAAAACTTTGGCGAGTATTAGGAATATTAACGATAGCGTACAGTTTGAAACAAAGTTCCATATGAAGGTAAAATTATAGCGGAAAAAGAAAATATTACTGATAAACTTTCCATTTTCATTAAAATTTTGACCACCAAAAGCATCGGTGATTATTAAGAATGCTACCATTATGTACAGCTTGAAACAGTGTTCCATATGAAGGAAAAATTATAGCGGAAAAAGAAAATATTGCTGATGAACTTTCCTTTTCCATTGAAATTTTGACCACCAAAAGCGTCGGTGAGACTTCAGAATGTTAACAGTAACTTACAGCTTGCAAGAACTTTCCACATGAAGGCAAAATTATAGTGGAAAAAGAAAGTATTATGGATGAATCTTCCATTTACGTTGAAATTTTGACCACCAAAAGCATCGATGGGTATTAGATCTGGTTACAATAAAGTACAGCTGGGAACAACGTTCCATATGAAGGCAGAATTATAGTGGAAAAAGAAAATATTACTGATGAACTTTCCTTTTCCATTGAAATTTTGACCACCAAAAGCGTCGGTGAGACTTCAGAATGTTAACAGTAACCTACAGCTTGCAAGAACTTTCCACATGAAGGCAAAATTATAGTGGAAAAAGAAAATATTATGGATGAATCTTCCATTTACGTTGAAATTTTGACCACCAAAAGCATCGGTGGGTATTAGATCTGGTTACAATAAGGTACAGCTGGGAACAACGTTCCATATGAAGGCAAAATTATAATGGAAAAAGAAAACATTACTGATGAACTTTCCTTTTCCATTGAAATTTTGACCACCAAAAGCGTCGGCGAGAATTCATAATGCTAACTAACCTACAACTTGGAACAACGTTCCATATGAAGAAAAAATTATAGTGGAAAAAGAAAATATTATGGATGAACCTTCCATTTATCTTGAAATTTTGATCACCAAAAGCACCGATGAGAAGTAGGAGTGTTAACGATAACGTACAGCTTGGAACAACGTTCCACATGAAGGCAAACTTATAGTGCAAAAAGAAAATCTTATGGATCAACTTTCCATTTACATTGAAATTTTGACCACCAAAAAGATCGATGGGTATTGAGAATAATGACGATAACGTATACCTTGGAAAAATTTTCCATAAGAAGACAAAAAGAAAATATTACTGATGAACTTTCCATTTTCATTAAAATTTTGACCACCAAAAGGATCTATGGGTATTAAGAATGTTGACGAAAACGGATACCTTGGAAAAATATTCCATAAGAAGACAAAATTAGAGTGGGAAAAGAAAATATTACTAATGAACTTTCCTTTTTCATTGAAATTTTGACCACCAAAGGCATCGGGGAGAAGCCAGAATGTTAACTAACCTTCAACTTGGAACAACGTTTCATATGAAGGCAAAATTATAGTGGAAAAAGAAAATATTATGGATGAACGTCCCATTTACCTTGAAATTTTGATCACCAAAAGCACCGACGAGTAGTAGGAGTGTTAAGGATAATGTACTGCTTGGAACAATGTTCCGCATGAAGGCAAAATTGTAGTGGAAAAAGAAAATATTATGGATGAACTTTTCATTTATCTTGAAATTTTGACCACCAAAAGCATCGATGAGTATTAGGAATGGTTACAATAAGGTACAGCTTGAAACAAAGTTCCATATGAAGGCAAAATTATAGTGGAAAAAGAAAATATTACTGATGAACTTTCCATTTGCGTTAAAATTTTGACCACCAAAAGCATTGGTGAGAATCCAGAATGCTAACAGTAACCTACAGCTTAGAACAACGTTCCATATGAAGGCAAAATTATAGTGGAAAAAGAAAATATTACTGATGAACTTTCCATTTTCATTGAAATTTTGACCACCAAAAGCATTGGTGAGAATCCAGAATGCTAACAGTAACCTACAGCTTGAAACAACGTTCCATATGAAGGCAAAATTAGAGTGGAAAAAGAAAATATTACTGATGAACTTTCCATTTTCATTGAAATTTTGACCACCAAACGCATTGGTGAGAATCCAGAATGCTAACAGTAACCTACAGCTTGGAACAACGTTGCATATGAAGGCAATATTATAGTGGAAAAAGAAAATATTACTGATGAACTTTCCATTTACGTTGAAATTTTGACCACCAAAAGCATTGGTGAGAATCCAGAATGCTAACAGTAACCTATCATTTGGAACAACGTTCCATATGAAGGCAAAATTATAGTGGAAAAAGAAAATAATACTGATGAACCTTCCTTTTTCATTGAAATTTTGACCACCAAAAGCATCGATGGGTATTAAGAACGTTGACGATAAGACATACCTTGGAAAAATGTTTCTTAAGAAGACAAGATTAGAGTGGAAAAAGAAAATATTACTGATGAACTTTCCATTTAGGTTGAAATTTTGACCACCAAAAGCATTGGTGAGAATCCAGAATGCTAACAGTAACCTACAGCTTAGAACAACGTTCCATATGAAGGCAAAATTATAGTGGAAAAAGAAAATGTTACTGATGAACTTTCCATTTTCATTGAAATTTTGACCACCAAAAGCATTGGTGGGAATCCAGAGTGCTAACAGTAACCTACAGCTTGGAACAACGTTGCATATGAAGGCAATATTATAGTGGAAAAAGAAAATATTACTGATTAACTTTCCATTTACGTTGAAATTTTGACCACCAAAAGCATTGGTGAGAATCCAGAATGCTAACAGTAACCTATAATTTGGAATAACGTTCCATATGAAGGCAAAATTATAGTGGAAAAAGAAAATAATACTGATGAACCTTCCCTTTTCATTGAAATTTTGACCACCAAAAGCATCGATGGGTATTCAGAATGTTGACGATAAGACATACCTTGGAAAAATGTTTCTTACGAAGACAAGATTAGAGTGGAAAAAGAAAATATTACTGATGAACTTTCCATTTGCGTTGAAATTTTGACCACCAAAAGCATTGGTGAGAATCCAGAATGCTAACAGTAACCTACAGCTTAGAACAACGTTCCATATGAAGGCAAAATTACAGTGGAAAAAGAAAATATTACTGATGAACTTTCCATTTTCATTGAAATTTTGACCACCAAAAGCATTGGTGAGAATCCAGAATGCTAACAGTAACCTACAGCTTGAAACAACGTTCCATATGAAGGCAAAATTAGAGTGGAAAAAGAAAATATTACTGATGAACTTTCCATTTTCATTGAAATTTTGACCACCAAACGCATTGGTGAGAATCCAGAATGCTAACAGTAACCTACAGCTTGGAACAACGTTGCATATGAAGGCAATATTATAGTGGAAAAAGAAAATATTACTGATGAACTTTCCATTTTCATCAAAATTTTGACCACCAAAAGCATTGGTGAGAATCCAGAATGCTAACAGTAACCTACAGCTTGGAACAACGTTCCATATGAAGGCAACATTATAGTGGAAAAAGAAAATATTACTGATGAACCTTCCTTTTTCATCAAAATTTTGACCACCAAAAACATCGATGGGTATTAAGAATGTTGACGATAACGTATACCTTGGAAAAATGTTTCATAAGAAGACAACATTAGAATGGAAAAAGAGAATATTATGAATGAACTTTCCATTTACGTTGAATTTTTGACCACCAAAAACATCGGTGCGTATTAACAATGTTAACGATAACTACCACTTGGAACAATGGTCCATGTGAAGGTAAAATTATAGGAAAAAGGGAATGTTACTGATGAACTTTCCTTTTTCATTGAAATTTTGACCACCAAAAGCATCAGTGAGTATAAAGGATCTGTTTTGATTGAATGCGAAACATTACGATGAAGATATTCGGTTTCAGACAAAGCGTCCCATCAGTTCTAAGGATTTGTAACATATTCAATTCAAGGTACATCTTTCCAGGTAGAAAGATAAAATTAAGATGGAAAAATAAAATATTATTGATAAATTTTAATTTATCACCGAAATTTTAATCTCTTCTAAGGTGGATCGACTTAACTGAAAACACAAAACTTGACAACCAATACCGGTTTATTTAGTGGAGGATCAATAATGACAGCATTTTAGGCGCGTTCAAATTTGATTACTAAAAGAATTATTGGTCCACTTCAGTAGTCAACAATGTCCCAAAAGAACGTTTCTTCAATGCCATACTTATTGATAAACGAGCCTCTTCAGTTATTTATCCTAATATATATTAAAATTACATTAACATACATATTACACGAAGTCGGCAACATTTTGACACTTTTGATAGATAGCCCCACGGCGCTCTTAATCTATCTTGTCGTATGTAACGCATTTGCAAGAACCAAGGTAATTTGATATTAGATGAGTGCGTGTCAAATTCAGATTTAAAAAAAAATCATATCGAAGGGTGACCACATGCCGAGATGCTGAATGCGATTTTAAAGGTGCGTTTACACTAGTACATTTCGCTCCCTCTCTCATAAAATATGTTAAGAGTGTATTCACACTTGACACTTATGAGAGAAATGTAAGGAATACAGTGCCTAGTGTAAACGCACCCCAATATGTCAAATACTAGAAATAATCAAATAACAACCAGGATATACGATATAACTAAAGCTGCAAAGGCGACCAGTAGTGGCGCCTCCAATTCGACTGGGAAAATTCTTCGCTCGTCGATCTATTTCATCGTCTTTTCTATTATAAACAACGATTCAAATTTTGCGTTTATTTTCGCTCCGAATGCACACGGCAGTGTAAATAAAATGTTTCGAATTCAAATATCCCCCGGGGACGTCGATATATAAATTCTTTTGTAAAGGAACCGTATTCCATTGGCGTTGTTATTGTTTCGGTAATATCATGTTTTGCCCGGCCCGACGACAAAGTTCGATTTGATGTTCGCTTTTGATATTCAATATTTCTGAAAGGTGCACGTGCGCCAGAAAAAACACTTTGAATCGACAAACCGGGCGCGCGAATTAGGCCGACGTTCGTTGGTAAACGGGGATTTTGTATTTGGGCAAGGTCCGGGCGATTTTTTTTAATTAAAAAATTTGAGACGATTAAAGACTTCAAAGGGACATGTTTATTTAATTTTATCAGATTCTCGTCTTAATTATTTGCGAGGGCGAGCTTGAGAGCATCATTATAACTAGATAGAATATTAAAAAAGTCGAATTTTGTACCACCTTAAGGCGAAGGTAAAATAACTGCGCGTTTCTCTGAGTGGTAGAGAAAAACTTAAGAACTAGACAAGAACTTTTATTTTAAAACACTTCTGTTATGTAATTTTAACACCAACTTGAACGTTTCTCAAGCTCTAGCTCTTTCAACTCAAGTTACACTTATGGCAAGCAGCTTGTGTCGTCTAATTTCAAGTTTTCGATAATCGCGTCGACTGAAAACGGTCTTCTAGTGGAGTTAACCGTAGTCTCAAACGAAAACGTTCTTAAGTTGCTAGGATTTGTCTTCTGTGCCGAATTATCCGCGTGAAAATCGTCGAATTTTAGGCTGGCATTATTAATTCGACTCGCGTTATTTTTTTCTTCAGCGAACGTCTTGTGGATTTTAAAGCGCGCATAAAAGAGAGGAAATAATTTTCGGGGAAAGTAGGTCAGATGAGCTTAAGGAAGGTTAAATAAATATTCGAGGGACCGGATATAACTTGCGAAACGTCAATCACACGTTTTCTATAATTTATCACGTCGCTTCGGTTATTTAGTTAACTTGACTTGTTAAATACTTTTTATGTATTTTAAAATATTTACTGTCATGGCAATAATAATAAATATCTCTCTCGATTAGCGTTATTGGATACGACAATTTTTTGTTTATTTAATTAAAATAATATGAAGTGAATTAAAATTTCCATATATTATAAATATGCTTGTCAATTTGCCATACATTTTATATAGCTCAAACTGGTAAGTACTTTTTGAGAAAAATGTAATTTGTAACTGAAAGAAACTACTCCATCAAAAATAATGAACTTTTGAATTAAAACTCGATTTTCGAAATTTCAATTTTTCTATTAAAATCGGAATGTTTAAGCTCGACAGTTCGAGAAAAATTTTTGAAAAATACAAAAATACCAAAATACAAAATTACAAACTACAAAAATACAAAATACAAAATCTAAAATACAAAAAAAACAAAATACAAAATACAAAAATACAAAATACAAAATACAAAATACAAAATACAAAATACAAAATACAAATACAAAATACAAAATACAAAAATACAAAATACAAAATACAAAATACAAAATACAAAATAAAAATACAAAATACAAAATACAAAATACAAAATACAAACTACAAAATACAAAAATACAAAAACACAAATACAAAATACAAAATACAAAAATACAAAATACAAAATACAAAATACAAAATTACAAAATACAAAATTACAAAAAACAAAATACAAAATACAAAATACAAAATACAAAATACACAAATACAAAATACAAAATACAAAATACAAAAATACAAAATACACAAAATACAAAATACAAATACAACTACAAAATACAAAAACAAAATACAAAATACAAAATACAAAAGACAAAAATACAAAATACAAAATACAAAATACAAAATACAAAAATACAAAATACAAACACAAAATACGAAATACAAAATTAAAAAATACAAAATAACAAAATACAAAATACAAAATACAAAATACAAAAAAATACAAATACAAAATACAAAATACAAAATACAAAATACAAAATACAAAATACAAAATACCAAAATACAAATACAAAATACAAAATACCAAAATACAAAATACAAATACAAAATACAAAAATACAAAATAAAAATACAAAATACAAAATACAAAATACAAAATGCAAAATGCAAAATGCAAAATGCAAAATGCAAAATGCAAAATGCAAAATGCAAAATGCAAAATGCAAAATGCAAAATGCAAAATGCAAAATGCAAAATGCAAAATGCAAAATGCAAAATGCAAAATGCAAAATGCAAAAATGCAAAATGCAAAATGCAAAATGCAAAATGCAAAATGCAAATGCAAAATGCAAAATGCAAAATGCAAAATGCAAAATGCAAAATGCAAAATGCAAAATGCAAAATGCAAAATGCAAAATGCAAAATGCAAAATGCAAAATGCAAAATGCAAAATGCAAAATGCAAAAACAAAATACAAAATACAAAATACAAAAATACAAAATACAAAGTACAAAGTACAAAGTACAAAGTACAAGTACAAAAAGTGCAAAGTGCAAAATGCAAAATGCAAAATGCAAAATGCAGAATGCAAAATACAAAATACAAAATACAAAATACAAAACACGAAATACGAAATACATACAAAACATACAAGGTATACAAAACATACAAAACATACAAGACATACAAAACATACAATCATGCAATTCATACAAAACGTACAAAATACATACAAAACATACAGAAATCCAAAACATACGAAACATGAAAATCATACAAATCATACAAAACAGACAAAACATACAAAACATACAAATCATACAAAACATACAAAACATTCAAAACATGAAAAACATACAAAACATATAAAATACATACAAAATATACAAAGCATACAAAACATACAAATCATACAAATCATGCAAGTCATGCGAATCATACAAAACATTTAAAACAAACAAAACACACAATACATACAACACATACAAAACACGTACAAAGCATACAAAAATCCTAAACATACAAAATTTACAAAATATACAAAACATACAAATCATACAAACTATATAAAATATACAAATCTCTCAAAACATACAAATCATACAAAATACATACAAAGCATACAAAAAACTAAAACATACAAAATTTACAAAACATACAAATTATACAAATCATACAAAATATACAAATCATACAAAACATACAAATCATATATAATACATACAAAGCATACAAACATCCAAAACAAACAAAATTTACAAAACATACAAAACATACAAATCACATAAAATATACAAATCATACAAAACATACAAATCATTCAAAATAAATACAAAAGATACAAAAATCCAAACCATACAAAACATAAAAAACATATAAAGCATACAAAATACATTCAAAACATATAAAATATATACAAAACATACAAACATACCAAACATACAACATATATAAATTATACAAAACATACAAATCATACAAAATACATACAAAAGATACAAAAATCCAAAACATACAAAATATACAAAACATATAAAACATACAAAATACATACAAAACATATAAAATACATACAAAACATACAAACATACAAAACATATAAAATATAAATTGTAAAAAACATACAAAACGTACAAAACATACAAAGTACATACAAAACATACCGAAATCCAAAACATACAAAACATACCAAACATGCAAATCATACAAATCATAGAAATCATATAAAACAGACAAAACATACCAAACATACAAAACATACAAATCATACAAAACATACAAAACATTCAAAACATGCAAAACATACAAAACATAAAATACATACAAAACATACAAAACATGCAAAACATACAAAAGATTCAAAACATACAAAACACACAATACATACGAAACATTCAAAGCATACAAAACACATACAAAACATACAAAAATCCGAAACATACAAAAGATACAAAACATGTAAACCATACAAATCATACAAAATATACAAAACATTCAAAACATACAAATCATACAAAATATATACAAAAGATACCAAAATCCAAAACATACAAAACATATAAAACATACAAAATACATACAAAACATATAAAATACATACAAAACATACAAACATACCGTATATACAAATCATACAAAATACATACAAAAGACACAAAAATTCAAAACACAAAATATACAAAACATATAAAACATACAAAATACATATAAAACAAAATACATACAAAACATACAAACATACAAAACATATAAAACATACAAATCCTAAAAAACATACAAAACATACAAAACATGCAAAACATACAAAACATACAAAATACATACAAAACATACAGAAATCCAAAACATACAAAACATACAAAATACATACAAAACATACAGAAATCCAAAACATACAAAACATACCAAACATGCAAATCATAGAAAGCATATAAAACAGATCAACATACCAAACATACAAAACATACAAATCATACAAAACATACAAAACATTCAAAACATGCAAAACATACAAAACATATAAAATACATATAAAACATACAAAACATGCAAAACATATAAATCATACAAATCATACAAAAGATTCAAAACATACAAAACACATAAATAACATACAAAAATCCAAAACATGCAAAATATACAAAACATACAAATTATACAAATCATACAAAACATACAAAACATGCAAAGCATACAAAACATACAAAATACATACAAAACATACAGAAGTCCAAAACATGCAAAACATACCAAACCTGTAAATCATAGAAAGCATATAAAACAGATCAACATACCAAACATACAAAACATACAAATCATACAAAACATACAAAACATTCAAAACATGCAAAACATACAAAACATATAAAATACATACAAAACATACAAAACATGTAAAACATATAAATCATATAAATCATACAAAAGATTTAAAACATACAAAACACATACAAAACATACAAAAATCCAAAACATGCAAAATATACAAAACATACAAATTATACAAAATATACAAAACATACAAAACATTCAAAACATATAAAACATGCAAAATACATACAAAACATACAAAAATTCAAAGCATACCAAACATATAAATCATACAAAACATTCAAAACATTCAAAATACATACAAAACATATAAAATATACAAAAATCCAAAACATACAAAACATACAAAATACATACTAAACATACAAAACATACAAAATAATACAAAACGTCTAAAAGACATACAAAACACACAAACATACAAAACATACAAAAGATACAAAAAATACAAAAGATACAAAAGATACAAAAGATACAACGCATACAAAATATACAAAATACTGTATATTCTACTAAACATTAAAGCATATTAAAGTGTATTTCATTATCAATAATTATTAGATTCGTTTCCATCCGCTATAAGCACCAGTTTGCCAGAATTTATTTTCAAATATTTCCAATATTCTGTCTTGTTTACCAATGTGGGTTTGAATTGCACTACATATATACATATGTCCTAGTTTAAGGTTTTCACTTTTGTCGGCAGTCTCTAAGACTGCCTATTTTTTTAAAAGAATTTTAAAAAAGTGAAAATTTGAAATGTGGAAATTTTCTAACAAGTCACAAACGTGTGCCGAAACTTGCGAAGATGTGCGTTTACGTAATACGCAAATAAACACATGAGGAAAAACCCTGTTAATTACATCCTTTCCAAATATGTACCCGTGATATATTGAAGTTAAACATGAACAAAAGCTAAATTAAAGGATAATGTGTTTACTAGGCGTTCTGAATTCGTTATGCTGTACATTAAATGTTTCACTTGTATTTTTAGAACAGCTCGTCCAATTTATTTATTTTTTCTTTTCGTTTCCACAAAACAAGATATCACCGCTAATTGAAACGTTGTGTTTCAAAAGCTTAAGTTCACGTAAACAATAACAAATACTGCGGAAAAATCGAAGGTTTTATTTCACAAAAAACAGTCGCAACGAATAAACGATATTCGTCATTAAGTGTTCTCGAAGCTTGAAAACCATCCTTCGATGTCGCCATTGCGCGGTTTTTTCGGGCATGAATTTTTAAAAAGACATTACTTAATCCACATCCACTTAAGGATGCGTTGTAGTCACCTGGAGACCATTACGTTGAATTATTTACGAGACACGACTAAATGTGTGTTTTCCCAATAATGCGTTCTAAATGACAGCGCATAGAAAAACTCTGATAACAATATAATGACCCTACCCCGCTAGCATTTCTCTTGAGGTCAATATTGCTTCGTCAATTATTCAGCGCTTGAGCCGAGGAGGTGAAACCACTGACGCGAACGTTGCCTTCAAAAAAATAAAACAAAATATCACTAATTATCCTCATAAATATTGAACTGCCTCCACTTATTTATTAACGAAACATAATAATATCCACCACCGGACTTAATTCGTCAAAATTACTAACTTAAAATTCCCAAACACCCGCTTTATTCACCGGGTTCGCTCCCCGTATCGAATATTTTTGCTTCATCGGGCTTCGATTGTTAATGTTGATTCTTTGGCCGAAGCATCGGACCGTGAAGAATAGCAGTTTCGACTCGAGAAAGTCGACGAAATGTCTGTAATAAAGTTATCAATCTATCGGGACGCGAATTATCTTCGAATGCGGACCTTAGAAGAAAAAAAGATAAATCGAGGGCATGGTACGTGGGCGGAATATATTCAAAAACGAGAGAGCGCCACCGAGCTATCACATTTAAAGATTTGATGTTACGCATCCGTAGTTTTTGCAAGATGAAGCCAAACACCAAAGGAATTATTACTTAGAAATATCTGACAAAGAGAGAAATTCTAATCGACTGAAAAAGCTGATCATCGAAGCAAAGGTGAAACTGCTGAAGTTCACGAAATTTGGACAATCGATTATTTTCATGATAAATTTTTATGGAAATTTAAGTTTTTTGTAGTGACATTTTTTGAAGTAAAAACTTCTGCGCGTTAGGCGATTTTGGTTAGGAGGTAAACTTGTGGTTCGCGTTTTCAGTTTTCCTGTTTCAATTTTCAGATTTTTTTTTTCAAATCTTTCTTGAAAATTACGACTTTGATAACGTCGTTTAGACTTCAGTCTTGAATGTTTTCTGATTTCAGTTTTCATTTTTAGTTTTTATTTTCAGTTTTTAGCTTTCGGTTTCGTTTTCAGTCCACTATTTTCAGCTTTCAGTTTTAGCTTTCGGTTTTTAGACTTTCAGTTTTTAGGATTTCAGGCTTTCGGTTTTCAGGTTTTCAGTTTTCAGGTCTCACTTTTCAGATTTCAGTTTTGAGATTTTAGTTTTCTGGTTTTCAGGTTCCAGTTTTCAGTTTTAAATTTTCAGTTTTCATTTTCAGGTTTCAGTTTTCAGTCTTCAGTTTTTAAGCTTTCAGTTTTCAGGTCTCAGTTTTCAGATTTCACGTCTCAGTTTTCAGGTTTCAGTTTTCAGTTTTCATATTTCAGGTTTTAGTTTTCAGTTTTCAGGTTTCAGTTTTCAGTCTTCAGTTTATAGGTTTTCAGTTCTCAGGTCTCAGTTTTCAGATCTCAGGTCTTAGTTTTCAGGTTTCAGCTTTCAGGTTTCAGTTTTCAGGTTTTCAGTTTTCAGGTTTCAAGTTTCAGTTTTCAATTTCAGGTTTTAGTTTTCATATTTTATGTTTCAAGTTTCATTTTTCGGGTTTCAGTTTTCAGGTTTTTAGTTTTCAGGTCTCAGTTTTCAGATCTCAGGTCTTAGTTTTCAGGTTACACTTTTCAGCTCTCAGGTTTCAGTTTTCAGGTTTTCAGTTTTCAGGTTTCAGTATCCAGTCTTCAGTTTTTAAACTTTCAGTTTTCAGTCTCAGTTTTCAGATTTCAGGTCTCAGTTTTCAGGTTTCAGTTTTCAGTTTTCATAATTCAGGTTTTAGTTTTCAGTTTTCAGGTTTCAGTTTTCAGTCTTCAGTTTTTAGGTTTTCAGTTTTCAGGTCTCAGTTTTCAGATCACAGGTCTTAGTTTTCAGGTTTTAGTTTTCAGCTTTCAGGTTTCAGTTTTCAATTTCAGGTTTCAGTTTTCAATTTCAGGTTTCAGTTTTCATATTTTATGTTTCAGGTTTCAGTTTTCAGGTTTCAGTTTTCAGTGTTCAGGCTTTCAGATTTTAGATCTTAGTTTTCAGTTTTCAGTTTTCAGTTTTCAGTTTTCAGTTTTCAGTTTTCAGTTTTCAGTTTTCAGTTTTCAGTTTTCAGTTTTCAGTTTTCAATTTTCAGTTTTCAGTTTTCAGTTTTTAGTTTTCAGTTTTCAGGTTTCAGCTTTCAATTTCAGGTTTCAGTTTGTAGGTTTTTAGTTTTCAGGTCTCACTTTTCAGGTTTCAGTTTTCATGTTTCAGTTTTTAGTTTTCAGTTTTCAGTTTTCAGTTTTCAGTTTTCAGTTTTCAGTTTTCAGTTTTCATTTTTCAGTTTCCAGTTATCAGTTTTCAGTTTTCAGGTTTCAGTTTCAGTTTTCAGTTTTCAGTTTTCAGTTTTCAGTTTTCAGTTTTCAGGTTTTAGTTTTCAGTTTTCAGTTTTTTTTAGGCTTTCAGTTTTCAGGCTTTCAGTTTTCAGGCTTTCGTTTTCAGGCTTTCAGTTTTCAGGCTTTCAGTTTTCAGGCTTTCAGTTTAGGCTTTCAGTTTTCAGTTTTCAGTTTTCAGTTTTCAGTTTTCAGTTTCAGTTCCAGTTTTCAGTTTTCAGTTTTCAGTTTTCAGGTTTCAGGTGTCAGGTTTCAGGTTTCAGTTTTCAGTTTTTGGGCTTTCAGTTTTCAGGCTGTCAGCTTTCAGGCTTTCAGTTTTCAGGATTTCAGTTTTCAGATCTCAGTTTTCAGTTTTTAATTTTCAGTTTTCAGGTTTCAGGATTCAGTTTTCAGTTTTCAGTTTTTAGGCTTTCAGTTTTCAGGCTTTCAGCTTTCAGGCTTTCAGTTTTCAGGCTTTCAGTTTTCAGGCTTTCAGATTTCAGATCTCAGTTTTCAGTTTTTAATTTTTAGTTTTCAGTTTTCAGTTTTCAGTTTTCAGTTTTCAGTTTTCAGTTTTCATTTTTCAGTTTTCAGTTTTCAGTTTTCAGTTTTCAGTTTTCAGTTTTCAGTTTTCAGTTTTCAGTTTTCAGTTTTCAGTTTTCAGTTTTCAGTTTTCAGTTTTCAGTTTTCAGTTTTCAGTTTTCAGTTTTCAGTTTTCAGTTTTCAGTTTTCAGTTTTCAGTTTTCAGTTTTCAGTTTTCAGTTTTCAGTTTTCAGTTTTCAGTTTTCAGTTTTCAATTTCAGGTTTCAGTTTTTCGAAAAAAATGTATAAAAATAAATATTTCTTCGCCTTAGAAAAACCTTCTGATATTTTCCTAGTTTCGCTATTGATTTCTCTTGTACGAAAGTGAGAAGACTGATAAATTTGAAAAACTACCCCTTACCACGCAACGTGTCATTCCAATGTTTCTCTGTCGGTCGTAGAAAATTAATCAGAGTTTAGAGAAGTGTCCGAGTTACATCCAAACATCCCTAGTTTCGCGTGCGTTCCGAAGCGTCCATCAGGATGAATAATGGTCGAAGGATCGGCGACATCTGCGAACGGTGGTCGAGCCCCGTCATAAACGAATGCGCGATGCGGTTTTCCGCCCTTAAAGGTCGCATTTACGATATTTTCGAAGCCCCATTCTGCCTTGTTTATCTTCCTTCTATAAATCGCGACATTCGTTAAATGCATCGATACATACTTCTCGAACGAACATTGACAAATTGGAAAGGCGGCGAGAGTTTTCTACCGGAAAATTAAATTAGAAAGTGAAAAAAGGTCAGGTCAAATTTTAAAAAAAATTGAACTTTTTAAAAAAAAACCGAACCTTAGAAAAAATACTTTTTGAAAAAAGTAGATTTTTCCTAAGAAAGTGGTAACTTATAAAAAAAGACAACTAAATTTGGATAATATTCGAAATTTTCAAAAAGAGCGTGTTGGTAATGCACAGTAGGGTGATGGTGACGCGTGATGGTAACGCTAAACCATAAGAATGTCGTTATTTATAAAAGAACTTAAAATTTGGATAAAATTCAAAATTTTCTAAAAGAGCATGTTGGTAACGCAACTTAGCGTGATGGTGATGCGTGATGGTAACGCTAAACTGAAAGAAAGTCGTAATTTATAAAAATGTTGAAATTTGAAGAAAAATCGAAATTTTTAAAAAAATCTTGTTGATAATGCAATTAGCGCGATGGTGACAGGTGATGGTGACTCTAAATCATAAGCAAGTCTTAATTTATAAAAAAAAAATGAAAATTTGGAGAAAATTCGAAATTTTTAAAAAGAGCATGTTCATGACGCAAATTAGCGTGATTTTCAAAAAGAGCATGTTGGTAACGCAAATTAGCGTAACGGTGACGCGTGATGGTGGCGCTAAACCATAAGAAAGTCGTAATTTATAAAAAAAATAAAATTTGAAGAAGATTCCAAATTTCCAAAACGAGCATGTTGGTAACGTAAATTAGGGTGATGGTGACGCGTGATGGTGACACTAAACCATAAGAAAGTCGTGTAATCGAAATGAATACAATTTTCTAAAGTGTATTGTATTTTTCAGTTTAAATTAAAATGGCCGAATTCTGCTGTAAAGAGTACACCAAAAATTAATTGTTCGACGTCGG
This sequence comes from Dastarcus helophoroides, assembly GCA_028583605.1. Lineage (NCBI taxonomy): Eukaryota > Metazoa > Arthropoda > Insecta > Coleoptera > Bothrideridae > Dastarcus > Dastarcus helophoroides. Next base: position 439,977 of record CM053330.1, read on the forward strand.
GCGCTGGCCGCGTTTGATTTGTTTGCGTCAGGTGGACGCCGTAGACGCGGACGTCGCAATCGCCCCACCGGCAGTCGCCCAAAATCACCGTCGCGCTAACATTCAGCTTCCAATAGTTTAATGGCGTGTTTTTATTTGCGTGCCCGCTAACCTACATTTTAATGCGCCGCTACGATTTACGCGATAAAACGGCTCGAACTTGTAAATTTCGCTTTTTTTTTTGTAAACTTTATTCAAATGGCATTTCGCGTGACGCTCTCGCCGCTGTGCTGAGGCTGCAAACGAGCAATTTGTATTTTACAATGTTTTGAAAGAATTCGAGTTGCCCCAGTTAGATTTCCATTGTGTTCTATAATAATACCATCGATTTTCCATTTTCTCTCTGCCTTCGCGCTGTGTGCTTCGAGTTAAAAGGATTACAAATTGCTTCTTGCACAAAAACTATATTTATGTCCGACGAATTAATAGCCCTATTCATCCTTCATCCGAAGATTTCAGACTAATGATAATAGGGGGACCCTAATCCTTCTTTTGGAGTAAGTAGCTCAAACAATATAAAAACGTTATGCTATTTACCGCCGCCGTCTAATCTGCCAGAGTATTTCAAGGACAAAATTGAGAGTTTTATTGGCAGGACTTTTGATCAACATAAACACAACTAAATGTACAGAGAATTAAAGATCGAAATACGTCTTGGAGATTGGGTTCTGAAGATAAAATTTTAAGTTCTTCAGCGAGCTTCATGGACTTTTTCCGAAATTTTAATCATAAGTCGACATTTTTTGAAAAAAATTGAATTTCAAATTTAAACTCGATATTACGATTTTTTTTTGAATTTTTCTTGAAAATTACAACTTTGATAAAGTCTTTTAGACTTCAGTGTTAAATGTTTTCCGATTTTAGTTTTCATTTTCAGTTTTCAACTTTCAGTTTTCAGGCTTTCAATTTTCAGGCATTCAGTTTTTAGGCGTTCAGTTTTAGGCTTTCAGTTTTCAGGTTTTCAGCTTTCAGGTTACAGTTTTCAGGTTTCAGTTTTCAATCTTCGGTTTTCAGGTTTTCAGTTTTCAGGTCCCAGTTTTCAGTTTTCAGGTGTGGTTTAAAGGTTTCAGTTTTTAGGTTTCAGTTTTCAGTATTAAGTTTTCAGGTTTCAATTTTCAGGTTTTAGATTTCAGTCTTCAGTTTTCAGGTTTTTAGTTTTCAGTTTTCAATTTTCAGTTTTCAGTTTTCAGTTTTCAGTTTTCAGTTTTTAGTTTTCAGTTTTCAATTTTCAGTTTTCAGTTTTCAGTTTTTAGTTTTCAGTTTTCAGTTGTCAGTTTTCAGTTTTCAGTTTTCAGTTTTCAGTTTTCAGTTTTCAGTTTTCAGTTTTCAGTTTTCAGTTTTCAGTTTTCAGTTTTCAGTTTTCAGTTTTCAATTTTCAGTTTTCAGGTTTCAGTTTTTAGTCTTCGGTTTTCAGGTTTTCAGTTTTCAGGTCTCAGTTTTCAGTTTTCAGGTGTAGTTTACAGGTTTCAGTTTTCAGTTTTAGTTCTCAGCTTTTGAGTTTCAGTTTTCAGGTTTCAGGTGTCAGTTTTCAGTTTACAGGTTTCAGTTTTCAGGTTTTAGTTTTTAGCTTTCAGGTTTCAGTTTTCAGGTTTCCATTTTCAGTTTTCAGTTTTCATCCTTCCGTTTTCAGGTTTTTAGTTTTCAGGTCTCAGTTTTCAGGTGTAGTTTACAGGTTTCAGTTTTCAGGTTTTAGTTCTCAGCTTTTGAGTTTCAGTTTTCAGGTTTCAGTTTTCAGGTTTCAATTTTCAGGTTTCAGTTTTCAGGTTTCAGTTTTTAGTTTTCAGGTTTTCAGTTTTCAGGGGTCAGTTTTCAGATTTCAAGTTTCAGTTTTTAAGTTTCAGTTTTCAGGTTTTAGTTTTCAGGTTTCGGTTTTTAGGTTTTCAGTTTTCAGGTGCCAGTTTTCAGTTTACAGGTTTCAGTTTTCAGATTTTAGTTTTCAGTTTTCAGGTTTCAGTTTTCAGGTTTCCATTTTCAGGGTTCAGCTTTTAGGTTTCAGTTTTTGGTCTTCAATGTTCAGGTTTTCAGTTTTCAGTTTTCAGGTTTGCAGTTTTCAGGTCTCAGTTTTCAGTTTTCAGGTGTAGTTTACAGGTTTCAGTTTTCAGGTTTTAGTTCTCAGCTTTTGAGTTTCAGTTTTCAGGTTTCAGTTTTCAGGTTTCAGTTTTCAGGTTTCAATTTTCGGGTTTCAGTTTTCAGGTTTCAGTTTTTAGTTTTCAGGTTTTCAGTTTTTAGATGTCAGTTTTCAGATTTCAAGTTTCAGTTTTCAGGTCTCAGTTTTCAGGTTTCCATTTTCAGGTTTCAAATTTTAGGTTTCAGTTTTTAGTCTTCAGTTTTCAGGTTTTCAGTTTTCAGTTTTCAGGTTTCAGTTTTCAGTCTTCGGTTTTCAGGTTTTCAGTCTTCGGTTTTCAGGTTTTCAGTTTTCAGTTTTCAGGTCCCGGTTTTCAGTTTTCAGGTGTAGTTTACAGGTTTCAGTTTTCAGGTTTTAGTTCTCAGCTTTTGAGTTTCAGTTTTCAGGTTTCAGTTTTCAGGTTTCAATTTTCAGGTTCAGTTTTCAGGTTTCAGTTTTCAGGTTTCCATTTTCAGGTTTCAGCTTTTAGGTTTCAGCTTTTAGTCTTCAGTTTTCAGGTTTTCAGTTTTCAGTTTTCAGTTTTCAGGTTTCAGTTTTCAGTCTTCGGTTTTCAGGTTTTCAGTTTTCAGGTGTAGTTTACAGGTTTCAGTTTTCAGGTTTTAGTTCTCAGCTTTTGAGTTTCAGTTTTCAGATTTCCATTTTCAGGTTTCAGCTTTTAGTTTTTAGTCTTCAGTTTTCAGGTTTTCAGTTTTCAGTTTTCAGTTTTCAGTTTTCAGTTTTCAGTTTTCAGTTTTCAGTTTTCAGTTTTCAGTTTTCAGTCTTCGGTTTTCAGGTTTTCAGTTTTCAGGTCCTGGTTTTCAGTTTTCAGGTGTAGTTTACAGGTTTCATATTTGAAGTTTCAGTTTTTAGTTTTCAGTTTTCAGGTTTCCATTTTCAGGTTTCAGCTTTTAGGTTTTAGTTTTTAGGCTTCAGTTTTCAGGTTTTCAGTTTTCAGTTTTCAGTTTTCAGGTTTCAGTTTTCAGTCTTCGGTTTTCAGGTTTTCAGTTTTCAGGTCCCGGTTTTCAGTTTTCAGGTGTAGTTTACAGGTTTCAGTTTTCAGGTTTTAGTTCTCAGCTTTTGAGTTTCAGTTTTCAGGTTTCAGTTTTCAGGTTTCAGTTTTCAGGTTTCAGTTTTCAGGTTTCAGTTTTCAGGTTTCAGCTTTCAGGTTTCAGTTTTCAGGTTTCAGTTTTCAGGTTTCAATTTTCAGGTTCAGTTTTCAGGTTTCAGTTTTTAGTTTTCAGTTTTCAGGTGTCAGTTTTCAGATTTCAAGTTTCAGTTTTCAGGTTTCGGTTTTCAGGTTTTCAGTTTTCAGGTGTCAGTTTTCAGTTTACAGGTTTCAGTTTTCAGGTTTTAGTTTTCAGTTTTCAGGTTTCAGTTTTCAGGTTTCCATTTTCAGGTTTCAGGTTTCAGTTTTCAGTCTTCAGTTTTCAGGTTTTCAGTTTTCAGGTGTCAGTTTTCAGATTTCAGTTTCAGTTTTCAAGTTTCAGTTTTCAGGTTTTAGTTTTCAGGTTTCGGTTTTCAGGTTTTCAGTTTTCAGTTTTCAGGTGTAGTTTACAGGTTTCAGTTTTTCAGGTTTCAGTTTTCAGGTTTCAGTTTTCAGGTTTCAGTTTTCAGGTCTCAGTTTTCAGTTTTCAGGTTTCAGGTTTCAGGTTGCAGGTTTCAGGTTTCAGTTTTCCGTTTTCAGTTTTCAGGTGTCAGTTTTCAGATTTCAAGTGTCAGTTTTCAGGTTTCAGTTTTCAGGTTTCGGTTTTCAAGTTTTCAGTTTTCAGGTTTCGGTTTTCAAGTTTTCAGTTTTCAGGTGTCAGTTTTCAGTTTACAGGTTTCAGTTTTCAGGTTTTAGTTTTCAGTCTTCAGTTTTCAGGTTTTCAGTTTTCAAGTTTCAGTTTTCAGTTTTGAATTTTCAATTTTCAGTTTTCAGTTTTCAGATTTCAGTTTTAGGTTTTCGGTATTCGATTTTCGTTTATTTAATGTTCGAGCTTGGTTTTCAGTTTTAGATTCAGATTACAAAATTGCTTTTCCAACTCTCTTTTTGAAATCACTCAATTTTGAATCATAAATTTGAAACAAATGTTTTAAATTTAAACTCGAAATTACCACCTCAACGTTTAGCTGCAATCTTGAAGTTGTGAAATGTTGGACGTCCTGAAAATGTATTAACGGACGCGTTGAATATCAATGTCGCCTGCAGCAGGACGTCTCGTACAACGATCCTTGGCAAAAGTTTCGAAACTGATTCGGATTAACGCGACCAATTTAAACTAGAACAAAGGGAATGCAAAACAAATTCGTATCTATTGAAATTATTTTTCGCGGAGCAGGTGACCGACATTCATTATATTTAATAGAGCGCTGCCAACTTTGGCTGAACATTCGACGTCACAACTTTTAGGCATCTGACAGTTGGAGACGTCCCAAAGAATTCGCTTAACGAATTTTCGACATTTACATTCGATGATGTCACGTGTTGCAATTTCCATGGGTGATGTGTGAGAATAAGTAATAAAAGAAAGTTAACTTGGCGCTAAATCACAACCGTGGGTGTCACCGCAATTCTGTGTCATCGTGTTTACATTTCTAAAAAATTTTACCAGTCAGATCTGACGATAACAAATATTTTTAGATTCGTGACTGTATTAATAATAAAAAAGTTAAATCTTGAGTCTTCATCGTCTAACATCTGTTACCACATAAAGCTAAATACATTTTTTAATAAAATTTTCCAAGACACAATAAAAAATAATTTTTACCCTCGCAGCAGGACAAATAGGAAATTCGTTGTAAAAAAAATCGGAAATTTATGGACTCGTTGATTATCTTAGAGTGTATTTCGCAAGCTATTGATCTCAGCGACCAAAGAATATTTTTTGCTAGCATATTTGTCATGCAACGCGAGTGTATCTTGGGGCACGCTTATCGAATAAAAGAACCTTCGAAGCCCGATTTATTTCCGGAGCGACAGGCTTCTTACGGACCAAGGTGAAACTAAGGTTTGATTTAATGCTCCTTCAGCGAAAATCTCTATTTTCTCCCAAAAATTAATTACCTCTCCTTCTTTTCGATAAGTGTTTTCCCGCCCCGCAATCAATAAGATCGTCACGTTTGGGAAAATCCAAACAGACTCTGGAATCGTTTAGTTTTACGTTTTGTGAAAATGTGACTACCATTTTAAAGCGCAATAATCTAGATTTTTCAGCGATCTTCAATACGCCACCCAATTTAATAATAGTTAACAATGTTATAAGTCAAAATTAGAAATTGTAAATCGAAAATTTCAAATGTGAGGCTATAATTTTTCAGGTTTCAGTTTTCAGGTTTCAGGTTTTAGGTGTCAGTTTTCAGTTTTTAGGTTTCAGGTTTCAGTTTTCAGTTTTCAGTTTTCAGTTTTCAGTTTTCAGTTTTCAGTTTTCAGTTTTCAGTTTTCAGTTTTCAGTTTTCAGTTTTCAGTTTTCAGTTTTCAGTTTTCAGTTTTCAGTTTTCAGTTTTCAGTTTTCAGTTTTCAGTTTTCAGTTTTCAGTTTCAGTTTTCAGTTTTCAGTTTTCAGTTTTCAGTTTCAGTTTTCAGTTTCAGTTTTCAGTTTCAGTTTTCAGTTTTCAGTTTCAGTTCAGTTTTCAGTTTTCAGTTTTCAGTTTTCAGTTTTCAGTTTTCAGTTTTCAGTTTTCAGTTTTCAGTTTTCAGTTTTCAGTTTTCAGTTTTCAGTTTTCAGTTTTCAGTTTTCAGTTTTCAGTTTTCAGTTTTCAGTTTTCAGTTTTCAGTTTTCAGTTTTCAGTTTTCAGTTTTCAGTTTTCAGTTTTCAGTTTTCAGTTTTCAGTTTTCAGTTTTCAGTTTTCAGTTTTCAGTTTTCAGTTTTCAGTTTTCAGTTTTCAGTTTTCAGTTTTCAGTTTTCAGTTTTCAGTTTTCAGTTTTCAGTTTCAGTTTTCAGTTTTCAGTTTTCAGTTTTCAGTTTTCAGTTTTCAGTTTTCAGTTTTCAGTTTTCAGTTTTCAGTTTTCAGTATTCAGTTTTCAGTTTTAACCCGTTTTAAATATTTCGAATTTTTTGCTGAAAATGTGGACGATTTTGGGTGGACCCGAAATTGTGATATTTGTTAACGACCTTCATGCTACACATTTCGATTTTATTTCTGATGTTTCGAAAATCTCTGAGAATCTCAAAAAATGTATGTTCTCTTAATTTAAATAGCAGAGTCTGGGTAATACGCTACAATTTTTGAGCATAACAATACATGTATTCGGTCCGAATTCTAAAAAAAATCGCTAAACGTCGATTTCGCCTCCCCTATATGTTTCGAGCTGCGACAGACTAGTGCGAAAGTGGCCAAACTTTAACCATAAACACAATTTTCGCCGTCGAATTCCACGCAATCCGTAATATCTGCCCTAATATCCATTTTAAACAGCTGTCGCGCGAATAAATTCGCCGTAAAACTTATTGCGCAAAAATAAATAGTCGGGAAGGCGTTGGGCTCTAAAACGCCGAATTGTGTTGTTTGAAGTCTAAGATGGTTTTATGGTGTCGTTTTATTGCGCATAGAACAACTCAAGGCGACGGAAACTTTGATGGCGTTCTTATTGCTTTGATGAATAAAATTGACGACAGGAATAGACTGGAAAAAAACAACGAGATTTTTTTTCGACATTCAGACTTTTCTAATAAAAATTCGTTTCATTGGCTCAAATCTCTCGTCTAATATTAATTCGAGAGAGATTTCAGGCTCAAATTGGAGCATGAAATTGGGGCTCGTTTATTCGTCTAGATATTAATAAAATTGTAATGAAGGCTGGTGGAGTGTACGGGAGATTGTTTTATTGCGTACACATGAAAGCAACTAAAAAGCCGTTATATTAAATTTATGTTAAAATTAAAATTTTATATTACTGGGAAATTTTATTTTCTTTTCGAGCTATTCAAACCTGAATTTAATAACATACATTTTGAAATAAAGTTCATGTAAATGCCGGCTCGGATTTTCATATCAAATAAAACAAAAAAGTTGCTGGCTCACGTAGAGTGTAGAGAGATAGACAGAGAGAGCGCGCGCCAGGACGGATAAAGATTGCTTCCAGCTTTATTTTACCTTTATTAGCGACTAGCGTTCGAGATAACTTTCTGTTGCATTAATGAAAGTAATTGTACGAAAAACGGGGCGACCTCGTCGCTACAGATAACAAACCGAAAGGGCCGTTTATCCCCCAAATCGGGTGGTTGAGAAAATAATACGTACGCCCTGGGTATTATCGATACAAACGCATCCGAAGGTGATGTGTTTGTGCAGAGGGCGAAATCCTGTGTATTCGGGAGTGTGCTGAATCCCGATAAGCTGATTGAGTCGCGGTCGCTACGCAACGTGGCGTGAGGTGAGACTACAAAGGTGCAAGCACGATAAAGTTGCCCTGCCAGACAAGAACGCGATAAAACAACACGCATGCAAACATCGACGGCTACACGATACTTTTAGATCAAACCCGGCGAGGCCACGCACCCGAGAAAGCCGCTAACGCAAAAAACGATAACAAACGATCGCCAATCAATTCTCTGCAGACCATCGAATTTTGTTAATAAAACAAAAAAAAAGATACAAAAATAGTCCAAATTCCGAAAAAGGACGATTTTCGAGAAAATGGACGAAATTTCGGGATAACATGGAAATTTCAAGCAGTAAGTGAAATTTTGGAAAAACACAAATTTTGAGTATAATCATTCTGAAAAGGACGAATTTTGAAGGAAATTAAATTTTCAGAAAAAAGCTACATTTGGAAGCTCGAAGTCATGTAAGTTCAAGGGCGCGCAAAGTCAAGGTCACGTGAGGTCAAGGTCACGCAGGGTCAAGGTCACGCCGCCTACGTAATCTTAAAGTCGCATGAACTCAAGTTTACGCAATCTTAGGGTCACGTGAGGTCAAGGTCACTCATTCTAAAGGTCACGTCAGCTCGAGGTCAGCTGAGCTGAAAGTCAAACGAGTTCAAAGTTACACCGGTTCAAGGTCACGCAAGTTTAGGGGTATGTTAGCTAAAGGTCACACGAACACTAGGTTGCGTGCTTTCAAGGTCATGCGACCTGAGGGTCATGGAAGCTCAATGTCGGGAGAGTTCAAAATCACGCGAGTTTAAGGTCACACGAGTTTAACGTAATGCGAATTTAAGGGCATGCGAGTTCAAGGTCACGCGAGTTTAAGGTTACACGAGTTCAAGGTCACATATGCACAAGATCACCTAAGTTTAGAATTATTTCGTGAGTTCAAAGTAGTGTAAATTCAAGGTCACTTGACATCAAGGTCACGTGATGTCAAGGTCACGCCGCCTGCATAATCTTAAACTCGCATGAACCCAAGGGCATGCAATTTTAGGGTCACCTGAGGTCAAGGTCACTCATTATAAAGGTCACTCATTATAAAGGTCACGTCATTCAAGGTCAGCTGAGCTGGAGGTCACACGAGTTTAAGGTAACACGCGTTCAAGGTCACGCAATTTTACGGGTACGTTAGCACAAGATAACATGAACTCTAGGTTGCGTGCTCTCATGGTCATGCGATCTGAAGGTCACGGAAGCCTAATGTCGTGTGAGTTCAAAATCACGCGAGTTCAAGGTCACAGGAGTTTAATGTTACGCGAATTTAAGGTCACGCGAGTTCCAGGTCACGCGAGTTTAAGGTTACACGAGTGCAAGGTCACATATGCACAAGATCACCTAAGTTTAGAATTATTCCGTGAGTTCAAAGTCGTGTAAATTCAAGGTCACTTGATTTCAAGGTCACGTGTTGTCAAGGTCACGCCGCCTGCGTAATCTTAAAGTTGCATGAACTCAAGGTCACGCAATCTTAGGGTCACGTGAGGTCAAGGTCACTCATTCTAAAAGTCACATCAGCCCAAGGTCAGCTGATCAGCTGATCACACAAGTTCAAGGTAACACGCGTTCAAGGTTACGTATGTTAGCTCAAGATCACATGAACTCTATGTTGGGTGCTCTCAAGGGCATGCGATCTGAAGGTCACGGAAGGTTAATGTCGTGTGAGTTCAAAATCACGCAAGTTCAAGGTCACACGAGTTTAATGTTACGCGAATTTAACGGCATGCGAGTTCAAGGTCACGCGAGTTTAAGGTTACACGAGTGCAAGGTCACATATGCCCAAGATCACCTAAGTTCAGAATTATATCGTGAGTTTAAGGTCGTGTAAATTCAAGGTCACCTGATTGCAAGGTCACGTGATGTCAAGGTCACGCTACCTGAGTAATCTTAAAATCGCATAAACTCAAGGTTATGCAATCTTAGGGTCACGTGAGGTCAAGGCCACTCATTCTGTAGGTCACGTTAGCTCAAGGTCAGCTGAGCTGCAGGTCACGGAAGCTAAATGTCGTGTGAGTTCAAAATCACGCGAGTTCAAGGTCACAAAAAATTAAAATTAGGCCCATTTAAGGTCACGAAAGTTCAAGGTCACGCGAGTTTAAGGTTACACGAGTTCAAGATCACATGTGCACAAGGTCACCTAAGTTTTGAATTATGTTAGCTTAAAATCATTTGAGTTCAAAGTAGTGTAAATTCAAGGCCACTTGAGTTCAAGGTCACGTGAGGTCAAAGACACGCGAGTTGAAGCTCATGCAAGTTGATGGCCATGTTAGCTCAAGGTCACGTTACCTCAAGGTTACGTGTTCCCAAGGTCACGCGATTTGAAGGTCACGTGAACTCAAGGTCGAGTGGGTTCAAAGTCACATGAGAAGCTCAATGTCATGTGAGTTCAAAATTACCCGAGTTTAAGGTCTTTCGAGTTTAAGGTTACGTGAATTTAAGGTCACGCGAACTCAAGGTCGAGTGAGTTTAAAGTCACATGAGTTGTAGGTCACATGAGTTGAAGGTCACGTGAGTTGAAGGTCACATGAATTGGAGGTCACGCGAGTTTAAGGTCACATATGCTTAAGGTCACCTGAATTTAGAATTAGGTTAACTTGAAATCACGTGAGTTTAAAGTCGCCTAAATTCAGGGTAGCTTAAGTTCAAGGTCAGACGAGGTCAAGGTCATGTGAACCCAAGGTCAAGTAAATTCAAAGTCACATGAGAAGCTCAATGTCGTGTGAGTTCAAAATTACGCGAGTTCAAGGTCCTTCGAGTTTAAGGTTACGCGAATTTAAGGTCACGCGAACTCAAGGTCGAGTGAGTTTAAAGTCACATGAGTTGTAGGTCACATGAGTTGAAGGTCACGTGAGTTGAAGGTCACGTGAGTTGAAGGTCACATGAATTGGAGGTCACGCGAGTTTAAGATCACATATGCTTAAGGTCACCTGAATTTAGAATTAGGTTAACTTGAAATCACGTGAGTTTAAAGTCGCCTAAATTCAGGGTAGCTTAAGTTCAAGGTCAGACGAGGTCAAGGTCACGTGAACCCAAGGTCAAGTGAATTCAAAGTCACATGAGAAGCTCAATGTCGTGTGAGTTCAAAATTATGCGAGTTCAAGGTCTTTCGAGTTTAAGGTTACGCGAATTTAAGGTCACGCGAACTCAAGGTCGAGTGAGGTTAAAGTCACACGAGTTGTAGGTCACATGAGTTGAAGGTCACGTGAGTTGAAGGTCACATGAATTGGAGGTCACGCGAGTTTAAGATCACATATGCTTAAGGTCACCTGAATTTAGAATTAGGTTAACTTGAAATCACGTGAGTTCAAAGTCGCTTAAATTCAAGGTAGCTTAAGTTCAAGGTCAGACGAGGTCAAGGTCACGTGAGCCCAAGGTCAAGTGAGTTCAAAGTCACATGAGAAGCTCAATGTCGTGTGAGTTCAAAATTACGCGAGTTCAAGGTCCTTCGAGTTTAAGGTTACGCGAATTTAAGGTCACGCGAACTCAAGGTCGAGTGAGGTTAAAGTCACATGAGTTGTAGGTCACATGAGTTGAAGGTCACATGAATTGGAGGTCACGCGAATTTAAGGTCACATATGCTTAAGGTCACCTGAATTTAGAATTAGGTTAACTTGAAATCACGTGAGTTCAAAGTCGCCTAAATTCAAGGTAGCTTAAGTTCAAGGTCAGACGAGGTCAAGGTCACGTGAACCCAAGGTCAAGTGAGTTCAAAGTCACATGAGAAGCTCAATGTCGTGTGAGTTCAAAATTACGCGAGTTCAAGGTCCTTCGAGTTTAAGGTTACGCGAATTTAAGGCCACGCGAACTCAAGGTCGAGTGAGTTCAAAGTCACATGAGTTGAAGTTCACATGAGGTAAAGGTCACGCGAGTTAAAGGTCACGTGAGTTAAAGGTCACGCGAGTTCAAGGTCACATATGTTTAAGGTCACCTGAGTTTTGAATTAGGTTAACTCGAAATCACGTGGGTTCAAAGTTGCCTAAATTCAAGGTAACTTGGGTTCAAGGTCATGCGAAGTCAAGGTCAGCCGAGTTGAAGGTCACGTGAGGTCAAGGTCACCTCAGTTTAGGATTACCTTAGAGCGAAATTAAGTGAGTCGCGTAAATTCAAAGTCACTTTAGTTGAAGGTCATGCTAGCTCATGGTTATGCTGGTTTGATGTCAATGAGCTCAAGGTCACACGAGTTAAAGATAACACGAGTTCAAGACCACGTGAGTTTAATATCACGTAAATTTAAGACCACGCGCTTTCTGAGTCACGTGAGTTCAAGGTCATGTATGTGTAAATGTGTAAATCGCGTCTTCCAAGAAAAATTCAAAATTTCAAGGTAAAGTCCCTATCTATTAAAAAAATGTTCACGTGATGAACTTAAAAAGTCGACGTTAAATGTATCCAAAAAAAAAACAACAACATTTTATACAAAAACCCTCCAAAAGAAATTTACGGCATTTTAACAGAATTTTCCATTTTATATGAAGTTTTGAGATTTAAAGTCGAAATTTTAGGTTTCTGCTAAGAAAACGGAAAATGTTGAAATTTTCACTTTTTTTTTTGAAAGTAGAATATTTTTAAAAATTAGAAATTTTCAATTTCGATCAATCAATTTTAATTAATCAATTTCAATCAACTACATTTTAAGAAAAAATCGAAATTTTCAAAAAAGACCACATTTTAAAAATCGAAAATTTTCAACTTTTTTTCCGAAATTTTGACTTTTTAAAAATTTTAGGCCCTATTTGAAAACTGTGACCCTTCCCGTAAATTTTTTTTGCAAATTTTCAACTTTTTTTCGAAATTTTGACTTTTTAAAAATTTTAGGCCTTTTTTGATAATTGTGACCTTCCCGCAAAATTTATTTTGCAACTTTTTAAAACGAAAATGTCAAAATTTTCAAAAAAAAGTGAATTATCACAAGATATCAAAAATCAAAACTGAATCTAAAAAAAGGGGCAACTTTTCAAAGTCTACATTTTCGAAACCATTTTTATAAAAGGCCAATGTTTTTAAAATTTAGAATTTCGAGAAAATTTAAATTTTGGAAAAGAGCGGGAAGTCTCATTTTTAAATGGCACAAGAATTTCCAAAAAAGGGCGCATCATATTAAGAAATAATCAAAATTTTCGAATGTGCAACTTTCAAAAAATTAAATTTTCAAATTTTATTATGAAACTGCAAAAAACTCGGAAGTTGTAAGATTCAAAAATTCGAGAAAAAGGCTATATTTGAAAAAAGTCTCTATTTAAAAAAAAGTATTTAAAAATATCATTTCGAGGAAAAAGTCGAAATTAAAAAAGACGAAATTTTCAAAATCTAATATCAAAAAATGAAAATGTTGATATAAGTTGATGTCAAAGATTTGAAAAAAGTCGAAATTTTGACAAAATCAAAATCTTTAAAACAGTCAAACTTTTGAGGAAAAGCAGAAATGGAAAGAAAGTGAAAATTTTGAAAAATCAAAAACTTTGGAATTTGTGATTTTCAAAAATTTTTACTTCATAGGAAATCATTTATCGACTTGATTGATTTCGTTTAGGCGTTTTCTTGGTCGCGTTACTGGGGCTTGATTGCTAGGAGACTAAATATAACACCCTCACGGATGAATAGAAGATCCCTGCCTTTGATGGTGTGCGGCTCTGAGTTGTCGAAACTCTGTAATTCCCACCTTTCGAGGTTATCCATTACCCAACAACAAATCACCTAATAACTAACAACCAACGTTTATGCAAAAACATCAAGAAGCGTGTAACACGTTCGGCAAAGCACCGTTTACGTTTTATTTCCGGGATTGCAGCTCCGCTCGCGTTGTTTAATTTCAACCGTACGCGAAAAATGTTTACTTCCGAACGAACGAGGAAAATTAATTTCTCGGCGCTTTAAAGTAGCCGGTTTTGCGGCGGAATTCTGACGGGAACATTTAAGGACTTATGATTGCGCTGGTGGAGTTTTGAACTACTGAACTTTTATATTGTTATGGCTTTCCAACTGTATACCCTGTTAGTTGTTAATGGGGCACGTCGATTAGTTTTCTAACTTTTGTCCCCCGGTTTTACGAGGGATAGAGCGCGCGGAGTAGGGGGGGGAAGGGGGATTAAACATTCGAACTTGTCTCGTAAAACGGGCAAAGTACGTCGGGTTATGGGGTGTAATTGAAGTTTATTTGGGCGTCGCACCAATAAAATTAGTTTTGGTTTGTTATTTTTCTAGAGTTCGCTCCATTTGTTTAGATGAGGTTATTATTTCCTGCGGCCTTGCCAGATCGCCGTAACAAACGTCGAAATTGTAAAAAAAAATGAGAAAATGTTGAAATAAAAGGAAATGCGAAAATTTCGATAAAAAGGCAAAATTTAGAAAAAAATAATTAAAAAAATATGAATTGAAATAAAGACGATACCAGAAAAAAACAAAAACTGCAAAAAGCCAAAATTCTCAATTATTAAAAAAAAATATAAAAAATGTATAAAAATATTATTTCGAGAAAAAATCGTAATTAAAAGTAAACGAAATTTTCAAAAATATCATCAAAAAAGTTAAAATAAAAAACGTCGAAATTTTCAAAAAAATTGAAATTTTGAAAAAGGATTGAAGTTTACAAAAAGTCGAAATTAAAAAAATTCGAAATCTTCAAATAAAGTCGAAATTTTTAAAACTTAAATTTCTCACAAAAATTCAAACTTTCGAGAAAAAGTCAAAATTTGGAAAGAAGGTGGAAATTTAAAACCCTAAATATGATAACGAAGGCTTCCTCGGCCAGAGTCAGTACAGGATATACTTCTTCCGGGATTGGACCGTGTCAAAGAACTACTAAAAGTGTTCAAAATATTCATTGGCTGGTATCTCGGAAACAACTCGACCATTTGGATGAAATTTTATTTTTGGTTAAAAAAAATCTTCGATATTTAAACCGGCAGTTCTTGTATATAAATATATATGTATATATTTGGTTTCTCGGAAACGACTCTTAACGATTTGGATGAAATTTTGTTTTTGGTTAACTTTTTGTCTTTGAAGTCCATTGGGATTGGTTTTTTTCCCCTGAAAATTCATGTATGTGAATATATATGTATATATTTGGTATCTCGGAAACGGCTCTAACGATTTGGATGAAATTTTGTTTTTGGTTAACTTTTTGTCTTTGAAGTCCATTGGGATTGGTTTTTTTCCCCTGAAAATTCATGTATGTGAATATATATGTATATATTTGGTATCTCGGAAACGGCTCTAACGATTTGGATGAATTTTCATTTTTGGCTAAGAAAATCTTGTTTATTTAAACGGTCACTTCTTATATATAAATATATATATGTATATAATTGGTATCTCGGAAACGGCTCTAACGATTTGGATGAAATTTCGTTTCTGGTTAAGGTTTTGCCTTAGAAGTCCATCTGTATTGATGTTTTTCCTGGAAAAACCCGATTTTTGAAAAAAAATATATAGACATCTTGTAAATAAAAAGAAAGTATGGAAATCTTGTTTGTTCAAACGAAAAATCTTGGTATATAAATATATATGTATATATTAGGTATTTCGGAAACGGCTCTAACGATTTGGATGAAATTTCGTTTCTGGTTGAGGTTTTGCCTTAGAAGTCCACCAGTATTGGTGTCTTTCCTGGAAAAATCCGATTTTTCAAAAAAAAATATATATACATCTCGTGAATAAAAAGAAAGCATGAAAATCTTGTTTGTTTAAACGACTAATTTTGGCATATAAATATATATGTATATATTGGGTATCTCGGAAACGGCTCTAACGATTTGAATAATATTTCGTTTCTGGTTAAGGTTTTGCCTTACAAGTCCATCAGTATTGGTATCTTTCCTAGAAAAACTCGATTTTTCAAAAAAAATATAAAGACATCTTGGCAAAAAAGAAAGTATGGAAATCTTGTTTGTTTAAACGAGCAATCTTGGTATATAAATATATATGTATATATTGGGTATCTCGGAAACAGCTCCAACGATTTGGATCAAATTTCGTTTCTGGTTAAGGTATTGCCTTAGAAGTCCATCTGTATTGGTATCTTTCCTGGAAAAACTCGATTTTTCAAAAAAAGATATAGAAATCTCGTGACTAAAAAAAAAGTATGGAAATCTTGTTTGTTTAAACGAGTAATTTTGGCATAAAAATATATATGTATATATTGAGTATCTCGGAAACGGCTCTAACGATTTGGATGAAATTTTGTTTCTGGTTAAGGTTTTGCCTTAGAAGGCTATTAGTATTGGTGTCTTCCCTGAAAAAACCTGATTTTTCAAAAAAAATATACATTTCGTGAGTAAAAAGAAAGTATGGAAATCTTGTTTGTTTAAACGACTAATTTTTGCATATAAATATATATGTATATATTGGTTATCTCGGAAACGGCTTTAACGATTTGGATCAAAATTCGTTTCTGGTTAAGGTATTGCCTTAGAAGTCCATCTGTATTGGTATCTTTCCTGGAAAAACTCGATTTTTCAAAAAAAGATATAGAAATCTCGTGACAAAAAAAGTATAGAAATCTTGTTTGTTTAAACGAGTAATTTTGGCATAAAAATATATATGTATATATTGGGTATCTCGGAAACGGCTCTAACGATTTGAATGAAATTTTGTTTCTGGTTAAGGTTTTGCCGTAGAAGACTATTAGTATTGGTGTCTTTCCTGGAAAAACCCGATTTTTCAAAAAAATATATATAGATATCTTGTAAATAAAAAGAAAGTATGGAAATGTTGTTTTTTTAAACGAGAAATCTTAGTATATAAATATATATGTATATATTGGGTATCTCGGAAACGGCTCTAACGATTTGGATGAAATTTCGTTTCTGGCTAAGGTTTTGCCTTAGAAGTCCATCTGTATTGGTATCTTTCCTGAAAAAACTCGATTTTTCAAACAAAAAATATAGACATCTCGTGAATTAAAAGAAAGTATGGAAATCTTGTTTGTTTAAACGAGCTATCTTGATATATAAATATATATGTATATATTGGGTATCTCGGAAACGGCTCTAACGATTTGGATGAAATTTGGTTTCTGGTTAAGGTTTTGCCTTACAAGTCCATCAGTGTTAGTGTATACCCTGGAAAAACCCGATTTTTCAAAAAATATATATAGACATCTTGTAAATAAAAAGAAAGTATGGAAATGTTGTTTGTTTAAACGAGAAATCTTGGTATATAAATATATATGTATATATTGGGTATCTTGGAAACGGCTCTAACGATTTGGATGAAATTTCGTTTCTGGTTAAGGTTTTGCCTTAGAAGTCCATCAGTATTGGTGTCTTTCCTGAAAAAACTCGATTTTTCAAAAAAAATACATAGAGATCTCGTGAATAAAAAGAAAGGATGGACATCTTGTTTGTTTAAACGAGCAATCTTGGTATATAAATATATATGTATATATTGGGTATCTCGGAAACGGCTCTAACGATTTGGATGAAATTTCGTTTCTGGATAAGGTTTTGCCTTACAAGTCCCTCAGTATTAGTGTCTTTCCTGAAAAAATCCGATTTAAAAAAAATTGTGGGCATCTCGTAAATAAAAAGAAAGTATGGAAGTTTTGAAAAACGTGCAAACTTTTTTGAAATTTTCAAAAAAAGTCGAAATTTTTGAATAAAGTTAAAATTCTTCGCTAAACAATTCCACATTTTCGATAATGGCGAAATTTCAAAAAATCAAAAAAACTGAGAATGTGAAATTTAAAAAAAGGTTAGATTTTCGAAAAAAGGTTGTAAATTAAAAAACCATCAACATTCGGAAAAGATGTTGAAATTTTGAAAAAAAGCCCAATTTTCAAAAAGCCATTACTACTTATTTTTAGAAAGTTCAAAATCTTTAAAAAGGAATTTTTTAAAAGAAATGAAAACTTAACATTAAGAAATTCGAGAGAAAGACAAAATTGCCAAAAAATTCGACGTTTAAAAAAATAAAATATGAAAAAACTCGATGTTTAGAAAATATTTTCAATATAGTCGATTTAGAAAAAATGGGAAATTTTTCAAAAAGTCGAAATTTACGTAAATGTTAACATTTCTAGAAAAAGTCGAAATTAAAAAAATGCGAAATTTTTAAATACAATCAAAATTTCCAAAGGTCAAAACTATATAAAAGAAAAAGAAAAAATTAAACTTCGAGAAGTGACAATTTCGAAAAAAGCAAAATTTCGAACAAAAAAATCGAAATTTAAAAAGTATCCAAAGAATTTTCAAGAAAACAATCAAAACTTCGACTTTTAGTGGAACGGACTGGTCTTTGGTTATCTTCAAAAATTGATATACAAATCTTGTCCCCTGAAACCAAGAACGATTAAAAAGCACAACAAAGGTCGCTCCAACACGTTTCGATAGCCAAGCTCTCATATTTAGAATCTACAGTTGTTCTGTTGAGAAAAGCAACTGTTGTTGTGTTTTTTAATCTTTCTTAGTTTTAGGGGACATGATTTGTATATCAATTTTCGAGTTTTGTAAAAAAACTGACTTTCCTTGTCGTTTTAACCTGACAGCCACATAATTGCTCAAGAGAAGTCAATCCCACCGAGTAACCTGCGAATATCAGTTGAAGGTTACTCGATGGGATTCACTTCTCTTGAGCAATTATGTGGCTGTCAGGTTAAAACGACAAGGAAAGTCAGGTTTTTTACAAAACTCGAAAACCTTCGACTGATATTCGCAGGTTGTGTTATCCCGAAAGGTAATTTTAGTATAGAAATTTAAAAGTTCCGATATGGCATTCAAGGGATCGATACGAAAAGCCTTTCTGAAATTCCCTCCTTCGAAGCCGAAGGCGTCGTGAAGCCTTTTATATGCAAAATGCGAAAATAAACATTTTATTCCGTCTTTTTGTTTCAGAATGACAACCTAGCGGACTCGGAGCCCTCCGCTAAAGACATGACAGCTGTCAATGCGGTAAGTTTTCTGATTAATATCTTTTGAGGTCTCCCGAGCGCCTCGCTAAACAATAAATCGGAAAAGGTGTGCTCGTTCAATCGATAACTTCTCGGGCGCTTTGAAAATATTAAAGCAATTTGATCCGTCGACGAAATTGTGTTGTATCTGTTGCGAAAGATAAAAGAAATTTATTCGTAATTTAATATTGATGAAAAGAAAATGCGATTCTTGTGTAGTTTCGTTCTCGAATTCTATTTTAACATCAAATTTTGACACGCTGAATCGTACTTGTACAACTTGACGAGTTACCAGCATTATTATTAAAATAAAAGCGTCAATTGGATTTGGATCGGGTGATGCGATTATTCACTGTAATTATATTAGCGCTCGAGGCGTTTAATTAAAGTTTTTCTAGCGAACGCGAGGATACGAAAACCTTTTTAATATTCACAGCGGGTAAAAATTTATATTCTTGGGCGGAAGCTCCCCAGAATCCATAATTTGCCCAATTCGGAAATATTTTACGACACTTTGAAATCCTAAGGTAATATTAATAAAGTAGCTTTATGTATGTTAGGGACTGTGTTACCGGCGAGGGGGTTTTCGACCCCCGAAGATAGTAACTCAGCCGGAATCGTAATATGAAAATCGTAAAGTGCGCTCTTTGTTTTTCCCAATTCGATTATGTAAAATTCGAAAGTCGATAGTTCCGGCCCTCGGGCGAGGTTTTCGGTATATATATTTTCGGGACCGAGAGCCCGAAAACTCCCATTAAGGAAAAGTTTAAAAGATTGATTTGGGAATCCGCAACGGATTACTTCGAATGCGGGCGCTCAGAGAGAGAGCTCGGTCGTAAATTTTTATACAGTTTGCTGGCGGCCGTGCATCGACTTCAAAACACAACTATAAATTTTAGATATGATACGGTATTTCATAAAATGGAACCTCGGCCGGCTTATAGTCATGATTTTTCCGACTTTGGGCGTCCTATCGACGGATGAAATATGCATACGGGAAATCTTGACCAATATTAAGCGAAAATTTATAGAGGTTATATATAACTTGTCCAATATTTAACTTTATTCATTTTATGTCCTAAGTCAATTTTATATATTTGAACGGGCAATTCTTGTATATAAATATATATATTAATTGGTATCACCATTGCATCCATATTAGAGCCGTAAAATTTTATTTTGGTTACGAAAATCTTGTCTATTTAAACGTGAAATTCTTGTATATATGTATATATTCGGTATCTCGAAAACGGCTCTAACGATTTGGATGAAATTTTGTTTTTGGTTAACTTTTTGCCTTTAAAGTCCATTGGGATTGGTTTTTTTTCTCCAGAAAATTCATGTATGTGAATATATATGTATATATTCGGTATCTCGAAAATGGCTCTAACGATTTGGATGAAATTTTGTTTTTGGTTAACTTTTTGCCTTTAAAGTCCATTGGGATTGGTTTTTTTTTCCAGAAAATTCATGTATGTGAATATATATGTATATATTCGGTATCTCGAAAACGGCTCTAACGATTTGGATGAAATTTTGTTTTTGGTTAACTTTTTGCCTTTAAAGTCCATTGGGATTGGTTTTTTTTCTCCAGAAAATTCATGTATGTGAATATATATGTATATATTCGGTATCTCGAAAATGGCTCTAACGATTTGGATGAAATTTTGTTTTTGGTTAACTTTTTGCCTTTAAAGTCCATTGGGATTGGTTTTTTTTTCCAGAAAATTCATGTATGTGAATATATATGTATATATTCGGTATCTCGAAAACGGCTCTAACGATTTGGATGAAATTTTGTTTTTGGTTAACTTTTTGCCTTTAAAGTCCATTGGGATTGGTTTTTTTTCCAGAAAATTCATGTATGTGAATATATATGTATATATTCGGTATCTCGAAAACGACTCTTAACGATTTTGATGAAATTTTGTTTTTGGTCAGGTTTTCTTACATACTCAAAGGAGTACTTCTTATATATAAATATATACGTATATATTTGGTATCTCGGAAACGACTCTAACGATTTGGATGCAATTAGGTTTTTGGGTAAGAAAATGTTATCTACTTAAACGAGGAATTCTTGTATATAAATATATATGTACATATTCGGTCTCGGAAGCGGCTGTAACGATTTGGATGAAATTTTGTTTTTGGTCAGGTTTTTTTACATACACAAATGAGCAACTTTTGTATATAAATATATATGTATGTATTCGATATCTCGGAAACGACTCTAACGATTTGGATGAAATTTTATTTTTGTTTAAGAAAATCTTATCTATTTAAACGGGGACTTCTCAAATATAAATATATATGTATATATTCGGTATATCGGAAATGGCTCTAACGATTTGGTTGAAATATGGCTTTTGGCTAAGAAAATCTTGGTTATTTGAACGAGGAATTCTTGTATATATATATATATATTTATATATTCGGTATCTCAGAAACGACTCTAACGATTTAGATGCAATTTGGTTTTTAGTTAAGACAGCCTTGTATATTTAAACGAGGACCTCTCGAATATAAATATACAGTATATATACGATATCTCGAAAACGGCTCTAAAGATTTTGATGAAATTTTGTTTTTGGTCAGGTTTTCTTACATACTCAAAGGAGCCATTCTTGTATATAAATATATATGTATTTATTCGATGTCTTGGAAATGGCTCTAACGATTTGGTTGAAATGTCGCTTTTGGCTAAGGTCCATTTGAATGAGAAATTCTTGTATATAAATATATATGTATATATTCGGTATCTCGAAAACGGCTCTAACGATTTGGGATGAAATTTTGTTTTTGGTTAACTTTTTGCATTTAAAGTCCATTGATATTGGTTTTTTTTCCCTGAAAATTTATGTATGTGAATATATATGTATATATGTGGTATCCCGAAAACGGCTCTAACGATTTGGATGAAATTTCATTTTTGGCTAAGAAAATCTTGTCTATTTAAATGCAATCACTTCTTGTATATAAATATATATGTGTATATTCGGTATCTCGAAAACGACTTTTAACGATTTTAATCAAATTTTGTTTTTGGTCAGGTTTTCTTACATACTCAAAGGAGTAATTCTTGTATATAAATATATATGTATATATTTGGTATTTCGGAAACGACTCTCACGATTTGGATGCAAATTGGTTTTTGGGTAAGAAAATATTATCCACTTAAACAAGGAATCCTTGTATACAAATATATATGTATATATTCGGTATCTCGGAAACGGCTGTAACGATTTGAATGAAATTTTGTTCTTGGTCAGGTTTTCTTACATACTCAACGGAGCAATCCTTGTATATAAATATATATGTATTTATTCGGTATCTCGGAAACGGCTCTAACGTTTTGGTTGAAATATGGCTTTTGGCCAAGAAAATCTTGGCTATTTGAACAACGAATTCTTGTATATAAATATATATGTATATATTCGATCTCAGAAACGGTTCTAACGATTTGGATGCAATTTGGTTTTTGGTTAGGATAGCCTTGTCTATTTAAACGAGGACTTCTCGAATATAAATATATATGTATATATTCGATATCTCGAAAACGGCTCTACAGATTTTGATGAAATTTTGTTTTTGGTCAGGTTTCCTTACACACTCAAAGGAGCAATTCTTGTATATAGATATATATGTATTTATTTGGTGTCTTGGAAACGGCTCTAACGATTTGGTTGCACTATGGCTTTTGGCTAAGGTCTATTTGAACGAGAAATTCTTGTATATAAATATATATGTATATATTCGGTATCTCGAAAACGGCTCTAACGATTTTGATCAAATTTTGTTTTTGGTCAGGTTTTCTTACATACTTAAAAGAGCAATTTTTGCATATAAATATATATGTATATATTTGGTATCTCGGAAACGACTCTAACGATTTGGATGAAATTTTGTTTTTGGTCAGGTTTTCTTACATAAGCAAAGGAGCAATTCATGTATATAAATATATATGTATATATTTGGTATCTCGGAAACGACTCTAACGATTTGGATGAAATTTTGTTTTTGGTCTGGTTTTCTTACATAATCAAAGGAAGAATTCTTGTCTATAAATATGTATGTATATATTTGGTATCTCGGAAACGACTCTAACGATTTAGATGAGATTTCATTTTTGTTTAAGAAAATCCTGTCTATTTAAATGAGAAATTCTTGAATATAAATATATATGTATATATTGGGTATTTTGGAAACGGCTCTTAACGATTTGGATGCAATTTTATTTTTGGGTAAGACAATCTTATCTATTTAAACGAGAACTTTTCTAATATAAATATATATGTATATATTCGGTATCTCGAAAACGACTCTAACGATTTTGATCAAATTTTGTATTTGGTCAGGTTTTCTTAAATACTCAAAGGAGCAATTCTTGTATATAAATATATATGTATATATTCGGTATCTCAAAAACGGCTCTAACGATTTGGATGCAATTTGGTTTTTGGGTAAGAAAATGTTATCTACTTAAACGAGGAATTCTTGTATATAAATATATATGTATATATTCGATATCTCGAAAACTGCTCTAACGATTTTCATGAAATTTTGTTTTTAGTCAGGTTTTCTTACATATTCAAAGGAGCAATTCTCGTATATAAATATATATGTATATATTTGGTATCTCGAAAACGACTCTAACGATTTGGATAAAATTTTATTTTTGTTTAAGAAAATCTTCTCTATTTAAACAAGGAATTCTTGAATAATATATGTATTTATTCGGTGTCTTGGAACCGGCTCTTACGATTTGGTCGAAATATGGCTTTTGGCTAAGAAAATCTTGTCTATTCAAACGAGAAATTCTTGTATATAAATATATATGTATATATTCGGAATCTCGGAAAGGGCTTTAACGATTTGGATGCAACTTTTTTTTTTGGGTAAGACAATCTTGTCTATTTAAACGAGGACTTCTCGAATATAAATGTATATGTATATATTCGGTATCTCGAAAACTGCTCCAACGATTTTGATCAAATTTTGTTTTTGGCAAGGTTTCCTTACATACTCAAAGGAGCAATTCTTGTATATAAAAATATATATATATATATATATATATATATATATATATATATATATATATGTATATATTTGGTATCTCGGAAACGGCTCTAACGATTTTGATCAAATTTTGTTTTTGGTAAGGTTTCCTTACATACTCAAAGGAGCAATTCTTGTATATAAATATATATGTATATATTTGGTATCTCGGAAACGGCTCTTACGATTTGGATAAAATTTTGTTTTTGGTTAGGTTTTCTTCGGTACTTAAAGAAACAATTCTTATATATAAATATATATGTATTTATTTTGGTATCTCGGAAACGGCTCTAACGATTTTGATCAAATTTTGTTTTTGGTAAGGTTTCCTTACCTACTCAAAGGAGCAATTCTTGTATATAAATATATATGTATATATTTGGTATCTCGGAAACGGCATCTAACGATTTGGATAAAATTTTGTTTTTGGTTAGGTTTTCTTGGATACTTAAAGAAACAATTCTTGTATATAAATATATATGTATTTATTTTGGTATTTTGGAAACGGCTCTAACGATTTGGATGAATTTTTTTTAATAACAAAATCCTATTTATTTTAAGAGCAATTTTTGTATATAAATATATATGTATATATTTGGTATCTCGGGAACGGCTCTAACGATTTCGATGAAATTTTGTTTTTGGTCAGGTTTTCTTAGGCACTTAAAGGAAGCAATTCTTGTATATAAATATATATGTATATATTTTGGTAGCGGCCCTAACGATTTGGATGAAATTTTATTTTTAGTTGAAGAAATTATGTTTGTTTAAACGAGCAATCTTGGTATATTACAAGTCCATTAGTATTGGTGTGTTTCCTAGAAAAATTCGATTTTTCAAAAAAAATATGAAGACATCTCGTGAATAAAAAGAAAGTATGGAAAACTTGTTTGTTTAAACGAGCAATCTTGGTATATAAATATATATGTATATATTGGGTATCTCGGAAACGGCTCTAACGATTTGAATGAAATTTCGTTTCTGGTTAAGGTTTTGCCTTACAAGTCCATTAGTATTGGTGTGTTTCCTAGAAAAATTCGATTTTTCAAAAAAAATATGAAGACATCTCGTGAATAAAAAGAAAGAATGGAAATCTTGTTTGTTTAAACGAACAATCTTGGTATATAAATATATATGTATATATTGGATTTCTCGAAAACGGCTCTAACGATTTGGATGAAATTTCGTTTATGGTTAAGGTTTTGCCTTACAAGTCCATCAGTATTGGTATCTTTTCTGAAAAAACTCGATTTTTCAAACAAAAAATATAGCCATCTCGTGAATAAAAAGAAAGTATGGAAAATCTTGTTTGTTTAAACGAACAATCTTGGTATATAAATATATATGTATATATTGGATTTCTCGAAACGGCTCTAACGATTTGGATAAAATTTCATTTCTGGTTAAGGTTTTGCCTTACAAGTCCATCAGTATTGGTGTCTTTCCTGAAAAAACCCGATTTTTCAAACAAAAAATATAGACATCTCGTGAATAAAAAGAAAGTATGGAAATCTTGTTTGTTTAAACGAGCAATCCTGGTATATAAATATATATGTATATATTGGGTATCTCGGAAACGGCTCTAAGGATTTGAATGAAATTTCGTTTCTGGTTAAGGTTTTGCTTTATAAGTTCATCAGTATTGGTGTCTTTCCTGGAAAAATCCGATTAAAAAAAATTGTGGACATGTCGTGAATTAAAAGAAGTTATGGAAATTTTGAAAAACTTTGAAAACATATTGGTGTCTTTCCTGGAAAAATCCGATTAAAAAAAATTGTGGACATGTCGTGAATTAAAAGGTATGGAAATTTTGAAAAACGTGCATACTTATATGAAATTGTCAAAAAAGGTCGAAATTTTTGAATAAAGTTAAAATTCTTCGCCAAAAAAATCGACAATTTGAATGAAATTTTATTTTTGTTTAAGAAAATCTTGTCTATTTAAACGTGAAATTCTTGAATAAAAATATATATGTATATATTCGGTGTCTTGGAAATGGCTCTTAACGATTTGGTTGAAATATGGCCTTTCGCTAAGAAAATATTGTCTATTTGAACGAGAAATTCTTGTATATACATATATATGTATATATTGGATATCTCAAAAACCGCTCCAACGATTTGGATGCAATTTCGTTTTTGCATAAAACAGTCTTGTCTATTTAAACGAGGAATTCTCGAATATAAATATATATGTATATATTCGGTATCTCGAAAACGGCTCTAACGATTTTGATGAAATTTTGTTTTTGGTCAGGTTTTCTTATATACTCAAAGGAGCAATTCTTGTATATAAATATATATGTATATATTTGGAATCTCAGAAACGACTCTAATGATTTGAATGCAAATTGGTATTTGGTTAAAAAAATCTTGTCCTATATAAACGAGAAATTCTTGAATATAAATATATATGTATATAATCGGTTTCTCGGAAACGGCTCTAACGATTTGGATGAAATTTTGATTTTGGTTAAGGTTCCCCATTTGAAGTTCATCAAGATTGGTGTCCTTCCTAGAAAAACGCTATTTAAAAAAAGAACCTTTTATTTTTAGTTATCTCGTAAATCTTTGCCGTGCTTACATTGGATGTTAGTATATCGGTAGCGAGACGGCGTTGACGTCTAAGGTCGTGTATCTGTCAGAGACTATACTGGAAACATCGCTTTTCCTTTGTTTTCTTGGATGTTAGGATACTCGTACCGAGATGAGGTTGATGTGTTCGTAGATGTCGGAAATGGCCAGCGTAAAGGGTTTTATACGTAAAACTAATGCGAAAAATCGACATTCAGATTTAAACAGTGTAAGAAAATCCATGAAAACAAGATTTTATAAAAAAGGTATTCATTTGGGAATACGTAAAGGACTACGTGCAAACGCAAACATGATTTGAATGTAAAATTAACGCAAAAAGTCAAGATTTATAAGCAAAAAATTTAAAACAAAATAAGATTTTACAGAAAAAAACTTTCAGGGAAGCTCAGTGGCCTCGATTTAATCAAAATAGGGTCAAATTTTCTTTTTCAGTCCCTCTAACGCTAGCAGTAGATTTACTAGCTTATAAAGCGAGTTTTTGGTGATTAAACAACAAAACAATTAAATTCGTCATCTAAAAGAATTGAAAAGTTCCATTTTAGATTAGTCCTAGTTGGTGGCTCTGTTTTAACTCTGATGATCACTAAATTTGGGTTAACTGCATAACAATTTGTCTTTCAAGAGGGTTAAAATACAGAACTTGTCCCCTGAAACCAAGAAAGATTAAAAAACACAACCTGCTGTCGCCTCTTTTTTTTTTTTTTTTTTTTTTTTTTTTTTTTTAATCTTTCTTGGTTTTAGGGGACAAGTTCTGTATTTTAATTTTTAAAGATAACCAAGGACCAGTCCGTTCTATCAAATTTCAAGAGGGTTAACAAATCCCCCTTTTCAGTTATTTACGCCGTTGGACATTTGAACGTTCGATTCGAATATAGCTCAAATTGTTTTGACGATAAGCTTTCGATGTCCATGACAAAAGTAACCAAATTCAATTTTAGGGAAGTTGCAGTGTCACATGTTATTGGTTTTTACTTTTGTCGTGTCTATCGCTAATTTTGGTAATTATACCAAAGGGTTTAAGATTTGTGGCAGTTCTTGAAGTATTCGAGGGTGTATGCAGCGTTAGGATCGAACATTATTCGAATCGTTTTGATGATAAGCTTTCGCAGCCGGTTGCACGTTAAAATTTCAATTTGCTGTAATCCTGGGGCGTAATGCAAGCAGGGATTAACCCAAACGCGTCCATCGGTTGCACTCAGCCAAAGCAACGAGATCCACCTGTCCGCAGAAAAGCTTCTTTACACAAATAGCCCCCGGATATCGAACGAATTGGGTTTTAAATTTTAAAACTTAATAATTTGTGTAGCAAGATAACTGATTAGAAAATGAACCATTTAAAAAGCTGGCAATGACGTCTTTAATCGGTAATAACATTAGCTTATTTGGTACCTGATGGGATATTTTGAAGGCAATACTGAATTTGTAAGTTTAAATTTGATTTTCCACACTTTCTAAAAACGACAAAATTTGATTTTCTACATTTCTTCCAAAAACAGCAATTGAAGACTAGTAATAATTTCGAAAAATCGAAACTAATTAAAATCGAAAATAGAAGCAACTAGAAATTCTTCAGATTTTAAAAAATTTGCTTTTTGCGAATTTCATGTATCTAAAAATTTCAAAATCCAACTTCTAATAATTTGGGGGAAACTGTTCCAAATAATGCCAGACTAATATTGTAACCAAAAAGTCCCAAACAGCGTTATATATTATCATTTGACAATACCATTGGCCCTTGATACTGCTTTCAAATGTAATTATTCATCTCATTTTGTGGACTCACGAGCTAATAATAATAACAATTAGGAACTTTTGAGGTATTTATATTCTAGGTTAGGGTAGTGTCTTGATGCGTCAATTTTAAAAATAAAACAGCATTAATAAACATGTTCAAAGTAATTTAGGTCAAGATTCCGGACCATTTCCAGGATTTTCGACAGACGATATTGCTAGGGATGTAAATTTTATAGAGTTGCCCCTCTGGAAGCATAACTTGTGCATGTTGAGCTTTAAAGACGTTGCGAAAGCGACTGCTTAAATTAAAAACTGCGAGCCTCGACATTATGCAAATTGGGGGCAAGAGAGAGCCAGGAACAATGTTTATAGGAGAGCCCAGATGTTGTCTCTCAGCCTGCTAATGCAGTCTCCGGCGTTAAAGCGGCTTAAAGCTCGTATTAACCGAGCCTCATGTATTATTCGAAAGCTCTTAAACGTATAGGCGGGAATTCTTAAGAGCAGTTTGTGATTACACACTACATAAGAACGGTAATTGACCTTACGGGGCTTACACGAGCTACCGCCCCCATTATAATAAGAATTCAACCCTTTTAGGGCCCAACTGTGCCACCTGCCCAAATCATTGATCGTTTTTGATGGTCGAATTTTAACAATTAAAAGCATTTTAGCGAAACTTCTGAGGGACATTTTTGGTCAAGATTTTTTTTTCCTATGAGTATCCTAAAAGCATCTTTATGATGCCATATTATTGCAGACCATCACCTTAAGTGAACTGTATTTTGGAAAGAGGAGACTTTCTTAAATGATGATACCATTTGCTAATTTAGTCTAGGAAAGGTATTTTCTTCTGTTGGTCTGCGTGTACGAATTTGCAAATCGTAATTTTTAATCCCGATGCCGCACGGTAGAAGGGTCATTGATTGTATATATATATATATATATATATATATATATATATAATTATACTATATATATATATATATATAATTGTTGACTAATTTTCACTATTATTTTCATCGATTAGTTATGTCAAAAGCAAGATTCTTAGATAATTTGCACGATGAAATTTTCGGGTCATCTAACAATTAGTTGGGTGGTGAAATCACTTGACCCCGAAACACGCTCAATAACCAAAAACTAGGTGGGATGTAAACGAAATTGGACAAACCTATTGCCATAAACTAAAACAAGACAGTTTCATCTGCTTCTCATTTTTCCCGACAATTTTTATTATTTAAAACTTGCTTTTGAATGACCTTGTTACGGAAATTTTACAGGTTTTACATTTGTGAGTTGTTTAATGATGCCCTTTTTGTGGTCTTTATCAAATTTCTTTCAGAATAACGTCGAACAAAAAGCAAATACCAGGTGGGATAGAAACAAAATCGGACAAACTTATTGACATCAACCAAAACAAAGTTTCATCCGATTCTCAAATTTCCTGCTCGCTTTTTAAAGTAAAAACCTGCTTTTAAATGACATCGTTATGGAAATTTGACAGATTTTATATTTGTGCGTTATTTATTGATGTCCCTTTGGTGGTCTTTATTAAATTTCTTCTCAATAACTGCTGGGAAAACAAAAAAACCAGGTGGGATGTAAACGAAATTGGCAATTTCAAGTGTCATAAAGCAAAACAACACATTTTTATCCGTTCTGTGTATACTCAATAACCAAAAACTAGGTGGGATGTAAACGAAATTGGACAAACCTATTACCATAAACTAAAACAAGACAGTTTTACCCGCTTCCTATTTTTCCTGACAATTTTTTTTATTTAAAACTTGCTTTTGAATGACATTGTTATAGAAATTTTACAGCTCTTACATTTGTAAGTTGTTTAAAGATGCCCTTTTTGTGGTCTTTATCAAATTTCTTTCCGAATAACTTCGAACAAAAAGCAAATACCAGGTGGGATAGAAACAAAATCGGACAAACTTATTGACATCAACCAAAACAAAGTTTCATCCGATTCTCAAATTTCCTGCTCAGTTTTAAAAATCAAAAACCTGCTTTTAAATGACATTGTTATGGAAATTTGACAGATTTTATACTTGTGCGTCATTTATTGATGTCACTTTGGTGGTATTTATTTAATTTCTTCTCAATAACTGCTGAGAAAACAAAAAAACCAGGTGTGATGTAAACGAAATTGACAAACCTATTGACCTAAACCAATGCAACACATTTTCATCAGCTTATATTTTCTTGCGCATTGTTCATTGTTAAAAACTTGCTTTTAAATTACATTTGTAGGGAAATTTTACAGGTTTTATACCTATGAGTAGTTTATTAATGTCCCTTTGGTGATCTTTATTAAATTCTTTCTCAATAACTCCTGAGATAAACCAAAAACTAGATGGGATGGAAACGAAATTGGACAAACTTCTTGACATAAACCAAAACAACACAGTTTCATCCCATTTTTAATTTTTCCTTTCTTTTTTTGAATGAAAACTCTCCTTTTGAATGAGAACGCATATGAAAATTTGACAGATTTTCTACGTGTGAGTTGTTTATTGATGTCTTTTTGGTGATCTTTATAGAATACTTTTCCAAAAACCGTTGGGAAAAACAAAAAACCAGGTGGGATGTAAACGAAATTGAGCAACCTTATTGACATAAACCAAAGCAACACATTTTTATCCAGCTTTTTATCTTTTCTTGCTTATTCTTTTTAAAATAAAAACTTTTTTTTTGAATGATATCTTTAAGAAAATTTGACAGCTTCTATACTTGTGCGTCATGTATTGATATTCCTGTGGTAATCTTTATCAAATTTTTCTACCATGACTGCTGAGAAAAATTGGATGTAAACGAAATTGGACAAACTTATTGACATAAACCAGAACAGCACAGTTTCTTCCCCTTCTCATTTTTTCTCTCCTCTTTGATTGTATATATATATATATATATATATATATATATAAAATTGTTGACTAATTTTCACTATTATTTTCATCGATTAGTTATGTCAAAAGCAAGATTCTTAGATAATTTGCACGATGAAGTTTTCGGGTCATCTAACAATTAGTTGGGTGGTGAAATCACTTGACCCCGAAACACGCGTTACATTCGAGGGTAAGACGTTGTAAAAACGGCGATTCATCAAGGGCGCAAAACAGCTTTAAATAAAAGAAGATTAACGGCAGGAACTTTGTCATACGATACAAAACACGACGCGCCAGTCCTTACAAATTACATCTCGAGAAATTGCAGGAATTTTTAAGGGCGCGCATCCTCTCTTATGCGACCGAAACGCGAATGATTAATGGTCGCGTCGACGTGCATTTTCAACTTTTTTTTTTTTTCACCCGCCGATAAAAACCAAAGCTCATCAGCGCGTACATAAATTTCGGATTATTGCGACTTGCCTTTTATGTGTGTGTCCGCGTACAAACAATCGCATTCGTCACGGGCGACCTATTTGCCGAGGAAAATCGAAATTTCGTAAACACGCTAGAAAACAAAACGGACCGAGGGATAATCGTGGAAGCGGGACGTCGAAATTCCGGTAATTGAACGCTAATCCGACGGACGCGTTTGCCGGCACAGTCCAACGAAGATTTAACCAGCGATGTTTCTAAAAGTACGTCAAAGGATGCTGCAATCGCGTGCTTCGTCCGCCAGGTACGCTAAGAAATTCCATGGTATCGTTGTTTAGTGAAGCTTCGATGACGAACCTCAAAGCTCAAGCTTCGGAGGCGGCTCAATTAATAAAGAGTCCTCGCTGATTAATCATATCGCGCCGGTGCCCGTCATTTATCGGGGCGGCATCAACTTAATTAATAATTAAGCGATGGGCCGCGCGCGCCATCCATCTGTTAAAGGGGATCGAAGTGTTTTGTGACGATGACGATGACACGTAAGTAATTAGACAGAGATATGCAGATGTATCATTCTAGTTAACGCTGCCGCAAATCCTCGGTATTCCCTTCTTCGTATAAAGCCGTTTCACGTAATTCTGGCACGCCCTTGTTCTTGCCGAACTACAAGAGAAATGTACGTAGCTTTTGTCATAGTACGTCGACTGTATTCGCTGCCACGACAAATTGGTTTAATTAGGTGATTCCTGATAGCTCACTCCGAAGAGGGAAATGTTCCTTAGGAAATGCCGCTACTTGAACATCCGAATTTTGTGGAAATATTAAGAGAGGTTGAACGTTTAACCTTCAATAAGGATTTCGATCTGGCGCTTCCATCGTTTCTTATATCATTTTTAATTCTACAAAGATTTCAAGATTTTGTTCGACCACCCTTACTTATCAATAAACTATTTAATTTCTGGCAGCATAGTCGAGAACGGCTTGAGCTACTGTTATGAATGGCCAATTTATAGGCGGCACCGATATGTACGTGATTTACATAAGGTAGTTACGTGCGGTAGAACTCAGCAGCTAGAAAGCTTGTTTACCACGTAAAAAGTATCGGGTTCTATCCCCGGTAATGGCGATCAGTCATTTTTAAATCCTACTACAATTCTAAGATTTTGTTCGATCACCCTTATTTGCTAGTGAACTATTAAACTCAAGATAATCCAACGAGGGACGACTGTAGTGATCAGGAATAGCCAAACCGTAGAAGGTATCAAGAGTAAAGTACGTAATTTGAATAAGTGGATTGAAAGTGGCGATGTGCAGTAGACCCCAGTGGTTAGACAGCTTGTCTGCCACGTGAAATGTCCCGAGTTTGATCCCCGATCGAACTGATCAATGATTTTTAATTCTATTGCACTTTTAACATTTTGTTTGACCACCCTTATTTGCTACTGAACTATGGACTTCTTATCCATGTATCTTAAGAAACTGTGGAACTCATGACAACAATGACAAGAACGGCCTACGTGTTCAGGAATGGCCAAATTGTAGAATGTGTCGAAACTATGGTACGTTATTTGAATAAAAGGATTGCAATTAGTGACGTACGATAAAGCTTAGTTTGCCTACCACGTGAAGAGTCCTCCGATCGCTTCGATGCGTCATTTTTAATTCTACTGCAATTTTAAGATTCTGTTTCGACCACCCTTAGTTGCTAGTGAACTATGAAATTCCTGACAAGCACAAACCAAAACGTACTTTTCGTTTGGGTTTCAGGATTGGAAGAGTTCTGGAAGACACTCAAAGTACGGCACGTGATTTAAATAAATGTATTGAAGGTGATAACTTGCTGTCAAGCTTATTGAGTTAAGATCCTACCTGTCACGTGAAATATTCCAGGTTTGGTCCCCCGATTGCACCGATCGGTGATTTTCAATTCTATTACATTTTAAAGATTTTGTTCGACCACCCTTATTTGCTAGCAAACTATTGAAATACAGAACTTGTCCCCTGAAACCAAGAAAGATTAAAAACACAACAAAGGTTGCTCCTAACGCGTTTCGACAGCCAAGCTGTCATCTTCAGAGAGAAACGCTTTAGAGCAACCTTTGTTGTGTTTTTAATCTTTCTTGGTTTCAGGGGACAAGTTCTGTATTTCAATTTTTGAAGATAACCAAGGACCAGTCCGTTCCATCTAAAGTAAACTATGAAATTTCTGACAACGCAGACGAGAACGGCTGTGGTTAGACAAGCTTGCCTATCAATGTGAAATGTCCCTAGTTCGATCCCCGATCGCATCGATCGGCGATTTTTAATTTTATTCCATTTTTAAAATTTTGTTCGACCACCCTTATTCGCCACTGAACTACTACTACGCTTCCACTCCATTATTCAGCATGTTTCTTTAATAATATAATTCAAATTAGACAGCTTAACAATTGCATGTTAATTATGTCTTTTTAAGGGAAATTCGCGTGCTGCCACTTTGTATTGCTAGATTTGTTGAGGGTCAACATTTCTGCTAACTTGCTTTTGAATAACATCGTATGGACATTCTGCAGCTCTTATACTTGTGAGTTGTTTATTGATGTCCCTTTAGTGGTCTTTATCGAATCTCCTCTCAATAACCTATCAAATTTCTTCTCAATAACCGCTGGAAAAAACAAAAAAAATAGGTGGGATGTAAACAAAATTGGCAAATCTATTGTCATAAAGCAAAACAATACATTTTTATTCGCATCTGCGTATTCCCAATAACCAAAAACTAGGTGGGATGTAAACGAAATTGGACCAACCTATTGCCATAAACTAAAACAAGACAGTTTCATCCGCTTTTCATTTTTTCTGCCAATTTTTTTTAATTAAAAACATGCTTCTGAATGTTATGGAAATTTTACAGCTTTTATATTTGTGAGTTGTTTAATGATGCCCCTTTGGTGGTCTTTATCGAATTTCTGTCCAAATAACTTCTAACAAAAAGCAAAAACCAGGTGGGATAGAAACGAAATCGGACAAACTTATTGACATCAACCAAAACAACAAAGTTTCATCCCGCTTCTTAATTTTTACTGTTCGCTTTTTAAAGTTAAAACCTGCTTTTAAATGACATCGTTATGGAAATTTGACAGATTTTATACTTATGCGTTATTTATTAATGTCCCTCTGGTGGTCTTTATTAAATCTCTTCTCAATTACTGCCGGAAAAACCAAAAAACCAGGTGGGATGTAAACGAAATTGGCAATTTCAAGTGTCATAAAGCAAAACAACATATTTTTATCCGTTCTGTGTATACTTAATAACCAAAAACTAGGTGGAATGTAAACGAAATTGGACAAACCTATTGCCATAAACTAAAACAAGACAGTTTTATCCGCTTCCTATTTTTCCTGACATTTTTTATTATTTAAAACTTGCTTTTGAATGACATTGTTATGGAAATTTTACAGCTCTTACATTTGTGAGTTGTTTAATGATGCCCTTTTTGTGGTTTTTATCAAATTTCTTTTCTAATAACTTTGAACAAAAAGCAAATACCAGGTGGGATAGAAACAAAATCGGACAAACTTATTGACATCAACCAAAACAAAGTTTCATCCGATTCTCAATATTTCCTGCTCGATTTTTAAATCAAAAACGTGCTTTTAAATAACATCGTTATGGAGATTTTCCAGATTTAATACTTGTGCGTTATGTATTGATGTCCATTTGATGGTATTTATTGAATTTCTTTCCAATAACTCCTTCGAAGAACAGAAAAAAACAGATGGGATAGAAACGAAATTGGACAAACTTATTGACATCAACCAAAACAATAAATTTTCATCCGCTTCTCAATTTTTTCCGCTCATTTTTTTAATTAAAAATCTGCTTTTAAATAATATCGTGACAGATTTTGTACTTGTGCGTTGTAAACGAAATTGACAAACCTATTGACATAAACCAATACAACACATTTTCATCCGATTCTTATATTTTCTTGCCCATTGTTCATTGTTAAAAACTTGCTTTTGAATTACATTGTTAGGAAAATTCTACAGGTTTTATACCTCTGAGTAGTTTATTAATGTCCCTTTGGTGATCTTTATTAATTTATTTCTCAATAACCCCTGAGATAAACCAAAAACTAGGTGGGATGGAAACGAAATTGGACAAACTTCTTGACATAAACCAAACAACACAGTTTCATCCCATTCTCAATTTTTCCTTTTCTTTTTTTGAATGAAAACTCTGTTTCCGAATGAGAACTCTGCTTCGGAATGAGAACGTTAGGAAAATTTGACAGATTTTCTACGTGTGAGTTGTTTATTGATGTCCCTTTGGTGAGCCTTATGGAATTCTTTTCGAATAACCGTTGGGAAAAATAAAAAATCCGGGTGGGATGTAAACGAAATTGAGCAGTCTTATTGACATAAACCAAAGCAACACATTTTTATCTGCTTTTTATTTTTTCCCGGCTATTTTTTTAAGATAAAAACCTCATTCTGAATGGTATCTTTAAAGAAATGTGGCAGCTTCTTTACTTGTGCGTTATTTATTGATGTTCCTTTGGTGGTCTTTATCAAATTTCGTTACAATATCTGCTTGGAAAAACTAAAAACTAGGTGGGATGTAAACAAAATTGGACAAACTTATTGACATAAACCAAAACAGCACAGTTTTGTCCCCTTTTCATTTTCTCTCTCCCTTCTAATTTAAAATCTGCTTTTGAATGAGATTGTTATAAATATTTGACAGCTTTTTTACGTGTGAGTTGTATTTTAATGTTCTTTTGGTGGTTTTCATAAAATTATTTTCTAATAAGCTGTTGAAAAAAACAAAAAAACAAGTGGGATGTAAACGAAATTAAACAAACTTATTAACATAAACCAAAGCAACACATTTTTATTGGCTTCTTATTTTACCTACCTATATTTTTTTAAATAAAAACTTGCTTTTTTTTTTTGAGTAATATCGTTAAAGGAATTTGACAGTTTCTATACTAAAGCGTCGTTTATTGAGATTCCTGTGGTGTCTTTATTAAATTTCTTTACAGTAACCCCAGGAATAAACCAAATCTATGTGGGATAGAAACGAAATTGGACAAACCTTATTGACATAAACCAAAACAACACAGTTTTATTCCCTTCCCATTTTTCCTTTCTTTTCTTTAATTAAAAACCTACTTTTAAATGAGATTGTTATAAATATTTGACAGCTTTTTTACGTGTGAGTTGTTTATTGATGTCCCTTTGTTGATTTTCGTGAAGTTCTTTCCCAATTATTGTTAGGAAAAAACAAAAAAATCAGGTGGGATATAAACGAAATTGAACAAACTTATTGAAATAAACCAAAGCAACACATTTTTATCCGCTTCTTATTTTTTCCCGCCCATTTTTTTATAATAAAAACTTTATTCTGAATGATATCTTTAAGGAAATGTGGCAGCTTCTTTACTTGTGCATTATTTATTGATGTTCCTGTGGTGGTCTTTATTAAATTTTTTTACAATAACTGCTGGGAAAACTAAAAACCAGGTAGGGATGTAAACGAAATTGGACAAACTTATTGACATAAACCAAAACAGCACAGTTTCATCCCCTTTTCATTTTCTCTCTCCTTTTTTAATTAAAAATCTGCTTTTGAATGAGATTGTTATAAATATTTGACAGCTTTGTCACGTGTATTTTAATGTTCTTTTTGGTGGATTTTCATGAAATTCTTTTTTAATAACCGCTGAAAAATCAAAACAACAGGTGGGATGTAAACGAAATTGAACAAACTCATTAACATAAATCAAAGCAACACATTTTTATTTGCTCTTACTTTACCTGTCTATTTTTTTAAAATAAAAACCTGCTTTTGAGTGATATCGTTAAAGAAATTTGACAGTTTTTATACTTAAGTGCGTTTATTGACATTTCTGTGGTGGTCTTTATTAAATTTTTTACGGTAACCACAGGAACTTGCTTTTGAATTACATTGTTAGGAAAATTCTACAGGTTTTATACCTCTGAGTAGTTTGTTAATGTCCCTTTGGTGATCTTTATTAATTTATTTCTCAATAAACCCTGAGATAAACCAAAAAATAGGTGGGATGGAAACGAAATTGGACAAACTTATTGACATAATCCAAAACAGCATACTTTCATTCCCTTCCCATTTTTCCTTCTTTTCTTTAAATAAAAACCTTCTTTTGAATGAGATTGTTATAAATATTTGACAGCGTTTTTACGTGTGAGTTGTTTATTGAGGTCCCTTTGTTGATTTTTATGGAGTTCTTCCTCAATAATCGTTTGGAAAAACAAAAAATCAGATGGGATGTAAACGAAATTGGACAAACTTATTGACATAATCCAAAACAGCATACTTTCATTCCCTTTCCATTTTTCCTTCTTTTCTTTAAATAAAAACCTTCTTTTGAATGAGATTGTTATAAATATTTGACAGCGTTTTTACGTGTGAGTTGTTTATTGAGGTCCCTTTGTTGATTTTTATGGAGTTCTTCCTCAATAATCGTTTGGAAAAACAAAAAAATCAGATGGGATGTAAACGAAATTGGACAAACTTATTGACATAATTCAAAACAGCATACTTTCATTCCCTTCCCATTTTCCCTTCTTTTCTTTAAATAAAAACCTTCATTTGAATGAGATTGTTATAAATATTTGACAGCGTTTTTACGTGTGAGTTGTTTATTGAGGTCCCTTTGTTGATTTTTATGGAGTTCTTCTTCAATAATTGTTTGGAAAAACAAAAAAATCAGGTGGGATGTAAACGAAATTGAACAAACTTATTGACATTAACCAAAGCAACACATTTTTATCCGCTTCTTATTTTTTCCTGCCCATTTTTTTAGGATAAAAACTTTGTTTTGAATGATATTTTTAAGGAAATGTGACAGCTTCTTTACTTGTGTGTTATTTATTGATATTTCTTTGGCGGTCTTTATCAAATGTCTTTACAATAACTTCTTGTGAAAGACTAAAAACCAGGTAAGATGTAAACGAAATTGCACAAACCTTATTGACATAAACCAAAACAGCACAGTTTTATCCCCTTTTTATTTTTCCTTTTCTATTTTAATTTAACATCTGCTTTTGAATGATATCGTTGTAATGTTTGACAGCTTTTTTATATGTGATTTGTTTATTGATGTTTCTTTGGTGGTTTTCATGAAACTTTTTTCCAATAACCGCTGGGAAAACAAAAATCAGGTGCGACGTAAACGAAATTAAATAAACTTATTGACTGTTTTTTTCAATTTATTTAACATTTCTTTGGCCCAGTTTGGAAATATTTAAATTTTTATGGTTTGTTGACAATTTTCTAAACAATTATTAAAATGCGGCTACGTGATATTTACATTTATTGAAAACGTCATTTCATGACAGTTTACAAATTAAGAGGTTAGTTTATTTTACATAGAATAGGAATAATGAAAAATAGGAGACCAAAAATTAGATATGGAAAAAATAAAAATTTTTTATATTTTTGATAAATTAGGAAAATATAAAAAAATACATAAAAAAGGTTGTAGCACTGGACATCGATGTTTCGCTCTCATTTGAGCTCGTCAGCAGTGCATAACATGGAAAGGGAACAATGAGGAAGAAATACTTAAAAATAAAAAAAAATTTAAAATATAAAAAAAGAAAAATAAAAATTTTTTAACATGAATAGACGTTTCATCAAACTGGGCCGAAGAAATGTTAAATAAATTGAAAAAAACATAATATTTTCGGTCAATAAGGGTCTACCATGAAGAATAAACTTATTGACATAAACCAAAAAAACACATTTTTATTGGCTTCTTATTTTTTCTGCCCATTTTTCTAAAATAAAAAACTTGCTTTTGAATCATATGGTTAAGAAAATTTGACAGCTTCTTTACTTGAGCGTCGTTTATTAATGTTCTTTTGGTGGTCGTCATCGAATTTCTTTACAGTTACCCCTGAAATAAACCAAAATCCAGGTAAGATAGAAACGAAATTGGACCTACTGACAAAAACCAAAACAACACAGTTTCATCCCCTTCTTATTTTTCTTTTTTTATTTAAAAATCTGCTTTTGAATGAGATTGTTATAAATATTTGACAGCTTTTTTACGTGTAAGTTATTTATGTCTCTTTGGTAGTTTTCACGGAAATCTTTCCCAATATCGATGAGAAAACAAAAAATCAGGTGGGATGTAAACGAAATAGAACAAACATATTGACATAAACCAAAGCAACACATCTGTATCTGCTGTATTTTTCCTGCCTATTTTTTAAAAATATAACGTGCTTTTGACTGATATCATTAGGAAAGTTTGACAGCTTTTATACTTGAGCGTCGTTTACTGATGTTCCTTTGGTGGTATTCGTCGAATTTCCTTATAATAACCGCTGGTAAAAACTAAAAACCAGGTGGGATGTAAACGAAATTGGACAAACTTATTGACATAAACCGAAACAATACATTCTTCATGGTGGACCTTTATTGACCGGAAATATTATGTTTTTTTCAATTTATTTAACATTTCTTCGGCCCAGTTTGGCAGTATTTAAATTTTTTATGGTTTGTTGACAATTTTCTAAACAGTTTTTGAAATGCGACTACGTGATATTTAAATAAATTTTCAATAAATTTAAATATCACGTAGTCGCATTTCAAAAACTGTTTAGAAAATTGTCAACAAACCATAAAAAATTTAAATATTGCCAAACTGGGCCGAAGAAATGTTAAATAAATTGAAAAAAAACGAAACAATACAGTTTCATTCACTTCTTTTTTCTTCCAATTTTTTTGATTAGAAACCTGCTTTTGAACAGAAGTCAGCTGTGAAAATTTTACAAATTTTATACTTGTACGTCGCCCATTCATATCTTTTTGATGGTCCTTATCAAATTATTTTTTAATAACCCCTAGAAAAACAAAAAAACTAGGTGAAATAGAAACGAAATTGGACAAAC
Organism: Dastarcus helophoroides; assembly: GCA_028583605.1. NCBI lineage: Eukaryota > Metazoa > Arthropoda > Insecta > Coleoptera > Bothrideridae > Dastarcus > Dastarcus helophoroides. Next base: position 479,986 of record CM053330.1, read on the forward strand.
TTATTGACAGAAACTAAAGCAACACAGTTTTATCCACTTCTGATTACTTTCTGCCCATTTTTTAAATTAAAAATTTGCTTTTGAATGACGTTGTTATGAAAATTTTACAACTTTCATACTTTTGGTGGTCTTTATCGAATTCCTGTTCAATAAACGCAAAAAAAACCAAAAAAAAACAAGTGGGATGTAAACGAAATTAAACAAACTTATTAACATAAACCAAAGCAACACATTTTTATTCGCTTCTCATTTTACCTACCTATATTTTTTTAAATAAAAACTTGCTTTTGAGTGATATCGTTAAAGGAATTTGACAGTTTCTATACTAAAGCGTCGTTTATTGAGATTTCTGTGGTGTCTTCATTAAATTTCTTTACAGTAACCCCAGGAATAAACCAAAATCTATGTGGGATAGAAACAAAATTGGACAAATTTAATAACATAAACTAAAACAGAACAGTTTCATTTGCTTTTCATTTTTTCTTTCTATCTTCTTTAATTAAAAACTGCTTTTGAATGTCTTTTGTACTTGTGCGTGGTTTTGGTGGTGGTCTTCTTCGAGATTATTATGAATAATCTTTCAGAAGAGTTAAAAACCTGGTGGGATGAAGACGAACTTGGACAGACTTATTGATATAAATCAAAACAATACATACAGTTTCATTCTCTTTCCATTTTTTCCTACCCATTTTTTAAATTAAAAACTTACTTTTGAATTACATCGTTAGGGAAACAGCTTTTTTTTGATGAGTTGGTTATTGATGTTCCTTTGGTAGTCTATCAAATTTCTACCCAATAAACGCTGGGAAATATCTAAAATTAGGTGGGATGTAAACGAAATTGGACAAACTTAATAACATAAACCAAAACAACATAGTTTCACCCGCTTTTCATTTTTCTTGCTTATTGTTTTAAATCAAAAATTAGCTTTTGAATGTTATTGTTATGAACATTTAACATCTTTTATACTCGTTAAATGGTTTATTAATGTCTCTTTGGTAATTTTCATCAAGAGTATTCCCAATAATCGCTGGGAAAAGCAAAAAATTCGGGTAAGATGTAAACAAAATTGGACAAACTTATTGATATAAAACAAAGCAACACAATTTCATCCGCTACTCATTTTTTTCTGCCCTTTTTTTGAATTAAAAACTCATTTTAGGGTATTACTAAGGAGGACTATTATATGATTGGTATAACACTATCAACTAAGAAAAAACAGTGAAGCGACCTATTTTAAACTCGTATTTACATGAAAACTTCTCTATAAGGTTTCCAAGATATAATCAAACGTGACAAAAGCGCAAAGTGATCCTTCTATGATTTAGAATAAAATAAGATGATAATTAAATTAGCCAGACTTATTATCAAGAACCAAAACAAAACTGTTTGGTGCAAACTTCCAGATTAATATAAAATATCGTGGGTCCTTGTGTATTGGATACATTTTAGTTCTCGAGACCCTCATATTGGGGACTGAAATATAATTTAGTCTTAATAAAAAATTGCCATAATGACGCAAAACTGAGAGAGCAAAATTATGGCGCTTTTTAATCTCTTTGGGTTAGGGCACTTTTACCCTTAACGAGCCTTCCTTTCTTAAATAAGTGCTTGTCTTAGAGTCGATAACAAATTTTAAATGCAACTATATACCTTAGGCCTTCGAAATAATGTAATAAGAAAGTAACAATCGTTTTTGTTGTACCCATACAGAGTCTAAACATTGCTCGATTTTTACAACACTGATGAAATAAGGATAAGGTATCAGCAATGATCGATTTTTAAGAAAGATGTGCATGCAAACGTTTTTATACAGCTCCCCAATGTAACCAAACGTAACAAAAATGCAAAATAACCCTTCTGTGATTTAGAATTCGGTGGGATAGAAACGAAATTGGACAGACTTATTGATACAAACCAAAACAACACAAATTTATCCGCTTTCTATTTCTTGCCTATTTCAGGAAATTACTAAGGCGCCTTACTCCCGCATCCACGACATTATTCTCATTATTATTATTTCCTGTTTTTAATGTTCAGATTTTGATGTTAATTATTATAATATAAAGTCAAAAAGTTGCGTTTTGGTGACAATCTAATACTGATTTTTGAAGACTGCTAGGATTCCTGGGCTAAAACTATCGTCAATGTTGCTATATAATGTTGCAGAAACAGCCTATGCGATGTTGCAGCCCCTAGGGTTCGATCAAATCGTCACGGCTTTGCCGGAAACATTTAATAAACCTAGCGGCCGGAGATACGTCAGCCATAATGAGCAATCGTGAACACAAAGGAGGTTATTCGGCAAGACTATGTGATTATCGTTGGCGTAAACAAAGCGCCGTTAATACATCTTTATGCCCTCGGCGTTGTGACGGCCCATTGTTTGTTTTAATGGGGGAGGATTATTAGGCTTTATTTGAAAATACTTTCCTAAGTAGTTACTGCACTTTGACCCAAATTTTCCCTACGAGTTTACCTACTCTATTTACACGCCTGTTCAAACTAGAAAGGGTCGAAAGAGATTTTTTCTTTTTAATAATTCATCAAAGAAAGGGTGGGAAAACAATCGAAAAATCATCGAGTTAGTAAGTTAATAATTCACGAAATGTTGACTATACCCTCGCTTTTAGCTCGGTTTGTTTTCACTTAATTATTCCGTTTGACGTGCGAGAATGCGGGAAGTAATTTGATTACTTTTCGGAATAGTCGCGTTATTGCTAGAACAGTTTATAAGTCGTTAAATATTTCGGCGAAGTTAAATGCGTAAAACCGAGGGCGCTAATGAAGGTGGTGCAAAACAAAAACAGTAAAAAGGAGATCGTCTGCCAACGGGGTCGAGGCCGTTAAAGGAACAAAGTTTGGCGCGCCCAAGAAAAAACATTTATGAAATATCGCCATGCTTATTTGCTCTTTAGTTACGATCGGGGTGGTGACAAGGAATTGGTTTTGGTATGTGTCATGGGGAACTTTCCCCAACAAAAATTAAAATCAGAAAACTTGTATCAAAAGATCATTTGAAACGATGGAGTCATTTGTACGTGAAGAAAGTAAAATTGAAAGTAGTTGAGGTTAAAGAGTCAGCCTCTCGCGTGAAAGTTCCGGGTTCGAACCCCGCTCGCCGATCACACTTTTTTATACTATTAAACAGTGCGCTTCTTCTAACGTTATTTCTTGAGCCAGTTACAATCGGTTGTATGACCTTGAAACAATTAATCACAATTTTAGCTATTTCGGGGAATAATTAGTTCGTTGTTTTTTTGACTAAATGTGAGCTAAGTCATTCGTATATCGATCTAGTGGCGTCCTGTCCTTAGATAAGTTAGTTTGCATCGAGGATAAGGTAAAATTACAGAGATGCAGAAGCAACAGCAACAAAAGAGTACAAAAGCTGCTAATTTGTCTTCGTCTGGAACGTCCCGAGTTCAAATTCATCCTGATTTACAGCTCTTTGTGATAAAGGTTGAGTATATTGTTTCCTTTTTGTCGCCCATTCTTCCTTTTTATCTTGGAGGACGCTCGAGGCCACTTGTAAATGAAGTGCCTAATGCGCGGCGGTAACAGTCACGACTTGTATGTTTTCCCGTTGTATCACTCGACACTGTTCTCTTAATTGACGTTTTCTATGCCATAATTTGTTATCTCTTTGAGCTAATTTGAAGAAAGAGTGTAGAAAAATGCTTGGCAATAAAATTATGATCTGTCAGCATCGATAAATACGAGACGATGTCGTCTGATGGAAAACCGATATCAATAGCGCCGAATTTCTTTATATCCTCGGTTTATGTTTGAATTTTATATAAGCAATTCGCGTTGTTTAAAATTGCGAAACTTTTGTTTACACGTTCGCATTTCAGTTTGTCGAAACGTTCGCTTTATTTACCCAAACTAAAATCTTTCTATTATATTATTTATTTAGCAAATACCGAAACGTGAAATAGGAACTGAAAACGGTCGCCCCGAGTAGTGGAAAATGCAACAGATAGATGAAATATGCATTTGTGTCGTTTTATTGCCAAGAAAGGATGTTTTAGATAACTTTTCTAATTTTTTTCATTGACTTTGTTGTCTTAACACGGAATTTCCTAACCATTTAGTAGTCGCGGGATAGTTCAAAGATTTCCCCGAGCCCCCCTTGTTTGACTAATAAAAAAACAGTTCATAATTTGATGACCAACAAAGAAAAGTTCATGCACTTCTATCCACTAAAATACAAGGTCATTCAGTCAGTTTCTTGTCTTGTGGTGCTCATCTAAAGCAGCTACAGATCTCGCTACGGACCCCTAAGGGGTCCATGGACTCCTGCCTTTGACCTAATATCGAAGTGAGGTGTTTAAAATTATCAAAATTACCTAATAGGGTAAAAATAGTTATACTCGCAATTGATTTAACATAACGAAATGACGTACGACTGATTTTATAGCTGGCAGCATTACGTAAAAACTTTGAATGATATCGTGAAGGAAATTTGACAGCTTTTATATTTAAGCGTCGTTTATTGATATTCTTTTGGTGGTTTTTATCAAATTTCTTTACAGTTACCCCTGAGATAAACCAAAAACTAGGTGGGATAGAAACAAAATTGGACAAACTTATTGACACAAACCAAAACAAGACAGTTTCATTCCCTTCCTAATTTTTCCTTTCGTTTTTTGAATGAAAACTCTTCTTTTGAATAAGAACGCATATGAAAATTTGACAGATTTTCTACGTGTGAGTTGTTTATTGATGTTTTTTTGGTGATTTTTATAGAATACTTTATCAAAAACCGTTGGGAAAATAAAAAAAACCAGGTGGGATGTAAACGAAATTGAGCAAACTTATTGACATAAACCAAAGCAACACAAAACCAAAGTTTTTAATTAAAATTGTTATGGACATTTGACAGCTTTTTGACGTGTGAGTTGTTTATTGATGTCCCTTTGGTGATCTTTATGGAATTCTTTCGCAATAACCGCTGGGAAACACAAAAAAACCGGGTGAGATGTAAATGAATTTGAGCAAACCTATTGACATAAACCAAAACAACACACTTTCATCCGCTTCTCATTTTTTCTGAATATTATTTTGATTAAAAATCTGCTTTTGAAGAACGTCTCTAGGGAAATGTTACAGCTTTTCACTTGTGTGTCGTCCATTTATGACTTTTTGGTGGCTTTTTATCAAATTCCTTTTCAATAACTTCTTGAAAAAACAAAAAAAAACCAGGTGGAATAGAAATTAAATCAGACAAACCTATTGACAGAAACTAAAGCAACACAATGTTATCCGTTTCTTATTTTTCCTGTGCATTTTTTAAATTAAAAACTTGCTTTTAAATGACGTCGTTGTGAAAATTGTATAGCTTTTATACTCGCGAGTTATTTGCTGATGTCCCTTTGGTGGTCTTTATCGAATTCCTTCACAACAAATGCCAGGAAAAACCAAAAAATTAGATAGGATGTAAACGAAATTGGACAAACGTATTGACATAAACCAAAACAACATAGTATCATTTATTTCTCATTTTTGCTGCTCAATTTTTTAAATGAAAAACTTGTTTTTAAATGTCATCATTAGAAAAATGTTACATCTTTCATACTCGTGAGTTATTAATTGATGTCTCTTTGGTAATCTTTATTGAGATTATTCCCAATAACCACCGACAAAAACAAAAAACCGGGCAAGATGTTAACTAAATTGGGCAAACCTATTGACATAAAACAAAGCAACACATTTTTATTCGCCTTTTATTTTTTCTGTGCATTTTTTAAATTAAAAACATTGCTTTTAAATTACGTCGTTGTGAAACTTGTATAGCTTTTATACTCGCGAGTTATTTGCTGATGTCCCTTTGGTGGTCTTTATCGAATTCCTTCACAACAAATGCCAGGAAAAACCAAAAAATTAGATAGGATGTAAACGAAATTGGACAAACGTATTGACATAAACCAAAACAACATAGTATCATTTCCTTCTCATTTTTGCTGCACAATTTTTTAAATGAAAAACTTGTTTTTAAATGTCATCATTAGAAAAATGTTACATCTTTTATACTCGTGAGTTATTAATTGACGTCTCTTTGGTAATCTTCATTGAGATTATTCCCAATAACCACCGACAAAAACAAAAAACCGGGCAAGATGTTAACGAAATTGGGCAAACCTATTGACATAAAACAAAGCAACACATTTTTATCCGCTTCTTATTTTTCCTGCGCATTTTTTAAATTAAAAACTTGCTTTTAAATGACGTCGTTGTGAAAATTGTACAGCTTTTATACTCGCGAGTTATTTGCTGATGTCCCTTTGGTGGTCTTTATCGAATTCCTTCACAACAAATGCCAGGAAAAACCAAAAAATTAGATAGGATGTAAACGAAATTGGACAAACGTATTGATATAAACCAAAACAACACAGTATCCTTTCCTTCTCATTTTTGCTGCTCAATTTTTTAAATGAAAAACTTGTTTTTAAATGTCATCATTAGAAAAATTTTACATATTTTATACTCGTGAGTTATTAATTGATGTCTCTTTGGTAATTTTTATTGAGATTATTCCCAATAACCACCGACAAAAACAAAAAACCGGGCAAGATGTTAACGAAATTGGGCAAACCTATTGACATAAAACAAAGCAACACATTTTTATCCGCTTCTTATTTTTCCTGCGCATTTTTTAAATTAAAAACTTACTTTTAAATGACATCGTTGTGAAAATTGTACAGCTTTTATACTCGCGAGTTATTTGCTGATGTCCCTTTGGTGGTCTTTATCGAATTCCTTCACAACAAATGCCAGGAAAAACCAAAAAATTAGATAGGATGTAAACAAAATTGGACAAACATATTGACATAAACCAAAACAACACAGTATCATTTCCTTCTCATTTTTGTTGCTCAATTTTTTAAATTAAAAACATGTTTTTAAATGTCATCATTGGAAAAATTTTACATCTTTTATACTCGTGAGTTATTTATTGATGTCTCTGTGGTAATCTTCATTGAGATTATTCCCAATAACCACCGACAAAAACAAAAAATCGGGCAAGATGTTAACGAAATTGGGCAAACCTATTGACATAAAACAAAGCAACACATTTTTATCCGCTTTTTATTTTTGCTGCCTATTTTTTTAAAATAAAAATTTGCTTTTGAATGAAATCGTTAAGGGAATTCGTCAGCTTTTATATTTGAGCGCCACTTATTGATGTTGTTTTGATGGTTTTCACCAAATTTCTTTTCAGAAACTTCTGGAATAAACTAAAAACTAGGTGGGATAGAAACTAAATTGGACAAACTTATTGACAGAAATCAAAACAGCGCAGGTTCATCCCCTTTTTATTTTTTTTTTATTTTTTTAAATTAAAAATCTGCTTTTGAATGAGATTGTTATAAATATTTGACAGCTTTTTTGCGTGTGAGTTGTATATTCCTGTTCTTTTGGTGGTTTTCATGGTATTCTTTTCCAATAACCAGGTGGAATGTAAACGAAATTGAACAAACCTATTGACATAAACCAAAGCAACACATTTTTATCCATTTTTTATTTTTCCTGCCTATATTTTTTTAAATAAAAACTTACTTTTGAGTGATATTGTTAAAGTAATCTGATGGTTTCTATACTTGAGCGTCGTTTATTGATATTCCCTTGGTAATCTTCATTGAATTTCTTTACAGTAACCCCTGGAATAAACCAAAAACTAGGTGGGATAGAAACGAAATTGGACAAACTTATTGCCATAAACAAAAACAGCATAGTTTCATCCCCGCTTCATTTTTACTTTCTTTTTTTTAAATTAAAAGTACTTTCAAATGAAATTGTTATAAATATTAGACAGCTTTTTTACCTGTGAGTTGTTTATTGATGTCCACTTGGTGATCTTCATGGAATTCTTCCCCAATTATCGCCGAGAAAAACAAAATAACCAGGCGGGATGTAAACGAAATTGAACAAACTTATTGACATAAACCAAAACCATACAGTTTCATTTGCTTTTCATTTTTTCAGCATATTATTTTGATTAAAAACTTGCTTGTGAAGGACGCCGCTATGGAAATTTTAACAGTTTTTATACTAGTGTGTCGTCCATTTATATTCTTTTACTGGTCTTTATGAAATTCCTTTATAATAACTCCTTAGAAGAACAAAAAACCAGGTGAAATAGAAACGAAATCAGACAAACCTATTGTTGGAACTAAAGTAACACAATTTTATCCGCTTATCGCTTATCCGCTTTTTATTTTTTAAATTAAATATTTGCTTTTAAATGACGTCGTTGTGAAAATTGTGTAGCTGTTATACTTGTGAGTTGTTTGCTGATGTCCCTTTGGTGGTCCTTATGGAATTCCTATCCAATAAATGCTGAAAAAAACCAAAAAATTAGGTGGGATATAAACAAAATTTGACAAACATAATGACATAAACCAAAACAATAGTTTCATTTGCTTTTTATTTTTACTGCTTAATTTTTTAAAGTAAAAACTTTCTTTTAAATGTCATCATTATGAAAATTTTACATCGTTTATACTTGTGGGTTATTTACTGATGTCTCTTTGGTAATTTTTATTAGGAGTATTCCCAATAACCACCGAGAAAAACAAAAAACTGGACAAGATGTAAACGAAATTGGGCAAACCTATTGACATAAAACAAAGCAACACATTTTCATTTGCTTTTTATTTTTCCTGCCTATTCTTTTAAAATAAAAACTTGCTTTTGAATGATATCGTTAAGGAAATTTGATAGCTTTTATATTTAAGCGTCGTTTATTGATGTTCCTTTGGTGGTCTTCATTAAATTTCTTTACAGTTAACCCTTGGAATAAACTAAAAACTAGGTGGGATAGAAACGAAATTGGACAAACCTATTAACATAAACCAAAGCAACACATTTTTATCCGCGTCTTATTTTTCCCGCCTATATTTTTTTTAATAAAAACCTGGTTTTGAGTGATATTGTAAAAGAAATTTAACAGTTTCTTTACTTGCACGTCGTTTATTCAGAATTTTTTGGTGGTCTTTATTGAATTTCTTTACAGTAACCCCTATAATAAACCAAAAACTAGGTGAGATAGAAACGAAATTGGACAAACTTATTGACATAAACCAAAACAGCACAGTTTCATCCCCTTCTAATTTTTCCTTTCCTTTTTTAATTAAAAATTTACTTTTGAATGAAATTGTTATAAATAATTGACAGCTTTTTTTACGTGTAAGTTATTTGTTGATGTCCCTTTGGTGGTTTATATGAAATTCGTTCTCAGTAACCGTTGAAAAAACAAAAAAACAGGTGGGATGTAAACGAAATTGAACAAACCTATTAACATAAACTAAAGCAACACATTTTTATCCACGTCTTATATTTTCTGCCTATATTTTTTTAAATAAAAACTTGCTTTTGAGTGATATCGTTAAAAAAATTGACAGCTCCTATACTTGACCGTCATTTATTGATGTTCCTTTGGCGGTCTTTATCGAATTTCTTTACAGTAACCCCTGGAATAAACCAAAAACTAGGTGAGATAGAAACGAAATTGGACAAACTTATTGATATAAACCAAAACAGCACAGTTTCATCCCATTCTTATTTTTCCTTTCTTTTTTAATTAAAAATTTACTTTTGAATGAGATTGTTATAAAAATTTGACAGTTTTTTTACGTGTAAGTTATTTGTTGATGTCCCTTTGGTGGTTTTCATGAAATTTGTTCTCAATAACCGGTGAAAAAACAAAAAAAACAGGTGGGATGAAAACGAAATTGAACAAACCTATTAACATAAACCAAAGCAACACATTTTTATCCGCGTCTTATTTTTTCTCCCTATATTTTTTTAAACAAAAACTTGCTTTTGAGTGATATCGTTAAAGAAATTTGACAGTTTCTTTACTTGCACGTCGTTTATTCAGATTTCTTTGGGGGTCTTCATTGAATTTCTGTACAGTAACCCCTATAATAAACCAAGAACTAGGTGAGATAGAAACGAAACTGGACAAACTTATTAACATAAACCAAAACAGCACAGTTTTACCCCCTTCCCATTTTTTCTTTCGTTTTTTTTAATAACTTTTAAATGAGATTGTTATTGATATTTGACAGCTTTTTTACGTATGAGTTGTTTGTTATTATCCCTTTGGTGATCTCCGTGGAGTTCCTTACCAATAATCGTTTAGAAAAACAAAAAAAACAGGTGGGATGTAAACGAAATTGAACAAAGTTATTGACATAAACCAAAGCAACATATTTTTATTCGCTTCTTATTTTTTCCGTCTATTTTTTTAAAATAAAAACTTGCTTTTGAATAATGTATTTAAGGAAATTTGACAGCTTCTATATTTGAGCTTCGTGTATTGATGTTCCGTTGGTGGTCTTTATTGAATTTCTTTACAGTAACCCCTGCAATAAACCAAAAACTAGGTGGGATAGAAACGAAATTGGACAAACCTATTGACATAAACCAAAACAACAAAGTTTCATCCGTTTCTTAATTTTTCTTGCTCATATTTTTAAATTAAAAACCTGTTTTTAAATGATATCGTTAGGACATTTGACAGATTTTGTACTTGTGCGTTGTTTGCTGATATCCCTTTGGTGGTCTTTATCAAATTTCTTTTTAATAACTGCTGCGGAAAACAAAAAATTAGGTGGGATGTAAACGAAATTGACAAACTTATTAACATAAACCAAAGCAACACATTTGTATCCGCTTCTTACTTTTCCTGCCTATATTTGTTTAAATAAAAACTTGCTTTTGAGTGATATCGTTAAAGAAATTTGAGAGTTTCTTTACTTGCACGTCGTTTATTCAGATTTCTTTGGTGGTCTTCATTGAATTTCTGTACAGTTACCCCTATAATAAACCAAAAACTAGGTGAGATAGAAACGAAATTGGACAAACTTATTAACATAAACCAAAGCAGCACAGTTTTACCCCCTTCCCATTTTTTCTTTCGTTTTTTTTAATAATTTTTGAATGAGATTGTTATAGATATTTGACAGCTTTTTTACGTATGAGTTGTTTGTTATTGTCTCTTTGGTGATCTTCATGGAGTCCCTTACCAATAATCGTTGAGAAAAAGAAAAAAACCAGGTGGGATGTACACGAAATTGAACAAAGTTATTGACATAAACCAAAGCAACATATTTTTATTCGCTTCTTATTTTTTCCGTCTATTTTTTTAAAATAAAAACTTGCTTTTGAATAATGTATTTAAGGAAATTTGACAGCTTCTAAATTTGAGCTTCGTGTATTGATGTTCCGTTGGTGGTCTTTATTGAATTTCTTTACAATAATCCCTGCAATAAACCAAAAACTAGGTGGGATAGAAACGAAATTGGACAAACCTATTGACATCAACCAAAACAACAAAGTTTCATCCGCTTCTCAATTTTTCCTGCTCATTTATTTTAATCAAAAATCTGCTTTTAAATATTATATTTATATGGAAATTTAACAGATTTTGTCCTTGTTCGTTGTTTATTGATAACCCTTTGGTGTTTTTTATCAAATTTATTTTCAATAACTGCTGCGAAAAACAATAAAATAGGTGGGATGTAAACGAAATTGAACAAACTTATTGACATAAACCAAAGCAACACATTTTTATCCGCTTCGTCTTTTCCCCGCCCACTTTTTTAAGATGAAAACTTTCTTTTGAATGATGTCTTTAACGAAATTTGACAGCTTCCACACTTGTGCGTCGTTTATTGATGTTTTTTTGAAGGTCTTTATCGGATTTGGCAGCATTTCGTAAATCGATGCAAAGAAAAAAAATCATTACGGTAGAAGTTGGGTACGTTAGGAAAAACCAGTTGCTCGAGTTCAACTTGAACATTACCTAAGCAACGAAACATTCGCCAGAATGAATTCTGTAAAAAAATGGATCATTCAAAATATGACGTTGGTAATAATTCTAAGATGCTAAAGACGTTACTTTCTAATAAAAATTTATCACCTAACTATGAACGCGTCAACGCTAGAGCGACGTGTTTACGGACGACGCCGCTTCCGATCTCGAACCCCCCCTAACGAATCTACAGTTAAATGGCCAATTTTAAAGTTGGCGAACGATTAAAATCGATGCCCGCCGCTCGAAAGCAATAGAGAAGGTGAAATATGAAAGTTTTCGAGTCGAGATTTATATTCGGCTACTCGGTTTTAAAAAGTAAAGAAGATAAATAGACCGTAGCCGTTTGTCTGCCAACGATAAGGAAAGTTTAATTCGTTCGAAATTAAAATTTTTGATATATAATTCTAATTTCGACAATTAATATAAACTTTCTTCTTCGCGCAATTTCGCGTCCATAAATCAAAACAATTTCGCCCAATCTGCGGAGCTTTTGTTGTTTTTTTTTTTAAGTGAAATATACGATCGGGTTAATCATGGTTATTGGTAATTATGACGGTTTTTAAAGCCAGGACGAGTTGTTCGAAGTTGAGGCGAGGGCATTTATGCAATTGCATTTAATTCGTTATTCGTATTTTTAAACGAATAAGGTGGGGGGTAATCATTAGGTACCTGAGCATCAAGGGTAACATTAATTTTACCTCTTTGATTTGGTAAATGTTTTAATGAGACAGCAGCACGTAACAGATAATGTTTGACGTGCTGCTGGTTCGTTAAAACACTTTATAATTGAAGGGGACTTCACTGACCAAAATTGGAATTGACCAAGGTCATAACTACATATTTTATTAATATTTTCAAAACTTTATGGTTTGAGGGTATTACTAACTTAAATTTTATGTTTTGAGGGTATGACTAACCTAATCTTTATGGTTTGAGAGTATTTAAGCCCGAGAGAAAGTGAAAGATTGCACCAAAACGCTTTGTTTTGAATTATGACAATAAATCTGATGTTGCCGGTTTGATAAAACAGTTTTTAATTGAAGAAGGCTTTACTGATCAAAATTGAAATTTACTTGGGTTATGACTGCATAATAATAAAGGTTTAAGGGTATTTAAGCCAAAAAAAAGTATTTAAGTCCAAAAGAAACTGGAACATTGCACCAAATTGCTTTGGTTTGGTTCACGACAATAAGTTTGTCTAATGTCGTTATCATCTCACTCGATTTTAAATCATAGAAGGTTCAATTAGCACTTTTGTTATAGTAAGTTAAATTTTTGACACATTCTAACTTTCATTAATAAAAATTTAAATATTTTTAAACTGGGTCATAGAAATGTTAAATAAAATTAATAAACCAAAGGAATAGTTAAATATGAGGCATCAGAAGTGATCGATTTTTAAGATATATGTGCATACGAACGTCTTTATAAAGCAGTCAACGTAACCAAACTTAACAAAACTGCAAACTAACCCTCCCATGATTTAGAATCCGGTGGGATAGAAACGAAATTGGACAAACTTATCGACACAAAACAAAGCAACACAAATTGATTCGCTTCTCACTTTTTGTTTCCCAATGAAACCATCTTGGGAAATTATTAAGATGCCACACTCTCGTACTAATAACCTATTTGTTATAATTATTTCGCGTTTTTATTGTTGATATTTTGATGATTATTGCTAGGTACAGTATAAAGTTAAAAAATGATAGTAAGTCTGGTTTGGTAAAACACTTTTCAATTGAAGGAGACTTCACTCATTAAAATTCGAATTGATTTAGGTCATAATTACATATTAACAAAGGTTTGAGGGTATTTAAGCCCAAAATAAACTGGAAGATTGCACTAAACTGCTTTGTTTTGGTTCACGACAATAAGTCTGTCCAATGTCGTTATCATCTCACTTCATTCTAAATCATAGAAGGATCCCTTAACACTTTTGTTATATTAAGTTAAATCTTTGACACGCTGTGAGAAGTTTTAAGTAAATATGGGTTCGATTTATTTCGAAATTCCGATTTTTTTTTCTCAAAATTTCGTCTCTTCTCTAAAAATGTTACCTTCTCTAAAAAAATTCTACTTTCTCCTAATATTTTGCATGAATCTGGACAAAGTTTTGTCCCCCTCTAAAAATTCTACTTTCTCTAGAAAATTTCTACGTTTTCCTGATATTTTGCATCAATCTGGAAAACTGTTTTCGGAGAAAACACCGTTTTAACGCTTTTAAATTTCAAGAGCAAGTGGTGCAATGGAACATTTACCTCTTGACCTCAATAGCGCCCTTCGTGCATTCGATACCGCCCTTCCGGGACGAACTAAAAATCATTGGGGTCGACGCCGCGGAAGAGTAAACATTTCGAAAATGCTGGGGTAATCAATTCCGGCCACTTAACAGTAAATTTGATGCATCTGCATACGCCGCATCCGAAATGAAAATTTGCCGAATAGCAATAGCGCACCATTGTGTTTGGTTTTGAAAGTAAACGAACGTGGAAATTTCTAATTAGCTTCGAAATTACCTATTGCTAAATCCGAAACATTCCACCTATTCACGATTTGGTAGCGCTCAAAGCATTTTTTTCCACCCTGGGAATAGTTTTTGATAATTATCATTGGAAATATTAGCGTGATATGTAGTTATTCCTAGGGAAATTACTTGAAAGTAATTGGAATTTGAAAAAGGCTACTCTTAAATGTTGTTCGAGCTACTTTTCAATTTGATTCGAGCTACTTTTAAATTTTGTTCGACCACCCTTAGTTACTGGTGAACTATATCTATTTCTTACGCGACCTTTTATCCACCCCTGTTAAAGCGAGTGGTCTGTTTTTAAATAACGTAGATCTTCAGGCGTTATCTGACCTAAATTTAGGCCCTTGTGGCATCATGGTGCCCCTTAAAAAACTAAAATTATGAAACACACGCTTCGATCGTCATTTATGGGAATTCTAGAGAAACCAATCAAAGTTTTTAGGTTAGTACACGGTTTCATATAAAAAAAGTAAGCCGTTGTCCTCCCCTGAGAAAAATCCCGCCCCTAAAAACCGCCGCGAGCGTTCAGAATTCCCAGCACGTAATTAATTAATGTTAATCAGATCAAGTAAATGAAACACTGATTGGATTACTGTTGGGTGTATGGAGAAAGGCCTTTCTCTCCGTGTTTACACAGTATTGCACATGTCGTCGGCAATGTTGATTATCCGAGCGGTTGAGCTCTCCTCAAAGCGGCCTGAATAATGTCAAATTGAAAAACGAACAGCCCCAGTTATTTGCAATTAAAATTCGCTCGAATTTACCTTGTTTCAAACGCCAAGATGAAACGTTAGAATTGGCAATATTGTTATACAAAACTTCAAACTTCAAACTTCGACATATTTAAATTTACCACTTTGTCTAAAATCGAAAAACGTCTAATTATGACGAAACCATCATAAGAAAGCTTCACCAAATTAAGGGTATTCGCGAGTCTGCCGGGAATCGATCCGAGTTTTCGCTTTCTTTCATTAAATTTCCCCCTGCCCGAATGTCCCCGTGTAGCCAACGTGGGGAAAACGGCCTTGTTCCGACTTGACTGCTTTCATAATGTATCAAGTGGAGCGTCTTGTCTGCACTTCGTGCCCATGAATTTATCATGGTAGACGGGTTTACGTAGACCGCACACTTTAGTGCCGTGCGTCAGTTTCATTCATAGAATTAAATATTTGATAACTCCCCGTCCCATTTTGAATATCTCGCATGATGGATGGGCCGCGAGGGGAGCCGCCAACACTCCCGGAAAAATGTCACCAAATAAATAGAGCTCGTTTATATTAATCTAAAGGAAGTGTTGAAACTTACAATGACAAAGCGGATGATCTTTTTTAAACAACGACGAATTCCCAAGCTGGAAACTTAACAAATAAGAATATTATGAAGTTTCTTTGTACCACAACAAAGCACCAAACGGTTTTGTTTTGATTCACGACAATAAGTTTGTCCAATATCGTTATTATCTCATTTGATTCTCAGTCAGAACACCCGATTCTCAGTCAAAATAGGCTCACTTGTTATTTTTGGTTATAATTTGGGCACAAAGAGGCTATCAACGGATGATAACCAGTTTGCTTTAAGGCTGAGAAAGCAGCCAATGGTTCTCGAATTTCTTATGTGACGATGTATTAACTCATCAAAAAATTTCGACTGACCTATTTTCCCCTTTTAACTGACGACAAATAGGACACAAATGGATGTTTCAACAACGATGCCACCGCGGTGTTACAAAAGGTAACCAATTTAGAAATATTGCCTTCACTTAGAAGGACACGATTGTTTACGCGTTTGTCAAAAAAAGAATGCCTTTCAGTCAAAACGTCCCCCGCAGGAGAAACGGAAACCCACTCGATGTTATTGTGCCGGAGGGCGCGCGCTGCTTTCAGCGTTCCTTTTAATCTTCTTCGAATAAATTCTCCGTATGGTGCGCCTACGGAAAGATGGCCGATCGACTATTGAGTGTATATTTCGTAAAAGATTACTTCTGCTCGCCGTCCGTAATTCATTTAGTAATCGGTTAGAAGGGCCGAAGCGGAGCGGCGGCCCTTCTAACATAAGGGCCGGATCGATAGCACATTTTCAGGTCAAGATTTAGAGAAATGGGTTCTGAATACGTGCGCTTCATATTTGAATTCTAACGGGGGCATTATCGACGAGTGTGTGGCGTGGGGCGGCAAACTCGGGAATGCGGCGTTAAGTTGACATTTACGCTTGACTCTTTCCACACTCGAGGCCCTCGCGTCGCACGAGGGGACTTGTTAGGTATTATATTTCTTTGAACCTTACACCGCAAAACATTACGATTTAAAAAATATTATTGTCACAAAAAAATAAAATTTTTGTTTGGAAAATAATGTTTGTTTTTTAAAATAGTTTGACATCCTTTTTTTCTTAAGTTTCATATTAAAATTGCTATAAAAACACCTAGGAACGTAATATATTAGGTGATTGATGTAGTTTCGTCATACAAAGGCGTGAAATCGTACGGGATGCAAACAAAATTGAGCAGAACTATTGTTATATACAAGAGTAAACTAGTTTGACACTTTTTTTGCATTTTTTTCTTTGATTTTATTATCAAAATTGCCATAAACACTACTTAAGAATGTAATGTATCAATCAGTTAATGTAGTTTTGTCATCCAATGGCTTAAAATTATACGAGATGGAAAAAAAATTGGGCAAACCTATTGTTATATACAAAAACAAAATAGTTTGACACGCTTTTTGTTTTTTTTCCCAATTTCCTTATCAAAATTGTTATAAAAACTTCTTAGGAACATAATACATCAATCAATTAATGTAATTTTATCATCCAAGGGCTTAGAATTGTGCGAGATAAAAACGAAATTGGACAAACTTATTGTTTTATATCAAAAAAAAATAGTTTAATACATTTTCTGTTTATTCTTTTTTAATTTTCTTATTAAAATTGCTATAAAAACTGCCGTGAATACTACTTAGGAACGTAATACACCAATCAGTTGATAAAGTTTCATCATTCAAGGGCCCAAAATCATACAAGATGAAAACGAAATTGGGCAGACCTATTGTTAAAGACAAAAACAAACTAGTTTGACACGCTTTCTGCTTTTCTACTTTAATTTTCTTATAAAAATTACTATCAAAGCTACTTATTAACGTAATACATCAATTGGTTAATGTAGTTCCGTCACCCAGGGGCTTACAATCATAGGAGTTGCAAACGAAATTGGGCAAACTTATTATTATATGCAAAAACAAACCAGATTGACACGCTTTCTGCTCTTTCTTCCTTAATTTCGTTATCAAGGTTGCTATAAAAGCTACTTAGGAACGTAATACACCAATCAATTGATGTAGTTTCGTCATCTAAGGGCTTAACATTATAAAAGATGCAAACGAAATTGGGCAGACCTATTGTTATATACAAAAACAAACTAGTTTGACACGCTTTCCGGTTGATCTATTTTAATTTTTTTATGAAAATTGCCGTGAAAACTACTTGGGAACGTAATACACCAATCAGTTGATAGAGTTTCATCATTCAAGGGCCCAGAATCATACAAGATGAAAACGAAATTGGGCAGACCTATTATTAAAGACAAAAACAAACTAGTTTGACACGCTTTCTGCTTTTCTACTTAAATTTTCTTATTAAAATTACTATCAAAGCTACTTATTAACGTAATACATCAATTGGTTAATGTAGTTTCGTCACCCAGGGGCATACAACCGTAGGAGATGCAAACGAAATTGGGCAAACTTATTATTATATACAAAAACAAACCAGATTAACACGATTTCTGCTCTTTCTTTCTTAATTTCGTTATCAAAGTTGCTATAAAAGCTAGGAACGTAATACACCAATCAATTGATGTAGTTTCGTCATCTAAGGGCTTAGAATTATACCGGATGCAAACAAAATTGAACAGATCTATTATTATATACAAAAGCAAAATAATTTGACTTGCTTCCTGCTTTTATTTTTTAATTTTCTCATCAAAATTGCTTTAAAAACTACTTAGGAACCTAATACATTAACTTATTGATGTAGTTTTGTCATCAAAAGGATCAGAATTGTACAAGATGTAAATAAAATTGGGCAAACCTATTGTTATATACAAAAGCAAACTAGTTTGACACCTTTTTTGCATTTTTTTCTTTAATTTTCTTATTAAAATTTTTATAAAAACTACTTAAGAATGTAATGTATCAATCAGTTAATTTAGTTTTGTCATCCAAGGGCTTACAATCGAAGGAGATAAAATCGAAATTGGGCAAACTTATTGTTGTACAACAAAGCAAAATAGTTTGACACCCTTTCTGCTTTTCCTTCTTTAATTTTTTATCAAAATTGCTATAAAAGCTACTTATCAAAGTAATACGTCAATCAATTGATGTAGTTTTGTCATCCAAAAAAAAACTCTTGGGTAGCATTTTTTTGAACTCTCTTGGGTATGTTAACTTCTTCACAAATAATTCAGTTCAATAATCACAACAAAAGCGCTTTGAATCGTTCAAGATGAAAACGAAATTGGTCAGACTTATTGTTATAAACCAAAGCAAAACAGTTTGGCACGTTTTCCGCCTTTTCGATAAAGTTTTTTTCAATGAAACTACAACTACGTCAAAATTCTTACTCCACAAAACACAGTACTTTTTAAATTTGCTTATTTTTGCAAAAATTAAGCCTTTGAAAAGAAGTTTTCTTAAAACATTTTGGATAAAAGAAAATACATTAGAAATTTTTGTTAAATTTTTTCGAAATTTATATTTAAAAGAATTCCAGTTCTTGCCTCAAAAATTAAAGTTTCTTCAACTTAATATGCCACATTTTTAAGTTATGGCAGAAAATGTCATCCAATTCTTCTCTCCATCACCAAAGTGACGAAGGTCGAAAAAATTGATAAAATTCGTGTTTTTGCATTTTTTCGTGTTCTTGCACTTTTTTCGATTTTTCCTTTTATTTCGATTCATATTTTTGTGATTATTTTATTTTTAACGAAGCGGCGTAACGTTAAAAGGGTGGGGAAGGCGCTTTTAGCGCTAACATCATCTTGCGTTAATTCCGCCCAAGTTCGAGTGGAATTTTGTGTACGATTTTCTTTTGCTTACGCGCCAATAATTTTCCCGCCATCGCCATGGGAAAGTTCGAAGCGATCCTCCATATTGCTCCCGTGCGAAAATTTAGTGGGGGTAAACTAGGTTGCGTTCTATTATAAATAATCTCAATTTACCTCGCACACGGCGCTTGTAATTTACCTCGTTCGCGTCGTTCGCATTATCATGATCTACAAGAAAGAGATAACGGATAATAACAGAGGCAATACAATTACGGGGTACGGCCTTGCGTTATCTGCTCTCGTTATATTAGATTGCTTAAGGCTCCCGCTATCTAACGTCCGTTCCGCCTATTTGCAATACAAGATAAGGTCACGTGAAAAGCGAGAGATGGACGCGCCAGCCCACGAGGAAAATAACTAAGCAACTTGTCGGGAGGATCTATGATTATCCTACGGGGATGTCGTTTGCCCCAATTGCCCACCTGCTCCAAGCGCCAGCAGACGCCGTTTTTGCGTGAACGCGCCCACACTTCCGCTGACGTAAACTACTTCGATATGACAAACCTTAAGCGAATCGTAAACGTTGTACTCCAGATTGTGAGCCATGGCGAGGGAAAATGAGTTGACAAAATTGGTTAACGTTTATTACGGTTTTCTGCCGCGCTATACATTTTTTTTTGTGGTTGTTTGTGCCTCGAAAGAGACAGAGGCAGAATCAGGCGAGATGTTGACCAAAAAGTAAAGAAAAAGACTAAAGTAAGTAAGTAAAGAAAGTAAAGTAAGTAAGTAAGTAAAGAAAAAAATACTACGTTAATCAGATTGGACAGTTTTAGAGAGTTTGTGCAGATTGCAGAATGATGTTTTGTTCAAATTCGTTGATACGTTCAGCCGACTAATAGACGCACACTTTCTCATTTATGAGTTAAGTAACGAGGGGTACTCAACGACACGATTATGGAAAGAGTACACAGTTTGAGAAACATTGCTTTAGAGGGAGCATTTCCGAACATCTCTTCTTATTACTTATTATTTATTAAATTTCGTGTTACTGAGCTCAGTAGTTAGGTCTCCGTGTTTGCCAGTCGACTTAGACTTCTCTCTTTATTACACTAGTGGCAGCACCCATCTCTAATTAAGTGGGTCAATAACTGGTGCGGTCCCGCGGGGTATTTTGCCGTCGCTGGCGCAAATCCGTTGAAATATGATTTAAAAACGTCCCCGATATTGACTCTAATCCGTCGAGTTGCTTTCATGTGGGTTCGACTCAAAGAAAATGCGAACGAATTCGTCGAAGCTTCGGTTTGTTATCCGTCTCTTTTTTCCTTTGGACTCGGGCTCCGGTTCATGTCCGCGTTTCATTGTGGTCGTGTAAGCTCCCTTCAAAACTTCTAAAAATAAAACAAATCCATGTATAATTCAGTTATCTTCCTCTGAGGCTCTTAACTCGGCTTGTCAATAAAATATTTACGCTCGGAGAGACAGAATCTTTTGCAAGTGGACAAGTACAATAAAAGTTGCACGTAGGAAGTTTTAAAAGTATTATCTAAGCCGTCACATTTCGTTTCTGCTTCGATTATTTATTTAGTTTAGTTTCGGGGGCGTACCATTCCCATCCCTTTAGCTTTTATAAGAAATCGCTGCGGGTTTTTAAAACTTCGTACGCTTCTTATTTGGTGGTCTTTCAAAATCAACGTCATGGAGCTTTATTTCATCTCCATTTCAATTTTTCGAGACTTGGTTTATAGCATTTTTATAGAATTCTTGGGACGTAGAATCAACTGAATCAACCAAATTGGGTTATGACTATTCGTTTACGAGATATACGCCTTTTAAGTCTCGAAATTCTTAAATTTTCACCGAATTTCCAAAAGTCGAAATTCAAAAGTCATTACTTAGGATTAATAGGAAACGAAAAATAGGGGGGGGGGTCAGTTCAGTTAGATTCCATAGTGTCCTGCACCCAATCATCTAAAGAAAAATTGAAATCAAATCATTACAAATTATTGACGATATTCTACTACCAACGTGGTCTGGTTCTTGTTTTTCGAGCTTGAACATGATAAGCAAATTCGAGAACATGATTTATGTTGTAAAAATCGTTTTTACTTGCATATACCTTCCAAATGCGTAGAGGTCGAGACACACGGAGGTCGCGTCTGAAAACAATTTGTAAAATACATATCTAGAGGCTGGCGTCCACCGAAAACCGAATCGAATTTTCCAGAGGAGCCGACACAATGCGTAGCAAATGAAAATTCATTGTTAATAAAATACAATGTTAAGTCGCCACCGCATGTTGCCTGCCTCCGAAACCGAATTATTGTGTGGAATTCTGGACGTCGTCCAAATATCTCTTTGAAAGATAGTAAATTGATGTTTTTACGCCTACGGGGGCTTTTATAATGCAATTTTACTATTTGTATATTTGTCTAGAAGACAAGATTAACGAAAATATACTTGGCAAGTTGACGTTATTTAGAAATAAGATTGTGGGGCAAGGTCTGCTGTTGTGGTTGTCATTTGGAAAATTCTCTAACGCTAATTCTAATTCCACCCCAAAGTCTAAACAGCCGACGACATCGACGTCGAATTACCCAACGTATCCCACATCAAGAGAATACCAAAATCGATGATTTTCTAAAACATTTTGCTCAATTCATTCGCGTCAGTATTTTACCAAAGTTGGATTATTTATTGACTTCGACTAAAAATTTATGCGTTTAAACTTATAACTTATAAAAAATGATCATCCTTCTTCAAAGCATGCAAAAATTTTCAATTTTTCGAAAGTGGGTTTATAGCATTTTTATAGAGTACTTGGGACCTGGAATCGAAATCTGAAAACCGAATTGAGCTATGACTATTCGTTTGCGAGATATAAGCCTTTAAAGTATCGAAATTATCAAATTTTCACGGAATTTCCAAAAGTCGAAATTCAAAATTCATTACTCAAGATTCGAAGGTACCCTATCTTATATATTTTGACACGTAGATTCTGAATCTGAAAACCAATTTGAGCTACGACTTTTGGTTTGGTAGATATGAGAGTTTAAAGTTACGAAAAAACTTCAAAAAGTCCTCTCTTCTTCCAAATAATTTAAAAATTTCCATTTTTCGAAAATGAGTTTACAGCATTCTCATAGAGTTCTCGGGACCTGGAATCGAAATCTGAAAACCGAGTTGAGCTATGACTGTTCGTTTACGAGATATAAGCCTTTAAATTATCGAAATTCTTAAATTTTCACGGAATTTCCAAAAGTCGAAATTCAAAAGTCATTATTTAAGATTCGAAGGTACCCTATCTTATATATTTTAACACGTAGATTCCGAATCTGAAAACCAATTTGAGCTACGACTTTTGGTTTGGAAGATATGAGAGTTTAAAGTAACGAAAAAACTTCAAAACCTCCTCTCTTCTTCCAAATAATTTAAAAATTTCCATTTTTCGAAAATGAGTTTACAGCATTCTCATAGAGTTCTCGGGACCTGGAATCGAAATCTGAAAACCGAGTTGAGCTATGACTGTTCGTTTACGAGATATAAGCCTTTAAATTATCGAAATTCTTAAATTTTCACGGAATTTCCAAAAGTCGAAATTCAAAAGTCATTATTTAAGATTCGAAGGTACCCTATCTTATATATTTTGACACGTAGATTCCGAATCTGAAAACCAATTTGAGCTACGACTTTTGGTTTGGAAGACATGAGATTTTAAAGTTACGAAAAAAGTTCAAAAAGTCCAAAACATTCAAAAATTTCCATTTTTCAATAATGAGTTTACAGCATTTTTATAAATTTCTCGGGACATGGAATCGAAATCTGAAAACCGAATTGAGCTATGACTATTCGTTTACGAGATGTAAGCCTTTAAAGTTTCGAAATTCTCAAATTTTCACGGAATTTCCAAAAGTCCAAATTCAAAAGTCATTACTTAAGATTCGAAGGTACCCTATCTGATATATTTTAAAACGTAGATTCCGAATCTGAAAACCAATTTGAGCTACGACTTTTGGTTTGGAAGATATGAGAGTTTAAAGTAACGAAACAACTTCAAAAAGTCCTCTCTTCTTCCAAATAATTTAAAAATTTCCATTTTTCGAAAATGAGTTTACAGCATTCTCATAGAGTTCTCGGGACCTGGAATCGAAATCTGAAAACCGAGTGGAGCTATGACTGTTCGTTTACGAGATATAAGCCTTTAAATTATCGAAATTCTCAAATTTTCGCGGAATTTCCAAAAATCAAAATTCAAACGCATTACTTAGGATTCGAAAGTACCCCAACTTATAAATTTTAATATGTAGATTTCGAATCTGAAAAGCAAATTGAGCTACGATTTTTGGTTTGGAAGATATGAGAGTTTAAAGTTACGAAAAAAGTTCAAACAGTTCAAAACATTCAAAAATTTCCATTTTTCGAAAATGAGTTTACAGCATTTTCATAGAGTTCTCGGGATCTGGAATCGAAATCTGAAAACCGAATTGAGCTACGACTATTCGTTTACGAGATATAAGTCTTTAAAGTTTCGAAATTCTCAAATTTTCAAGGAATTTCCGAAAGTCGAAATTCAAAATTCATTACTTAAGATTTGAAAGTACCCTATCTTATATATTTTGACACGTAGATTCTGAATCTGAAAACCAATTTGACCTACGACTTTTGGTTTGGAAGATATAAGAGTTTAAATTTACGAAAAAAGTTTAAAAAAGTCCCCCATTTTTCCAAAACATTTCAAGAGTCATTCAAATAACGATCCAATTCACAAAAACGTCTAAATTTCTAGAACAACTTAAATAAAAAAATCAAAATTTTTCAAAAAAAGGTGAAATGTTGAAATCCTGAAAGCCGACATTTTCAAAAATTAAAAATTTTTAAAGGTAGCCTTCGATTAAAAAAGTTGAATTGCGTAACGATCCGTCCACAGATCCGTCAACGACAATACGTCGGTGTTTTTTGCATAAAAGTCCGACCACACCTATATCTGAATTTCTAGAAGAACACGAACTTCAATAAGATCGAGGTTTTCCAAAAAGACAAAATGTTGAAAAAGTCCGACCACAGCTAGTCTAATGTTTAAATTTCCAGAAGAATAAAACGTTTAAAAAGAAACAGATTTTTAAAGAAGGTAAAACAGCGAATTCGGTTTTCTGCATAAAAGTCCGACCGCAGCTATATCTGAATATTTAGAAGAACACGAACTTCAATAAGATCGAGGTTTTCCAAAAAGACAAAATGTTAAAAAAGTCCGACCACAGTTAGTCTAATGCTTAAATTTTGAGAAAAATTGAAAGCTTAAAAATAAAAAGATTTTCAAAGATGGCAGAATGTTGAAATTTTTTATAGTCAGTAGTTCAAAAAAAAATCAAAAAATACCCAAAAATAGCGCTTTTAAAAACCCCCAGTTGCATAATAATCCGTCTGCAGCGAATCGACTTTTTTTGCATAAATAGTCCGACCACAGCATCCGCATTTCTATACGAATACGAATTTAAGGTCACAATTTAAAAAAATTTTGAAATTTTTACAGTCGACACTTTTAAATAAAATCTAGATTTTCAAGAAATCAGAATAATTTTAACTGAAGCTGAATCTTTCAAAAATAATAATAATAAATAAATGAAATTTACTAAAAAAACCAAAATGTTCAAAATATAGCTCTCTCCTAAAAAACTTGGGTTGCATATAAATCCGTCTACAGCCAATTCGATCTTTTTACATAAAAGCCCGACCACAGCTAGAATCTAATGTCTGAATTTCTAAAAGGATGCGAATTTGAAAAGTCTAAATTTTCAACAAAAAAAGTCGGAAATGTTTAAGTTTGTTATAGTCGACGCTTCCAAAAAATTTAAAATGTTTAAGAAATCAGAATAATTTTAGGTGAAGATGAATCTTTCAAAAAAAAAAAAAATAAATGAAATTGACCAAAAAAACCAAAATGTTCAAAATATAGCTCTCTCCTAAAAAACTTGGGTTGCATAAAAATCCGTCTACAGCGAATTCGATCTTTTTACATAAAAACCCGACCACAGCTAGAATTTAATGTCTCAATTTCTAAAAGGATACGAATTTGAAGAGTCAAAATTTTCAACAAAAAAAGTCGGAAATGTTTAAGGTTGTTATAGTCGACGCTTCCAAAAAATTTAAAATGTTCAAGAAATCAGAATAATTTTAAGTATAATTAAATTTCCAAAAAGATATTAAACATTTACCAAAAAATTTGGAATTTATCAAAAAAATCAGTGTTCCGTGAAAAAGTCGAAATTTTGTGAGTCGAAATTTTCACAAAATCAAAATTTCAAAAAAAACTCAATCTTGGAAGAGATTAACAAAAACTGAATTCAACTGTCTTTAAAAAATATAAAAATATTTGCAAACGGATTCAAAATGAAATAAATCATTCAAATAAAGATAAAATTAACAAAAATGTCCTAATTTCTAGAAAAACACGAATTTAAGCAGTCAAAAATTTCAAAAAACAGCAAGAGACGGATTGTTATGCAAATGTCCTTTAACTGTAAATGGAATAACGTAAGAATTTTTAAGATGCAAACAAATTGTTATGTAAAAATTCTTTGGGTTTTTAGCAGTGGGCGGATCAATATGCAGAAATGCTTTAGCAGTAGACGGATTGTTATGCAAAAAATCTTTAATTGCAGATAAGTAGTTACATCAAGGTATTTCAGACGCAGACAACTTGTTATCCAAAGATTCTTTATTTGTGGACGGATCGATATGCAAAGATGCTTTAGCAGTAGACGGATTTTTATGCAAAAATTCTTTAATTGCAGACGGGTTGTTACGGTACAATATTTTAGACGCAGACAACTTGTTATCCAAAGATTCTTTATTTGTGGACGGATAGATATGCAAAAATGCTTTAGCAGTGGACGGATTGTTATGCAAAAAATCTTTAATTGCAGATAAGTAGTTACGTCAAGGTATTTCAGACCCAGAGAACTTGTTATCCAAAGATTCTTTATTTGTGGACGGATCGATATGCAAAAATGCTTTAGCAGCAGACGGATTGTTATGCAAAAAATCTTTAATTGCAGATAAGTAGTTACGTCATGGTATTTCAGATCCAGACAAATTGTCATCCAAAGATTCTTTATTTGTGGACGGATTGATATGCAAAAATGCTTTAGCAGTGGACGGATGTTTATGCAAAAATTCCTTAATTGCAGTTGGGTTGTTACGCTACAATATTTTAGACGCAGACAACTTATTATCCAAAGATTCTTTATTTGTGGACGGATCGATATGCAAAAATGCTTTAGCAGTAGACGGATTTTTATGCAAAAATTCTTTAATTGCAGACGGGTTGTTACGCTACAATATTTTAGATGCAGACAACTTGTTATCCAAAGATTCTTTATTTGTGGACGGATAGATATGCAAAAATGCTTTAGCAGTGGACGGATTGTTATGCAAAAAATCTTTAATTGCAGATGAGTAGTTACGCCAAGATATTTCAGGCGCAGACAACTTGTTATCCAAAGATTCTTTATTTGTGGACGGATTGATATGCAAAAATGTTTTAGCAGTAAATGGATTGTTATGCAAAAATTCCTTAATTGCAGATGGGTTGTTACGCTACAATATTTTAGACGCAGACAACTTTTTATCCAAAGATTCTTTATTTGTGGACGGATCCATATGCAAAAATGCTTTAGCAGTAGACGGATTGTTATGCAAAAAATCTTTAATTGCAGATAAGTAGTAACGTCAAGATATTTCAGACGCAGACAACTTGTTATCCAAAGATTCTTTATTTGTGGACGGATTGATATGCAAAAATGTTTTAGCAGTAAATGGATTGTTATGCAAAAATTCCTTAATTGCAGATGGGTTGTTACGCTACAATATTTTAGACGCAGACAACTTTTTATCCAAAGATTCTTTATTTGTGGACGGATCCATATGCAAAAATGCTTTAGCAGTAGACGGATTGTTATGCAAAAAATCTTTAATTGCAGATAAGTAGTAACGTCAAGATATTTCAGACGCAGACAACTTGTTATCCAAAGATTCTTTATTTGTGGACGGATTGATATGCAAAAATGCTTTAGCAGTAGACGGATTGTTATGCAAAAATTCTTTAATTGCAGATGGGTTGTTACGCTACAATATTTTAGACGCAGACAACTAGTTATCCAAAGATTCTTTATTTGTGGACGGATCCATATGCAAAAATGCTTTAGCAGTAGACGGATTGTTATGCAAAAAATCTTTAATTGCAGATAAGTAGTTACGTCAAGGTATTTCAGACCCAGACAACTTGTTATCCAAAGATTCTTTATTTGTGGACGGATCCATATGCAAAAATGCTTTAGCAGTAGACGGATTGTTATGCAAACATTCTTTATTAACAGATGGGTTGTTACGCTACAATATTTTAGACACAGATAACTTGTTATCCAAAGATTCTTTATTTGTGGACGGATTGATATGCAAAAATGTTTTAGCAGTAGACGGATTGTTATGCAAAAAATCTTTAATTGCAGATAAGTAGTTACGTTAAGATATTTCAGACCCAGACAACTTGTTATCCAAAGAATCTTCATTTGTGGACGGATTGATATGCAAACATGCTTTTGCAGTAGACGGATGTTTATGCAAAAATTCTTTATTAGCAGATGGGCTGTTACGCTACAATATTTTAGACGCAGATAACTTATTATCCAAAGATTCTGCATTTGTGAACGAATCGATATGCAAAAATGTTTTCGCAGTAGACGGATTGTTATGCAAACATTCTTTATCAGCAGATGGGTTGTTACGCTACAATATTTTAGACACAGACAACTTGTTATAAGATTCTTTATTTGTCGACGGATCCATATGCAAAAATGCTCTAGCAGTAGACGGACTGTTATGCAAAAATTCGAGTTACCTGTGGTCGGACTTTTATGTAAAAAAAAAATCAATTTTTGCGGCGTTTTTACATAATCCAGTGCACCGGTGAGGTAGAGGGTCGAAAAAATTCTTTGGTTTTTTAGCAGTGGGTGGATCGATATCCAAAAATGCTTAAGCAGTAGACGGATTGTTATGCAAAAATTCTTTAATTGCAGATCGGTTGCTACGCTACAATATTTTAGACGCAGACAACTTGTTATCCAAAGATTCTTTATTTGTGGACGGATCGATATGCAAAAATGCTTTCACAGTAGACGGATTGTTATGCAAACATTCTTTATTAGCAGATGGGTTGTTACGCTACAATATTTTAGATACAGACAACTTGTTAAACAAAGATTCTTTATTTGTGGACGGATCCATATGCAAAAATGCTTTAGCAGTAGACGGATGTTTATGCAAAAATCCTTTAATTGCAGACGGGTTGTTACGCTACAATATTTTAGACGCAGACAACTTGTTATCCAAAGATTCTTTATTTGTGGACGGATCGATATGCGAAAATACTCTAGCAGTAGATGGACTGTTATGCAAAAATTTGAATCACCTGTGGTCGGATTTATATGTAAAAAAAATCGATTTTTGCGGCGTTTTTACATAATCCAGTGCACCGGTGTGGTAGAGGGGCGAACTTTCTCCTAAACTCGAGACCTATGTCGCTAATTAGGTAGGTTTCCTTGAGGTAAAAGTTTCCCGAAAAAAACGACACGAAAAATCCGTAATTAGCCCGCCTCATTAACGAGTTTTCGGCACGCACTTTTTGAATTACCCTTTTCGATAAATTCGCCCCGCATTGTTTCAACCGTTATTCATATTAGGCCACCTTTCGGTGCTCCAACTTCGAGCCGACGAAAGTAAAGAGCTTGTTATTTTTAACAACGCTCGTTTACCTGACCGTATTACATTATACATTCTGTAGCGAAATTGCTAATAATTCGCTGGGAGCGTTTTGCAAAAGTACTCTTAACGTAGAAATAACAAAATTTTAATTACGCAAAAACGAGAGAACTGAAACATTGTAATTCTAACTCGATTCTCGAGTTTACGACGTAATTAACGTACTTTGGTATAAGTCACTCGAATTAAATCATCAACACGAGCAATTCTTACATATAGTTAATTTTAATTAATCATTAAGTTGAAAAATGTATCACGTCCAAAATTTCAAAATATTTAAAGAGATTCTTCTCCTGCTAAAGGAAGTGTAGGTTTTGAAATTAATCAGTTAACATAATCGGGGATTGTTCCACTTATGCAACATTGTGGAGATGCTTGGAGATGCAGACAAGCTCGATGGCAGAACTGTTTTGAAATTAGGGGGCCCTAAAACTGAAACAGTTTAATGTAGCCAGTGGCAGTGATTTTCGCGACACTGACAACCTGCATCGTAATTCTTAAGTGCCGACGTTCGGATCTAATTTATTAAGCGTTCGCCGAATACTTTTGCTTTATTGAATTCGAGATCCCGAAATTCCGAAGACCATCGAGCTGTCCCCTTTTGTCTGTTCATTTATGTTGGCCCATTTAATCAGGAACAGTGGATTCCGGAGGTATTTGTCTTTTATCCTTGCCGGGAGCGTCTCCGGGTTTTGTTGCTTTGCTCCGTAAATACATTTGATATCAGACGGATAAGATAAAGGCTATTATGGGTATTATTTCGTTCGCAAGCTACGAAGTCGAAACGGGATAAGGACGAAGGACAAAGTCGTCCTATATCACGATTTTCCTTCCACTTTCTCTTCTGGTGTACAGCGTTGGAAATGCCTTAATTGTTCGCAACTTTGAAATCACATTAGAAAACCAGCTGCAGCATCAGTCTATTACGTGAAGCTTTAAAATTGGTTGCCGATGCACGTGACTGATCAAAAATTTTAAAAATATATAGTCTCTGAGGGTTCGCCCACAATGCCAATCGATTAAAGTGAGACGTTCATACCGGTAATTGGGCAAACTTCCTAGGAGATATTCACATGCACTCGTATAAGGAATTACGTGCCTTCGGCATTTCGTTTTACATTTAAACATTATTTCGCCAACTTTGGGTTTGGAACATCACAAAGTAGTATTTCATATCTGTCAAGCGGAGCATATTTCGCTGACAAAAGGATCCTATACGTCAATTTAAATTTATCTGAACGTTCAAAGCGATCCGATAAAAACCTAGTCCATTATAGTAAGAGTTCCACATGACGTGCTTTTAGAGAGAATTTAAAGACCTTCGCGCCAGCACGAGCAAAAATAACGATCCCGCAACCTATTTCACAGAGCGTGATTTGCAAAATTCCGATATATATCAGTGTGGTAGGCGCTCGCGTCATATGCGGGCATCGATGGATTTCGGGGGGCTTTATTATCTAATTCTGAATTATGTTACCCGCGAGAGCACAAAGGGATCGCACACTGCCCGGAATTTTACGACAGCTAAACCTATTTTGTTGGGAATTTTAAACGTCCCCGTATTTACGCCGATGCCCCATCGTTGAGGAACGGCGAAACGTTCACTTTTATCTCTGCAACCAATTTGACACGCACCATTTGTTTATGCAGTTTTTAAAACCGGTAAGGTCTCCTAATATGAACTGAATTTAAGATAATTTTGGCAATCATTCATTAACCTTTTGTCATTTTGAGTTTTCGTGATAAAAAAAAATGATTAACACAGCTAAGATAATTTAATGATATATTGCCTTAAAGTCTTGATTATATTCATTTTTATAAAGTTAAGAATACCTTAAAGTTCTCTAAATGATTTTATATAGGTTTACGAGAATAAGTTTGACCAATATCGTTTCCATCTCCCTTGATTCTAAGCCTAGTAGTAGCTTTTGCAGCTTTCGTAGACGCAAATAACTATGAAGAGCACTGCACAGCACTGCACAGCACAGCACAGCACTGCACAGCACAGCACAACACAACACCTTAATCAACTACAATCCATCTTGTTTTTGTTTACGATAATGCATCTGACCTATATCGTTTTCATCTCCCTTAATTCTAAGCGTAGTAGTATTATAGTAGTAGCTTTCGCTTCTTTCGTAGACGCAACTAACTATAAAGAGAAGTGCACAACACAGCAGAAGATTCTAATCAATTATAATCCATTTTGTTTTGGCTTACGACAATACGTCTGATCAATATTGTTTTCATCTCCCTTGATTCTAAGCATAGTAGTAGTTCGTACATCTTTCGTGAACGCAAATAACTATAAAGAGTACTGCACAACACAGCAGAAGACCCTAATCAACTATAATCCATTTTGGTTTTGTTTACGACAATACGTCTGACCAAAATCGCTTCCATCCTTCTTGATTCTAAGCTTATTAATACCATGGTAGTAGCTTCTGCATCTTTAGTAAACGCAAATAACTTCAAAGAGAAATGCAGAACACAGCAAAAGACCCTAATCAACTATAATCCATTTTGTTTTTGCATATGACAATACGTTTGACCAATATCGTTTCCATCTCCATTGATTTTAAGCATAGTAGTAGCGCTTGCATCATTCGTAGACGCAAATAACTATGAAGAGCACTGCCTAGCACTGCGCAGCACAGCTCTGCACAGCACAACACAACACCTTAATCCACTACAGTCCATTTTGTTTTTGTTTACGATAATGCGTCTGACCAATATCGTTTCCATCTCCCTTGATTCTAAGCGTAGTAGTAGTATAATAGTAGCTTTCGCTTCTTTCGTAGAGGCAACTAACTGTAAAAAGAGGTGCACAACACAGCAGAAGACCCTAATCAATTATAATTTATTTTGTTTTGGCTTACGACAATACGTCTGATCAATATTGTTTCCATCTCCCTTGATTCTAAGCATAGTAGTAGTTCCTACGTCTTTCGTGGACGAAAATTACTATAAAGAGTAATGCACATCACAGCAGAAGACCCTAATCAACTATTATCCATTTTGTTTTTGCTTATGACAATACGTCTGACCAATATCGTTTCCATCCTTCTTAATTCTAAGCTTACTAATACCATGGTAGTAGCTTCTGCATCTTTAGTAGACGCAAATAACTACAAAGAGAAGTGCAAAACACAGCAAAAGACCCTAATCAACTCTAATCCATTTTGTTTTTGCTTATGACAATAGGTCTGATCAATATCGTTTCCATCTCCATTGATTTTAAGCATAGTAGTAGCGCTTGCATCATTCGTAGACGCAAATAACTATGAAGAGCACTGCCTAGCACTGCAGAGCACATTACTGCACAGCACAACACAACACCTTAATCCACTACAATCCATTTTGTTTTTGTTTACGATAATGCGTTTGACCAATATCGTTTCCATCTCCCTTGATTCTAAGCGTAGTAGTAGTATAGTAGCAGCTTTTGCTTCTTTCGTAGAGGCAACTAACTGTAAAGAGAGGTGCACAACACAGCAGAAGACCCTAATCAATTATAATCCATTTTGTTTTGGCTTACGACATTACGTCTGATCAATATTGTTTGCATCTCCCTTGATTCTAAGCATAGTAGTAATTCCTACATCTTTCGTGGACGCAAATAACTATAAAGAGTACTACACAACACAGCAGAAGACCCTAATCAACTATAATCCATTTTGGTTTTGCTTACGACAATACGTCTGACCAATATGGTTTTCATCCTTTTTGATTCTAAGCTTACTAATACCATGGTAGTAGCTTCTGCGTCTTTAGTAGACGCAAATAACTACAAAGAAAAGTGCAGAACCCAGCAAAGGACCCTAATCAACTATAATCCATTTTGTTTTTGCTTATGACAATACGTCTGACCAATATCGTTTCCATCTCCATTAATTTTAAGCATAGTAGTAGCGCTTGCATCATTCGTAGACGAAATAGCTATGAAGAGCACTGCCTAGCACTGCACAGCACAGCACTGCACAGCACAACACAACACCTTAATCCACTACAATTTATTTTGTTTTTGTTTACGATAATGTGTCTGACCAATATCGTTTCCATCTCCCTTGATTCTAAGCGTAGTAGTAGTATAGTAGTAGCTTTCGCTTCTTTCGTAGAGGCAACTAACTGTAAAGAGAGGTACACAACACAGCAGAAAACCCTAATCAATTATAATCCATTTTGTTTTGGCTTACGACAATACGTCTGATCAGTATTGTTTTCATCTCCCTTGATTCAAAGCATAGTAGTAATTCCTACATCTTTCGTGGACGCAAATAACTATAAAAAGTACTACACAACACAGCAGAAGACCCTAATCAACTATAATCCATTTTGGTTTTGCTTACGACAATACGTCTGACCAATATGGTTTCCATCCTTTTTGATTCTAAGCTTACTAATACCATGGTAGTAGCTTCTGCGTCTTTAGTAGACGCAAATAACTACAAAGAAAAGTGCCGAACCCAGCAAAAGACCCTAATCAACTATAATCCATTTTGTTTTTGCTTATGACAATACGTCTGACCAATATCGTTTCCATCTCCATTGATTTTAAGCATAGTAGTAGTTTTTGCATCTTTCGCAGACGCAAATAACTAAGAAGAGCACTGCATAGCACTGCACAGCACAGCACTGCACAGCACAGCACAGCACAGCACAACACAACACAACACCTTAAGCTACTAAAATCCATTTTGTTTTTGTTTACGATAATACGTCTGACCAATATCGTTTCTATCTCCCTTAATTCTAAGCGTAGTAGTAGTAGTATAGTAGTAGCTTTTGCTTCTTGGAAGAGGCAACTAACTGTAAAGAGAGGTGCACAACACAGCAGAAGACCCTAATCAATTAAAATCCATTTTGTTTTGGCTTACGACAATACGTCTGATCAATATTGTTTCCATCTCCCTTGATTTTAAGCAAAGTAGAAGTTCCTACCTTTCGTGGACGCAAATAACTATAAATACTACTACACAACACAGCAGAAGACCCTAATCAACTATAATCCATTTTGGTTTTGCTTACGACAATACGTCTGACCAAAATGGTTTCCATCCTTTTTGATTCTAAGCTTACTAATACCATGGAAGTAGCTTCTGCGTCTTTAGTAGACAAAAATAACTACAAAGAAAAGTGCAGAACCCAGCAAAAGACCCTAATCAACTATAATCCATTTTGTTTTTGCTTATGACAATACGTCTGACCAATATCGTTTCCATCTCCATTGATTTTAAGCATAGTAGTAGCTTTTGCATCTTTCGCAGACGTAAATAACTATGAAGAGCACTGCATAACACTGCACAGCACAGCACTGCACAGCACAGCACTGCACAGCACAGCACTGCACAGCACAGCACAGCACAACACAACACCTTAATCTACTACAATCCATTTTGTTTTTGTTTACGATAATGCGTCTGACCAATATCGTTTCCATCTCCCTTGATTCTAAGCGTAGTAGTAGTAGTATAGTAGTAGCTTTCGCTTCTTTCGTAGAGGCAACTAACTGTAAAGAGAGGTGCGCAGCACAGCAGAAGACCCTAATCAATTATTATCCATTTTGTTCTGGCTTACAACAATACGTCTGATCAATATTGCTTCCATCTCCCTTGATTCTAAGCATAGTAGTAGTTCCTACATCTTTCGTGGACGCAAATAACTATAAAGAGTACTACACAACACAGCAGAAGACCCTAATCAACTATAATCCATTTTGGTTTTGCTTACGACAATACGTCTGACCAATATGGTTTCCATCCTTTTTGATTCTAAGCTTACTAACACCATGGTAGTAGCTTCTGCGTCTTTAGTAGACGCAAATAACTACAAAGAAAATTGCAGAACCCAGTAAAAGACCCTAATCAACTATAATCCATTTTTTTTTGCTTATGACAATACGTCTGACTAATATCGTTTACATTCTTATTGATTTTAAGCATAGTAGTAGCTTCTGCATCTTTCGTAGATGCAAATAACTCTGAAAAGAACTGCACAGAACTGCACAACCTCTTAATTAATTAAATTTCTATTTGTTTTTGTTTACGACAATACGTTTGGCCAAAACCGTTTCCATCCTTCTTGATTCTAAGCTTACTAATACTATGGTAGTAGCTTCTGCGTCTTTAGTAGACGCAAATAACTACAAAGAAAAGTGCAGAACCCAGTAAAAGACCCTAATTAACTATAATCCATTTTTTTTGCTTATGACAATACGTCTGACTAATATCGTTTACATCCTTATTGATTTTAAGCATAGTAGTAGCTTCTGCATCTTTCGTAGATGCAAATAACTCTGAAAGGAACTGCACAGAACTGCACAACCTCTTAATTAATTACATTCCTATTTGTTTTTGTTTACGACAATACGTTTGGCCAAAACCGTTTCCATCCTTCTTGATTCTAAGCTTACTAATACCATGGTAGTAGCTTCTGCGTCCCTAGTAGACGCAAATAATTACAAGGAGAAGTGCAGAACACAGCAAAAGACCCCAATCAACTATAATCTATTTTGGTTTTGCTTACGACAATACGTCTGACCAATATGGTTTCCATCCCTTTTGATTTTAAGCTTACTAATACCATGGAAGTAGCTTCTGCGTCTTTAGTAGACGCAAATAACTACCAAAAAAAAGTGCAAAACCCAGCAAAAGACCCTAATCAACTATAATCCATTTTGTTTTTGGTTATGACAATACGTCTGACTAATATCGTTTCCATCTTCATTGATTTTAAGCGTAGTAGTCAGCTTCTGTATCTTTCGTAGATGCAAATAACTATGAATAGAACTGCACAGCACTGCACAACCTCTTAATTAACTACATTCCTATTTGTTTTTGTTTACGACAATACGTCTGGCCAAAACCGTTTTCATCCTTCTTGATTCTAAGCTGTGGCCAAAACCGTTTCCATCCTTCTTGATTCTAAGCTTACTTATACCATGGTAGTAGCTTCTGCGTCTTTAGTAGACGCAAATAACTACAAGGAGAAGTGCAGAACAGAGCAAAAGACTCGAATCAACTGTAATCTATTTTGGTTTTGCTTACGACAATACGTCTGGCCAATATGGTTTCCATCCCTTTTGATTCTAAGCTTACTAATACCATGGAAGTAGCTTCTGCGTCTTTAGTAGACGCAAATAACTACCAAAAAAAAGTGCAAAACCCAGCAAAAGACCCTAATCAACTATAATTCATTTTGTTTTTGGTTATGACAATACGTCTGACTAATATCGTTTCCATCTTCATTGATTTTAAGCGAAGTAGTAGCTTCTGTATCTTTCGTAGATGTAAATAACTATGAATAGAACTGCACAGCACTGCACAACCTCTTAATTAACTACATTCCTATTTGTTTTTGTTTACGACAATACGTCTGACCAAAACCGTTTCTATCCTTCTTGATTCTAAGCTTCGCAGTAGTATGGTAGTTACTTCTTTAGTAGACTCAAATAGCTATAAAAGAGAACTAACTACACAACACAGCAGAAGATCCTAATCAACTATAATCTATTTTGTTTTTGCTTACGACAATACGTCTGCCCAATAACATTTCCATCTCCCTTAATTATAAGCGTAGTGGCAAAATTTTAAAAAAATGTCTGAAAAACGTCAAAAATTTACAAAATATTCAAAATCTACAAAAAAAGTTAAAATTTGCTGCAAAATTTGTCAAAGGAGTCAAAATTTACAAAAAAGTATAAAATTTCGAAAAATTGTTTCGAAAAAAGTTTAGAAAAAAGTTTAAATTTTCGAGAAGATTTTTCGAAAAAATCAAAATTACAAATAAATGAAAATTTTGAAAAAATGTTTGGAATGTTTGGAAAAAAGTCAAAATTCACAAAAAGGAAAAAATTTCGAAAAACTGTTTCGAAAAAAGTCAAAATATTCAAAAAGTTCATATTTTTTAGTAAATTTTTCGAAAAAAGTCATAATTTATAACAACGTTGAAATTTCGGGAAATTTTTTCAAAAAAGGTAAAATTTTATTAAAAAAAATTAAATTTTTGAGAAAATGTTTCGAAAAAAATCAAAATTTGCATAAAAAATTAAAATTTCGGTAAAATTTCTTTAAAGGGACACCTAGGAAAAAAAGTAAAAATTTCAAAAAAATGCTTTGAGAATGGTAAAAATTTACAGTCAAATTTTCGAAAAAAATTTTCGAAAAATCAAAATCTACAAAAAATTAAAATTGTTGGAAAATTTTTTAACAAAAATCAAAATTTGCAACAAATTCAAGTTTTGCGAAAATTTTTCAAAGAGTCAAAGTTACAAAAAATTGAAAATTAAAAAAAAATTATTGAAAAAAGTCAAAATTTACAAAATAGTTCAAATTTTCGAGAAAATTCGAAAAAAATCAAAATTTGCAAAAAAAGTAGAAATTTCGGTAACACTTTTCTAAAGGGACACTTAGGAAAAAAGTAGAAATTTCGAAAAAATGCTTCGAGAATGGTGAATGTACAAAGAAATCAAATTTTTGAAAAAATCTTTCAAAAAATTCAAAATCTACAAAAAGGTAAAATTTTTCCAAATTTTTTTAACAAAAATCAAAATTTACTAACAATTTAACGTTTCGTTTTCACAACTATTTTCACCGTTTTCACAACTATTTTCACCGTTTTCACAACTATTTTCACCGTTTTCACAACTATTTTCACCGTTTTCACAACTATTTTCACCGTTTTCACAACTATTTTCACCGTTTTCACAACTATTTTCACCGTTTTCACAACTATTTTCACCGTTTTCACAACTATTTTCACCGTTTTCACAACTATTTTCACCGTTTTCACAACTATTTTCACCGTTTTCACAACTATTTTCACCGTTTTCACAACTATTTTCACCGTTTTCACAACTATTTTCACCGTTTTCACAACTATTTTCACCGTTTTCACAACTATTTTCACCGTTTTCACAACTATTTTCACCGTTTTCACAACTATTTTCACCGTTTTCACAACTATTTTCACCGTTTTCACAACTATTTTCACCGTTTTCACAACTATTTTCACCGTTTTCACAACTATTTTCACCGTTTTCACAACTATTTTCACCGTTTTCACAACTATTTTCACCGTTTTCACAACTATTTTCACCGTTTTCACAACTATTTTCACCGTTTTCACAACTATTTTCACCGTTTTCACAACTATTTTCACCGTTTTCACAACTATTTTCACCGTTTTCACAACTATTTTCACCGTTTTCACAACTATTTTCACCGTTTTCACAACTATTTTCACCGTTTTCACAACTATTTTCACCGTTTTCACAACTATTTTCACCGTTTTCACAACTATTTTCACCGTTTTCACAACTATTTTCACCGTTTTCACAACTATTTTCACCGTTTTCACAACTATTTTCACCGTTTTCACAACTATTTTCACCGTTTTCACAACTATTTTCACCGTTTTCACAACTATTTTCACCGTTTTCACAACTATTTTCACCGTTTTCACAACTATTTTCACCGTTTTCACAACTATTTTCACCGTTTTCACAACTATTTTCACCGTTTTCACAACTATTTTCACCGTTTTCACAACTATTTTCACCGTTTTCACAACTATTTTCACCGTTTTCACAACTATTTTCACCGTTTTCACAACTATTTTCACCGTTTTCACAACTATTTTCACCGTTTTCACAACTATTTTCACCGTTTTCACAACTATTTTCACCGTTTTCACAACTATTTTCACCGTTTTCACAACTATTTTCACCGTTTTCACAACTATTTTCACCGTTTTCACAACTATTTTCACCGTTTTCACAACTATTTTCACCGTTTTCACAACTATTTTCACCGTTTTCACAACTATTTTCACCGTTTTCACAACTATTTTCACCGTTTTCACAACTATTTTCACCGTTTTCACAACTATTTTCACCGTTTTCACAACTATTTTCACCGTTTTCACAACTATTTTCACCGTTTTCACAACTATTTTCACCGTTTTCACAACTATTTTCACCGTTTTCACAACTATTTTCACCGTTTTCACAACTATTTTCACCGTTTTCACAACTATTTTCACCGTTTTCACAACTATTTTCACCGTTTTCACAACTATTTTCACCGTTTTCACAACTATTTTCACCGTTTTCACAACTATTTTCACCGTTTTCACAACTATTTTCACCGTTTTCACAACTATTTTCACCGTTTTCACAACTATTTTCACCGTTTTCACAACTATTTTCACCGTTTTCACAACTATTTTCACCGTTTTCACAACTATTTTCACCGTTTTCACAACTATTTTCACCGTTTTCACAACTATTTTCACCGTTTTCACAACTATTTTCACCGTTTTCACAACTATTTTCACCGTTTTCACAACTATTTTCACCGTTTTCACAACTATTTTCACCGTTTTCACAACTATTTTCACCGTTTTCACAACTATTTTCACCGTTTTCACAACTATTTTCACCGTTTTCACAACTATTTTCACCGTTTTCACAACTATTTTCACCGTTTTCACAACTATTTTCACCGTTTTCACAACTATTTTCACCGTTTTCACAACTATTTTCACCGTTTTCACAACTATTTTCACCGTTTTCTGAAAGTCGAGCTTTTAAATAAATTGGGATAAATCAAATATGTTGACGTTGGGAACTTGAATTGGGACGCTTTGTTACTTATTTTTCGCTCATGGTTCAAAAAAAACAACAAAATATCTCTCGAGTATTAGGTCACTTCCGCGCCCATTTATTTTCAAAATATTCCACACTGTTCACGTTTTTGTGCAATTCGTTAGCTCATGAGCCGAAAGTACCGCTTTCGCGTGTTTTGGATCTTTAAGGTGCTGCCTGAAAGATGATGAGGTTGTGATCTAAGAAATTAGTTTCTCCCGATGCCAGATTGTAAGTTGTGACGCAGCTGTCGCATTATTTCGCGATGTCAAAGACGCTTCAGCGTAAATATATATTTAAAAAATGATCACTCGTTCGTATCTTACTCATTTTTATCAACCTTTTTCTAAAATTAATGACCTTATGTACAATCAGTTGGCCATGAAATAACTGAATTTAAGACGTACTTCGAGTCTTTAAAGCGAAGAGTGTCAATTATGCAATTTCGCTACTTAGTTGGAATGTGTTTCTATTGCAGCATCCGCGTCTAGGCGGTTGAAAGGGGCCCCATTCTTTTTCTAATTCAAAGCAGTCTGACGTTCCCTTTTGTCAAAGACAGACTAGAATCTTCATTCATTAAAGTTAATTTTGTCGTGAATTATATTATAGGAGCTGTCGACCCAAGATTTTCATCTAAAAGACGAACGTTACGCTCTTAGTTGGGATAAAAGGTGACTAGAGCAAAAACTTAGGTATATATCTCGGCGGCAGTATTGGAATAAATGAGGTAGGTCCTCTTGCGAGGCGCTTGACTGGAACTATTAAAAGACGACTCTTCATGTTTCGCAATCAAGATCAGCCTGAATTGCTTTAGTTAGTGAATCGAGCCTGAAAGCGTCGAGAAGCTTTTATTAATTTTCCACGCCCGCGCGTATCCATGGTATTACGATGGCACTCCCCATTTTTAGCCCCTAAAAGTTCATCCCGAATCTATTTCTTATGGAATTATAATTTCCCCAGAAAATTGAATTTTTACAATCAAACTAAATTTTCACAACTTTTAAACTTTTAAAACTTTTACAAATTTTCTTCACAATTTTATCAATTATTTTTACGGCATATTTCAAAGATAAAATTGAGTTTTCACCGTTTTCACAACTATTTTCACCGTTTTCACAACTATTTTCACCGTTTTCACAACTATTTTCATCGTTTTCACAGCTGTGAAATTTTTTGCGAAAATGTTAATTTTAAACGAAAAACAATTGTCACATTTTTTTGGCGATTTTTATAACGACTTCTGCAATAAAACTGAGTCTTCACTCTTTTATAATGAAAAACGAATTTTCACAACCTTCAAACTTTTAAAACTTTTACAAATTTTCTTCACACTTCTATCAATAATTTATACGGCAGTTTTTAAAGTTAAAATTCAGTTTTCACCGTTTTCACAACTATTTTCACCGTTTTCACAGCCGTGAATTTTTTTGCGAAAATGTTAATTTTGAACGAAAAACAATTGGCACATATTTTTGGCGATTTTTATAACGACTTCTGCAATAAAACTGAGTCTTCACTCTTTTATAATGAAAAACGAATTTTCACAACCTTCAAACTTTTAAAACTTTTACAAATTTTCTTCACACTTCTATCAATAATTTATACGGCAGTTTTCAAAGTTAAAATTCAGTTTTCACCGTTTTCACAACTATTTTCACCGTTTTCACAGCCGTGAATTTTTTTGCGAAAA
This sequence comes from Dastarcus helophoroides, assembly GCA_028583605.1. Lineage (NCBI taxonomy): Eukaryota > Metazoa > Arthropoda > Insecta > Coleoptera > Bothrideridae > Dastarcus > Dastarcus helophoroides. Next base: position 521,532 of record CM053330.1, read on the forward strand.
TGTTAATTTTAAACGAAAAACAATTGTCACATTTTTTTGGCGATTTTTATAACGACTTCTGCAATAAAACTGAGTCTTCACTCTTTTACAATGAAAAACGAATTTTCACAACCTTCAAACTTTTAAAACTTTTACAAATTTTCTTCACACTTCTATCAATAATTTATACGGCAGTTTTCAAAGTTAAAATTCAGTTTTCACCGTTTTCACAACTATTTTCACCGTTTTCACAGCCGTGAAATTTTTTGCGAAAATGTTAATTTTAAACGAAAAACAACTGTCACATTTTTTTGGCGATTTTTATAACGATTTTTGCAATAAAACTGAGTCTTCACTCTTTTACAATGAAAAACGAATTTTCACAACTTTTAAACTTTTGAAACTTTTACAAATTTTTTTCACAATTTTATCAATAATTGTTACGGCAGTTTTCAAAGTTAAAATTGAGTTTTCACCGTTTTCACAACCATTCTCACCGTTTTCACAACTATTTTCACGGTTTTCACAGCCGTGAAATTTTTTACGAAAATGTTAATTTTAAACGAAAAACAATTGTCACATTTATTTGGCGATTTTTATAATGATTTTTGCAATAAAACTGAGTCTTCACTCTTTTACAATGAAAAACGAATTTTCACAACTTTTAAACTTTTAAAACTTTTACAAGTTTTCTTCACAACTTTATCAATAATTTTTAAGGCAGTTTTCAAAGTTAAAATTGAGTTTTCACCGTTTTCACAACTATTTTCACCGTTTTCACAGCCGTGAAATTTTTTGCAAAAATGTTAATTTTAAACGAAAACCAATTGTCACATTTATTTGGCGATTTTTATAATGATTTTTGCAATAAAACTGAGTCTTCACTCTTTTACAATGAAAAACGAATTTTCACAACTTTCAAACTTTTAAAACTTTTACAAGTTTTCTTCACAACTTTATCAATAATTTTTACGGCAGTTTTCAAAGTTAAAATTGAGTTTTCACTGTTTTCACAACTATTTTCACCGTTTTCACAGCCGTGAAATTTTTTGCGAAAATGTTAATTTTGATGAAAAACAATTGTCACATATTTTTGAGTTTTCACCATTTTCATAAGTATTTTCACCATTTTCACAGTCGTGAAATTTCATGCAAAAATGTTAATTTTGAACAAAATTGAATCGTTACAAGTTTTTCGCGATTTTTACAACAATGTTTACAATAGAAATGAGTCTTCACCATTTCACAACGAAAAACAAATTTTCACAACTTTCACAATTTAAAAAAATTCTCTTTACAGTTTTGACAAATTGACAAAAATTTTACAATATTTACGGCAGTTTTCAAGGTTTTGCACCATTTTCACAACAATTTTCACAGCAGTGAAGTTTGGCGTAAAATGGTAATTTTGAGCTAAAACGAATGTTTACAGTTATTTCGCAATTTTTACAACAGTTTTTGCAATAAAATTAAGTTTTCACACTTTCACAAAAAAATTGACACGTTTTCACAACTTTTTTCCAGTTTTCGCACTAATTGATTTTTAAAATGTTTGCAATCGAAGAAATGTTTACAAAAATAGTGATTATTTCATTAAAATTAAGTTTTGAAAAAGTCAGTAATTTGTGTTTACCATTTTCACAACAACTTTCACAGCAGTGACGTTTGGTGCAAAATGTTAATTTTGAACGAAAACGAATTTTTACAGTTTCTTTGCAATTGTTACAATTTTTGCAATAAAAAAAGTTTTCACACTTTCACCAAAGAATTTGACACATTTTCACAGCTTTTTCACAGTTTTCACATCAATGAATTTTTAGCATTTTTGCAGCCGATTAAATTTTTACACAAGTAGTGATTTCTCCGCAAAAATTGAGTTTTTATAGAGTTGGCAATTCATTTTCACCATTTTCACCCTTTTCATAACTATTTTTACAGCCATGAAGATTGACACAAAATGCTAATTGTTGGACAAAGATGTTGTGTCACAATGTTTTTGTGGTTTTTAACAATTTTTGCAGTAAAAATGAGTTTTCACCATTTCACAACAAAAGACGAATTTTCACAACTTTCACAATTAAAAAATTTTGTTTACTCGTTTGAAAAGAATGTTTACAACAGTTTTGAAGCTTAGATTGAGTTTTCACAAGGTTGGTAATTCTTTTTTTACCGTTTTCACAACTTTTCACAGCTATGAAGTTTGGCGCGGAATGTTAATTTTGAACGAAAAAGAATTTTTACAGATTTTTGCAATTTTTACAACAATTTTTGCAATAAAACAAAGTTTTCACACTTTCACAAGGAAAATTGACACATTACCACAACTTTTTCACAGTTTTCACACCAATGGATTTCCAGAATTTTTGCAGTCTAACAAATTTTTACAAAAATTGTAATTATTTTACAAAAATTAAGTTTTGAGAAAGTCGGTTATGGTTTTTCACCATTTTCACAACTACTTTCACAGCAGTGAAGTTTGGTGTAAAATGGTAATTTCGAACAAAAACGAATTTTTACAGTTCTTTGCAATTTTTACAACAATCTTTGCAATAAAACAATGTTTTTACTCTTTCACGAGGAAGATTAACACATTTTCACAACTTTTTTACAGTTTTTACACCGATAAATGTTCAAAATTTTTACAGCTGAACATTTTCTTACACGAATAGTGATTATTAAACAAAAATTAAGTTTTGACAAAGCTGAATGTTCGTTTTCACCATTTTCACAACTATTTTCACAACCGTGAAGTTTGACGCGAAACGTTACGTTTTGTACAAAAATGATTTGTCATAATTTTTTTGCGATTTTCACAAATAATTTTTGCGATGAAAATGAATCTTCCCCATTTCACAACGAAAAATGAATTTTCACAACTTTCATAATCTAAAATAATCTATTTCACCGTTTTGATAAGAATTTTAACAACGGTTTTTCAAGCCTTAATTGAGTTTTGACAAAGGTGGTATTTTTTACCATTTTCACAACTACTTTCACAGCAGTGAACTGTGGCGCAAAATGTCAATTTTGAACGAAAATGAATTTTTACAGTTATTTCATAATTTGTACAATAAAACAAAGTTTTCATACTTTGATAGAAAAAATTGACACATTTTCACAATTTTTTACAGTTTTCACAGCAGTGAAGTTTGTCGCAAAATTCTAATTTTGAGCAAAAATGAATTTTCACAGTTTTTACAATAATTTTTCCAATAGAATTAAGCTTTCACACTGACACAACAAAAATTGACACATTTCCACAGCAATGAATTTTCAGAATTTTTGCAGCTAGCCAATTTCTTACACATATTGCGATTACTCCACAAACATTAAATTTTAAGCTTTTTCACCATTTTCACAGAAGTGAAGTTTGGCGCAAAATCTTACTTTTGAACCAAAACGAATTTTTACAGTTTTTTGCAATTTTATTAACAATTTTTGCAGTAAAAAAAGTTTTCGCCCCTTCACAAGAAAGTGACACAAGTTTCATAACTTCTTTACTGTTTTCACACCAATGAATCCGCAGAAATTTTGCAATCGACCAAATTTTCACACTAATAGTGGTTACTTACTTCATAAAAATTGAGTTTTGACAGAGTTGGTAATTCATTTTCACCATTTTCACAACTATTTTCACGTTAATTAAGTTTTACGCAAAATCTTAATTTTGAGCAAAAATGAATTTTCACCACTCTTTCGTGATGTTTACAACAATTTTTACAACAAAAACGACCTTTCACAACGAAAAATGAATTTTCACAACTTTCACAGTTTTTACAAATTATTTTCTCAATATTTTCAACAAGTTGTACGGCTAACTTAACCGAATTTTCCCACAGAGGATACATTTTACGCATAACTAAATTTAGACAATTTTTATACTCTTTGAATTTTCACCAATATTTTTATAACAATAAAATTTCACAACTAATTTGCATACAAGATATGAATTTCTTTAGTATGAAATGTATTTAAACGCAATTGTATATGTGATAGGTAATTAGGTCACGTTTTGCTTAAATAAATATGACAATGGCGTGATAAAAATGGTTTTCTAAGCCTCATAGCCCCAATGATACAAAAGTTCGAAATTGCGGTCCTTCGCCTCTCTAAAATCATTCCGCATAAGTCGAGTTTATTTTGCGCGACTAAGCAAATTAGCGTGCCCCGAACTTCTGCCAAAACACACGACAATAAAACTTCTCCCCTCATGCTTACACAAGCTTTCACGTGCAGGTCCTCAGGCGCTACTCGCCTAATTCCTTGTTTAAGAAATGAAACACACTTCCGTCGTTGTAAATACCAGCGGAAATTCTAAGGGTATTCTTTCTGAAGACATAATACATAATTCCACCTCGGGCGAGTCGCCTAATAATGCGACAAAAATAAGCGACGTCGGGGTGGTGGCCTTTTTGACGTTTTAATTAAGGAACAATTCCTTGTCGCTTTAATCGGTGTTTTTTTCTCATTTTTTTTTGCCGCGTTAGACAGTTGAAACTAAATAAAAAAGATGACATTTCACAACGTCACAACTTTTTTAGTTCAAAACAACTAACGTTATAAGCTAATTTAGCAACCACTTTCACATTTACAAATTTCTTGTAAATGTGAATGCTAATTAATTTTACACCCAAACTTTACTACGCTTTCACAGTTTTTGCAACCATTTTCACGGCTATGAATTTTTACATCTAATTTAGAATTTGTTCTTCAAACTTTTATGATTTTTGAAGCGAAGTGAATTCTTGGACAAAATGCATTTTTCACAAAAAGGGTGTCACGTATTTTCTAGATCTTATAACCGTTTTCACACTAATAGATTTTTTTGGTTTTTGTAGCTAAATAAATGAGTTGTACTACAAAAAGAAATAATCACGTTTTTTCACATTTTTCATGATCTTATAACCGTTTGATTTTATAACCATTTTCACACATAGAGATTTTTATGGTTTTTGAAGCTAAGTAAATGGTTACTTAAGATGAGTTTACTACAGAAAAGAGGTATCAACTGTTCTCACACTTTCACAATCATTGCACAAAACTGGTTTTCCACAAACAAGTAATTATTACTTATTTTCACGATTTTACAACCATTTTCACACCAAGAGGTTTTTACGGTTTCTGAAGCTAAATAAATGGTTAGACAAGGTGAGTTTATTCAAATAGACAAGGTCAGTTTAGGACAAAAAGCAAGTATGACATTTTTGCACATTTTCGCAAGCATTTCACAGCAATCTAGTTGATTTTTCACAAAAAAGTGGATTCTCCACCATTTTTATAAGTCTTCATCTTTAATATTAAATGGATTTTTACACAAAGTTAGTTTTTCAAAAACAAGAGAAATTATCCCGCATTTTCACGATTTTTAAACCATTTTCACATAGATTTTTTCGACCTGAAATCTAAAAAAATGATTACACAATGTGAGTTGTACTACAAAAAGGAATTATCACGTTATTTCACAGTTTCACAACCACGTATTTTCATGATTTTTTAACTGTTTTCACACCATCGGATTTTTATGGTTTTTGAAACTAAGTAAACGGTTACTAAAGATAAGTTTACCACAAAAACGAATAATCATGTATTTTTACATCTTCACAATCATTGCACAAAACTAGTTTTTCACAAACAAGGATTTATCACGTATTTTCACCATTTTACAACCATTTTCCCACCAAGAGGGTTTTACGGTTTCTGAAGCTAAATAAATGGTTAGACAAGGTGAGTTTATTACAAATAGACAAGGTCAGTTTAGTATAAAAAGCAAGTGTGACGTTTTTCCACATTTTCGCAACCATTTCACAGCAATCTAGTTGATTTTCCACAAAAAGTGGATTCTCCACCATTTTTATAAGTTTTATAAGTCTTCATCTTTAATATTAAATGGATTTTTACATAAAGTTAGTTTTTCACAAAATAAAAGAAATTATCACGCATTTTCACGATTTTTAAACCATTTTCACACTAATAGAGGTTTTTGATTTTAAAACTAAAAAAATTATTACACAATGTGAGTTGTATTACAAAAAGGAATTAACACGTTTTTACACAGTTTTACAACCACATATTTTCATGATTTTTTAACCGTTTTCACACGATTAGATTTTTATGGTTTTTGAAGCTAAGTAAATGATGGTTACTCAAGATAAGTTTGCAACAAAAACGAATAATTATGTATTTTTACATTTTCACAATCATTGCAAAGTTTTTCACAAACAAGGAATTATCACGTATTTTCACCATTTTACAGCCATTTTCACACCAATAGATTTTTATGATTTTTGAAGCTAAATAAATGGTTACGCAAAGGGATTATGGCAAAAAGCAAATATCATGTTTTTCTACATTTTCACAACCACTTCACGCCAATAAATTTTTACATCTGGTTACAATTTTAGATAAAAAGTGAGTTCTCCACAATTTTTAGAAATGAAATGTCGTAATCTCTAAAATTACACAAATTACACAAAATTAGTTTTCCAAAAAAAGAAGTTATCACATTACGCATTTTCATGAATTTACAACCATTTTCACTCCAATAGATTTTTACCGCTTTTGAGGTTAAATAAATGCTTACACAAGGTTAGTTTACTGCAAACATTAATTATAACGTTTTTTTTACATTTTCGCAACCGTTTCACAGCAATATAGTGGAATTTTCACCAGAAAGTGAATACTTTACAATTTTTATAAGTGAATTGTTTTCATCTTTAATATTAAATTTTTTAAATTTTTACACAAAGTTAGTTTTTCACAAAAGAAAAGAAATTATCATGCATTTTCATGATTTTTGAACCATTTTTACACCAATAGATTTTTTCGGTTTTAAATCTTAAAAAATGATTACAGAATGTGAGTTGTACTACAAAAAGGAATTAACACGTTTTTTCAGTTTTACAACCACGTATTTTCATGATTTTTTAACCGTTTTCACACCATTAAATTTTTATGGTTTTTGAAGCTAAGTAAAAATAAGTTTGCCACAAAAACGAATAATCATGTATTTTTACATTTTCACAATCATTGCTAAGTTTTCACAAACAAGGAATTATCACGTATTTTCACCATTTTACAGCCATTTTCACACCAATAGATTTTTATGATTTTTGAAGCTAAATAAATGCAAGGGGATTATGGCAAAAAGCAAATATCATGTTTTTCTACATTTTCACAACCATTTCACGCCAATAAATTTCCACATTTGATTAAATTTTGATATAAAAAGTGAGTTCTCCACAATTTTCAGAAATGAAATGTTGTAATCTTTAAAATTAAGTGAATTTTTACACAAAATTAGTATTCCACAAAAAGAAGTTATCACATCACGTATTTTCACGATTTCGCAATCATTTTCACTCCAACAGATTTTTACGGCTTTTGAGGTTAAATAAATGGTTACACAAGGTTAGTTTACTAGAAAAATGAATTATGATGTTTTTTCACATTTTCACAACCATTTCACAGCAATCAATTTTCACACATAGTTGAATTTTCACGAATGAAACTTAATTCTTCTGATTGTTTATATATGAATTGTCCGACTCTTTGAAATGAAATGATTTTTACACAAAAAAGGAATTTTTACGATTTTAAAACCATTTTCACAGCAATAGATTTTTACGGCTTTGGGGTTAAATAAATGACTATATAAGGTTAGTTTACTACAAAAATGAATTATCACGTTTTTTCACATTTTCACAACCATTTCACAGCAATAAATTTTAACACATAGTTGAATTTTCACTAAAAAAAGTTAATTATTCTCATTGCTTATATATGAATTGTCATACTCTTTGAAATTAAATGATTTTTACACAAAAAAGGAATTTTTACGATTTTAAAACCATTTTCACAGCAATAGATTTTTACGGCTCTGGGGTTAAATAAATGGTTACACAAGGTTAGTTTACTACAAAAATGAATTATCACGTTTTTCACATTTTCACAACCATTCTACAGCAATCAATTTTCACATAGAGTTGAATTTTCACTAAAAACGCTTAATTCTTCTGATTGTTTATATATGAATTTTCATACTCTTTGAAATTAAATGATTTTTACACAAAAAAGAAAGTTTCACGATTTTAAAACCATTTTCACAGCAATAGATTTTTACGGCTTTGGGGTTAAATAAATGGTTACACAAGGTTAGTTTACTACAAAAATGAATTATCACGTTTTTCACATTTTCACAACCATTTCACAGTAATCAATTTTCACATAGAGTTGAATTTTCACTAAAAACGGTTAATTCTTCTGATTGTTTATATATGAATTGTCGTACTCGTTGAAATTAAATGATTTTTACACAAAAAAGAAAGTTTTACGATTTTAAAACCATTTTCACAGCAATAGATTTTTACGACATTGGGGTTAAATAAATGGTTACACAAGGTTAGTTTACTAAAAAAATGAATTATCACGTTTTTTCACATTTTCACAACCATTTCACAGCAATCAATTTTCACATAGAGTTGAATTTTCACTAAAAACGCTTAATTCTTTTGATTGTTTATATATGAATTTTCATACTCTTTGAAATTAAATGATTTTTACACAAAAAAGGAAGTTTCACGATTTTAAAACCATTTTCACGGCAATAGATTTTTACGACTTTGGGGTTAAATAAATGACTATATAAGATTAGTTTACTAAAAAAATGAATTATCTCGTTTTTTCACATTTTCACAACCATTTCACAGCAATCAATTTTCACAGAGTTGAATTTTTACTAAAAATGGTTAATTCTTCTGATTGTTTATATATGAATTGTCACACACTTTGAAATTAAATGATTTTTACACAAAAAAGGAATTTTTACGATTTTAAAACCATTTTTACAGCAATAGATTTTTACGGCTTTGAGGTTAAATAAATGACTATGTAAGGTTAGTTTACTACAAAAATGAATTATTACGTTTTTTCACATTTTCACAACCATTTCACAGCAATCAATTTTCACATAGAGTTAAATTTTCACTAAAAACGGTTAATTCTTCTGATTGTTTATATATAAATTTTCATACTCTTTAAAATTAAATGATTTTTACACAAAAAAGGAAGTTTTACGATTTTAAAACCATTTTCACAGCAATAGATTTTTACGACTTTGGGGATAAATAATGGACTATATAAGGTTAGTTTACTACAAAAATGAATTATCACGTTTTTTCACATTTTCACAACCATTTCACAGCAATCAATTTTCACATATAGCTGAATTTTCACTAAAAACGGTTAATTCTTCTGATTGTTTATATATGAATTTTCATACTCTTTAAAATCAAATGATTTTTACACAAAAAAGAAATTTTTACGATTTTAAAACCATTTTCACAGCAATAGATTTTTACGACTTTGGGGTTAAATAAATGGTTACACAAGGTTAGTTTACTACAAAAATGAATTATTACGTTTTTTCACATTTTCACAACCATTTCACAGCAATCAATTTTCACATAGAGTTGAATTTTCACTAAAAACGGTTAATTCTTCTGATTGTTTATATATGAATTGTCATACTCTTTGAAATTAAATGATTTTTACACAAAAAAGGAAGTTTTACGATTTTAAAACCATTTTCACAGCAATAGATTTTTACGACTTTGGGGTTAAATGATTGACTATACAAGGTTAGTTTACTACAAAAATGAATTATCACGTTTTTTCACATTTTCACAACCATTCCACAGCAATCAATTTTCACATAGAGTTGAATTTTCACTAGAAACGGTTAATTCTTCTGATTGTTTATATATGAATTGTCATACTCTTTGAAATTAAATGATTTTTACACAAAAAAGGAAGTTTTACGATTTTAAAACCATTTTCACAGCAATAGATTTATACGGCTTTGGGGTTAAATAAATGACTACATAAGGTTAGTTTACTACAAAAATAATTAATCACGTTTTGTCACATTTTCACAATCATTTCACAGCAATCAATTTTCACATAGAGTTGAATTTTCACTAAAAAAGTTAATTCTTCTGATTGTTTATATATGAATTGTCTTACTCTTTGAAATTAAATGATTTTTGTACAAAAAAGGATTTTTTACGATTTTAAAACCATTTTCACAGCATTATATTCTTACGTCTTTTGAGGTTAAATAAATGGTTACACGAGGTTAGTTTATTACAAAAATTAATTATCACGTTTTTTCACATTTTCACAACCATTTCACAACAATCAATTTTCACACATAGTTGAATTTTCACTTAAAAAAAGTTAATTTTTCTCATTTTTTATATACGAATTGTCATTCTTTAAAATTAAATGATTTTTACACAAAAAGAAATTTTTACGATTTTAAAACCATTTTCACACCTATAGATTTTTACTGTTTTTGAAGTTAAATAAATGGTTTCACACAAAAAATCAATTCTTGACAACTTTTATGAATACTTTTCATAACTTTTAAGGCGAAATGAATTCTTACACAAAATAAATTGTCCACATTATGTGTCCTTCCCGATTTTATAACCAGTTTCACATCAATGAATTTTTACGGTTTTTTAAGCTGCTGTAGCAAAAAGAGTTTACTAGAAAAAAGGATTATTTATGGCTTTTGTGTTCATTCAATTTGTCATTGATCTCAATAACTACAAAAGTTGCTTACCAACCATTTTCACAAGCTTTCTTTTCCATAAATATGTGACTATGGAGTTGGACAGAGCGAGTGATTTTTAAATGAGGCGTCGACTTGAGCCGATTAATTTCCATAAAGAAAGGATGTTGACCAACGACGCTTAACCGAAAGCAAAACTCAAACTCAAACGGTCGCCTTCGTCTGAAAATGAATGTAAATACGACTGGTGTCGATTCAGGTGCTAAAATTCCCAAGTGAAAGCCAATGTAAACTCTCCAAGACCTTCGCACGGCTCTCTGGGGTTTTATTAAAATCACCAAGTTGACCGAAGCGCCGGCTCATAAATCTCCATCTAGAATGCAAGGACGCTAAACGTCTTAAGGGCGACATAAAGATCACCCGAGAGGGCGTAATCCCTTCTATCATTACATGCGTCGCTGAAGCGGTAAATCTCGGAACCTCGTCAGCCTTTTCCTATTTTAGGAAGTTCTCGCTCATACCGCTCTCTAAATAGATCAAAGAAATTTCTCTAATTCGATTTGACGAGCCAGGGCTTAGGAAACTTTTTTTTTAATAAAATGTTCATTTTAATAATGGGTACAAAAAGTCACCAAGGAACTGAATTGGTAAAGTTTACTTGAGGACTTTATTAAGCATCCAGGATCCTCTTGGTTCTTGAATAATATCTTTTCTAGAAATTGTACTAATAGTGGTTCGTTTTGGTCCTTTAACAATCATTGAAGCTTAGCTGGGGGGTTTATTAACAGTTGTTTGTTCTTTGATAGTCACTGAAGCTAACTCGAAATCTCTCAGTTAATAATAATTAAGAGTTAGGATTACAGGTATCCTGGTTCTTATTTTCTAACGGGAACACCCAACCCTTACTGGGTAAAATTTCAGGATCCCCTATATAGAGTACAATAGAAGACAAATCCAAGAAAAACAGTAACATGGGTGTTGCGGAGCGTTAGTGTAAGATCTCTCGAAGCGCACCAAGAGCCTGAAAATAACGAGAACAAAGTCGTCACGCACACGGATGAATATGGGATAATCGCCTGCTTCCATCTTCGGTGGTGTGCTGCTCACTATTTAGAAGCACTTCTTAATTTGATGGGACATTCTTAGGTAGCACAAACGATAAAATCATTCTAAAAACTCAAAAGAACGATATTTTGATGAACACTGCACCAAGACGTTAATAGTTATTAGAAATAATTGCGAGCTTTTTATGACTAAAGGTCACTCACAACACTCAATAATCACTGAAACTGGGAACTCTACTAACATTTTTCTTGGTCACTAAATACTTACTGAAGCTTAGGCGAGAACTTTAGTAAGCGTTCAGATTGATTTTAGTCCTTGAATTTTGTTGGAACGGACTAATCCTTGGTCATTTTTAAAAATTGATAATTTTGTCCCCTGAAACCATTGTCCCCTGAAACCAATTGAATAATTATCGAGATTTATCTGTACGTGCGTGGATTCTATTAACACTTCACACGCACTTTCATAGAAATGGATTAAAAAAAATTAATCAGCGTTTAATCGCTTTTGGACGACCTATTTTTTTCTGGGGGCCAAGACGACTGATGAATTTAGATGTTCGTCTTCGGCTGAAATCGAGCGAACTTAATTCGTTTTCTTTTACAGAAACTCCCGAGTATTAATTAAAGTGCTCCCTCTTACGCACGATCAAACATAACGTTTACGACATCTGAGCTAGTTTCTAGTCCGATGCAGGATTTTAACTACTCCAGCGGACGTCTCAGGATGATTTATGGCGCCGACACGTTCCTCGTCTAATGCAATTTGTTTTTACTGGCCGTCGTTCTTTTTGGACGTCAGAAATCAGCCTTGTCGACTTTTTATGGTCCATTTAGTAGCGCTTGATTTTTTCGGTCGCGCCCCACGAAACCCGCTCTTATTTTCGAGACGTAATTAAGCGCCGAGATCCCGACGAAATGAAAACCGAGATGCAAATGGAGATTTGGCGCAAAACGAAACAAAAATTCCTAATTAGGGTTACAAGTTGTTGTGCTTTAAGTCCCATTGAGTAAATATAGGAATAAAAAATTCTAATAATAGAATAGAAGAAAAACTAGGGAATAACAGTGTCTATGTTTCCCTAATACTCTAATACTAACAGTAGAATATTTTGGTAACGCGAAATCATAAGTTTATCCCACTATTCAAAATCACTGAACGCACTCATTTTGAAAAATCAATAATTTTACATATCAGCCTCTAATACATCTTCATCTGCGTGCCAGTCGAAAATGACCTATAATCCAGAATTCTCCCAGTGTATCTACTGTAGAAAACTTCGGCGGCTGCAGGTTCTGGAGCAGCGAAAGAAAAAATCTCGTTCACGCCTGACATGCAGGTTTAAAAAACCGAAACAATGTCGTTCGGGGCGACATCGAGTCTTCATTATCGCATTACGAACAAACACAGGGGGATACATTGTCGCAGCGCCTCGTAAATTTTACGTTTGATCGCGCAGAACTCTAATTAATGCCTCTACAATCCAGTCTGATACAAAGTAGTTTAGGAGCTAGTTCAGCAACTTTGTTGAACACTAATCACTATCCTCCGCAAGTCGACCGAGTGGACTTGTACTAACCGCCTTCCCCTTTTCAAGTTTAACTGTTCGGCTACCGAACTGACGAATTGCATCGCGCTGACGTCGAAACTTCGCTTAACAATTTTGCAGATTCCTCGAGTCGGAGCTGAATGTACGATAAGCGCCCTGCTGAATGCAAATGCTTTCGTGTTTACTGATATTGAATGAGGTCCTGAATGCCGGTCACATCAAGCTGCTAATTCCTGTAAATGTCGACCTTTCAGCATGTTAAACGCCACTCAGGGGTAACACTCGTGAGGAATTTATGTTAAAGGATTATCCCAAGGTCTAAGATTTTGCGCCTCTAGAGCGATAAAATTTATTAAAAAAAAACTGGTCGAGTGAGAGTCTGACTAGTTTAATTAGAATTCAAACTACATTGTAAGCTTTTTTTTCAGGACTCTTTTTAACTCGAATAATAATTGATATGTCGAGATTGTGCACAAAATAAAACAATTTATAAACAAATTGCACATTTTTAATTATTCCTTTTGAAAAACGTCTAAAAAGGGTCATTATTTGTTGAGAAAATAGATTAGAATTTTACTGTTGAAAAATCTAATCGTGCCTCGATGACTGACAAAGGTTTTCTGCCTTAGAAAACAAGTACAGTGCTCTACTCATGTCCATAAGAATGAGGTAAATCCAAGAGAACCAGAAAAGCGGTTGTTTTGGAGTGTTTCGACGAGAGTTCTAAAAGCGCACCGGGAGTCTAAAAATAACTAAAACAAAGTCGTCAACTCCACGGATGAATATAAGATAATAGGCGCCTCTTTACACTTACCGGCTTTTTCGCGCAATTTTGTTAGGACGTGCCAATCGCGCGATCTTCTCAGGACATGCCAATTGCGCGATCTTGTCAGGACGCGCCAATCGCCTGTTTCAAGCGGTACGCAAAGAACACTGTGTTCTAGAAATTTGCCCTACCTTTGGCAGTGTGCGGCTCTAACATTATCGAAGCATCATCTATTAATAAAGCAAGGAGGATAATTGTCGAAAAAATGCTTTCAAATTTTATCGTTAAAGAATCCAATCGTTGACAAAAGTTTTCTGTCTTTAAAAACCAGTATAATGCTCTAACCATGTTCACAAGAAGATAAGGTAGATACAAGAAAGCCAGAACAGTGGGTGTTTCAGCGTGTTTGTGAAAGAGCTCGAAAAGCGCACTAGGAGCCTGAAAATAACTAGAACAAAGCCGTCAACGTCTCGGATGAGAGTAAGATAATAGGCCTCCCTTTACATTTACAGTATTTTTGCCTTATCATGAGAGGATGCGCCAACGGCCCGTTCCAAGCTGTACGCATAGAACGTTGTATTCCAGAAATTTGTAGTGACAAACTTTAGAAGTTCAACTTTGCATTCCTAGTGAAGAATGCAACATTCCATTCGTGCACAACTTACTACTTTGAGTTAATCCAGCATAATCTTTTACCTTAAGTCAATCCTGCATAAATTTAACCTACTCTTTTCCCAAGTGACAATTTTCCATTTAGATTGAAAAGAGTAAGTGCAAGGCCCCCAATCAAGGCCTCCTACCTTTGGTGGTGTGCGGCTCTAACATTGTCGAACCAAGATCCATTAATAAAAAAAGGAGGATCATTATTTGTGGAGAAAATGGATTAAAATTTTAGTGTTTAAGAATCTAATTGTGGTTTGATGATTGACAAACGTTTCTTGTCTCAGTAAACAACTATGGTACTCTGCCCATGTCCACAAGAAAATAAGGTTAATCCAATACAACCAGAACAGCGGGTGTTTTAGCGCGCTTGTGGAAGAGTTCTAAAAGCGCACCGGGAGCCTAAAAATACCTAAAACAAAGTCGTCACTTTCACGGATGAGCATAAGATAATAAGCGTCCTTTTACACTAAAAGTATATTCATGCGATCTTGTAAGGATGCGCCAATCACGCGTTCCAAGCAACACGTAAAGAATCCTGTGTTTTTTTTAAAGTTTAATCCACTCGCAAAGGGTAACCCTGCTTTCAAAGCACTGCGAGTAGGATGCGGAAACAAGGATAGATGGCGATGATCCATCTTCTTAAACAAGGATAGGTTGTCATTTTTGGGGAAAATTCCTTTCGGTAACAAGTTCCATAACTTGGAAGTTCCATAGAAAAAAGAGTCTCCGTAGGCAGAAGTCCTCACTGTGTCAAGCTGGACCGCACAAGAATTTGCTGCCACCGAATGTCTAGTACGCCTCAAGGACCTTGCTCTTGGGGGGATTAATCTTATTAGTTCCTGTGTTCTAGAAGTTTGTTATTACGAATGCAACGTTTCATTCTTGCACGATCTTTTACCTTAAGCCCATAAGAAAATAGGAATAATCCTAGAATACCAGAAAAGTGGTTGGTTTAGAGCGTTTGCGAAAGAGCTCGAGAAGCGCACTGGGAGCCTGAAAATAACTAGTACAAAATCGTCAACTTCATGGATAAGTGTAAGAAAATAGGCGCCCCTTTACATTTACAGTATTCTTGAGCTATCTTGTGAGGATACGCCCAATCACGGACCCTTACCTTTGATGTTGTGCGGCACTAATATTATCGAAACATAATCCATTAATAAAAAAAGAGGATCATTATTTGTTTTTATTTTTGGTTGAATGAAGTGATACTTGGTTATCTTCAAAAAATCTTATTTGTTGAGAAAATGGATTAAAATTTTACTGTTTAGGAATCTAATCGTGGTTCTATGATTAACAGTTTTCTGTCTCTGAAAACAAGTACAGCGCTGTACTCATGTCCACAAGAAAATAAGGTGAATCTAAGAAAACCATAAAAGTGGTTGTTTTAGAGCATGTTGAGAAAGAGCTCGAAAAGCGCACCGGGAGCCTAAAAATAACTAAAACAAAACCGTCAACTTAACGGATCAAAGTAAGATAATAGGCATGCTTTTACACTTAGCCTTTTGACGCGATCTAAGTATGGATTAAAATGTTACTGTTTAAGAATCCAATCCTGGTTTGATGACTGATAAAAGTTATCTGCCTCGGAAAACAAATGTGATATTGCGCACAAGAAAATAATGCAAATTCAAGAAAACCAAAAAATGCGGCTGTTTTGGAGCGTTTGTGAAAGAGCTCTAAGAGCGCACCGGGAGCCTGAAAATAACTAGAACAAAACCGTCAACTGCACGGTTAAATTTAACAAAATAGGCGCTTCTTTACACTTATCGTCGCGCAATCTTGTCAGGATACACCAATCGCGCGTTCCAAGCGATACTCAATGAATCCTGTGTTCCAGAAGTTTGTCACTAGCTTTCGATTTACGCACAATCTTTTACCTTAAGACAATCCTACATGAACTTAACGCATTCTGCTTTCTAAGTGAAAAATTTTGCATTTAAAGGAAAGAATAAGTGCAAAGGCCCCTAATCATGGGCCCCTACCTTTGGTGGTGTGCGGCTCTAACATTGTTGAAGCATGATTCATTTTAATAAAAAAAGTAGGATCATTATTTGTCGAGAAAATGGATTAAAATTTTACTACTTGAGAATCCAAACGTAATTCGATGATTGACAAAAGTTTTCTGCCTCTGAAAAGAAGTATAGCGCTGTACCCAAGTCCACAAGAAAATAAGGTGAATTCAAGAAAACCAGAAAACCGGTTCTTTTAGCAGCGTTTGAAGACGAGCTCTGAAAGCGCACCAGGAGCCTAAAAATAACAAAAATAAAGCCGTCAACTTCACGGATGAATATAAAGTAATAGGCGCCCCCTTTTAATTACAGTATTTTCGCGCTATCTTATCAGGATACACCCAATCACGGACCCCTACCTTTGATGTTGTACGGCTCTAATATTATCGAAGCATGATCCATTAATAAAAAGAGGAGGATCATTATTTGTTTTTATTTTTGGTTGAACGAAGTGGTCCTTGGTTATCTTCAAAAAAACTTACTTGTTGAGAAAATGGATTAAACTTTTACTGTTTAGGAATCTAATCGTGGTTCTATGATTGACAACAGTTTTCTGTCTCTGAAAACAAGTACAGCGCTGTACTTATGTGCACAAGAAAATAAGGTGAATCCAAGAAAACGATAAAAGCGGTTGTTTTAGAGCGTTTGTGAAAGAGCTCGAGAACCGCACCTGGGAGCCTAAAAATAACTAAAACAAAACCGTCAACTTCACGGATCAAAGTAGGATAATAGGCGCCTCCTTACACTTACAGTATTTTCGCGCTATCTTATCAGGATACGCCCAATCACGAACCCCTACTTTTGATATTGTACGGCACTAATATTATCAAAGCATGATTCATTATTAAAAAAAGAGGATCATTATTTGTTTTTATTTTTGGTTGAACTAAGTGGTCCTTGGTTATCTTCAAAAAACTTATTTGTTGAGAAAATGGATTAAACTTTTACTGTTTAGGAATCTAATCGTGGTTTTATGATTGATAACAGTTTGTTTCTGAAAACAAGTACAGAGTGGTACTCCTGTGCCCAAGAAAATAGGGTAAATCCAAGAAAACCAGAAAAGCGGTTGTTTTACAGCATTTGTGAAAGAGCTCGAAAAGCGCACTGGGAGCCTAAAAATAACTAAAACAAAACCGTCAACTTCACGGATCAAAGTAGGATAATAGGCGCCCCCTTACACTTACAGTATTTTCGCGCTATCTCATCAGGATACACCCAATCACGGACCCCTACCTTTGATGTTGTACGGCTCTAATATTATCGAAGCATGATCCATTAATAAAAAAAGAGGATCATTATTTGTTTTTATTTTTGGTTGAACTAAGTGGTCCTTGGTTATCTTCAAAAAACTTATTTGTTGAGAAAATGGATTAAACTTTTACTGTTTAGGAATCTAATCGTGGTTCTATGATTGACAACAGTTTTCTGTCTCTGAAAACAAGTACAGCGTTGTACTCATGTGCACAAGAAAATAGGGTGAATCCAAGAAAACCATAAAAGCGATTGTTTTAGAGCGTTTGTGAAAGAGCTCGAAAAGCGCACCGGGAGCCTAAAAATAACTAAAACAAAACCGTCAACTTCACGGATCAAAGTAGGATAATAGGCGCCCCCTTACACTTACAGTATTTTCGCGCTATCTCATCAGGATACACCCAATCACGGACTCCTACCTTTGATGTTGTACGGCTCTAATATTATCGAAGCATGATCCATTAATAAAAAAAAGAGGATCATTATCTGTTTTTATTTTTGGTTGAATTAAGTGGTCCTTGGTTATCTTCAAAAAACTTATTTGTTGAGAAAATGGATTAAACTTTTACTGTTTAAGAATCTGATCGTGGTTCTATGGTTAACAACAGTTTTCTGTCTCTGAAAACAAGTACAGCGCTGTACTTATGTGCACAAGAAAATAAGGTGAATCCAAGAAAACGATAAAAGCGGTTGTTTTAGAGCGTTTGTGAAAGAGCTCGAGAAGCGCACCGGGAGCCTAAAAATAACTAAAACAAAACCGTCAACTTCATGGATCAAAGTAAGATAATAGGCGCCCCCTTACACTTACAGTATTTTCGCGCTATCTCATCAGGATACACCCAATCACGGACCCCTACCTTTGATGTTGTACGGCTCTAATATTATCGAAGCATGATCCATTAATAAAAAAAAGAGGATCATTATTTGTTTTTATTTTTGATTAAACGAAGTGGTCCTTGGTTATCTTCAAAAACCTTATTTGTTGAGAAAATGAATTAAACTTTTACTGTTTAGGAATCTAATCGTGGTTCTATGATTGACAACAGTTTTCTGTCTCTGAAAACAAGTACAGCGTTGTACTCATGTGCACAAGAAAATAAGGTGAATCCAATAAAACCATAAAAGCGGTTGTTTTATAGCGTTTGCGAAAGAACTCAAAAAGCGCACCGGGAAGCCTAAAAATAACTAAAACAAAACCGTCAACTTACGGATCAAAGTAAGATAATAGGCGTCCCTTTACACTTAACCTTTTCACGCGATCTAAAAAAGGATTAAAATTTTATTGTTTAAGAATCCAATCCTTGTTTGATGATTGATAAAAGTTTCTTGTCTCGGAAAACAAGTGTAATATTGCCCACAAGAAAATAACGCAAATTCAAGAATACGAAAAAAGCGGCTGTTTTGGAGCATCTGTGAAAGAGCTGGAAAAGCGCACCGGGAGCCTAAAAATAACTAAAACAAAACCGTCAACTGCGCGGTTGAATTTGACATAATAGGCGCTCCTTTACACTTACCGTTGCGCAATCTTGTCAGGATACGCCAATCACGCGTTTCAAGCGGTACACAACGAATCCTGTGTTCCGGAAGTTTGTCACTAGCGTCCGATTTGCGCACAATCTTTTACCTCAAGACAATCCTACATGAACTTAACGCATTCTGTTCCTAAGCGAAAATTTTGCATTTAAAGGAAAGAATAAGTGCAAAGGCCCCTAATCATGGGCCCCTACCTTTGGTGGTGTGCGGCCCTAGTATTGTCCAAGCACGATCCATTAATATTCCCAATTTGTTCAGCGCAAGCGATCGAATTTTTTAAAACGCTTTTTTTCACATTTTTTTAAGGTCAAGTCATTCGTACTGTCCAAAGACTCATCCGAAAACGAATAAAATATGTAATTTGTTACGTTTCGCGCTTAGAATTTAACCGTTTGAAGTTCCAATTTTGATTCGAGGATTATTAAAAGTCCTAAAAAAGCTTTGCTTTGGGAAAGCAGTATACTATTGTCCTATATCAAATGTAGCGCACACTTCCTGAAATGAACGAGCTGTTAACGAGCAACAAAGTGCTCGAAGTTGCTCAAGATTTACGTAATCTACATAAACCTCTTTAGGAATCAGCGGCGCAACCACCATTTCATTTAACGAAGCTGTTTGTCACCAATGTCACCGTTCAAGCAACAAATATCGTTACCAAAAGCTTCAAACGTTAGAAGGTATTAATTTTATTTAAATATTTGATCCAATAACTTAGGTTGTAGGTATTCAATCGGAGGCAATACGGTTCGATCGGACTACATTTAGCGCGCAAATCTCTTGAATATTCATCGGTCCACATTTCTTTTTAATCGTCCCATTCGACGAATTCGAAATTTTCTTTTACCTTTTGCGCGTAATATTTTCTTCCTGTTGAAAATTGAAAGGACCGGAGAGGCTGAAATACGCTCGATGCATAGCACTTTTCCAGTAACGCTATATGACAGGCGGGCTGAGTGTTTGAAAGGACTCGTTTCTAGTGCTTCGGAATGCAAATGTCTATTTTCAGCGCAGCATAATGTTCCATAGATTTATAACAATGCAAGAGGGAATTTCGTTCGAAATGTAGGGCTCTTCGGCGGGGCTTATTAAATTTATTCTCGAACGGAGTATTTTAAAAATTAAAGACCCACTCTGAATATGTTGTCTTCTTAACGACTTCCATTGTATCCTTGAGCAGATACTTCGTCGTTATTACTCCGCTTTGTTGCCGCTATTTCACAACGCAACTTTTTAAATAAATAAGGGTTCAATTCGAGCGTGCTGTCATGTTTAAAAGCGCAGGTAATTGCGCCAGTCATTCGGCCGTTTAATAAAATTTAATCAGTTAAATCGAGGAAATTGCAAAAGGCAGTAATTCCGAGCTGACAGTAAACTGAAATTCATACAATCGAGCAATTGTATGGGTGGAGGAGAAAACAATTGAATGTTGCAGTTATCGCTCTGACTTGTCGTGCTGGCTGTCGGAAACTGCGGCAATTTACACGTAAATGTGCTCATGCCGTTTGTTTTAAAGTTGAACAAAGCACCTCCGGCACCGGATACCCCCCGCCGCCTCTGTCAAGACGTATCTTCGAGTTTTATGATCGGCCAACAATGACCTTTCTCTCGCTGCACTTCTCCACGATAGGACCGTAAACTTTTATATGGTAATTCTTACCAACTTCGAGTGTAGACATTGTTGCTTTCGGATTATTTAAATTTCAAACGGGACGCAACACCCGATAGAGCGAAACTTCGGCCATCGAACACTCCTGAACAATTACGTGTTTGGAAAATGTTAGGAAATCCCGTCGATGGCAAGTTTTTTTTAACCGAACCGCCGATAAAGTGCTCCGCAATTAAATAATTTGGCTGTTTGAGTATCGAACATTAATTTGGTCGATGCGTCATTACGACTGATGCATCGTTACGAAGTTTTGTCAAATTTATAAATTATTTTCATACACTTTTTACAGTCATCATATTTAGGGATTCTTGTCTTATTTTCTGCCGGAGCAATTAATTAAGAGAATTTAAAAACGTAAAATAGAGAAATATTTACATATTAGTTTCACGAATAGTCAATACTCCTCATACTCAATAAGCGTGAAAATGGTTTGAAGGCGAGACTGAAATGTTTCGAGTTCGAGATTTCGAGATGAAAGACGAAATTTCGAATTTAAGCCTAAAGCGAACTGGCAAACCATACTTTTTTCATATTATCAACGATTTTTAAAGTCGGTTTTAGTCCTTTCAGAGTAAATTAGGATGTTGAACTTACCTTATCCTCGTAGTTCTCTCGTTTTATCGCCCCATATCGTTGTGAATTCCCGCGGGATGATCGCGTTTAAATTTAAGACACGTGGGACTTTCCCGAGTCGATATTTTTTCCGGCACAAGGCGTAAATCTCGGGGCCGCCGCCCGTATTTGCATAACGCGCCGGTACAAGAGGTCCACCAAGTAAATCTTCCCTTCGGGCTGACAAGTGTCTGAATACGTTACAGCACGTAATTCTGCCGGTGACACCCAGTCGTCCTCGAAATCCCGGCTTTCTGTGCTTTTTCACTTTGGAAATTCAATTGTACGGCCGTATTTTTTTCAGGCGGCGTACACACGTTAGAAGAGCCGAAGAGGGTAACGGACGATTGTCAAAAACATTGCTAACGTGGCGTCGCATATTTAAATGTGAAGGAGAGGAATTTAAATTGTTGATTTATTTCTGGTCTGGAACGCTCACCACAGGCGTTAGAATGTGTTAGAGCTTACATTAATGTATATGCGTAGGTCACCATTAGTTACCATCCTGACGTATGGTCGTACGTATGGCTTTAAAATTTAAAAATTTTAAAATGTCAAAGCTTCAAAGATTCAAAGTCTCAAAATCCCAATGTATCAAAAAGTATCAAAGTGGTCAAGCTTCAAATGTTTCGAAATTGCAGAGTTAATTTGAATTTAAATTGTCCGAGCTTTACTACAAAACATACAAATACATAAAAACATACAAATACACCAAAATCAGCAAAATACAAAACATACAAAGTATACAAAACATACAAAATATACAAAACATCAAATACAAAACATCAAAATACATACAAAACATACAAAACATCAAAACATACAAACACCAAAACATGCAAAATACATACAAAACATGCAAAATATCTACAAAACATGCAAAATACATACAAAACATACACCACAACACATACAAAACATGCAAAAAACAAACATGCAAAATACATACAAAACATGCAAAATACTCACAAACATGCAAAATTACATACCAAACATACCCAAAATACATACAAAACATGCAAAATACAAACACATACAAAATTATACAAACATGCAAAATCACAAAACATGCAAAATACATACCAAACATACAAAACAACAAAACATAAAATACATACACAATACAAACATACAAACATACAAAACATGCAAAACATAAAAAACATACAAACATACAAACATACAAACATACAAACATACAAACATACAAACATACAAACATACAAACATACAAACATACAAACATACAAACATACAAACATACAAACATACAAACATACAAACATACAAACATACAAACATACAACATACAAACATACAAACATACAAACATACAACATACAAACATACAAACATACAAACATACAAACATACAAACATACAAACATACAAACATACAAACATACAAACATACAAACATACAAACATACAAACATACAAACATACAAACATACAAACATACAAACATACAAACATACAAGCATACAAACATACAAACATACAAACATACAAACATACAAACATACAAACATACAAACATACAAGCATACAAACATACAAGCATACAAACATACAAGCATACAAACATACAAGTATACAAACCTGCAAGCACACAAACATACAAGCACATATACATACAGGCATACAAACATACAAGCATGCAAACATACAAGCATACACACATACAAACATACAACATGCAAGCACACAAACATACAAGCATACAAACATACAAGCACACAAACATACAAGCATACAAACATACAACATACAACATACAAACATACAAACATACAAACATACAAGCATACAAACATACAAACATACAAACATACAAACATACAAACATACAAACATACAAACATACAAACATACAAATATACAAACATACAAACATACAAACATACAAACATACAAGCATACAAACATACAAGCATACAAACATACACACATACAAAACATACAAAATACATACAAAACATACAAAATAAATACAAAACATGCAAAAAACATACAAAACATATAAAATACCTACAAAACATAAAATACATGCAAAACACATACAAAATATACAAAACAGGTAAAACATACAGACATACAAACATACAAAACGTACAAAACATACAAAACATACAAAATACATACAAAACATGCAAAAAACATGCAAAATACAAACAAAACATACAAAGCATGCAAAATACATACAAAACACGCCCAATACTTATATGATATATACAAAACATACAAAATACTTACAAAAGATACAAAACATGCACACATACAAACATACAAAACCAATAAAACATACAAAAGATGCAAAATACGTACAAAACATGCAAAATATCTACCAAACATGCAAACAACCTACAAAATACACACAACACATACAAAACATGCAAAATACCATACATACAAAATATACAAAACATACAAAATATGCAAAATACATACAAAACATAAAAAATGCTCCCAAACATGCAAAATACATACCAAACATACAAAATACATACAACAGACACAAAACATACAGACGTACAAACACACAAATATACAAACATACAAATATACAAACATACAAAACATGCAAAACATACAAAACCAATAAAACATACAAACATAAATACAAAATATACAAAACATACAAAACATGCAAAATACATACAAAACATGCAAAACACATACCAAACTTACAAAATACATACAAAGATACAAAACATACAAAATATACAGACAGATAAACACACAAACATACAAACATACAAACATACAAACGTACAAACGTACAAACGTACAAACGTACAAACGTACAAACGTACAAACGCACAAACGTACAAACGTACAAACGTACAAACGTACAAACTTACAAACATACAAATATATAAACATACAAACATACAAATATACAAACATGCAAACATACAAACATACAAACATACAAACATACAAACATACACATATAAACATACAAACATACCAACATACAAACATACAAACATACAAAGATACAAACATGCAAACATACAAACCTACAAACATACAAACATACAAACATACAAACATACAAACATACAAACATACAAACATACAAACATACAAACATACAAACATACAAACATACAAACATACAAACATACAAACATACAAAAATACAAACATACAAACATACAAACATACAAACATACAAACATACAAACATACAAACATACAAATATACAAATATACAAACATACAAACATACAAACATACAAACATACAAACATACAAACATACAAAAATACAAACATACAAACATACAACATACAAACATAGAAACGTACAAAACTGCAAACATAGAAACGTACAAAAGTACAAACGTTGAAACATACAAACATACAAAACCAACAAAACATACAAAATACATACAAAACATACAAAATAAATACAAAACATGCAAAATACATATAAAATACATACAAAACATAAAATACATACAAAACACATGCAAAACACATACAAAATATACAAAACATGTAAAACATACAGACATACAAACATACAAAACGTACAAAACATATAAAACATGCAAAATACATACAAAACATGCAAAAAACATGCAAAATACATACAAAACATGCAAAACATGCAAAATACATACAAAACACGCCAAATACTTATATGATATATACAAAACATACAAAATACTTACAAAAGATACAAAACATGCACACATACAAACATACAATACCAATAAAACATACAAAAGAGGCAAAATACGTACAAAACATGCAAAATATCTACCAAACATGCAAAAAACCTACAAAACATACAAAATACACACAACACATACTAAACATGCAAAATACCATACATACAAAATATACAAAACATACAAAACATACAAAATACATACAAAACATGAAAAATGCTCCCAAACATGCAAAATACATACCAAACATACAAAATACATACAAAAGATACAAAACATACACACATACAAACACACAAATATACAACCATACAAAACATGCAAAACATACAAAACCAATAAAACATACAAACATAAATACAAAATATACAAAACATACAAAACACGCAAAATACATACCAAACTTACAAAATACATACAAAGATACAAAACATACAAAATATACAGACAGACAAACACACAAACATACAAACTTACAAACGTACAAACGTACAAACGTACAAACGTACAAAAGTACACACGTACAAACATACAAACGTACAAACGTACAAACGTACAAACGTACAAACGTACAAACGTACAAACGTACAAACGTACAAACGTACAAATGTACAAACGTACAAACGTACAAACGTACAAACATACAAATATATAAACATACAAACATACAAATATACAAACATACAAACATACAAACATACAAACATACAAATATGCAAACATACAAACATACAAAAATACAAACATACAAACATACAACATACAAACATACAAACATAGAAACGTACAAAAGTACAAACGTTGAAACATACAAGCATACAAAACATACAAAACCAACAAAACATACAAAATATGCAAAATACATATAAAATATACAAAGCATACAAAACATACAGACATACAAGAATACAAAACATACAAAACATAGAAAACTAACAAAACATACAGACATAAAAACATAAAAAACATACAAAACATACAAAACATACAAAACATATAAAACAAACAAAGTATACCGAACATATAAAATATACAGACATACAAACATACAAACATACAAAACATACAAAATCAACAAAATATACAAAACATACAAAATGCATACAAAATACATACAAAACGTACAAAACACATAAATACATACAAAACATGCAAAATACATACAAAACATAAAAAACACATACAAAATATACAACACATACAGACACACAAACATACAAAACATATAAAACCAACAAAACATACAAAACATACAAAACCTACAAAATATACAAAACATACAAAACCAACAGAATATACAAAACATGTAAAATACATACAAAACATGCAAAATACATACAAAAGACGTACGAAACATACACGTACAGACACATAAACATTCAAAATATACAAAACTAACAAAACATACAAAATATACAAACATACAAAACCAACACAACATACAAAACCCACAAAACATTCAAAACCAGCAAAGCATACAAAACATACAGACATACAAACATACAAAACATACAAACATACAACCATACCATCATACAAACATAGAAAATACAGAATTCAAAATACAAAATACTGTATATGCTACTAAACATTAGAGCATATTACAGTCTATTTTATTATCAATAAATATTAGATTCGTTTGCACGAGATACAAGCATCCAAACCACAAATATAAGAAGGTTGGTCAGTTTGACAGAATTTATTTTTAAATATTTCCAATATTCTGACTTGCTTACCACTGCGGTGGTATTGAAAGTAGTGACGTATGGGTGGCTCGTTGTGTGAAAGCCAGCCGGCTACGTGGAAGGTTCCGAGTTCCATCCTCGCTCGCGCCAATGAATCATTTTTAATTCTTTCAAAATTTAAACTAAGTAGTTGATGAGTTATATTTATTTAAAGTTGACATATTCTCTAAAGAGAACGATTTCAATTTCAGTCGAAGGACTTTCAGACACTTCTAATGCTGATATTCAGGAATCCGGGATTTTCTGGATGCGTCAAAGTTGAAATGCAACTCGAGTCCGCGGGATTTTTTCGCGCAAAGTGCAGAACTATCCGGCGTGAAAGTATTTTAGAGTTCCCCTGAAACGAACGAAATTGGATCACGTTTGAAACGTCATAAAATCTGAGATGGGTCATCTCGTAGTTTTACGCTCTACTAAACTCGAGCATGTTAAACAGACGGCAACAAATTCGCCCTCGAGGGCGAAATCGTCCCCGCAGTCGGAGTTTTTTTTTATCTAATTACGAGGCACAATCAATAGAGTTTAGCGACAATAGCGACAGAAATTCCGCCCTGAAACCCGATCATTTGGGAAAGTTTCTCGTAATGGATGATTTGTTTAATTGGTGCCTGAACTCGGCTAAAAGCTTAGTTATTTCAGTAAATTAGGCAAATCCATAATGCCATTTAAATGGTTTCCGGCACAACGTTGGATGGTTAATAGTTAAAACTTTGCTTCCATTAGAGTATTTTCGTTACACAACTCTAAATTCGCTAATTATCGAGCTTAGAAGTTCAACTTAAGTCTGTTACTGTTGGGGTAAAATCCGCCAACTTTCGTCTATGATTAATGACCCACAAGATAGCGAAACTAACCATGGGTATTACAAGAAATACGTCCAAGATAAACGTATTTAACCAGGGGGGGGTGGCGTGAAAAAAATTCAACTAGATTGTTGTTTTTAGGTTAAAATGAAAAAAAGCAATCCGGAGACTGCCGACAGAAGTGAAAACTCAAAAATAGGGAATATGTAGTGTTGCAGCTGGCGAACCCACAGTAGTAAACAAGTCAGAATATTGGAAATATTTGAAAATACATCAGATCAAACTGATCTACCTTTGTTGTGGATGCTTGTATCGTGTGGAAACGAATTTAATATTTATTGATAGTGAAATACACTTTAATATGTTCTAGGGTTAACAGTAGAATCTACCTTTAAGATTAGGGCATGTTGGTAACGCTAAGGTACAAGTTGACTTCCAATCCAAAATCGCTCAACGCGCCTAAAGATGCTTTCATTAAAAAAAAAACGATTTTTTAATAAGTAAAACGTATTTTTTTCAATTATTAAAAAACATTTTTTTTAATCTTAGCAACAACAAAGTTAATAATTATTTAATTTGGTATAACAACTTCTATTGCATTAATTTAACAAATTTTTCAAACGTCAACTTTCAGTCAAATATATAAATTGTTAAAATAAATAAAAACTATTAACAAATCTCTCGATATATTTTGACATACACTATTAAAAATACTTCAAACGTTACCTCATAGATCTCCTGGCATTTGACAAAGAATTAGGTTAGGATTTTTATGCAGAATATAAAAAAACCAAATTCGAAATAATACAGAACTAAAAATTTAATCTGAATTACATTTTAATGCTCGATCTTGGCGGCGCTTGATGCTGTTCTAGGCACATTTCGTATGTTGAAGCCGATGGACTCTAAAAAAATTCTCTCAGCTTCATTCCAAACTGGTTATGTGAGAATATAAAGTAAAAATCATAAGCGCTGGTACGCCAAGAACTTGAACGTTTAATAAAGGTCTTTAATAGCGCAAGTAACGTTTCTTGCGATAACTGTTTCTAGAAGAGCATCCAGCTCGATGACATAAAACACAATTGATGTTACTACTGCAAGTGCGAGGTGCGTGTACGTTGAAATTGGTGGTCGAATCCTAAAAAAATATTTTCTCTTCGTAATTAATGCTGCCCTCAACAGGTAAGTAAATACGCTTAGTATCTAAAAGGAAATTCTGATATTCTCGTCTACAGTTCGACGCACTTTTCTCGTTTTTAGAACGTTGACCAACTTTGCTACCTTGCAAGTGCATTAGTACGTTTGAACATGCCACTTGTGCTTCCAATTTGGTGTTGCTTCTGACCTGCTTTTATTATTTTATAGTGTTATAATTCCCGAAAGATTTATCTTCACAAAGATAACTTTCAATTGAATATACTGTCGCTCGAACAAATAAAAATATGTTCAATTGTGAAGATAAATTTATTGTCTTTCGGGAGCTATAATACTGATAAAATCACAAAAGCATTATCGGTTCATAAATTTTAAATTCGAAATCTTAAAAAGAGTCGAAATTTTCAAAAGAAATCGACTTTAACAAAAAAAGTTCTAGACAGGTCCGGTGGTTTATCTGGTTGAGTGCCGACTACTGGTCATCAGGGTCGTGGGTTCGATTCCCACATCCGACTTGGGTGTTTCTGTTCATATAAACGTGTCAATACTTATACAATGATTTGTAGCGTCATAAGCTAATAACTTGAAGCCAAGAAATAAACCAGACAAACAGCAAACACCAAAAGAAGTGTCGGAATCTCTAAAAAAAAAATTGAAGTTTCAGAAAAAACAAAGTTTCCAAACAAGTCTAATCTTCAAAAATGTTCAGAGTTTGTGGCATATAAACTTTAAGCCAAAAAAATATACCAAACTAAAATGACCAATTTCCAAAAAAGTCGAATTCTTTAAAAAAAATCCAAATTTCAGAAAAAACTAGATTTTGGACAAAGCCTAATCTCTAAAAGTGTTTAGTCAAAACTTTCAACAGCTGTCTACATTAAATATAAGCACATGTTAAAATTTCAAAAAGAATCAATTCTGAGAAAAGATCGAAAACTAAAAAAAATTAATAAAAAAAAGTATCTTTCCAAAAAATTGAAATTTACAAAAAATTGAAATGTACGAAAGTAATCAAATTTTTTAAATAATGTCTCAATTCTTAGAAAAAGTCAAAATTTCGAAATAAAGCCTAATCTTCGAAAATCCAAATTATATAATTATTTTATTGAAATTCGAAATAAAAATCAATTTTGAAAAAGATCGAAAATTTCAATAAAACGTTAATAGAAAAATTATCCAATCTTTCGAAAAAAACTGAAATTTACAAGATTTAAAATTTTCAAAAAACAATCAAATTCTTAAAAAAAGTCGACATTTTCAGTCAAAATATCGAAAAATTTTAAAAATTTTATTTTTTCAAAATTTTGATTTTCAAAAATTTGATTTTTCAAAATTTTGAGTTTTTCAAAATTTTTGAAAAATCAAAATTTTGAAAAATCAAATTTTTAAAAAATCAAAATTTTGAAAAATCAAATTTTTGATAAATCAAAATTTTGAAAAATCAAAATTTTAAAAAATCAAATTTTTAAAAAATCAAAATGTTGAAAAATCAAATTTTGAAGTCAAATTTTTAAAAAATCAAAATTTTGAAAAATCAAAATTTTAAAAAATCAAATTTTGAATTTTCAAAAATTTGATTTTTTAAAAATTTGATTTTTTAAAATTTTGATTTTTCAAAAATTTGATTTTTCAAAAATAATGGAAATTAAATTTGGTGGAACGGACTGATCCTTGGCTATCTTTAAAAATTGAAATACAGAACTTGTCCCCTGAAACCAAGAAAGATTAAAAAACACAACAAAGATTGCTCTAACACGTTTCGATAGCCGAGCTATCATCTTCAGAGAGAAACTGTGGAACGAGTGAAAATTAAAAAAAGGGGAATTCTAAAAATTACGAATTTACAAAAAAATTTCACATTTCAAATATGGTCAACTTTGAAAATTATCAAAATATTTAAGCCAAAATTTTCAAAACATGCAAAATACATACCAAACCTACAAAACATACAGAATACATACAAAAGATACAAAACACATACCAAACATACAAAATATATATACAAAATATACAAAACACACAGATATACAAGCATATAAAACATATAAAACCAACAAGTCATACAAAACATACAAAACGTACAAACATACAATCATACAAACATACATACAAAAATCAATTTTGAAAAAGCTCAAAAATTTCAATAAAACGTTAATAGAAAAAATATCTAATCTTTAGAAAAAACTTGAAATTTACAAGATTTAAAATTTTCAAAAAACAATCAAATTCTTCAAAAAAGTCGAAATTTTCAGAAATAGTCAAAATTTTAAAAAATTTCAAAAATTTTAAAAAATTGTTTTTTTTAAAATTTTGATATTTCAAAATTTTGATTTTTTAAAAATTTGATTTTTCAAAAAATGTGTCTTCAAAAATTTCAATTTTCAAAAAGGTTCGAATTTTTAAAAATAGTGGAAATTAAAAATAAAAAGTGAATTTCCAAAAATTAGGAATTTACGAAAAAGTTTCACATTTCAAATATGGTCAACTTTGAAAACTATTAAAATATTTAAACCAAAATTTTCAAAAAAAAGTGAAATTAAAAAAAAAATGTTGAAATTTCAATAAATCAATTCTGAAATCAAAATTTTAAAAAACGTTAATAGAAAAAATGTCGAATCTTTCGAAAAACCTTGAAATTTACAAGATTTACGATTTTCACAAAAAATAAATTGTTCAAAAAAAATAGAAATTTTCAGTCAATATTTCAAAAAATTTTGAATTTTTCAAAATTTTGATTTTTTAAAATTTTTCAAAATTTTGATTTTTTAAAATTTTTCAAAATTTTGATTTTTTAAAATTTTTCAAAATTTTGATTTTTTAAAAATTTGATTTTTTAAAAAAGTTCAAATTTTCAATAATGGTCAATTTACAAAAATGTTCAAATTTTCAAAAATAGTCGAAATATTCAAAAAAGGTGGAATTCCAAAAATTACAACTTTACAAAAAATTTATTCTTCATGGTAGACCCTTATTGACCGGAAATATTATGTTTTTTTCAATTTATTTAACATTTCTTCGGCCCAGTTTGGAAAAAAAAATTTTCAAAAAAAATCAAATTGTTCAAAAAAAAGTCGCAATTTTTGGTCAAAATTTCAAAAAATTTATAAAATTTTGAATTTTTCAAAAATTTGATTTTTAAAAATTTGATTTTTCAAAAATTTGATTTTTCAAAAATTTAATTTTTCAGAAATTTGATTTCTCTAAAATTTGATTTTTCAAAAAAATCAAATTTTCAAAAATGGTCAATTTACAAAAATGTTTAAATTTTCAAAAGTAGTCGAAATTTTCGAAAAAAAGTGGAATTCCAAAAATTACAAATTTACAAAAAAAATTCAAATTTCAAATTGGTCAATTTTGAAAACCATAAAAATATTTAAGCCAAAATTTTCAAAAAGAAAATAAAATTTAAAAAAATGTTGAAATTTCAAAAAATCAATTTCGAAAAACATCGAAAATGTCAAAAAAAGACGAAGTAAAGATAAAAAATCGAAAACAAGTAAACATTTTCAAAAAATTTGAAAAAGTAAAAATTTTGGAAATTGATCAAAAATTTTAAATTAAAAAAAATTACAAATTTTGAAAAAACGTTCAACAAAAAGGAATTTTTCGAAAAAAGGGATGAAACTCCTTAAGAAATGCACTTTTTTTAAAAGTTAAAATTTCCAAAAATTTTAGTTTTTCAAAATTTTGATTTTTCAAAAATTTGACTTTTCAAAATTTTGATTTTTTAAAAATTTGATTTTTCAAAAATTTGATTTTTTAAAAATTTGATTTTTCAAAAATTTGATTTTTTCAAAATTTGATTTTTCAAAAATTTGATTTTTCAAAAACTTGATTTTTTAAAAATTTCTTTTTTCAAAAATTTGAATTTTCAAAAATAGTGGAAATTAAGTTTAGTGGAACGGACTGGTCCTTGGTAATCTTCAAAAATTGAAATACAGAACTTGTCCCCTGAAACCAAGAAAGATTTAAAAAAACAACAAAGTTTGCTCTGACGCGTTTCGACAGCCAAGCTGTCATCTTCAGAGAGAAACTGTTAATACATTTTCAGGACGTCCAACATTTCACAATTTCCAGATTGCAGCAAAACGTTAAGGTCATAATTTCGAGTTTAAACTAGAAACATTTGTTCCAAATTTATGATTCAAAATTGCGCGATTTCTAAAAGAGTTGGAAAAGCAATTTTGTAATCTGAACCTGAAACTGAAGACCAAGCTCGAACATTAATAAACGAAAATCGAATACCGAAAACTGAAAACTGAAAACTCAAAAATGAAAACTGAAAACTGAAAACTGAAAACTGAAAACTGAAAACTGAAAACTGAAAACTGAAAACTGAAAACTGAAAACTGAAAACTGAAAACTGAAAACTGAAAACTGAAAACTGAAAACTGAAAACTGAAAACTGAAAACTGAAAACTGAAAACTGAAAACTGAAAACTGAAAACTGAAATCTGAAAACTGAAACTAAAAACTGAAACAAAAACGGAAAACTGAAACCTGAAAATTGGATATGAAAGCTGAAAACTGGAAACTGAAAACTGAAAACTGAAAACTGAAAACTGAAAACTGAAAACAGAAATCTGAAATCTGAGAACTGAAAACTGAAAACTGAAAACTGAAAACTGAAAACTGAAAACTGAAAACTGAAAACTGAAAACTGAAAACTGAAAACTGAAAACTGAAAACTGAAAACTGAAAACTGAAAACTGAAAACTGAAAACTGAAAACTGAAAACTGAAAACTGAAAACTGAAAACTGAAAACTGAAAACTGAAAACTGAAAACTGAAAACTGAACTGAAACTAAAAACTGAAAACTGAAAACTGAAAACTAAAACTGAAAACTGAAACCTGAAACCTGAAACCTTTTTTTTTAAGTTTCTCTCTGAAAATGACAGCTTGGCTATCGATACGCGTTAGAGCAACCTTTGTTGTGTTTTTTAATCTTTCTTGGTTTCAGGGGACAAGTTCTGTATTTCAATTTTTGTAATGTCAAAATTTTGATAAAGAATCCAAATTTTCGAAAAAAGTTAAAACTTTGATAAAACGTCGAAATTTGGAAATGAAGTTTAAATCGAGTTAAAATTTCGAAAATTAATGCTTTAAAAATAGTTGAAAGTGTGAACATCTTGATAAATGATCAAAATTTTGATAAAAGATTAAGTAAAATAAAATCTTTATCAAAAGTATATATTTTGAAAAGAAATGAAAACTTACGATAAAGGTTAACGGTTCGAAAAAAAGACGAAATTTTGAAAGTCTAAATTTGGAAAAAAAATCATAATTTTAAAAACCAAATTTCGAGTTTCAAAAAAAAAATCCAAATTTTCAATAAAGTCGAAGTTAACAAAAAGAACAGAATTTAGACTTCTTGAAATTTTGAAAAGGTGTGGAAATTTTCCAAAAGGCAAAACTCGAAGTAAAGTCGAGGTTTTTAAAAGAAGATAAAATCTTCAAAAAGTAAGAATGTTGACAAGTTCTGATAAAAAAATCTGAAAAAAAATGTAATTTGAAAAAAAATGTAAAATTCGAAAAATGGATGGAAGTTGAAGTTTTCCAAAACGTCAAAATGTTCAGCTCTAAACTCGATGTACGTTCCAGAATGTTAATCCAACTACTAATCCTGCTTTGGAGCATATCCCTGATCCGCGCCAACGCCATAGACCCCACCGAATGCAACTGTTGGGAGGACTACAGGCCGGAATACCAAAAAAACGGCGCCAACTGCGTCGCCGTCGACATGTTCCACATAATGCCCTGCAATATGCCCAAGGCGCCGAAATGCGTCTGCTCGGGGCGCGTCAGCAACATCCTCAAAGACAGAACGGGAACTTGGTGCACCAGATTCAGAAAAGGTCAGGAACTGATGCGATGGCCGTGCGAGAATACCAAAGAATGGGACGATTTTTTTAAGCTTCACCCCGATTTCGTTTGAGGGCGGAGGCCGATTTCGTTTGAGGGCGAATGCCGATTTCGTTTGAGCGAGGTAGATGAGGTTAGGTTAGGTTTTTTACGCTTGTCTGTAGATTTAGTCACTATTTTTCGTGACGACTTAGAGGATTTAAACTGAAAGTTTAATTGTTTTGCTTTTAAATGTCTTGTTATTATGTAACTAACTAGATATAAAATGATGTAATTAAAATAGTAATGTCAAATGTTCAATAAATTTTAGTTACTCGTGGATTGTATTTATTTTTTTAATAACATCGAATGGGAGAATTAATGGTAAAGTCTTCTTTCCGGGTGTTTGACAAAATAAGCTTCCCATTGTTGAGCAGGTTCGCAATTGATGGTATCAAATCCACCCAAAGCGCAATTAACCTCCCCCAAATCCAACTCCACCAATCGTCCATTTTTCCTGCATTTACAAATTGGTGGTTTCTCTTCTCCACAAGGGAAAATCCTGTGTTGTTTTTTGCCTCGACAATGGACGTTATTTCCCTCGATTTCTGGTTCGAAGTCTTCCCAGCATTTGCAGTCTTTCAGATTGGGAGCACAATCGACCAGAGTCAACAGGACGATGGCCACCCCTAACACTAGTATAGAACGCCTAAAATTCAAAATAAATCAGATTCGAGAGCATTGTTATCAGGATTGTGATTCGAGTTGAATTATATTCGATCTTGCAACTTTACGAGAGATCCGATTAGACATTTCTAATGTCTAAGAGTGCGTTTACACTAGACACTTTATTCCGTACATTACTTACTGAGATAAGTGTCAACTATCACGAGGGAAGATATCCGAGACCTATTTACACAGTTGAGTCTTGGATAGTTCCTCTCACGTTAGTTGACATTTAATATGTCACTAAGGAATAACGTGTCTAGTGTAAACGCACCGTAAGATTAAAAACTAAGTTAAACCACCCGAAAAAAATTCATTTTTTTTCTTAAATAGTCATAGGTAATTGGAATCAATTTGAACCACCCTCGTAACGTTTGAACGTTGGGCTCCAATTTCGAGCGTCACGAAATTCGAGCCTGTTTCCACTAATGGCAAGCTGATTTATGTCTGATTCGCCCTCGTAACATCTTACAACGTTATCTAGCTCTCGTGGTCAAATTTACGTTAACCCAATGCCCTTATAACATTTTCTATTTACATGTTTCCAAGTTTCGTGCGTTTTACTCAAAGTAATACTTACATAGTCGTGAAATCAACACTCTAATCACAATTAAACTGCGTTAAGGCGCTCTGCCCGCTTTTTAATGTCTGTATCGTTATTCTTTTGACCTCTGGTAAACATTTTTATTTAATAAATATTCATAATATTATTTATATTTCACTTATCTTTACGAGGCGGAATCTTAATTTGTTATGCAAATGACCAGGTCCAAGTTCTGTTATCAAAGGTAGACGTTGTAGATAAACTTACAAACATACAAAATTATCAACTTCATCACCAGTTATTACGTAAATTTGAAAATAATTTAAAATAGAGATGATGTATCTACTTAATACAAGTTTAAACACTGACTAGGTTAAAGCGAGGGGCTTAGAAGTATGAAATTTCGCACGTGAATGCCCCATATAACGTAGGTGAGCGAGCATAACAAAATAATTAAATTCATCCCCCAAGTGTCCTGCAATAATTGCAAATACTGCTCCTATAGATAGAATATAATGAAAATGAGCCACTACATAATAAGTGTGTTAAATAGGGGATGAGAATTTTTATCGAACTTCGTCATTTTTGATGTTACAAATATGAAAATTGGTTTAGGTTCCAGTTTTTAAATAAGACAATTGTATTCGAGCTTTTGATACTGATGTCATTGCAGAAGGAGTTAATCTTAAAGCGTGAACAGTGCAGAATATTTTGTAGAGAAATATGTGCATGTGTTACAAAATGGCTAACCTTAGAGATATTTATCGAAGATGATTAATCATCAGATGCAAGCATCTTGAGTTTTGTGAATCTATGAGGGAATGCGGTTAGAAAATTTTGAACCAAGTGCGGTTAACGACGAATCATCTTTATTTTTTTTATAGACGCAACAAGTACTTAAATATTTTTAAAGAGTTCGGTATTTGTCAAAGAAAAAAATCACGAAATTAAGATTTTAAAAACTGGAAATTCCTTATTTTTTTTTTAATTCAGAAGAAGGAACATTTTTTTAAAAAGTGGACATTTTTTAAAAACGTTGAATTTTTTTTAAAATCCATCTTATTAAAAGTTTCCAAAATATTAAATATTATTTTTCATCAATTTTTGGCGCGGCTAGAATTAACCAAAAAATATGACAAAAGATGTAATCCCAAAAAAATCCCAAATTTCGCAAAAAAACCCAAATTTCGCCAACAAAGCCAAATTTCGCGATTTGTGTTATTGTATCCAAGCGAACAGTCTATGCTAACAATCGATTAGTGAAGGCGGTCTGGCGTGAATAAAATTCGTAAAACGTGAAGATTTCGAGCGGTACTGTTCCTGCGTAAGCGCAATTTAAAATTTACACATCTCATTGAATTTCGATGCTTCATTGCGTGCGTTAGGGAAACATCTTGAAGTAATGGCAACAGCAGCTTTACTCTCCTTGTAGCTTGGTTAAAGATTTGTAACTTTTATCGCATAAGCAACGTTATCGGTTCAGAAAGGCGGATTGGCGGTGTGTGTTATTGTATCCAAGCGGGCAGTCTATGCTAAAACTCGATTACTGATTTCGTTTTCTGAAAATTTTGACTTTTTCAGAGAAATTGAAATTTACAAAAAATTTTATTAACAGTTTCCAAAATATTAAATATTATTTTTCATCAATTTTTGGCGCGGCTAGAATTAACCAAAAAATATGACAAAAGATGTAATTCCAAAAAAATCCCAAATTTCGCAAAAAAACCCAAATTTCGCCAACAAAGCCAAATTTCGCGATTTGTGTTATTGTATCCAAGCGGACAGTCTATGCTAACAATCGATTAGTGAAGGCGGTCTGGCGTGAATGAAATTAGTAAAACGTGAAGATTTCGAGCGGTACTGTTCCTGCGTAAGCGCAATTTAAAATTTACACATCTCATTGAATTTCGATGCTTCATTGCATACGTCAGGGAAACATCTTGAAGTAATGGCAATTTAGCAACTATACTACTCCTTCCAGTTTGGTTATTCGTAAATTTTATCGCATAAGCAGTGTTGTCGGTTCAAAAAAGCGACTTGGCTATTTGGTGTTATTGTATCCAAGCGGACAGTCTATGCTAAAAAATCGATTAGTGAAGGCCGTCTGGCGTGAATGAAATTAGTAAAACGTGAAGATTTCGAGCGGTACTGTTCCTGCGTAAGCGCAATTTAAAATTTACACATCTCATTGAATTTCGATGCTTCATTGCGTGCGTTAGGGAAACATCTTGAAGTAATGGCAACAGCAGCTTTACTCTCCTTGTAGCTCGGTTAAAGATTTGTAACTTTTATCGCATAAGCAACGTTATCGGTTCAGAAAGGCGGATTGGCGGTGTGTGTTATTGTATCCAAGCGGGCAGTCTATGCTAAAAATCGATTACTGATTTCGTTTTCTGAAAATTTTGACTTTTTCAGAGAAATTGAAATTTACGAAAAATTTTATTAACAATTTCCAAAATATTAAATATTATTTTTCATCAATTTTTGGCGCGGCTAGAATTAACCAAAAAATATGACAAAAGATGTAATTCCAAAAAAATCCCAATTTCGCAAAAAAAACCCAAATTTCGCCAACAAAGCCAAATTTCGCGATTTGTGTTATTGTATCCAAGCGGACAGTCTATGCTAACAATCGATTAGTGAAGGCGGTCTGGCGTGAATGAAATTAGTAAAACGTGAAGATTTCGAGCGGTACTGTTCCTGCGTAAGCGCAATTTAAAATTTACACATCTCATTGAATTTCGATGCTTCATTGCATACGTCAGGGAAACATCTTGAAGTAATGGCAATTTAGCAACTATACTACTCCTTCCAGTTTGGTTATTCGTAAATTTTATCGCATAAGCAGTGTTGTCGGTTCAAAAAAAGCGACTTGGCTATTTGTGTTATTGTATCCAAGCGGACAGTCTATGCTAAAAATCGATTAGTGAAGGCGGTCTGGCGTGAATGAAATTAGTAAAACGTGAAGATTTCGAGTGGTACTGTTCCTGCGTAAGCGCAATTTGAAATTTACACATCTCATTGAATTTCGATGCTTCAGTGCGTGCGTTAGGGAAACATCTTGAAGTAATGGCAACAGCAGCTTTACTCTCTTCTAGCTTGGTTAAAGATTTGTAACTTTTATCGCATAAGCAACGTTATCGGTTCAGAAAGGCGGATTGGCGGTGTGTGTTATTGTATCCAAGCGGGCAGTCTACGCTAAAAATCGATTACTGATTTCGTTTTCTGAAAATTTTGACTTTTTCAGAGAAATTGAAATTTACAAAAAACGCTATTTTGTTCAAAAGTCAATGTTTTTATAATTGTCGATTTTTTTTGGATTTTTTTTAAAACTTCAAACGTTTTTGAAAATTGTAGGATTTTCAAAATTCCCCTTTTTTAAATTTTTATTATCGAAGTTTCGACACTTCGAAAATTTGAATTTTTTAGAAAATTTCGACCGTCATTTTAAAAATTTCGTTTTTTGAAAATTTTGAATTTTTCAGAGAAATTGAAGTAAAAAGTTAAGCGCAATTTGAAATTTACACATCTCACTGAATTTCGATGATTCATTGCATGCATCAGGGAAACATCTTGAAGTAATGGCAATTTAGCAACTCTACTACTCCTTCCAGTTTGGTTATTCGTAAATTTTATCGCATAAGCAGTGTTGTCGGTGCAAAAAAGCGACTTGGCGATTTGTGTTATTGTATCCAAGCGGACAGTTTATGCTAAAAATCAATTACTGATGGCAGCCTGGCGTGAATTAAATTAGTAAAACATGAGGATTTCTAGAGGTACTATTTCAGCGTAATTGCAATTTGAAATTTACACATCTCACAGAATTTCGATGCTTCATTGCATGCGTCAGGGAAACATCTTGAAGTAATAGCAATTTAGCAACTATACTACTCCTTCCAGTTTGGCTATTCGTAAATTTTATCGCCTAAGCAGTGTTGTCGGTTCAAAAAAGCGAGTTGGCGATTTGTGTTATTGTATCCAAGCGGACAGTCTATGCTAAAAATCGATTAGTGAAGGCGGTCTGGCGTGAATGAAATTAGTAAAACGTGAAGATTTCGAGCGGTACTGTTCCTGCGTAAGCGCAATTTAAAATTTACACATCTCATTGAATTTCGATGCTTCATTGCGTGCGTTAGGGAAACATCTTGAAGTAATGGCAACAGCAGCTTTACTCTCCTTGTAGCTCGGTTAAAGATTTGTAACTTTTATCGCATAAGCAACGTTATCGGTTCAGAAAGGCGGATTGGCGGTGTGTGTTATTGTATCCAAGCGGGCAGTCTATGCTAAAAATCGATTACTGATTTCGTTTTCTGAAAATTTTGACTTTTTCAGAGAAATTGAAATTTACGAAAAATTTTATTAACAATTTCCAAAATATTAAATATTATTTTTCATCAATTTTTGGCGCGGCTAGAATTAACCAAAAAATATGACAAAAGATGTAATTCCAAAAAAATCCCAAATTTCGCAAAAAAACCCAAATTTCGCCAACAAAGCCAAATTTCGCGATTTGTGTTATTGTATCCAAGCGGACAGTCTATGCTAACAATCGATTAGTGAAGGCGGTCTGGCGTGAATGAAATTAGTAAAACGTGAAGATTTCGAGCGGTACTGTTCCTGCGTAAGCGCAATTTAAAATTTACACATCTCATTGAATTTCGATGCTTCATTGCATACGTCAGGGAAACATCTTGAAGTAATGGCAATTTAGCAACTATACTACTCCTTCCAGTTTGGTTATTCGTAAATTTTATCGCATAAGCAGTGTTGTCGGTTCAAAAAAGCGACTTGGCTATTTGTGTTATTGTATCCAAGCGGACAGTCTATGCTAAAAATCGATTAGTGAAGGCGGTCTGGCGTGAATGAAATTAGTAAAACGTGAAGATTTCGAGCGGTACTGTTCCTGCGTAAGCTCAATTTGAAATTTACACATCTCATTGAATTTCGATGCTTCATTGCGTGCGTTAGGGAAACATCTTGAAGTAATGGCAACAGCAGCTTTACTCTCTTTGTAGCTTGGTTAAAGATTTGTAACTTTTATCGCATAAGCAACGTCATCGGTTTAGAAAGGCGGATTGGCTGTGTGTGTTATTGTATCCAAGCGGGCAGTCTATGCTAAAAATCGATTACTGATTTCGTTTTCAGAAAATTTTGACTTTTTCAGAGAAATTGAAGTTTACAGAAAACGCTATTTTGTTCAAAAGTCAATGTTTTTATAATTGTCGATTTTTTTTGGATTTTTTTTAAAACTTCAAACTTTTTTGAAAATTGTAGGATTTTCAAAATTCCCCTTTTTTAAATTTTTATTATCGAAGTTTCGACACTTCGAAAATTTGAATTTTTTAGAAAATTTCGACCGTCATTTTAAAAATTTCGTTTTTTGAAAATTTTGAATTTTTTAGAGAAATTGAAGTTAAAAGTTAAGCGCAATTTGAAATTTACACATCTCACTGAATTTCGATGCTTCATTGCATGCGTCAGGGAAACATCTTGAAGTAATAGCAATTTAGCAACTATACTACTTCTTCCAGTTTGGTTATTCGTAAATTTTATCGCATAAGCAGTGTTGTCGGTGCAAAAAAGCGACTTGGCGATTTGTGTTATTGTATCCAAGCGGATAGTCTATGCTAAAAATCGATTAGCGAAGGCGGTCTGGCGTGAATGAAATGAGTAAAACGTGAAGATTTCGAGCGGTACTGTTCCTGCGTAAACGCAATTTGAAATTTACACATCTCATTGAATTTCGATGCTTCATTGCGTGCGTTAGGGAAACATCTTGAAGTAATGGCAACAGCAGCTTTACTCTCCTTGTAGCTTGGTTAAAGATTTGTAACTTTTATCGCATAAGCAACGTTATCGGTTTTAGAAAGGCGGATTGGCGGTGTGTGTTATTGTATCCAAGCGGGCAGTCTATGCTAAAAATCGATTACTGATTTCGTTGTCTGAAAATTTTGACTTTTTCAGAGAAATTGAAACTTACAAAAAAACGCTAAAATTTATGAAAAAACTTCGACTTTTGTTCAAAAGTCAATGTTTTTAAAATTGTCGATTTTTTTTGGATTTTTTTTAAAACTTCAAACTTTTTTGAAAATTGTAGGATTTTCAAAATTCCCCTTTTTTAAATTTTTATTACCGAAGTTTCGACACTTCGAAAATTTGAATGTTTTAGAAAATTTCGACCGTCATTTTAAAAATTTCGTTTTTTGAAAATTTTGAATTTTTCAGAGAAATTGAAGTTAAAAGTTAAGCGCAATTTGAAATTTACACATCTCACTGAATTTCGATGATTCATTGCATGCGTCAGGGAAACATCTCGAAGTAATGGCAATTTAGCAACTATACTACTCCTTCCAGTTTGGTTATTCGTAAATTTTATCGCATAAGCAGTGTTGTCGGTGCAAAAAAGCGACTTGACGATTTGTGTTATTGTATCCAAGTGGACAATTTATGCTAAAAATCAATTACTGATGGCAGCCTGGCGTGAATTAAATTAGTAAAACATGACGATTTCAGCGTAATTGCAATTTGAAATTTACACATCTCACAGAATTTCGATGCTTCATTGCATGCGTCAGGGAAACATCTTGAAGTAATAGCAATTTAGCAACTATACTACTCCTTCCAGTTTGGCTATTCGTAAATTTTATCGCCTAAGCAGTGTTGTCGGTTCAAAAAAGCGACTTGGCGATTTGTGTTATTGTATCCAAGCGGACAGTCTATGCTAAAAATCGATTAGTGAAGGCGGTCTGGCGTGAATGAAATTAGTAAAACGTGAAGATTTCGAGCGGTACTGTTCCTGCGTAAGCGCAATTTGAAATTTACACATCTCATTGAATTTCGATGCTTCATTGCGTGCGTTAGGGAAACATCTTGAAGTAATGGCAACGGCAGCTTTACTCTCCTTGTAGCTCGGTTAAAGATTTGTAACTTTTATCGCATAAGCAACGTTATCGGTTCAGAAAGGCGGATTGGCGGTGTGTGTTATTGTATCCAAGCGGGCAGTCTATGCTAAAAATCGATTACTGATTTCGTTTTCTGAAAATTTTGACTTTTTCAGAGAAATTGAAATTTACAAAAAATTTTATTAACAGTTTCCAAAATATTAAATATTATTTTTCATCAATTTTTGGCGCGGCTAGAATTAACCAAAAAATATGACAAAAGATGTAATTCCAAAAAAATCCCAAATTTCGCAAAAAAACCCAAATTTCGCCAACAAAGCCAAATTTCGCGATTTGTGTTATTGTATCCAAGCGAACAGTCTATGCTAACAATCGATTAGTGAAGGCGGTCTGGCGTGAATGAAATTAGTAAAACGTGAAGATTTCGAGTGCTACTGTTCCTGCGTAAGCGCAATTTGAAATTTACACATCTCATTGAATTTCGATGCTTCATTGCGTGCGTTAGGGAAACATCTTGAAGTAATGGCAACAGCAGCTTTACTCTCCTTGTAGCTTGGTTAAAGATTTGTAACTTTTATCGCATAAGCAACGTTATCGGTTCAGAAAGGCGGATTGGCGGTGTGTGTTATTGTATCGAAGCGGGCAGTCTATGCTAAAAATCGATTACTGATTTCGTTTTCTGAAAATTTTGACTTTTTCAGAGAAATTGAAATTTACAAAAAATTTTATTAACAGTTTCCAAAATATTAAATATTATTTTTCATCAATTTTTGGCGCGGCTAGAATTAACCAAAAAATATGACTAAAAGATGTAATTCCAAAAAAATCCCAAATTTCGCAAAAAAACCCAAATTTCGCCAACAAAGCCAAATTTCGCGATTTGTGTTATTGTATCCAAGCGGACAGTCTATGCTAACAATCGATTAGTGAAGGCGGTCTGGCGTGAATGAAATTAGTAAAACGTGAAGATTTCGAGCGGTACTGTTCCTGCGTAAGCGCAATTTAAAATTTACACATCTCATTGAATTTCGATGCTTCATTGCATACGTCAGGGAAACATCTTGAAGTAATGGCAATTTAGCAACTATACTACTCCTTCCAGTTTGGTTATTCGTAAATTTTATCGCATAAGCAGTGTTGTCGGTTCAAAAAAGCGACTTGGCTATTTGTGTTATTGTATCCAAGCGGACAGTCTATGCTAAAAATCGATTAGTGAAGGCGGTCTGGCGTGAATGAAATTAGTAAAACGTGAAGATTTCGAGCGGTACTGTTCCTGCGTAAGCTCAAT
Source organism: Dastarcus helophoroides (assembly GCA_028583605.1). Lineage (NCBI taxonomy): Eukaryota > Metazoa > Arthropoda > Insecta > Coleoptera > Bothrideridae > Dastarcus > Dastarcus helophoroides. The sequence goes on from CM053330.1 coordinate 565,891, forward strand.
TTGAAATTTACACATCTCATTGAATTTCGATGCTTCATTGCGTGCGTTAGGGAAACATCTTGAAGTAATGGCAACAGCAGCTTTACTCTCTTTGTAGCTTGGTTAAAGATTTGTAACTTTTATCGCATAAGCAACGTCATCGGTTTAGAAAGGCGGATTGGCTGTGTGTGTTATTGTATCCAAGCGGGCAGTCTATGCTAAAAATCGATTACTGATTTCGTTTTCAGAAAATTTTGACTTTTTCAGAGAAATTGAAGTTTACAGAAAACGCTATTTTGTTCAAAAGTCAATGTTTTTATAATTGTCGATTTTTTTTGGATTTTTTTTAAAACTTCAAACTTTTTTGAAAATTGTAGGATTTTCAAAATTCCCCTTTTTTAAATTTTTATTATCGAAGTTTCGACACTTCGAAAATTTGAATTTTTTAGAAAATTTCGACCGTCATTTTAAAAATTTCGTTTTTTGAAAATTTTGAATTTTTTAGAGAAATTGAAGTTAAAAGTTAAGCGCAATTTGAAATTTACACATCTCACTGAATTTCGATGCTTCATTGCATGCGTCAGGGAAACATCTTGAAGTAATAGCAATTTAGCAACTATACTACTCCTTCCAGTTTGGCTATTCGTAAATTTTATCGCCTAAGTAGTGTTGTCGGTTCAAAAAAGCGACTTGGCGATTTGTGTTATTGTATCCAAGCGGACAATTTATGCTAAAAATCAATTACTGATGGCAGCCCGGCGTGAATTAAATTAGTAAAACATGAGGATTTCTGGAGGTACTATTTCAGCGTAATTGCAATTTGAAATTTACACATCTCACTGAATTTCGATGCTTCATTGCATGCGTCAGGGAAACATCTTGAAGTAATGGTAATTTAGCAACTATACTACTCCTTCCAGTTTGGTTATTCGTAAATTTTATCGCATAAGCAGTGTTGTCGGTGCAAAAAAGCGACTTGGCGATTTGTGTTATTGTATCCAAGCGGATAGTCTATGCTAAAAATCGATTAGTGAAGGCAGTCTGGCGTGAATGAAATTCGTAAAACGTGAAGATTTCGAGCGGTACTGTTCCTGCGTAAGCGCAATTTGAAATTTACACAACTCATTGAATTTCGATGCTTCATTGCGTGCGTTAGGGAAACATCTTGAAGTAATGGCAACAGCAGCTTTACTCTCCTTCTAGTTTGGTTAAAGATTTGTAACTTTTATCGCATAAGCAACGTTATCGGTTCAGAAAGGCGGATTGGCGGTGTGTGTTATTGTATCCAAGCGGGCAGTCTATGCTAAAAATCGATTACTGATTTCGTTTTCCGAAAATTTTGACTTTTTCAGAGAAATTGAAGTTTACAAAAAACGCTATTTTGTTCAAAAGTCAATGTTTTTATAATTGTCGATTTTTTTTGGATTTTTTTTAAAAACTTCAAACTTTTTTGAAAATTGTAGAATTTTCAAAATTCCCCTTTTTTAAACTTTTATTATCGAAGTTTCGACACTTCGAAAATTTGAATTTTTTAGAAAATTTCGACCGTCATTTTAAAAATTTCGTTTTTTGAAAATTTTGAATTTTTCAGAGAAATTGAAGTTAAAAGTTAAGCGCAATTTGAAATTTACACATCTCACTGAATTTCGATGATTCATTGCATGCGTCAGGGAAACATCTTGAAGTAATGGCAATTTAGCAACTATACTACTCCTTCCAGTTTGGTTATTCGTAAATTTTATCGCATAAGCAGTGTTGTCGGTGCAAAAAAGCGACTTGGCGATTTGTGTTATTGTATCCAAGCGGACAGTTTATGCTAAAAATCAATTACTGATGGCAGCCTGGCGTGAATTAAATTAGTAAAACATGAGGATTTCTAGAGGTACTATTTCAGCGTAATTGCAATTGGAAATTCACACATCTCACGGAATTTTGATGCTTCATTCCATACGTTAGGGAAATATCTTGAAGTAATGGCAACAGCAGCTCTACTACTTTTTTCGGCTTGGATAAAGCTTCATAAATTTTATAGCAGAAGCAGTGTAGGTGGTTCAAAAAGGCGGTGCGGCGATTTGTGTTATTGTATCCAAGCGGACAGTCTATGCTAAAAATCAATTACGGATGGCAGTCTGGCGTGAATTAAATTAGTAAAACATGGGGATTTCTAGAGGTACTATTTCAGCGTAATTGCAATTGGAAATTCACACATCTCACGGAATTTTGATGCTTCATTCCATACGTTAGGGAAATATCTTGAAGTAATGGCACTACTTTTTTCGGTTTGGATAAAGCTTCATAAATTTTATAGCATAAGCAGTGTAGGTGGTTCAAAAAGGCGGTGCGGCGATTTGTGTTATTGTATCCAAGCGGACAGTCTATGCTAAAAACCAATTACGGATGGCAATCTGGCGTGAATTAAATTAGTAAAACATGGGGATTTCTATAGGTACTATTTCAGCGTAATTGCAATTGGAAATTCACACATCTCACGGAATTTTGATGCTTCATTCCATACGTTAGGGAAATATCTTGAAGTAATGGCACTACTTTTTTCGGCTTGGATAAAGCTTCATAAATTTTATAGCATAGGCAGTGTAGGTGGTTCAAAAAGGCGGTGCGGCGATTTGTGTTATTGTATCCAAGCGGACAGTCTATGCTAAAAATCAATTACGGATGGCAGTTTGGCGTAAATTAAATTAGTAAAACATGAGGAATTTTCTAGAGGTACTATTCCTGCGTAAGCGCAATTTGAAATTTACACATCTCACGGAATTTCGATGCTTCATTTCATACGTTAGGGAAATATCTTGAAGTAATGGCAAAAGCAGCTCTACTATTTCTTCCAGCTTGAATAAAGCTTCATCAATTTTATTGCATAAGTAGAGTTGTCGGTTTAGATAGGCGGCTTGGCGATTTGTGTTATTGTATCCATGCCCACAGTCTATGCTAAAATTCGATTAGTGATGGCAGTCTGTTTTAATATTTTAAAAGATTTGAACATTTGAAGCTTTGTAATCTTTGGAATTTTGAATATTCAAATCTTTGGAATTTTGAATATTCGAATCTTTGGAATTTTGAATATTCGAATCTTTGGAATTTTGAATATTCGAGTCTTTGAAACTTAGAAAATTGAAAACTTTGAAAGTTTTAGTCTTCCTCGCCTCTTTGACTAATGACTTGTCCGAGTGGAAAGATGCCTCTTTCGTTCGACGTTAGTTAGTTACCCTCTTACAATCAGTTGATAGTTTGAGATGAAGAATCCCATTTTGAGTCACAAAGTGCTTTTCATTCGATTGCGACCAAGGGCCTTACTCAAAATTAAATTAATGTGACAAGTGACAAGCTATATTAGAAACAAGACTCTTGATGAGGATCACTTCGACCCGGTTGACGCACCTGATGATACTGAATCGATTCGGAAGTTTAAGCAAACGTCTTGGAGATAACCAAATAAATATTTGCCCGTCTGACTTTGTTGAAAGAACGGCCCGAAATGTTAAACTTGAAGAGGTAAACGAATAGGACGTCGTAAAATCTGACAGTTACGCCGTCGTACAGAACAAATAAATTGATGTATGATACGTCAATCTCGGAAATAGGTTATATTGCATGTCCCTTTTTCGCCTCGCCTTCCTTTTACTCGGGCTTACAAATGGAATTTCTCCCTTACGACGACTCCTAAAGACTTTCCCGTACTTCCGCTCCTAAGTGGCCCCACTAAAAAAAGTTGAATTTATGGCTTGTAAAATTTACGCTTATGACTCGACGTTCGTTGGGCATCGTAAAGACGAAAAAGCCTCCCACCGATATTACCCCATTTGAAAACAATATAAATTTATAAGGAGGGGCTAAGAAGAGTTATTTTCAAGTGGAGTGAAATCGGGTGAGTTATAACAAACTGTGTTATATTGAATTAGTTATCAGTAATCGTAACGTGTATGGATTCCTTTAACTGTAAGTCTGGATTTTGTTGGATATATAAGAAGTTGGTCTGGTAGATGACTAACACGAAGGTGCGCATTTCAGACTTCTCTAGAAGACGAATATTTTGGAAGCTGTTAACTTATCTAAGTACAAGTTCATATAAACGAGCAGCTTGATCTTCTGTATACACGTCTAATTGAAGCTTTGGGCGAGAATTTGAATAAGACGGAATATTTGTAGGAGTATGTGATCCATGGAGCTTGTTAGCATAACAACGGTTACAGAAATTGCTGATATAACCGCCAATGTTGCTGAGAAGCGAAACTAGGTCTAGTCATAGCGAATATTTATGAAAACATCGTGGAATTTTTAATATTTGTTGTTGCTTTAATCGTTAATAAAGTTTAATAGTTATGAGTTTTCCGGTGTTACATGAAAGTGTTAAATGCTCTTGAACATGATGGCAGCAGCCTCGTCGACCAAAATAAGTCTTGCGTCAAATAGTCGACGTGGCACTTCTGCAACTCGCCACGTCGCATGAATATTCAAGAAGTTTGAAGGCGCTAATCTATCAAGATCTGTGGAAATGCCGTCGCGCGATAACACGACGACTACTCCTTAACCAAACTGAAATTCGGAAAATTTCAACGCACCTTAATTTAATTACACCGTAGGGGAATTTTCTCATTTGCCTTTCACAAAGGAAGGCGTTCATTATTAAGTTGCTTAATGCCTCGCAAGATCTACCTCAAAGACCTCCACTTAGGAGCGCCTACTTATTAATATTTAAATATGTAAAGCGTATCGGCTAATTGAAAGAAGAAGATATTCGCTTTGCTAATCCTCCGGGTGGATTAGTCTCTTCTTAATGAAATATGCGAAAAGTCATTGACCTTGATGATTTTTTCCTTCTTCTTTTGGATTAAAAAATACAATTTGTTGTGCATCACAAAGTTTATTGTTTTTCTTAGTTATATATTAGGGTTCCAACGAGGCGAAATCCGGATAATTTCGCAGGTAATCTTTCCATTCATCCCAGTTTTCGCAACGGTCGAAAAAACAATGCGATTCACCCAGATCCAAACCGATATTTCGCCCTTTGATCGTACATTGGCACGTCGGCGGTGGATCCATGTTGCAATGGAACAATTTGCGAGAGACGGTTCCTCGACAGAAGCACGTACCATCGGAGCGAACTTCTACGTCGTAACCGCGCCAACAGCCGCACGGACATGCCCCCGAAGCGAACGAGATCCACAACAGATAGTAAAAAGTTGCCTGAGGAAATCCACCTTAAATACAAAAAATAATTCGGCGTAACGATTACTACAGTGACCAAGTCAACAGACCAAATTAAATCATGTGTGGATTTGATGTTTTACAAATTTCTTGTGTTGTACTTAAAAAATCACCTATTTTCAAATACAGACTTTTTTCTACAGTCAATCCAAATATGGAACTGATAACTGTGTGGTGATAATGTCTCAGATAAAAAGCATTCATTCGCACTAACACAATTTATGAGATCGCCTCGGATCGCGCTAACATATTCGATTGCTGCCGCAATTACTGCATTGCGTGAACTAGTGCTAACTCCGAAAATATTCATCTAAATCAAATAGAAATGAAATTTGATCTGCATTTTATCCTTCAGCTTCGGTATCCTGCTTTTATGAAAATCAAAACGACTCAAGAAGAAATTATTAGATGCAATAATTCATAACTTCTCGTTGTAATAATATAGTATAACAAAAACTTATGTACTAAAATGGTATAAATAACTTACATTGTGTCGTATTTACAGGTGCCACCAATCGGAACCGAAATGAATATTAAATAACGAAATTGTTGCACGGTGACAAAGTCAATTAATTATCAATTGATTTCAGCATTGAAGTCGCACCTAATGATGTAAAAAAAAAGCGATAATACGTCTAGTTGTCGGAAGTTGTTCCTAGATGAGCAAACTCGCAACACGAGGAAATTTCCGATCGTTAACCGATGAGCATTCTCTGTTTAATTTTCGAAGCTGACTTAGATCCACACTTCACGCAATAAAAAATGTTTTGTCTAAAAATTCAAATCTGTTCTAAACCCCCTTAGTTAACAGTCAACTACACTTCAACATTTCACTTCCAAATTAATAGTTCTTTGTTTTCGAGAACTATGTTTAATCAAAACCAGTTGTACAAAGCGAACGATTAAAAAGAAGTAATTAATAATAATTAAAATAAAAAAAAACGATACAAATGACTCAAAAAAAAAATTAAAAAAAAAATGGTATTTATTTAGGACATCAAACGGTATGATGGATATTTCTCGTAGTACTTATTCCAAATGTCTTTTGGTGCGCACTCGTCGGAATCGTAAGGACCGCTGAAACAATCCACGTAACCCAGGTCCAACGGGATGGGTTTCCCCCGATGGTAACACACACACAAAGGAGGTTTTTCTTGATTGCACGGGAACCTCAGCTTGGTTCTATTGTCGAAACATCCGGAACCAGATTCGATAGCTTCAGGTTTGAAGTTGCCAAAACATTTGCAGCTTGGTACAGACGTATTAACAAAATAAGCGAACAAAAACAATATATAAGTAATTATTCTAAAAATGTCCCACCTAAAAACACCTGAATTATGAGAGGAAAATGTCAATAAGTTTACTTACATATCGAGTTATTGTTTTGTAAATTGAACTTTCCTGGGTTTTGCCTGACTTTAATTCAGTACGTCGACATAGAACCGCTTTTATCTCGAATACAGAGTACAAAATTATTGGCATAAATTTGTTTAAATGAACACATTATCGGTTACGTTATTAAGAGATTTTTTTTGTAGATTTGGCGCACTTTGTTTTTATCTCAGATCACATTTGTTTTGTCCAATTCCGCCGAACTTTGCATTTGTAACTACGAATGGAAAAATGATTACAATAATTTCGATCTTTTGCTCAAAATTCGACGTCAATTTTTACTTTTTTTTTTCTGAATTTTCCAATTAAAAACGACAATTTCTATAAATTTTGATTTTATTTTTCCAATTTAAACATTTCGCGTTTTTTTCCCCAAGAAAATTCACTTGTTCGGCGAAATTTGGTTTTATTGAAGAAATATCGCTTCGTTCGCGAAATGGCAATTTTTTCGAAAAAATTCACTTTTTGCAAAATTGGGCTTTTTTCGAGAAAATTCACTTTTTTTCGCGAAATTCGGCTTGATTGGCGAAATTTGGTTTTTTTTGCAAAATTGCGCTTTTTTCGAGAAAATTCACTTTTTTTCGCGAAAATTCACTTTTTTCGCGAAAATTCACTTTTTTTCGCGAAATTTGGCTTGATTGGCGGAATTTGGTTTTTTTTTTGCAAAAATACGCTTTTTTCGAGAAAATTCGCCTTTTTTTCGAAATTGATTTTGTTAGAGAAATATCGCTTTTATCGCGAAATGGCGATATTTCCGGAAAAATTCACTTTATTTCGCGAAATTTAGCTTTGTCGGCGAAATTCGCTTTTTGGCGAAATTCGCTTTTTGGCGAAATGGCTCCATTTTCAAGAAAATTTACTTTTTTGCGGAATTGGCCTCATTAGAGAAATTTCGTTTTTTTCGCGAAATGAAGGTGTGTTGGCGATATTTCATTTTTTTGCGAAATTTCGCGAAAATTCGCCTTTTCATGGAAATTAGATTTTGTTAGAGAAATCTCGCTTTTATCGCGAAATGGCGATATTTCCGGAAAAATTCGCTTTATTTAGCGAAATTCAGCTTTGTCGGCGAAATTCGCTTTTTGGCGAAATTGCTCCATTTTCAAGAAAATTTACTTTTTCGCGTGTTGGCGATATTTCATTTATTTGCGAAATTGCGGTTTTTTCGCGAAAATTCGCCTTTTCTTCGAAATTTGATTTTGTTAGAGAAATATCGCTTTTATCGCGAAATGGCGATATTTCCGGAATTGGCTTCATTAGAGCAATTTCGTTTTTTTTTCGCGAAATGAAGGTGTGTTGGCGATATTGCATTTTTTGCGAAATTGCGGTTTTTTCGCGAAAATTCGCCTTTTCTTCGAAATTTGATTTTGTTAGAGAAATATCGCGTTTATCGCTAAATGGCGATATTTCCGGAAAAATTCGCTTCATTTCGCGAAATTCAGCTTTGTCGGCGAAATTCGCTTTTTGGCGAAATTGCTCCATTTTCAAGAAAATTTACTTTTTCGCGGAATTGGCTTTATTAGAGAATTTTCATTTTTTTTTTCGCGAAATGAAAGTGTGTTGGCGATATTTCATTTTTTTGCGAAATTGCGGTTTTTTCGCGAAAATTCGCCTTTTCTTCGAAATTTGATTTTGTTAGAGAAATATCGCTTTTATCGCGAAATGGCGATATTTCCGGAAAAATTCACTTTATTTCGCGAAATTTAGCTTTGTCAGCGAAATTCGCTTTTTGGCGAAATTCGCTTTTTGCCGAAATTGCTCCATTTTCAAGAAAATTTACTTTTTCGCGGAATTGGCTTCATTGGAGAAATTTCGTTTTTTTCGCGAAATGAAGGTGTGTTGGCGATATTTCATTTTTTTGCGAAATTGCGGTTTTTTCGCGAAAATTCGCCTTTTCTTCGAAATTTGACTTTATTGGAGAAATATTGCTTTTATCGCGAAATGGCGATATTTCCGGAAACATTCACTTCTTGGGGAAATTTAACTACTTCTCGCGAAATTTCCTTTTTGTCGCGCAATTTCGCTTATTTTAGTGAAATCTTTCCTTGTTGGCGAAATTTCGTATTTTTTGCACAATTGCTCTTTTTTTTAGAAAATTCACAAATTCATTTGTTAGTCAAATTTGCTTTTGTTGGCAATTTTTTTTCACGAAATTGCGCGTTTTTTCGAGAAAATTCACTTTTGTTCGCGAAATTTGGCTTTGTTGGCGAGATTTCGGGTGTTTCGCAAAATTTCGTGTTTTTTCGTGAAATTTGGCTTTGTTGGCCAAATTTCGTATTTTTCGCGAAATTGCGCTTTTTTCGAGAAAATTCAGTTTTCGCGAAATTTGGCTTTGTTTGCGAAATTTAGGGTTTTTCGCAAAATTTCGCTTATTTTCCTGAAATTTGGGTTTTTGGGCCAAATTTCGTAGTTTTTACGAAATTGCGCTGTTTTCGAGAAAATTGTGAATTTTCTCGAAACTTGGCTTTGTTGGCGAAATGTGGTTTTTTGCGCAAAATTTTGCTTTTTTTTTGTGAAATTTGGCTTTGTTAACCAAATTCGGCTTTGTTGGCGATATTTTTTTCACGAAATTGCGCTTTTTTTCGAGAATATTCATTTTTGTTCGCGAAATTTGGCTTTGTTGGCGAGATTGCGATTATTTCGCAAAATTTCGATTTTTTTCGTGAAATTTTGCTTTGTTGAATAAATTTCGTATTTTTTGCGAAATTGCGCTTTTTTCGAGAAAATTCACTTTTCGCGAAATTTGGCTTTGTTGGCGAAATTTCGGGTTTTTCGCAAAATTTCGCTTTTTTTTCGTGAAATTTGGCTTTGTTGACCAAATTTCGTATTTTTTGCCCAAGATTACCCGAGAACAATGCCGCTAGAAATTCCCATGTTTTATTAATTTCATCCACATCAGACTGCACATCAGACACATCAGACACATCGATTTTTAGCGTAGACTGTCCGTTTGGATACAATAACACAAACCGCGTTTCTGAACCGACAACACTGCTTATGCGATAAAATTTATCAAGCTTTATCCAAGACAGAAGGAGCAGTAGAGCTGCTGTTGTCATTACTTCGAGATGTTTCCCTAACGCACGCAATGAAGCATCGACATTTCGTAAGATGTCTAAATTTCAAATTGTGCTTACGTAAGAACAGTGACGCTAGAAATTCTAACGTTTTACTAATTTCATTCACGCCAGACTGCTAACGTTATTCGATTTTTAGCATAGACTACTCGCGTGGATACAATTACACAAATCGCCAACCCGCTTCTCTGAACCGATAATACTGCTTATTCGATAGAATTTACCAAGCTTTATCCAAGATAGAAGTAGTAGAGCTGCTGTTGTAATTACTTCAAGATGTTTCCCTAACGCACGCAATGAAGCATCGACATTCCCTAAGATGTCTAAATTTCAAATTACGTTTACGTAAGAACATTGACGCTAGAAATCCTCACGTTTTACTTATTTCATTCACGCCAGACTGCTAACGTTATTCGATTTTTAGCATAGACTACCCGCGTGGATACAATAACACAAATCGCCAACCCGCTTTTCTGAACCGATAATACTGCTTATGCGATAAAATTTACCAAACTTTATCCAAGCTAGAAGGAGTAGTAGAGCTGCTGTTGTAATTTCTTCAAGATGTTTCCCTAACGCACGCAATGAAGCATCGACATTCCGTAAGATGTCTAAATTTCAAATTGCGCTTACGTAAGAACAGTGACGCTAGAAATCCTCACGTTTTACTAATTTTATTCACGCCAGACTGCCATCACTAATCGATTTTTAGCATAGATTGCCCGCTTGGATACAATAACACAAATCGTTGGTCGCTTTTTTAAACCGACAACACTGCTTATGCGATAAAACTTACGAATAGCCAAACTGAAAGGAGTAATATAGTTGCTTAGTCGCCATTACTTCAAGATGTTACCCTAACGTACGGAATAAAGCATCGACATTCCGTGAGATTAGTAATTTTCAAATTACGCTTACGCAAGAACAGTGCCGCTAGAAATCCACGTTTTACCAATTTCATTCGCGTCAAACTGCCATCACTAGTCGATTTTCAGCATAGACTACCCGCGTGGATACAATAACACAAATCGCCAACCCGCCTTTCTGAACCTATAATACTGCTTATGTGATAAAATTTACCAAGCTTTATGCAAGCTAGGAAAGAGCAGTAGAGCTGCTGTTGTCATTACTTCGAGATGTTTCCCTAACGCACGCAATAAAGCATCGACATTCCGTAAGATGTCTAAATTTCAAATTGCGCTTACGTAAGAACAGTGACGCTAGAAATCCTAACGTTTTACTTATTTCATTCACGCCAGACTGCTAACGTTATTCGATTTTTAGCATAGACTACTCGCGTGGATACAATTACACAAATCGCTAACCCGCTTTCTGAACCGATAATACTGCTTATGCGATAGAATTTACCAAGCTTTATCCAAGATAGAAGTAGTAGAGCTGCTGTTGTCATTACTTCAAGATGTTTCCCTAACGCACGCAATGAAGCATCGACATTCCGTAAGATGTCTAAATTTCAAATTGCGCTTACGTAAGAACAGTGACGCTAGAAATCCTCACGTTTTACTAATTTTATTTACGCCAGACTGTCATCACTAGTCGATTTTTAGCATAGACTACCCGCGTGGATACAATAACACAAATCGCCAATCCGCCTTTCTGAACCGGTAATACTGTTTATGCCATAAAAATCACCAAGCTTTTACCAAGCTGGAAGGAGTAGCTAGAGCTGCTGTTGTTATTACTTCAAGATGTTTCCCTAACGCACGCAATGAAGCATCGACATTTTGTAAGATGTCTAGATTTCAAATTGCGCTTACGTAAGAACAGTGACGCTAGAAATCCTGACCTTTTACTAATTTCATTTACGTCGGACTACCATCACTAGTCGATTTTTAGCATAGAATATCCGCGTGGATACAATAACAGAAATCGCCAATCCGCCTTTCTGAATCGGCAATACTGCTTATGTGATAAAATTTACCAAGCTTTATCCAAGCTAGAAGGAGCAGTAGAGCTGCTGTGGTCATTACTTCAAGATGTTTCCCTAACGCATGCAATGAAGCATCGACATTCTGTAAGATGCCTAAATTTCAAATTGCGCTTACGTAAGAAGAGTGACGCTAAAAATTCTCACGTTTTACTAATTTCATTCACGCCAGACTGCCATCACTAATCGATTTTTAGCATAGACTACCCGCGTGGATACAATAACAGAAATTGCCAATCTGCCTTTCTGAACCGTTAATACTGCTTATGCGATAAAATTTACCAAGCTTTATCCAAGGTAGAAGGAGTAGTAGAGCTACTGTTGTCATTACTTCAAAATCTTTCCCTAACGCACGCAATAAAGCATCGACATTCCGTAAGATGTCTAAATTTCAAATTGCGCTTACGTAAGAGCAGTGACGTTAGAAATCCTCACGTTTTACTAATTTCATTCACGCCAGACTGCCATCACTAGACGATTTTTAGCATAGACTACCCGCGTGGATACAATAACACAAATCGCCAACCGGCGTGGGTACAATAACACAAATCGCCAACCCGCCTTTCTGAACCGATAATACTGTTTATGCCATAAAATTCACCAAGCTTTTACCAAGCTGGAAGGAGTAGTAGAGCTGCTGTTGTTATTACTTCAAGATGTTTCCCTAACGTAGGAAAATTCCGTGAGATCTGTAAACTTCAAATTGCGCAGAAATAGTACCGTTTGAAATCCCATATATTTTACTATATCATGCATAATAATACGTTACATAATATGTAACTTTTTCACCAACATTTTTGCTAAGGTTCGAACGAGATAAATTAAAATCTGTTTGCCATACCTCACATGTAAATCGTAAGTTTGACTTTGAATACCTCGGCTTCGGCACGGTTACGAGTGTTTTGATTTTGCAAACGTAACACTGTTGGTAACATTTGACATAAATTGAAAGAAAATCCATACAAAGCAATTGATCGAAGAAGTATCGTATAATTCGTTCAAATTTTTCAATCGGGATTTTGTTTGCTCTAGAAAAAATTTACAAATTTACAACGAATTAACTCGAATGCTGGATTAACTATATTTGAGCGGTTGCGTAGTTTGATGTGGTTTAATTTTCAACTGGGATATTTCGGTCGGTTTGCACGGCAGCTGGAAACTTTTCTCGTCTTATGGTCGGGTTTCGTGTCGAGGAAATTCTCCGCGTTCGACGTCAAAAGTCGTCCTAAAACTCCGCCTAACTGCTAATTTTATTAGGAAAGTCTTATACAAACATTTACACAGACACGGGCGGAAAAGCTCCCCTGCAAATGTTGTAAGATGCATGGCTGTTTGTTGTTTTTGCTCTTACGCATATTTATAAGATGTACCGTCTGCGATAATTAATGCCCGGAAAATGGAAATGGAATGTTTATTTTCGGCATAATTGTATTATCAATTTCCTGACTGCCAGTATAAGCTGGTTTTGGTGCGTTTGTACTTTGGTGGTTTAAAAAAGGAAGTATTTTGACCTATTGTGGACGTAATTGAGTTTTCAGTTATTCGTAGAATTGGATATCGTACTAAATGGTGACTAAAATCAAAGTAACTGACGAAAGCAGGTCTGGTTATAGCAAATATTTATTGAAACATCGTGGAATTTTTAATATCTTTGTTCACTAATAAGGTCTAATGGTTATAAAATGAAAGTTGCACCACCAGCTTGTTTTATTCCTCAATTTTGAAGTGACTGACTAAAATGAATGTAATCATGTAGATTAAACGTTCTTTAACAGGTTCAGTGCTGATGACGCACCGGTGCGTCATGCAAGAATTTGCAGCGTTACGTTCGACGCACCTGTGCATCATATTTTTTTTTATAAATTGGGTTACTGAGCTGGGTGAACTAAAATAATAAGTAATTTAAGACAAGTCGATAAGGATCCCAAATTGAAAAAGAAAAAAAATTGGTGACCTTTGTGACTTTAGTTATATCGTAAGTAACCTCGTTATTACGTTCTTCTCGATTCTTTCGATGCTTATTTTTCAAGATTTAGCTAAGGTCCCCATCCAGTTAGAAACTCGACTGCTAATCAAAATGTTGATTTTACACGATAAGAATTTAAGTCACCTACTTGTAAAAATCGCCCACTTTGATACATCAAAATTACTGTCGTATTCCCGCAAATTAAACATCGACTTTCGCTCGTCCCAATTTCCCGGCTTTACTGCCGCCGTCGAGTTTTTCCTATGCCGCATAAAACGGATCGTCCGAAATTGCTTCTCGCAATTAACAAAAACCGACCATCGCGAAGGCCGACGTTTCGAGCGAAAAGAGGCTTTTGTTTTACGAGCACCGTCGACCGACGATGTTAAAATTAGATTACGGGCGCCCGTATGTTTGTGTTTAATTGAACCGGAATATTGAAATATTCTCGCTTCGAGGGCCATCGCCGTCCGTACTTTACGCCCTCGGATTTTATTAATGAGCCACGTCTCTATATTCAGGCATACCCTTAAAAGTACACCCGCAAAAACAGATTTGGTTGCTTTTGGGACGCACATTCTGACTTCGGGGGTTAAACTTTTTATTGCAACGACAGTAATAGAGTTTCGGGATTTTTCTCTAAAGAGTGATACAATTTAGGTATTCTGTAATGAAACAGTCGAAGGTGCTACAGTTGAAAATGTTTACAAACAACAACCATTTTTGGTCTTCCTTGGTTTGATACAGTCAATGGAAATATGTCCAAATTATAGCGTTAGTCAGTTACATAAATACTCAAGAGATGTGAATCCCACTGAGTGATTTGTAGTTGGCTTTAAATACACAAGAGATGTGAATCCCACTGAGTGATTTGCAACTGGCTTTCGACTGTATCTTAACATTTGTTCCCCATCCTGAGAAATTCACGCTACGTTGTGAGTCTAAAGTTTCTAAGTGAAACATAAGAAAACACAAAATGAAGTCATATAATCAGTTCGGTGTAAGATTAAATTGATTGTAATGCTTTCAGTGACTAAAATAATATCAAATCGTGTAACTGATTTTGGTATCAGATCGTGTAACTGGCTCTGGAGTAAGATACTTTTCAATTCAGCCGAATATTTCGATTTCTCACGATCGAGCCTCGTACAATCTATCTCTGTCGCTTCCTCGGTGTATCAACTTTGTCCCTTCGGAGGCATAAAAGCGCCATACGAGGTCATAAACAATAGCTCTTTACTTTTATCACCGGGTCCGCAGAGGACGATATCGTACGGGGCGCTCTAATCAAACTGTTCGGGCATAAAATCCGGGTAGTCGATGCGAGAAATAGGGGGCGAGAGGCGTTCCTCTGGCGACATATTCATCTCGTTTTTTTTTTTTTTTTGGTGGAGGCGTAGGTGAACTCCTAATTTTGATTTTATTAATCCACCGTCGGCCGTTTGACAGGAAATTGTGATAAATGGAACGCTGTGAGAACTGGTTTCTATTTTACGCGACAAAAGTCCAACGTTGGTCTAATTATAGGGTTGGGGAACACGCCAAGGATTAGAAAAAAAGAAAATTACAAAAACATTCTTCGAGAGACAGTTTGGGGACTCCCGGTAGAAGTGTAAACTTAAAACTAAGAAATAAGGGTGGTTTTTCTTAAATTCTAAATTAACTGTGCTACCAAATATTAAAGTTTCGTAATCTGTAAATTAAAATTATCATCATATTCGCTTGTTTGTACTATATTACTCATTGTTGCAATGCGCAGTTATTCTACACTTAAAAAATTAAAATAATAATTAACATTGATACACTTACTTTATTTATATGAAGGTTAGGTTAGGTTAAGTTGGGTTTCGTTAAGTTAGGTTAGGTTAGGTTAGGTTAAGTTGGGTTTCGTTAAGTTAGATTAGGTTAGGTCAAGTTTGGTTTCGTTAAGTTAGGTTAGGTTAGGTTAGGTTAGGTTAGGTTAGGTTAGGTTAGGTTAGGTTAGGTTAGGTTAGGTTAGGTTAGGTTAGGTTAGGTTAGATTAGGTTTGGTTAGGTTAGATTAGGTTAGGTTAGGTCGTTGGCACAAAGAAAGATTCAAAAGGAGATAAAAGGAAGATTCAAAGGAGATCCAATGAAGATTCAAAGAAGATCCGAAGAAAGATTCAACAAAAGATTCAAAGAAAGGTTTAATGGAAGATTCAACAAGAGTTTGAAAGGAAGATTCAAGGAAAGACTCAAAAAGAGATTCAATGGAAAGTTCAACGCAGATTCAAGAAAGATTTAAAGGAAGATTCAGAAAAAGATTCAAAAGAAGATTCAAAGAAAGATTCAACAAAAGTTTCAAAGAACGATTTAAAGGAAGATTCAAAAAAAGTTTGAAAGGAAGATTCAAAGAAAGATCCAAAAAGAGATTCAATGGAAAATTCAAAGCAGATTTAGGAAAGATTTAAAGGAAGATTCAGAGAAAGATTCAAAGGAAGATTCAAAGAAAGATTCAACAAACGTTTCAAAGAACGATTTAAAGGAAGATTCAAAAAGAGTTTGAAAGGAAGATTCAAAGAAAGATCCAAAAAGAGATTCAATGGAAAATTCAAAGCAGATTCAAGAAAGATTTAAAGGCAGATTCAAAGAAAGATTTAAAGGCAGATTTAAAGAAAGATTTAAAGGAAGATTCAAAGAAAGATTCAACAAAAGTTTCTAAGGACGATTTAAAAGAAGATTTAAAAAGAGTTTAAAAGGAAGATTCAAGGAAAGACCCAAAAAGAGATTCAATGGAAAGTTCAAAGCAGATTCAAAAAAGATTTAAAGGAAGATTCAGAGGAAGATTCAAAGGAAGATTCAAAAAAAGATTCAACAAAAGTTTCAAAGAACGATTTAAAGGAAGATTCAAACAGAGTTTGAAAGGAAGATTCAAAGAAAGATCCAAAAAGAGATTCAATGGAAAATTCAAAGCAGATTCAAGAAAGATTTAAAGGAAGATTCAGAGAAAGATTCAAAGGAAGATTCAAAGAAAGATTCAACAAAAGTTTCAAAGGAACGATTTAAAGGAAGATTCAAAAAGAGTTTGAAAGGAAGATTCAAAGAAAGATCCAAAAAGAGATTCAATGGAATATTCAAAGCAGATTCAAAAAAGATTTAAAGTAAGATTCAAAGGAAGATTCAAAGAAAGATTCAAAAGAAGATTCAAAACGAAATCCAGAAGAAGATTTAAAGAAGATTCAAAAAAAGTTTGAAAGGAAGATTTACAGAAAAATTCAAAAAGAGATTCAAAGAAAAATCAAAGGAAGATTCAAAGAAAGATTTAAAGGAAGATCAAAGAAAGATCCAAAGAAAAATTTAGAGGAAGATTCATCGGAGATACAAGGACAGATTCAAGAAAAAATTTAAAGGAAGATATAAGAAAGATTCAAAAGGGATTCAAAGGAGGATTCAAGGGAAGTTTTAAAAAGAGATTTAACGAAAAATTTAAAGCAGATTGAAAAAAAGATTTAAAGAGAGAAGGTTCAAAGAAACATTTAAAGAAATATTCAAAGGAAGATTCAAAGGAAAGTCCAAAGGAAGATTCCAAGGAAGATTTGAAGGAAGATTCAAAAATATATTTGACGGGAGATTTAAAAGAAGTTCAAAGGAAGCTTTAGAGAAAGATTTAAAGGAAGATAAAAAGAAAAATTTAAAAAGAGATTCAAAAGAAGATTTAAAGGAAGATTCAAAAAGAGATTCAAAGGGAGATTAAAGGAAAATTGAAGGAAAATCTTTAAGCAAGATTCAAAAGAGGATTCAAAGAAAGATTTAAAGGAAGATTCAAAAAGAGATTCAAAGGGAGATTAAAGGAAAATCTTTAAGGAAGATTCCAAAGAGGATTCAAAGAAAGATTCAAAAAGAGATTCAAAGGGAGATTAAAGGAAAATCTTTAAGGAAGATTCCAAAGAGGATTCAAAGAAAGATTTAAGGGAAGATTCAAAAAGAGATTCAAAAGGAAAATTAAAGAAAAATCTTTTAGGAAAATTGAAAAGAAGGATTCAAAGGAAGATTCAAAAAGAGATTCAAGGTTAGATTCAGTGTAGATTCAAAGGCTGATTCAAAAACAGATTCAAAAAGAGATTCACAAAAAACTTAAAGGAGGTTCAAACGAGATTTAGGGGAAGATTCAAAATAAATTCAAAGGAGGATTCAAAGGAAGATTTAAACGAAGGTTCAAAAAGAGATTCAAAGGAAAATCAAAGGAAGATTCAAAAAAGATCAAAGGAATATTCAAAGGAAGATTCAAAGAAAGATTCAAAGAAAAAAGAGATTTAAGGCGAAATTCAAAGAGAAATTCAAGGGAAAATTTTTAAGAACGATATAAAGAAATATTAGAAAAGGCATCCAAAGAATGATTTAAAGGAAGATTTAAAGAAGATTCAAAGGGAGATTTAAAAAAGATTCAAAAAGAGACTTAAAGGGAAACTTAAAGAAGTTTCAAACCTGATTTAAAGGAAGTTTCAAAAGAGATTCGAAGGAGGATTCAAAAGGAAATTTAAGGAAAAGTTTAAAAAAGAAATTCAAAGGAAAAATCAAAGAAAGATGCAAAGGATATCAAAGGAAGATTCAAAGAAAGATTCAAAAGATAACTCAAAGTAAGATTCAAAAAGAGATTCAAAGGAAAAATTCAAAGGAAGATTCAAAGAAAAATTTTAAATAAGATATAAAGGAAAATTCAAAAAGAGATTCAAAGGGCGATTTAAAGAAAGATCATAAAGGGATCCAAAGGATAATGTCAAAGAAACATTCAAGTAGATTGAAACACAGAACTTGTCCCCTGAAACCAAGAAAAATTAAAAAAATGTTAAAAAACTACAACAAAGGTTGCTCTAACGCGTTCGACAGCCAAGCTGTCATCGTCAGAGAGAAGATGACAGCTTGGCTTGTCGAAACGCGTTAGAGCAACCTTGTTTGTGTTTGTTAATTTTTCTTGGTTTTAGGGGACAAGTTCTGTGTTTCAATTTTTGAAGACAACCAAGGACCAGTCCGTTCCATCAAAATTCAAGGTAGATTCAAGGCAGATTCAAAAAAATATAAAAAGAGATTCAAAGAAAGACTTAAGAAGTTTCAAACGAGTTTCAAAGAAACATTCATAAGAAATTGAAATGAGGATTTAAAGAAAGATTTAAAGGAGTATTCAAAAAGAGATTCAAAGGAAAATCAAAGTAAGATTCAAAGGAGATCAAAGTAAGATTCAAAGGAGATCAAAGGAAGATTCAAAGGAGATCAAAGGAAGATTCTAAGAAATACTGAAAGAAAGACTCAAAGTAAGACTCAAAAAGAGATTAAAAGGGAAATTTAAAGAAAGATTGAAGGAAAAAGTTTAGGGAAGATATAAACGAAGATTTAAATTCAAAGGAAGATTTGAAGGAAGATTCAAAAAGAAATCCAAAGAATGATTCAAACGAATATTCAAAGGAGACTTAAAGGAATATAAAAAAAATTAAAAAAGAGATTCAAAGAAAGACTTAAAGGAGCTTCAAACGAGATTCAAAGAAAGAATCAAAATGAATTCAAAAGAAGATTTAAATGAGCGCCAAAGGAAGATTCAAAGGAAAATTTAAAGGAAGATTTAAAAAGAGATTTAAAGGAAGATTTTAAAAAAATGTAAAGGAAAGTCAAAAGAAGATTCAAAGGAAATCAAGGAAGATTCAAAAGAAGATTCAAGGAAAGTTTCAAAGAAAGACTCAAAGTAAAATTCAAAAAAAAGATTCAAAGAGGAATTCAGAGGAAGATTCAAGGAAAAATGTTAAGGAAGACATAAAGGACGATTCAAAAAGACGTTCAAAGGAAGGTTTGAAGGAAGATTTAAAAAGGAATCCAAGAAAGATTCAACAGAGACTCAAAGGAAGATTTAAAAAGAGATTCAAAGGAAGGTTTAAAAGAAGATTCAAAAACGATCCAAAGAATGACTCAAAGGAAGATTTAAAGGAAGATTCATAGGAGACGCTCAAAGAAAGATTTACAAAAAGATTGAAGAAGAGATTCAAAGAAAGACTTAAAGGAGTTTCAAATGAAATTTAGAGGAAGACTCAAAAGAGATTTAAAGGAAGATTCAAAGAAGGTTCAAAGGAGGATTCAAAGAAAGATTTAAAGGAAGTTTTAAAAAGAGATTTAAAGGAAAATCAGAAGAAAATTCAAAGGAGATCAAAGGAAGATTCCAAAAAATATTCAATGCAAGTTTCAAAGAAAGTTTCAAAAAAAAATTCAAAGTAAGATTCAAAAAAGAGATTCAAAGGTAAATTCAAAGGAAGATTTAAAGGAAGATTCAAAGGAGATACTCAAAGGAAGATTGAAAAAAATTCAAAGAAAGACTTAAAGGAGTTTCAAATGAGATTTAAAGGAAGATTTAAAAGAGATTCAAAGGAAGATTCAAAAAAAATTCAAACGAGGATTCAAAGGAAGATTTAAAGAAAAGTTTAAAAATAGATTCAAACGAGGATTCAAAGGAAGATTTAAAGGAAAGTTTAAAAAGAGATTCAACGGATAATCAAAAGAAGATTTAAAAGAAATTCAAACGAGGATTCAAAGGAATATTTAAAGGAAAGTTTAAAAAGAGATTCAACGGATAATCAAAGAAAGATTCAAAGGAAGATTCAAAGAAACATTCAAAGGAAGATTCAAAGAAAGATTTAAAGAAAGACTTGAAGTAAGATTGAAAAAGAGATTCAAATGGAAATTCAAACCAAGATTCAAATAAAAATTTCAATTAAGATATAAAGGAAGATTCAAAAAGAAATTCAAAGGAAGATTTAAAGCAGATTCAAAAGATATTCAAAGAAAGATTCACAAAAGATTCAAGATATTCGAGGAAGATTCAAAAGAGATTTAAAGGAGATTAAAAGGAAGATTCAAAGACAGATTTAAAAAAAGATTAAAAGGAAGATTTAAACAGACATTCAAAGGAAGATTCAAAGAAAGATTCAAAAGAAAATTCAAAGGAAGAATCAAACAAAGATTTAAAAGACATTTGAAGGAAGATTCAAAGAAAGATTCAAAAATATTCAAAATGAGAGTTAAAAGAACATTCAAAGAAAATTTAAAGAAAGATTCAAAAAGAGATTCAAAGGAAGATACAAGAAAAGACTCAAAAAGAGATTCAAAGGAAGACTCAAAAAGAGATTTAAGGAAAGATTTAAAGGAGATTAAAAGAAAGATTCAAAGACATATTTAAAAAGAGATTTAAAGGAAGATTTAAAGAAGATTCTAAGGAAGATTCAAAAAGAAATTCAAAGGAAGATTTAGAAAAAGATTTAAAGGAAGATTCAAGAAAAGACTCAAAAAGAGATTTAAAGAAAGGATTCAAAGGAGATTCAAAAGATATTCAAAGGAAGATTCACAAAAAGATTCAATATATTCAAGGAAGATTCGAAAAGTCTTTAAAGGAAGATTCAAAGAATATTTAAAGGAAGCTTTACAGAAAGATTCAAAAAGAGATTTAAAGGAAGGTTTAAAAAAAATTAAAGGAGATTAAAAGGAAGATTGAACAGGAGATTCAAAGGAAGATTTGAACAGAGATTTAAAGGAAGATTCAAAGAAAGGTTCAAAGGAAGATTCAAAGAAAGGTTCAAAGGAAGAATCAAAGAAAGATTTAAAATAGATTTGAAGGAAGATTCAAAGAAAGATTCAAAAACATTCAAAATGAGAGTTAAAAGAACATTCAAAGAAAATTTAAAGAAAGATTCAAAAAGAGATTCAAAGGAAGATTCAAGAAAAGACTCAAAAAGAGATTCAAAGGAAGATTCAAAAAGAGATTTAAGGGAAGATTTAAAGAAAATTAAAAGAAAGATTCAAAGACAGATTTAAAAAGAGATTTAAAGGAAGATTTAAAGGAGATTCAAAGGAAGATTCAAAAAGAAATTTAAAGAAAGATTTAGAAAAAGATTTAAAGGAAGATTCAAGAAAAACTAAAAAGAGATTGAAAGAAAGATTCAAAGGAGATTAAAAAGATATTCAAAGGAAGACTCACAAAAAGATTCAATATATTCAGATTCAAAGAATATTTAAAGGAAGATTTAAAGAATATTTAAAGGAAGATTTAAAGAAAGATTCAAAAAGAGATTTAAAGGAAGGTTTAAGAGAGATTAAAAAGAAGATTCAAAGGAGATTCAAAGGAAGATTTGAACAGAGATTCAAAGGAAAATTTGAACAGAGATTTAAAGGAAGATTCAAAGAATATTCATGGAAGATTCAAAGAATATTTAAAGAAAGGTTCAAAAAGAGATTTAAAGGAAGGTTTAAAGGAGATTAAAAGGAAGATTGAAAGGAGATTCAAAGGAAAATTTGAACAGAGATTTAAACGAAGAAAGGTTTAAAGGAAGAATCAAAGAAAGATTTAAAGAGATTTGAAGGTAGATTCAAAGAAAAATTCAAAAACATTTAAAATGAGAGTTAAAAAAAGATTCAAAGAAAATTTAAAGGAAGATTTAAAAAGAGATTCAAAGAAAGATTCAAGAAAAGACTCAAAAAAAGATTCAAAGGAAGATGCAAACGAGATTCAAACGATATTCAAAGGAAGAGTCACAAAAAGATTCAAGATATTTAAGGAAGATTCAAAGAAAACTTAAAGGAAGATTTAAAGAAAGATTCAAAAAGAGATTTGAAGGAAGACTTAAAGGAGATTAAACAGAAGATTTAAAGGCAGATTTAAAAAGAGATTTAAAGGAAGATTTAATAGAGATTGAAAGAAAGATTTGAAGGGAGATTTAAAGGAAGATTCAAAGAAAGATTCAAAGAAAGATTCAAAGGAAGATTCAAGGGAAGAATCTTACAAAGAGATTTGAAGGAAGACTCAAAGAAATATTCAAAAACATTCAAAATGAGAGTTAAAGGAAGATTCAAAAGAAATTCAAAGAAATATTTAAAGGAAGATTCAAAAAGAGATTCAAAGGAAGATTTAAGGAAAGAGTCAAAAAAGTTTAAAAGAAGATTTAAAGGAGATTGAAAAGAAATTTAAAGATTCATAGATTGGGCTAGGTTAGGTTAGATTATGTTAGATTATGTTAGGTTAGATTGTGTTAGGTTAGGTTAGGTTAGGTTACGTTACGTTATGTTAGGTTAGGTTAGATTAGGTAAGGTTAGATTAGGTTGGCTTGAGTTAGGTTAGGTTAGATTAGGTTAGGTTAGGTTAGGTTAGGTTAGGTTAGGTTAGTTAGGTTAGGTTATGTTATGTTAGGTTAGGTTAGGTTAGGTTAGGTTAGGTTAGGTTAGGTTAGGTTAGGTTAGGTTAGGTTAGGTTAGGTTGTTGGCACTAGAGCTTAGGTTAGCTTGACAAAATATTTGCTTATAAACTGCTTCGGTTATGTATGTTTCTTTTCCAAATATATAAATTTTCCAATTTTTATCACAACTTCATGATATATTATAGTTATTAATTTTCTTTCATATTAATTATCGACATCTTATGCAAATGTCGGTAGTCAGGGGTGTTAACTAGCAATGTTTCCGTTTCAAAACAAATAATTTGTTTTATTTTCGAATGTGCGAAATTAAAATAAAACTTTTGAAATCGCACGAAACATGTAAGAATGAATACAAAAGCTTTTTAATTGAAAGAGAAAGAAGTTAAAACAGAATATTTCAGAATGGGTACAGAAATTTCTAAATTAAGCGGATTTGTAAGAAGAAGTGAAAGCAATTTTTTTTTTCATTGGATACAAAAGCATCTGAACTGAGGCAGAATTTAAGTAAAGCTTTCAAATGGATGAAGATGATTCGTGATAAATGCAATAATTTTCTGAATTGAGCTGCCTCTTGTAAATATTCTTATTATCATGTTAACTGAAATATGGCAACATTTTGTAAAATCCTGTTCGTCTCGTTCTTCGTTTAAATACGTATTAAAAAAAGTCGGCAGCTCAAAATAAAGTAAAGCAATATTTCGTGCAAGGAAAATCCCAAGAACTTAGTTAATAGCAAGGACTATTTACTCCTTCGTGTCGGAATCGTTGTAGCTATTATACGATTGGGATCTTAATTGTATTCCCACAATATGTTGTCTCCGCAATTTACTGTCGACCAGAATCGAATACACGTACACCCAGGCTTTCTGACAAATGCGCCCCTTTATAATATCCGATTATTGTGGAAGCGGAGCCGGTCCAGAGCGGGAGTAATTAGTCACTTGTCCCAATTTCTCGACGTTCTATACAAGTTTCTTATTTGTTGGCCCGCGTGGTGCCGTTATTGAGCGGAAGCACGTGCCTCAGCCGGAAGAGAGGGGGCGTGCGCGCGCCTCGCTTCCTGTTTCCGCTCCAGGCTGTTGGTTTAATAGCTCTTTGTTCCCTCTGCGTCTGCTTCGCTGTACATCACGTCAAAAGGGCCTCCTTTCTCCTCCGACCCCGAGGACGGCTCACGCACGCTTTCAACCTGCATACATCTCTCTAGCATGCCCTAATTACCCCGAGTTGACGCATCGTGGTCCACGATGGAGCCAGAACCACGTTCTTTGCGCCTCCATAGTCGAATTTGGGGCTGGAGATTGGTATTGAGTGTTCACCTGAGTGAATACAATTTTTTTGGCAACCATCCTAAATGGAAGATTGGAAATAATGTCATGTTATAGTCCTTGATCCTTTCAGACACTCTAGTGTAGTACTCTAACTAGGGGGAGGTATAGTATCTGGTGAAGACATGGTGGTAGTTTTATGCTGAATGATGCTCAGGTTGTTCTCACTAAAAAATGTTTGATGGTCACTTGTTCCCAATATTCTTCTTCTTGTAATTAAAACTTATGAATTGATGCAGAGAAATGAATAAAATAGATCCTGAATAGATGCAGAAATCTTAAGATTGAATATGAAGCTTCAACAACTTTCTTGAGTTAAGGCTCAAAAGCAAACGTTCTAAGCTCAAATTGGAGAGATACAAAACTACCTTTAGGTTCTTTCTAATCAGTTACGTACAGAACTGGATCAAGTTTCAATATACCAGTATAACTTTTATGTTTCTTTTTGCGCAAACTTTTTTTTAAGTATTAGTTTTAAATAATATCGGTCAAAGCCGAAAGCCTAAACCGCGGCGCTCCATAGTGTACGCATTATGCAATTACAATTTCAATTACTGAAAATAATTGCCACCGGTGGTATTAAAGGTGCATTTGATGAAAATCCAACCGAACATTTATTAGCTGTACATGTATTATTTAAAAGTTGAAAGCCGGCAGGCCCAAATGGCATTAATATATAATTAAACATTTTCAACGTCGACCGCAACAGAGCGGATTTACCGCGGCAAAAAAAATCGTTTATTCGCGCGACGGTGCTTTTAAAGCAAAAATAAATTTGGTTAAATCTCATGCAAACCCAAAAGTGCCACTATGTTTGTACAACTATAAGTACAAGTGTTGATCAAGATCAATAGTTAAGGATTTTTCTATGAAAAATTGATGGCTTGCTCTTGATGAATTGAGTTCAAAATTGTTTGAGCTTCCCAAAGGGTAACATAGTCCTCAAACTGTCTCGATGTGATCGCATTGTAAGAAGATATTTTAGATTCCTCTAATTGTGGTCTGGTCGTGGTGAAATGGGTTGGAGCTTTTCGGGCTGCCAAAGCTTCGACAAAGTTCGACTTAAAATGATAGCATTTTAACAAGAAATTTTAGAGTTTTAACTGTAATTTGTTTTGTTCTTGATGAAGCCAAATTACAAATTTTAAACCAACCAGAGGCCTTTTAGAGTTCGCGAAATATCTTAAGGAGTAGGGACTTTCAATTACCAAAAGAAGGAGGATTGGTAGAAAAGCAATCTTTCATTAATCTCTTTTTCAATCTTCGTTTGAATTTTCTTTTGAATCTACTTTGAATCTTTCTTTGAATCTGTTTCTAAATCTTTTTTTGAATGTTCCTTTGAATCTTCCTTTAAATCTTTCTTTGAATCTCCTTTAAATCTTCCTTTTTGAATTGATTCCTTGAGTCTTCCTTTGAATCTTTCTTTGAATCTAACTTTGATCTTCCTTAGAATCTCTTTAAATCTTCTTTGATGATCCTTTGAATCTTTCTTTAAATCTTCTCTTTTGAATTCTTTTGAATCTTAGAATCTCCTTTGAATCTTCCTTTGAATCTCCTTTTAAATCCTTCCTTGAATGATCGCTTTAATGGTTCTTTAAATCTTTCTTTGAATCTCCTTTGAATCTTCCTTTTTGAATCTTAGAATCTTTCTATGAGTCTTCCTTTGAATCTCTTTTTGAATCTTAGAATCTTCCTATGAGGCTTCCTTAGAATCTCCTTTTAAATCCCTCTTTGAATGATCCTTTGAATCTTTCTTTAAATCTCCTTTCAACCTTCCTTTGAATTCCTTTTTGAATCTTAGAATCTACCTATGAATCTTCTTTTAAATCTCTTTTTAAATCCTTCCTTGAATGATCGTTTGAATGTTTCTTTGAATCTTTCTTTGAATCTTTCTTTGAATCTTTCTTTGAATCTCCTTTGAATCTCTTTTTGAATCTTTCTTGAGTCTTCCTTTGAATCTCTTTTAATAACTCTATGGTCTTTAGAATCTTCTTTGAAATCCTCTTTGAGATCTTTGAATCTTCTTTAAATCTCTTTCATTTTTGAATCTTTAATCTTATCTACTTGATCTTCTTTGAATCTTTTTAAATCTTCTTGAATGTCTTTTGAATTTCTTTAATCTTCTTTGAATCTCTTTGAATCTTCTTTGTAATCTTCCTATTGAAGTCTCTTTGAATCTTTCTTTGAATCACTTTTTCAATATTTCTGTAAATCTTTCTTTGAATCTCTTTTTGAATCCTCCTTTGAATCTTGATTTGAATCTTTCTTTGATTTTTTTTATTTCTTTAAATTTCTTTGATTCTCATTTAAATCTTGCTTTGAATCTTCCTTTGAATATTCCTTTGAATCTCCTTTGAATCTTAGAATCTTCTTGAATACTTCTTAATATTCTTTAAATTCTCTTTTGAATCTCTTCTTGAATCCTCCTTTGAATCTTCATTTGAATCTTTCTTTGAATTCTTTAAAATATTTCTTTAAATTTTCTTTTGATTCTCATTTGAATCTTGCTTTGAATCTTTCTTTGAATTTTCCTTTAAATCTCTTTGTTAATATTTCTTTGAATCTTTGAATCTTTCCTTGAATCTTCCTTTGAATCTTTTTCAATTTTCTTTAAACTTACTTTGAATCTCTTTTTGAATCTTTCTTTGAATCTTTTTAATCTTCTATGAATCTCTTTGATAATTTTCCTTTGAATCTTCCTTTGAATCTTTTTCAGAATCTTCCTTGGACTCTTTGAATCTCTCTTTGAATCTTTCTTTGAATCTTCCTTGAATTTTCTTAGAGTCTTCCTTTGAATCTCTTTCTGAATTTTCCTTTGAATTTTCCCTTGACTCTTTTTGAATTTTCCTTTAAATCTTCCTTTGTATCTTTGAATCTTTCGTTGAATCTTCCTTTGAATCTCTTTTCGAATCTTTTGAATTTCCTTTGATCTATCTTCCTTTGAACTTCCATTTCTTTCATTTCTTTCAATCTTCTTTAATCTTAAAATTCTTTGAATCTCTTTTAAATCTTCCTCTGAATCTTTTTACGAATGTTTCTTTTAATCTTCCCTTGAGTATCTTTTGAATCTTTCTTTGAATCTCTTTCTGAATTTTTATTTGACTCTTTGAATCTCCCTTTGAATCTTCCTTTAAATCTTCTTTAATTTTCTTATAACCTTCCTGTGAATCTCTTTCTAATTTTTTTTTGAATCTTTCGTTGACTCTTTCTTTGAATCTCTTTTCGAATGTTTCTTTGATTTTCCTTTGAATCTTCTTTAAATTTTCTTTGAATCATTCTTTAAATCTCTTTTTAAATATCTTTTTGCATCTTTCTTTCAATCTTCCTATGGATCTCCTTTAAATGTTCCTTTGAATCTTTTTTGAATCTTTTTCTGAATCTCTTTACGAATCTTTTTTTTAATCTTTCTTTGAGTCTCTTTTGAATCTTCCTTTAAATCTCTTTCTGAATTTTTCTTTGACTTTTTGAATCTCTCTTTGAATCTTTCTTTAAATTTTCTTTGAATTTTCTTGGAACCTTCCTTTGAATTTCTTTCTGAATTTTCCTTTAAATCTTCTTTTGAATCTTTCTTTGAATCTCTTTTCGAATCTTTCTTTGAATCTCCTTTAAAGCTTCGTTTGAATCTCTTTCTGAATCTTTCTTTGAATCTTCTTCAAATTTTCTTTGAATCATTCTTTGAATCTCTTTTTAAATATTTCTTTGCATCTTTCTTTCAATCCTTTTATGAAGCTCCTTTAAATTTTTTTTGGATCTTTGAATCTTTCGTTAAATCTTTCTTTGAATCTCCTTCGAATTTTCCTTTGAATCTCTTTCCAAATCTTTTTTAAATCTCTTTTGAATCTTTCTTTGAATCTCTTTTTTTGAATCTTCCTTTCTTTGAATCTTTCTTTGAACTTTTAAATCTTTCGTTGAATCTTTCCTTGAATTTTCTTTAAATTTTCTTTGAATCATCCTTTGAATCTCTTTTTGAATATTTCTTTGAATCTTTCTTTCAGTCTTTCTATGAATCTCCTTTGAATCTTTCTTTGAATCTCTTTTCAAAACTTTCTTTGAAACTCCTTTGCATCTTTCTTTGAATCTCTTTTTAAATCTTGTTTTGACTGTTTAAATCTTTGGTTGAATCTTCTTTCGAATCTTCTATAAATTGTCTTTGAATCGTTCTTTATATCTCTTTCTGGATTTTCTTTTGAATTTTCTTTGATCTCTGAATCTTTCGTTAAATCTTTCTTTGAATCTCCTTTGAATCTTCTTTGATCTCTTTCTGAATCTTTCTTTAAATGTTTCCTTGAATCTTCCTTTGAATCTCTTTTGGGATATTTAATTAAATCTTCTTTTGAATCTCCTTTTGAATTTTTCTTCGAATGCTTCCTTTAAATCTCCTTTGAAATCTTCCTTTGAATCTTCTTTATAATCTTCCTTTGAATCTCTTTCTAAATCTTGCTTTGAGTGTTTAAATCTTTGGTTGAATCTTCCTCTGAATCTTCTATGAATTTTTTCCTTTGAATCTCTTTCTGGATTTTCTTTTGAACTTTCTTTGGATTTTTGAATCTTTCGTTAAATCTTTCTTTGAATCTCCCTTTAAATCTTCCTTTGAATCTCTTTCTGAATCTTTTCTTAAATCTTTCCTTGAATCTTCCTTTGAATCTCTTTTGGAATAGTTATTTAAATTTTTCTTTGAATCTTTTTTGTATCTTTCGTTGAACCTCTTTTCGAATCTTTCTTTGAATCTTCCTTTGAATCTCCTTTGAATCTTCCTTTAGGTCTCTTTTTAAATCTTCCTTTGAATCTTTGAATCTTCCGTTGAATCTCCTTTGAATCTTCCTTTAAATCTCTTTCTGAATCTTTCTTTCGAATCGTTGAAATCTTTCGTTGAATCTCCTTTGAATCTTTCTTTGAATCTCTTTCTAAATCTTTCTTTGAATATTTGAATCTTCCGTTGAATCTCCTTTCGAATCTTCCTTTGAATCTCCTTTTAAATTTTTCTTCGAATCTTCCTTTAAATCTCCTTTGAATCCTCCTTTGAATCTCCTTTGAATCTCCTTTGAATCTTCCTTTAAATCTCTTTTTAAATCTTCCTTTGAATCTTTGAATCTTCCGTTGAATCTCCTTTGAATCTTCCTTTGAATCTCTTTCTAAATCTTTCTTTGAATCATTGAATCTTTCGTTGAATCGCCTTTGAATCTTTCTTTGAATCTCCTTTTAAATCTTTCTTTGAATCTTTGAATCTTCCTTTGAATCTCTTTCTAAATCTTTCTTTAAATCGTTGAATCTTTCGTTGAATCGCCTTTGAATCTTTCATTTGAATCTCCTTTTAAATCTTTCTTTGAATCTTTGAATCTTCCGTTGAATCTTCTTTGAATCTTCCTTTGAATCTTCCTTTGAATCTCCTTTTAAATTTTTCTTCGAATCTTTCTTTAAATCTCCATAGAATCCTCCTTTGAATCTTCTTTGAATCTTCCTTTGAATTTCCTAAGGGTTTCAACCATCATTGGCGATAGTTTTTTTCTTATTGATTTTGGGATCACACGGCCTCACGTATGACGTTATTCATACCAATGGCCAACGAAGGCGGTTAAATGGACTGATTTCCATGGGTCATCCTTGGGGAAGACCTTAACTTTACCAAGTGCCCTTTAGGATCTTTTGTTGCGTGAAAACTTATGCACCCATGGGTTGCCGAAGTCTTCGTGAGACATGTCAGCGTTTAAAACTAAAATGGCAATCAACTGAAGGTCGAATTCCTATTCCCTCTTTGTCCATCGAACTTCGAAAAACTTTGAACAGCAGACCTCTAAAAATCCCATAAGTTGGCAAATTTATTTTTCAATCTAGAATCCAAAACTCATCAACCTGTGTCATATCTAGAAGTGACTTTAAAAGCAGCGTCCTTAAAAAAAAATTCTAAAGATTGGTGCCTAACATTTGAATGCATCATAGACTCAATTCCACAAAATATTACCTTGAATCCCAGATTCCTGAAGCAATATTTGTTTCTATCGCCTAATTGACAAACTTTGATAAACGTTGAGTTGTTAGGGAAATTTTTGTGGCGCCAGCTTTCTTCTTCAGATAAGATCAAAAGCTCTGATAAAGCAACGTTTACATTTCGATAAAGGGCAATCGTTGTTTGGGGCAATCTATAGTATTGTACATTGCCAATCCTTAACAGAAGATCACTAAAAATTTTGAATTGTGAAAGGAATAACTGGCGAAGAAAAAACCAATAAAAGATGAATAGAAATACTAATACTTCGCAAAGAAGATACAGAGAATATCTTAAGTGCTTTTAATTGCAAAGGCCTTCGATGTTTGTTATCCTCGGCCAACGCCTCGGCTAGAGTTTACATCGTCGTTACCGAATGTTTTGCTTTTATTACAGATATTTTTGGTGGAACGGACTAGTCCTTGATTATCTTCAAAAATTGAAACACAAATCTTGTTCCTTGATACCAATAAAGATTAAAAAACACAACAAAGGTTACTGGCTAACGCGTTTCGATAGTCAAGCTATCATCTTTAGAGAAATACTGAGTATTTCTTTGAAGATGATAGCTTGACTATCGAAACGCGTTAGCCAGTAACCTTTGTTGTGTTTTTTAATCTTTATTGGTTTCAGGGAACAAGATTTGTGTTTCAATTTTTGAAGATAATCAAGGACTAGTCCGTTCCACCAAAAATATCTGTAATACAAGAAAAACATTCGCTAACGACGATGTAAACTCTAAGAAGAACTCTAAGAACTCTAAGAAGAAGATTCGATAGACGCGTTAGGGATACGTTTCGATAGTCAAGCTATCATCTTCAGAGAAATACTCAGTATTTCTCTAAAGATGATAGCTTGGATATCGTAACGCGTTAGAGCAACCTCTGTTGGGTTTTTTTAATCTTTATTGGTTTCAGGGGACAAGATTTGTATTTCAGTTTTCTATTAGAGATACACAATATAATATTTCCTTAATCAAAGGAGTGATACCTTTAACAAAAATACCTCAAATCATTATTCGGTTTCCAGGCGATTTGTCTGACATATTTTGACAACCTAATTTTTATTCGTTTTTGAGAGAAGCACGACAGGCCGAAGTTCAAATGGTAGTAACACACCAGATTGAATTCACCTCTAACTGGGTTTATTTCAGGCTCAAGAATTAGAGGAAACCATCAAGCGGTTGGGCACTCACAAGGGAATTTTGGGTACCATGGTCACCAATGGCGAAGGTATACGTTCGATTTGGGGTGATTTTAATTTAGGATGACGGGTGACTTTTCAGGCATACCCATCAAGACTACCCTCGAGTACGGTATGTCTGTGCACCTTGCCGGTTTAACCGCTTCTTTGGTCGATAGAGCTCAAAGAGTTATCAAAGATTTGGATCCGGGAAACGAGCTCAAATTTCTTAGGTTGAGATCCAGGAGGTACGAGATTATGATAGCGCCTGACAAGGAGTATGCTTTGATCGCACTACAGGAACCTACAGATTGATTTGATTTTGCGGCTGTTTGAATTTATTTGGTTTTTATTGTTTTAATTCTACCATTACATTCTATTGCGTCGTTTGTGCGTTTTATTTGATCCGAGATCCCATGGGTTGGATCCAACACTTCGAAAATGGATTAAGTTTGGTACGGGAGCATTGTGTTGTTTAACAATCGCAAGCATTGTATTGTTTACCAACTGGGGGAGCTTTAGATGAGGTTAATTATCTGAAGAATTCATTTAGTTGAATTTTGATGATGACTAATGTCCAAAGAAAACTTTGAAAAAATCTAGACGAATTTAACTCATGGTTATTCTCTGTATCTTTGCGAATTGGTGTTATTTTCGTTCATGTTTTATTGGATTTTTCTTCGCCAGTTACTCCTTCCACAATTCTAGATTTTCAGTGACTGGTGACCAAAAAAAGAACTCTTTAGACGAATTGAGTCCAGTTTCGAGATGTCATTAGCCAACCGATTGGTGCTCACCATAGGAAGCTGGGAAATCTTTGGACAAATTCAACTCTAACTTAACCACTTTATTATTATTTAACAGCGATGGGAAGTTTTGGAAGACTCTTAAACGAATTAACCCCATCAGATAGTGCACCATCGTTTAGCCCAATTACCAGACATTAACCTATCTGACGTCAGTATTGTTTGATGACCAGAAAAAGTTTTAGAACTCTTTAGACGAATTTAACTAAGTCTAGACATATCATTAACAAATTGATTGGTGCCCATCATAAAAAAAGTTGGGAAAATCTTTGGACAAATTCAACTCCAGAGATTTCATTAACCATCTTATGTTATGGAAAGTTTTGGAAGCCTCTAAACGAATTACCTTCATTAGATAGTTCAGTATCGTCTTGTCTAATTACCACACTTCAATTAACTTGATGTTGGTATTGTATGATGACCAGAAAAATCTTCAGAACTCCTCAGAAGAATTCAGCTATGTCTAGAGATGTCTTTAAACATTTGATTGGTGCTCACCACAGAAAGCTGGAAAAGTATTTGGACAAGAGCAGCTCTGGTGACTTCACTAACTACTTAATGTTATTATTTAGGAGCCATGGGAAGTTTTGGAGGCCTCTAAACCAATTAACCTCATCTTATACCTTAGCATCATCCTGTCTAATTACCAGAGGGCAAAAGGGACCACCAAAGTTTTCCTCGTCTACTAGAGAACATCAAAATTTACCAAATTGGCTACCTCTGAAATACGTGCTGTTTAATTCATCCTCGATTATTCGTCCTCGATTATTCGTCCTCGGTTATTCGTCCTCAATTATTGGTCCTCGATTATTCGTTCTCGATTATTCGTCCTCAATTATTCATCCTCAATTATTCGTCCTCGATTATTCGTCCTCGATTATTCGTCCTCGATTATTCGTCCTCGGTTATTCGTCCTCAATTATTGGTCCTCGGTTATTCGTCCTCAATTATTGGTCCTCGATTACTCGTCCTCGATTATTCGTCCTCGATTATTCGTCCTCAATTATTCGTCCTCGATTATTCGTCCTCGATTATTCGTCCTCGATTATTCGTCCTCGGTTATTCGTCCTCAATTATTGGTCCTCGGTTATTCGTCCTCAATTATTGGCCTCGATTATTCGTTCTCGATTATTCGTCCTCGATTATTCATCCTCGATTATTCGTCCTCGATTATTCGTCCTCGATTATTCGTCCTCGATTATTCGTCCTCGGTTATTCGTCCTCAATTATTGGTCCTCGGTTATTCGTCCCCAATTATTGGTCCTCGATTATTCGTTCTCGATTATTCGTCCTCGATTATTCGTCCTCAATTATTCGTCCTCGATTATTCGTCGTCGATTATTCGTCCTCGATTATTCGTCCTCTATTATTCGTCCCCGATTACTCGTTCTCGATAACTCGTTCTCGATAATCAGCTCGAGTTACAATTTCGTGTCCACTGTATCCTTTGAGGTATTCGATTCCAATCAATGAACCAACAAGCAAAAGCGAATATCGATTTGCGTTTAAGCGCCAGAACCTGTTGGTCCTCGTATCTGATGCAAAAGAGGGAAACGCCGTAAGTGCAAACTGTAGTGGATATCCAACAAGTGGAGGGATCGTGGCGTGCTGAACGTAGGCGTCCAAAGTGACGTCCTGTCAGGAGCTTTAATGAACCGATTGCATATTTAGGGATAGTTTGCGTGATCTAAGCTCCTAATGAACGCTCACTCGGGCCTCGCTCGCCTCAATTTAAAAGCATTGTCGCGTGATTTAGATCTCGATGCGATTGTGTAATCGAATTAATTCGAGTGTTTACTGGCGATGTTTCAGCGGATATGTTTACACTTCTGTTATTTTCTAATATTCCTGTTATCGATTTAGAGCGAAATCGTCGAAATTGCATGATCACTTCCCTGTTGTCCTTAGAAGGTTTTGCCCCTTTACCACATCAGCAATTAAACAAATCAGCAGAACTAGCATTTTCAAGCGTATTAACTTTAATTGATTAGCAAATCAGTTATGTATTATCTCTGTCTTTTTCTCTCTCAAAATGATAGCTTGGCTATCGAAGCGTGTTAGAATAACCTTTGTTTTTTAATTTTTCTTGGTTTCAGGGGACAAGATTTGTATTTAAATTTATGTATTATCAAAACAAGCATCGAGATTCAGATCGATACTTTCTTGAAGTTATGCCTAATTTCCTTAAATGAATGGATTATAACCTAAAAATTATTTTGATCATAAAAAATGGGAAAAAACTTTACCCCCTTTTACATTTTTACGAACCCTACTATAATCTCTACACCAATCAAAAGTAAAATATATGTCAGTGCCACGCAGAACTGCCCAGGTACGCCTATGGTTTGGAAGCTGGAACTATTATGGGATATTTTTAATTGTTGTTCATGTCGTAAGCCAGCACTAAGTTCCAATAAGTTTTTAATCTAGTAGTTTAGCAGTCATGTCTTAAAATAGAAAACGCGACACCAAGGGCTGGAGGATATAACGCTGTCGAAGGATTTAAGGAGTCGAATCGCCTTTTCTTTATAAGTTTAATCCACTCGCAAAGGGAAACCCCATTATACTTTCAAAGCACTGCGAGTAGGATGCGGAAAGAAGGATAGAGGATGCGGAAAGAAGGATAGATGGCGATGAACCGCCTTCTTAAACAAGGACAGGTTGTAATTTTTGGGGAAAATTTCTTTCGGTAACAAGTTCCATAACTGGTGGAAGTTCTATAGAAAAAAGAGTCTCCACAGACAGAAGTCCTCACTGTGTCAAGCTGGACCGCACAGGAATTTGCTGTCTCCGACTGTCTAGTATGCCTCAAGAACCTTGCCCTTGGGGGATCAATCCTATTAGGTCCTGCGAGCCTGGCGAACTATCACGTTTTTTCGGTGCACAACATAACTATTGAATCGATCCAAATCATTCGCGAATCGCCTTGGCGCTTTCGAAAGTTTTCCAAGGTTACTATTGAATCGATCGAAGTCATTCGCGAATCGCCTTGGCGCTTTCCAAGGTTTTCCAAGGTTACTATTGAATCGATCGAAGTCATTCGCGAATCGCCTTGGCGCTTTCCAAGGTTTTCCAATGTTACAAAGTCTACATTTGTCGGTTTTGTTGCAGAGCGTGCACGAATTAACCGGGGTGCGTCTTCCACTGCAACCCTACACCGGCGGTCATGCCGTCTTCATGTACAGCACCGCAGCCGACGGCAACGTGACTCTACAGCTCAAAGAACCCGATGATTTGGATAGATCGAGTCTTGCCGCCATGCTGGCCAGGCTGCAGGACGACGCCACCTTTTCCATCTCTTATCAGGACACGGACATCCTATCGGATGGCAGCATCGACGTGCTTCTCGGAACTGGAACTGCTAACTCTGGTAAGTCGCATTTTTATCAAAAAAACGTTTTCAGAATCGGGGAAAATGAATAAAACGAGGAGTTTGGGCCGCTACGCTATTGAATTTGAAACTATTAGAAGATTTTTTCTGATTTGTTTTCATGTCGTAAACCAACAGCAAGTTTCAATAGGTTTTTTATTTAATAGTTTAGTATTTATGTCAAAAAATAGAAAATGCGACACCAAGGGCTGGAGGATATAACGCTGGCGAGGGATCTAAGGACTCATCAGCTGGCGCGTAGCGGTGTTTGTTTTTCTAATCCAAGGATAGTGGAGCGCATATTACTAAAACCAATTGACTGGTGATCTTGCAGGAACATCTCCATGTTCCTGATGAACAGAAGATGTTCCTGATGAACAGAAGATGTTCCTGATGAACAGAAGATGTTCCTGATGAACAGAAGTGTAAGAGTTCTTTAGGTTTTGAGGCCTCTTCAACTTTTAGCTTCTTTTTTAAACGTTATGAGGGTTGTCAAACCAAAATAGCTCTTTTAAAAAATGAAGCGTCCCACGTTTCGTAAATCATCGAAATTTTTGTTCTGCGTGGTTGGTATTAAACCCTCAAAAGCTAACTTTTTAAACGTATCGCCTTTTTCTCACACATCAACACTTGAGGTTGCAAAATGGTTCTAGTTTGGAGTCGTCTGGTCGATTACCTTTGATTTTCCAGAAGAGGTTCTATGACGTATAGAGACTTGGTGTTTAGCACACTATTGTAACGCAACGTAAATAGTTAGAATAGAATTTAGAATAGAGTTTAGTGCGTAAGAAATGTTTCTAGAAAGATCTGATAATGGGGAAAGCGGCCGCGATAACAAAACAAACGGCAGATAAGCGTTCCAGAAATTTCGGCAAACGATAAGCCTTATTTCCGTGATTTTTCTAGAACTCGGGAGCCAAAACTATATAAGGCGGTCAGCTTTCCCTCAATTTAGTTAGAGTCGGTGTAGATAAGTACTGAGTTAGCAGTTAGAGGTCAATAAGTGAGTTAATTGTTCAGTTGTAGTGATCCGAGTTGAGTTTGAAAATAAAGTGGGTATTATTCAATTCACGTGTTAATCAACTCGAACCGATAAGCCCGCAATACTATTCTCAAAAATAGAAGAAACTTTGATCTTAGAGGTCTTCGAAGCACCACTTTGAAAGTAAATATGGCGATTGTGCAAACGAATTAATTCGAGTGTTTACTGGCGATGTTTTAGCACACTTTTGTTATTTTCTAATAATCCTGTTATCGATTTAAAGCCAGATTGTCCTAATTGCGTGATCACTTCCCTGTAGACCCAACTAACGATGGCGTTCCTTCTAACTAACGCAGCAATAAGTACCAACTGACTTAACAATAAGTTCTTCATTTAGCATATAACAAAGATCTTAGGTCAAAATTCAGCTACAACAAATAACTCAATGGGATTTAGTTCTCTTGAGTATTTATATGGCTACCTAACGTATTTACCTCCACGTACAGTATCTCTCTGAAGATGACAGCTTGGCTGTCGAAACGCGCTAGAGAAACCTTGATTGTCTATTTCAGAAGAGTTTTGCTTGTGATTTGGTGGTTTTTTTTGGTGGAACGGACTGATCCTTGGTTATCTTCAAAAATTGAAACACAGAACTTGTCCCCTGAAACCAAGAGTTTTCTCTCTGAAGATGACAGCTTGGCTGTCGAAACGCGCTAGAGAAACCTTGATTGTCTATTTCAGAAGAGTTTTGCTTGTGATGTGGTGTTTGTTTTGGTGGAACGGACTGATCCTTGGTTATCTTGAAAAATTGAAATACAAATCTTGTCCCCTGAAAGAGAGATACACTCTGAAGATGATAGCTTGGCTATCAAAACGCGTTAGAGCAACCTTTGTTGTTTTTTTTAATCTTTCTTGGTTTCAGGGGACAAGTTCTGTATTCCAATTTTCCACCTACCATACTAATTAGGTCAAAGAAGTCCGAAACCTATTATTGTTGATTGCAAATAGTTTCAACTGTACCACGTTCGACTGTTTAATGAAACAGTTGAATGTTTTGTAATGACAAAACATTTAACTGACATAACTCGCGAATATAATCTGCTGTCGATCCCCTGGCGTCTTAACGGTTCATTTTTTTCTAGTTTCCAGCGAACTTCTAACCGTCGAAAGTTTCCCTCATTACAGCGTCAGATCAGCGTTCAGACAATGAACCTTTATCTCGGTGAAAGTGTTTTCCGACTTGTTTGAAAACTTGCCTTCCAGTTT
Organism: Dastarcus helophoroides; assembly: GCA_028583605.1. Taxonomy (NCBI): domain Eukaryota; kingdom Metazoa; phylum Arthropoda; class Insecta; order Coleoptera; family Bothrideridae; genus Dastarcus; species Dastarcus helophoroides. The sequence continues at coordinate 603,571 of CM053330.1, forward strand.
CCACTCACAATTGACAATAATACGACAGAGTGCTACATTTTACCTTTGCGTTTGCGAGCTTTCAATGCGCGAAGTTAATTCAGGGACTAACTTCAAACGTAAATTACCAACTAGGTGCGATATCCTAACAAAGTAGGAAAGTTTCCACTGCAAGCGGCGCGAAATTCACGTATGACAGATTAAACTTTGTAGTGGGATAAGCTCTGTTTGATCGGGAGTACAACGCGGAAGAATCGACTGTTTGACAGTGGTGGTTTGCTATGAAAATGCTAACGGTGCGCATCCACCGGCGTTTGCGAGCCGTTCCCTAAAATCCAATACTTATTCGTAAAATGTTTAGATTATGTTCTCGAGGAGTTGGCGAATAGTTCATAAACAGTTCACGAACATTTCGTGAATAGTTCACGAACAGTTCGTGAACAGTTCACGAACAGTTCACGAACAGTTCACGAACAATTTGTTAACAGTTCGCGAACAGTTGGCAAATAGTTCACGAACAGTTTGTGAGGAGTTTGTTAACAGTTCGTGAACAGTTCGCAAACAGTTCGTGACGAGTTGGTGAATAGTTCACGAACAGTTTGTGAACAGTTCATGAACAGTTTGTTAACAGTTCAAAAACAATTCGTGAACAGTTCACAACCAGTTCGTGAACAGTTCGCGAACAGTTTGTGAACAGTTTACTAATAGTTCACAAACAGTTTGTGAACAGTTTGTTAATACTTCAAGAACAATTCGTGAACAGTTCACGACCAGTTCGCGAACAGTTCGCAAACAGTTTGTGAACAGTTAACGAACAGTTTGTTAACAGTTCGCGAACAGTTGGCGAACAGTTCACAAACAGATCGTGAACAGTTCGTGGACAGTTCACGAACAGTTTGTTAACAGTTTTTGAACAGTTCACGGACAGTTCGTAAACAGTTCGAAAACAGTTTGTGAATAGTTCACGAACAGTTTATTAACAGTTCGCGAACAGTTGGCGAATAGTTCACGAACAGATCGTGAACAGTTTAAGAACAGTTTGTTAACAGTTCGCGAACAGGTCGTGAACAGTTTACAAACAGTTTGTTAACAGTTTGAGAACAGTTGGCGAATAGTTCACGAACAGTTCGTTAACAGTTCACGAAGAGTTCCTGAACAGTTCGCGAATAGTTCGCGAATAGTTCGCGAACAGTTGAACAGTTCATGAACAATTTGTTAACAGTTCGTGAACAGTTCGCAAACAGTTCGTGAACAGTTCACGAACAGTTCGCGAACATTTGGCGAATAGTTCACGAACATCTGGTGAACAGTTCATGAACAGTTTGTTAACAGTTCGCGAACAGGTCGTGAACAGTTTACGGACCGTTCGTGAACAGTTTACAAACAGTTTGTTAACAGTTTGAGAACAGTTGGCGAATAGTTCACGAACAGTTCGTTACCAGTTCACGAAGAGTCCCTGAACAGTTCGCGAACAGTTCGCGAACAGTTGAACAGTTCATGAACAATTTGTTAACAGTTCGCGAACAGTTGGCGAATAGTTTACAAACAGTTTGTGAACAGTTCACGAACAGTTTGTTAACAGTTTGCAAACAGTTCGTAAACAGTTCACGGACAGTTCGTGAACAGTTTACAAACAGTTTGTTAACAGTTTGAGATCAGTTTGCGAAAAGTTCACGAACAGCTCGTTAACAGTTCACGAACAGTTTGTTAACAGTTCGCGAACAGGTCGTGAACAGTTCACGGACCGTTCGTGAACAGTTTACGAGCAGTTTGGTAACAGTTTGAGAACAGTTGGCGAATATTTCACGAACAGTTCGTTAACAGTTCACGAACAGTTCCTGAACAGTTCGCAAGCAGTTGAACAGTTCATGAACAATTTGTTAACAGTTCGCGAACAGAGCGCCAACAGTTCGTGAACAGTTCACTAACAGTTCGTGAACAGTTCGCGAACAGTTTGTGAACAGTTCACGAACTGTTTGTTAACAGTTCGCGAACAATTGGCAAATAGTTCAGGAATAGATCGTGAACAGTTTAAGAACAGTTTGTTAACAGTTCGTGAACAGTTTGCAAACAGTTCGTGAACAGTTCAGTAACAGTTTGTTAACAGTTCATGAACAGTTGGCGAATAGTTTACAAACAGTTTGTGAGCAGTTCACGAACAGTTTGTTAGCAGGTTGCGAACAGTTCGTGAACAGTTCACGGACAGTTCGTAAACAGTTCACAAACAGTTTGTTAACAATTTGAGAACAGTTGACGAATAGTTCACAAACAGCTCGTTAACAGTTTACGAACACTTCCTGAACAGTTCGTGAACAGTTTAGGAACAATTTGTTAACAGTTCGTGAACAGTTTGTTAACAGTTTTTGAACAGTTTACAAACAGATCGTGAACAGTTTGAGAACAGTTTGTTAAACAGTTCGTGAACAGTTCACGAACAGTTTGTGAACAGTTCGCAAACAGTTTGTAAACAATTCACGAACAGTTCGTGAACAGTTCAAGAATAGTTTGTTAACAGTTGGTGAACAGTTGGCGAATAGTTCACGAACATTTCATGAACAGTTCACGAACAGTTTGTTAACAGTTCGCGAACAGTTTGTTAACAGTTCGCGAACAGTTCGTGGACAGTTCACGAACAGTTTGTTAACAGTTTTTGAACAGTTCACGGACAGTTCGTAAACAGTTCGAAAACAGTTTGTGAATAGTTCACGAACAGTTTATTAACAGTTCGCGAACAGTTGGCGAATAGTTCACGAACAGATCGTGAACAGTTTAAGAACAGTTTGTTAACAGTTCGCGAACAGGTCGTGAACAGTTTACAAACAGTTTGTTAACAGTTTGAGAACAGTTGGCGAATAGTTCACGAACAGTTCGTTAACAGTTCACGAACAGTTCGTTAACAGTTCACGAAGAGTTCCTGAACAGTTCGCGAATAGTTCGCGAATAGTTCGCGAACAGTTGAACAGTTCATGAACAATTTGTTAACAGTTCGTGAACAGTTCGCAAACAGTTCGTGAACAGTTCACGAACAGTTCGCGAACATTTGGCGAATAGTTCACGAACATCTGGTGAACAGTTCATGAACAGTTTGTTAACAGTTCGCGAACAGGTCGTGAACAGTTTACGGACCGTTCGTGAACAGTTTACAAACAGTTTGTTAACAGTTTGAGAACAGTTGGCGAATAGTTCACGAACAGTTCGTTACCAGTTCACGAAGAGTCCCTGAACAGTTCGCGAACAGTTCGCGAACAGTTGAACAGTTCATGAACAATTTGTTAACAGTTCGCGAACAGTTGGCGAATAGTTTACAAACAGTTTGTGAACAGTTCACGAACAGTTTGTTAACAGTTTGCAAACAGTTCGTAAACAGTTCACGGACAGTTCGTGAACAGTTTACAAACAGTTTGTTAACAGTTTGAGATCAGTTTGCGAAAAGTTCACGAACAGCTCGTTAACAGTTCACGAACAGTTTGTTAACAGTTCGCGAACAGGTCGTGAACAGTTCACGGACCGTTCGTGAACAGTTTACGAGCAGTTTGGTAACAGTTTGAGAACAGTTGGCGAATATTTCACGAACAGTTCGTTAACAGTTCACGAACAGTTCCTGAACAGTTCGCAAGCAGTTGAACAGTTCATGAACAATTTGTTAACAGTTCGCGAACAGAGCGCCAACAGTTCGTGAACAGTTCACTAACAGTTCGTGAACAGTTCGCGAACAGTTTGTGAACAGTTCACGAACTGTTTGTTAACAGTTCGCGAACAATTGGCAAATAGTTCAGGAATAGATCGTGAACAGTTTAAGAACAGTTTGTTAACAGTTCGTGAACAGTTTGCAAACAGTTCGTGAACAGTTCAGTAACAGTTTGTTAACAGTTCATGAACAGTTGGCGAATAGTTTACAAACAGTTTGTGAGCAGTTCACGAACAGTTTGTTAGCAGGTTGCGAACAGTTCGTGAACAGTTCACGGACAGTTCGTAAACAGTTCACAAACAGTTTGTTAACAATTTGAGAACAGTTGACGAATAGTTCACAAACAGCTCGTTAACAGTTTACGAACACTTCCTGAACAGTTCGTGAACAGTTTAGTAACAATTTGTTAACAGTTCGCGATCAGTGGGCGAATAGTTCGCGAACAGTTCACAAACAGTTCGAAAACAATTCACGAACAGTTCGTGAACAGTTCGCGAACAGTTCATGAACAGTTCACAAACTGTTTGTTAACAGTTTGCGAACAGTTGGCGAATAGTTCACGAACAGATCGTGAACAATTTAGGAACAATTTGTTAACAGTTCGCGATCAGTGGGCGAATAGTTCGCGAACAGTTCACAAACAGTTCGTAAACAATTTACGAACAGTTCGTGAACAGTTCGCTAACAGTTCATGAACAGTTCACAAACTGTTTGTTAACAGTTTGCGAACAGTTGGCGAATAGTTCACGAACAGATCGTGAACAGTTTAAGAACAGTTTGTTAACAGTTCGTGAACAGTTCACGGACAGTTCATGAACAGTTCGCAAACAGTCCGTGAACAGTTCACAAACAGTTTGTTAACAGTTTGCGAACAGTTGACGAATAGTTCACGGATAGTTTGTGAACAGTTCACGGATAGTTTGTGAACAGTTCACGGATAGTTTGTGAACAGTTTACGAAAAGTTTGGTAACAGTTCGCGAACAGTTCGTGAACAGTTCACGGACAGTTCGTGAACAATTTACAAACAGGTTGTTAGCAGTTTGAGAACAGTTGGTTAATAGTTTACCAACAGTTCCTAAACAGTTCCTGAATACTTCGCGAACAGTTCGTGAACAGTTCATGAACATTTTATTAACAGTTCGCGAACAGTTGGCGAATAGTTCGCGAACACTTCGCAAACAGTTCGTGAACAGTTCAGAAACAGTTCGTGAACAGTTCAGAAACAGTTCGTGAACAGTTCGCGAACAATTTATGAACAGTTCACGAACTGGTTGTTAACAGTTCGCGTACTGCTACTAGGTACATATTGCTTGATGTTACCAACAGCCAGCAGGGAATTTTGGCGAATACCACGCGAACACGTCAACGCTACTAATGTTAGACGAACTGTTCGCCTTCGGTGGATGCACCCCATAAGATCGTCCCAGAAATTTTTAAGATTGCACTCGTTTTCGACACGCAACCGAATTCAGTTTGACTCCAACATTCTATTTCTATTCATCAATAAGAAACAACGCTCAAAGGCATCTTCTGAAATTCGTAATTTTGTCAAATGGGGTCGTGAATAGTATCCCCGGCAGCGAACCTCATCAGTTTTAATCTCAAAGCCACATACGTCTCGGAGGCAACGCAGAGATTCGCCCATTTTAAAGTATTTATGACAACAGCCGCAAGATGGTCATAATACGGTTTCGTTCCGGCAACATTTCATTGCATGACACATTTCTATTTTAGTGGAGCCCAGTAACGATACTCGAGAGTGCCGTTAGTATTACGGAATAAATCTCCAGGTAAAAATGCAAAATTGGACCAACCCAAACGAACTCTATCATGTAATTCCCTGGAGGGATTCCGCCGGTTCACCTGCTGGATAAATCAGCCACAAGATTCAATGAGTCAATACGACGAATTCTGGCGATATTAGTTCGAGATCATTTTATATTAAAGACAAATTAGATTCACTCATCATCAAATCTCTGAAATTACCAAGAACTTGAAATTTGGCAACGAAGTAATATTTTGAAATTTAGCCCCCAAGGGGGTGAAAATGTACATACAATTTTAGCTGCGATGAATTAGAAGTGACCGTAAGAAAATTTAACATTTATCAAAAACGTTCCACTTTACCTGAATCGACATTTGGGTGCCATCGCTTCATGATTTCGTCAAATTTAGGAATATGTACGAATTCAGAGAATTTGCACCATAAACAAGGCGCCTGATTTGGGGTCCTAGGGACGTCGTTTGTTGAGATAACAATTCGATGTAAATACCTGGGAATCTGGCATAGTATTGTTATTCAAATGGTGCCCGCTGTCCCTTAGAATCTCGCCTCATCGTACGCGGTTGAAACAAATTCGGAAATCGAACCCGGCGCATCCGCCATTTATCAATGCCTGGGACTAATTCAATTAAACCGATCGGGTCACCTTAAATGTATTCGGGGCAGTTAAGATAACAATGGCGGTCGAATTAATCGGATGCAGACGATACGATACGAGAGCTTTAGACACAATATTGTGGTTCTTTCAGTGACATATTATGATGATCAGGATGATTTATATTTCCATGGAATGGGGTGCGTTTTCCATTTTTTTTAAAGCAAAACGACGGTAAAAAACGAGGGTCGGATGTGTGCTCCTGTAACTCAGGCTAGAGGGCGTTTTTATCTTTCTTTTTAGCAAATGGAATGGAAATATAGTAAATGGGGTAATATTTTTCGTGTTAGCTTTTGAGTAATAACTTTGTTCGACTTCGCGTACGAGAGTGTTGTTTTGTTAGAGAGATTATAATCAATTTTTCCTCGTATAGAGTGAAAACACATGTCCGGATCAAAGTTATAAGTAAGATGATACAAAAGTTCGTTCTCCGTTGAAATAAAACTCGTACAATCTACATCCATATTGTTTCGGAGAAGTCTCTAGTTAAAAGTAAAGTTTTCAGCATAAATTCGAGCATCGCCTTCAGAACGTGTCCTTTTGGGAGATAAAGCTTCAACCTTATTATCTTGTTCTTGCATTTCTCAACTCTCAGATGGTCCCTTTTAATATTTCTTTTTGTGTTCTTAAGCCGAGCACGTATTTTATTTCTTGAAAGTGGATTTACGATTGTTGATTTAACACTCTGAAAGGTTTCCGGCGACCTCCGCGCTTCGATTACTTTCAGGTGAGTGCTGAAAACGTACAAATACTTCGTTTTCAGTTCTTGAGTGACGATGATTTCCCTGAATCGTAATCAGTAGTTGGCTTAATGAAAATAGTACATTGGGAATCTGACAGTAAAAAAAAACATTCCCGGACGACGATGTAAATTGTGGCCGAGACTAATACGTAAATGTGCTCTTACTACGAGGTACACAAACCATTGTAATCGTATAACAATTAAATTAGCGTAGCAAATTAAATTAGGCAACTTTCCTTTTATTTACATTTTTCAACGTTTTTCAATTTTCTACGAAATTGTTACCGTGACAATCACTATTTGTTTCTCGTCATCCGGTACGGGACTCGCCCTAGGTTGGAGTCTGTTTCCTGATGATTCCTTAGTATGTATTCTGAGGCCTGAAAATGAGTCTCGACCCATTTCAGAAAAAAAAACAATTTTTATTTAATATTTTCCCATCTTTTGGTTTTTTTTGTCGCCGTTCGAGTTTCGTACAAGTAAGGACGAGGATTGTTTTCGTATTACTCGAAATCGCTTGTCGACACGACGAGGGGGAGGTTTAGATATCGGATGAAATGAATTTCGCGTTAATGAGGTACTTATTAAAATCAGCTTACAGACGTTGCGATCCGCAGCCGTTCACCATTATTACTATTTACGCAGGCACTTCGGATCGGGCCAATAGAAATACTGAATACGCCGGCATTAATGAAACAGGATCTTCATTACGTTCTGCAAACAACGATTAATGCTTGGCAACCTTTGAAACACAACCCTCGAACTTCCAAAGTCGGTTCGATATCAAAATAGGACAAAATGGAAACGAGGTGTTTTTGCTTCGACGAATACTCCGATCCGGAGACCGAAATTTAAGAATATTTCTCCCCTTTTTGGGGTATTAACAAGAATTGACATTTCCAACGTTTACCTAACAAGAATCTCAAACAAAAGCGACATTTAACCGAAAATTTAATTATTAATTAATAAATTAATGCGAAAGTGTATTCATCTGTCTATTTGTCCACTAAAACGATATTTAACAGAGAATTTAATAACTAATTAATAAATAAATGCGAAAGTGTATTCGTCTGTCTGTTTATCCGCTTTTCACGACTCAATTACCAAAGCGAATTGAACGAAAATCGATCTAAACACATACATTAGAGGCGGGGTCATTAGTAGAATACGTTTTTTTCTCGAAATGTCAACATACAGCTGCAGATTTTTTACCAAATATGCATATGATCGTATCAACGAATTTTAACAAAACATTATTCTGCAGTCGATACGAACTCTTCGCTTTATTTCGTTTATTCAAAACAATTTTATAAATGAGAAAATATGTACTATCGACAGATCTATCGCCCTCTTACATACATCAATATTCTATTCTTAATAATAATAGTAATAATAATAGTAGTAGTAATAATAATAGTTATAGTAATAGTAATAATAATAGTAATAAAAAAATTGATTGTGTAAATTTCAAAGAGCCACTTATTTCTGATTTTACAATTTAATTCAAATTTAAATCAGATAAATCAGACAAAATATGAAACAGAAAGAGACCCCTCTGGCTTATGTAGTCAAACGAAAATATATTCAGCTCAAAAAACATTTTATTTCTCAAAATCTAGATCTTTTCTTTAAAATTTGTCTTTTTTTTCTCGCAATTTCGACTTTTTTAACTCTTCTCCATATTAGTTTTCTTTTTTAATATCTATTTTGTTCCTAAAATTAGACTTTTACCCCAAATCCTTCTTTCTTTTCAAAACTCGACAATTCGTGAAAACGTTTATCTTTCTAATTCAACTGGAAGATTTGACTTCTTTCTCAAAAATTCATCTTATGTCGATTTTTTAATAAAATCGAAATTTCGACTTTTTTTTAAATGTCGACTTTTTTACTCGAAATTTCTACTTGTTTCGCAAATTTCGACTTTTTTTGTCGAAATTTCGACTTTTTTCTAAAATTTCGACTTTTTTTCTCGAAATATTTCGTAATTTCGACTTTTTTCTCGAAATTTATACGTTTTTCTCAAATTTCGACTTTTTTCTTGAAATTTCGACCTTAATCTAAAAAGTTCGACTTTTTATTTGAAATTTCGTTTTTTTTTCTCAATTTTCGACTTTTTCTCGAATTTCGCCATTTTTCAAAAATTCATCTTATGTCGATTTTTTAATGAAATAAAGTAAAAATTTGAAGTAACTCGAGATGTGAAGTAAAATAGTTTTTGAATATTTTGACCTCTTTTTCAAAGTTTTTTTTGTTGTTGAATTTAGATCTATTCTTAAACTTCACTTTTTTCCAAAATTAGCTTTTTTCGACTTTGTTCTAAATTGCTGCTTTATTCTATAACTTTTTTCATTCATTTTAAAATTCGTCTTTTTATCAAATTTCGGCATTTTCTCCAAAATTCACTTTAAAAACCTTTAAACTTTCATATCGAATTTTAAAAGCCGAAATTTTGAAAAAAAAGCGAATTTTGCGTAATTTGTAAAAAAATTACGCAAAATTCGCTTTTTTTTCAAAATTTCGGCTTTTAAAATTCGATATTTTATTGTTTCTGCAAACAGCGATTTTTCCGACGAAATTTATCTACATTTTTGCAAAATGTTTGACTTAATCTCAAAATTTGAATTTCTCCGGGAAATTTTGACCTTCAACACTTTTTTTGAAATTTTTATATTTTTAGAATTCGTCCTTTTTTCAAATTTCGCCATTTTGCCCAAATATAGACTTTTATTAAGCATTTAAACGTTTATTTATTTTCTACAAATTTGAACTTGTTTCGCAAAATTCGTTTGTTTTTCGAAATTTCGGCTTTTAAAATTCGATATTTTATTATTTTTGCAAACTGCGATTTTTTCGACGAAATTTATCTATATATTTTCAAAATGTTTGACTTAATTTCAAAATTTGACTCTCCCCGGAAAATTTTGATCTTCAACACTTTTTTTGAAATTTTTATATTCTTTTTACAATTCGTCCTTTTTTCAAATTTTGCCATTTTGCCCAAATATTGACTTTTATTAAGCATTTAAACGTTTATTTATTTTCTACAAATTTGAACTTGTTTCGTAAAATTCAGTTTTTTTTTAAATTTCGACTTTTAAAATTCGGCATTTTATTGTTTCTACAAACTGCAATTTTTTCGACGAAATTTATTTACATTTTTTCAAAATTTTTGACTTAATCTCAAAATTTGACTCTCTCCGGGATATTTTGACCTTCAACACTTCAACACTTTTCTTGAAATTTTTATATTCTTTTTACAATTCGTATTTTAAAATGTAACTAGACCCCTAAAGGGGTGAAAATATTTCTAGATTTTATATGTGACGAATCAGTTTTCCAAATTATCCTTATTATTGGAATTTGGCAAAAAGACTCTCTATACGACGAGGTCATCTACATAGAAAGGATTTTTCGAAATTCGACCCCCAAGGGGGTAAAAAATGTACCTAAACTTTTATCTGGTTTCTGAAATGGTTAAATATGCAAAAAACCTGAAATGTATCAAAAAAGTTCCTTACGCGACGAAGGCATCTACAAAGGAAGGGTGTTTTGAAATATAGCTCAACCCCTAAAGTGGTGAACATGTTCCTAGATTGACGATGTTGATGGTTGCCTGCGATTCTCAAAGAAGAGAATGTTTCGTGGCAAAACAATTGAAATACTGATGAACTACCAAACGTCCAACGTCTTAGCTCAAAATTATCTTGATTAGGATCCACCAAGAGAAGATTTGTGAATTTTAGAGAAGATTTCATGGGAAAACAACTACAATACTGATGAAACAGCAAGTACCCAACTTTTTACCATAATATTATTTAACTTGTGGACCTCCAAGAGCACATTTTGATCTGGATCCACCAAGAGAACATTTGCAAATTTTAGAGAAACTTTTATGGGAAAATAACTGTAATACTGATGAACCACCAAATACCCAACTTTTTAACACGATATTACTTTGCTTATGGATCACCAAGAGCACATTTGTAAATTTTAGAGAAGATTTCTTGGGAAAACAACTACAATACTGATGAAACAGCAAGTACCCAACTTTTTACCATAATATTATTTCACTTGTGGACCTCCAAGAGCACATTTTGATCTGGATCCACCAAGAGAACATTTGCAATTTTTAGAGAAAATTTCATGGGAAAATAACTGTAATACTGATGAACCACCAAATACTTAACTTTTTAACACGATATTACTTTGCTTATGGATCACCAAGAGCACATTTGTAAATTTTAGAGAAGATATCTTGGGAAAACAGCTATAATACAAATAAAACATCAAATTCCCAACTTTTTACCATAATATTATTTCACTTGTGGACCACCAAGAGCACATTTTGATCAGAATTTTCCATGGGAACACTTGCCACTTTTAGAGAATATTTCATGGGAAAATAACTTCAATACTGATGAACCATCAGATATTCAACTTTTTATCACGATATTACTTTGCTTATGGATCACCAAGAGCGCATTTGTAAATTTTAGAGAAGATTTCTTGGGAAAACAGCTATAATACAAATAAAACATCAAATTTCCAACTTTTTACCATAACATTATTTCACTTCTGGACCATCAAGAGCACATTTTGATCAGAATTTTCCATGGGAACACTTGCCACTTTTAGAGAATATTTCATGGGAAAATAACTTCAATACTGATGATCCATCAGATAACCAGCTTTTTATCACGATATTACTTTGCTTATGGATCACCAAGAGCGCATTTGTAAATTTTAGAGAAGATTTCTTGGGAAAACAGCTATAATACAAATAAAACATCAAATTCCCAATTTTTTACCATAATATTATTTCACTTGTGGACCACCAAGAGCACATTTTGATCAGAATTTTCCATGGGAACACTTGCCACTTTTAGAGAAGATTTCATGGGAAAATAACTTCAATACCGATGAACCATCAGATACCCAACTTTTTATCACGATATTACTTTGCTTATGGGCCACCAAGACCACATTTGTGAATTTTAGAGATATTGTCATGACCAAATATTTAAAATACTGATGAACACCTAAATGTCCAACGTTTCAACTCAAAATTATTTTGATCGTAATCATCCACGAGAACATTTGCGAATTTTAGAGATTTCATAAGAAAACAATTGCCAGATGCACTATTAAATACCCAATTTTTTAACATAACTCTGTTTTGCCTGTGATTCCCCAAAAAGAGAATGTTTTGTGGCAAAACAATTGAAATACTGATGAACTACCAAACATTCAACGTCTTAGCCCAAAATTATCTTGATTATGATCCACCAAGAGAAGATTTGTGAATTTTAGAGAAGATTTCATAGGAAAACAACTACAATACTGATGAAACAGCAAGTACCCAACTTTTTACCATAATATTATTTCACTTGTGGACCTCCAAGAGCACATTTTGATCTGCATCCACCAAGAGAACATTTGCAAATTTTAGAGAAACTTTCATGGGAAAATAACTGTAATACTGATGAACCACCAAATACCTAACTTTTTAACACGATATTACTTTGTTTATGGATCACCAAGAGCACATTTGTAAATTTTAGAGAAGATATCTTGGGAAAACAGCTATAATACAAATGAAACATCAAATTCCCATCTTTTTACCATAATATTATTTCACTTGTGGACCACCAAGAGCACATTTTGATCAGAATTTTCCATGGGAACACTTGCCACTTTTAGAGAAGATTTCATGGGAAAATAACTGCAATACTGATGAACCATCAGATACCCAACTTTTTATCACGGTATTACTTTGCTTATGGACCACCAAGAGCACATTTGTGAATTTTAGAGATATTGTCATGACCGAATATTTAAAATACTGATAAACACCTAAATGTCCAACGTTTTAACTCAAAATTATTTTGATCGTAATCATCCACGAGAACATTTGCGAATTTTAGAGATTTCATGGGAAAACAATTGCCAGATGCACTATTAAATAACCAATTTTTTAACATAACTTTGTTTTGCCTGTGATTCCCCAAAAAGAGAATGTTTTGTGGCAAAACGATTGAAATACTGATGATCTACCAAATGTCCAACGTTTTAGCTGAACATTAATTTGATCAGAATCTACCAAGAGAACATTTGCGAATTTTAGAGAGGATTTTATGGGAAAACAACTGCAATACTGATGAACCTCCAAAACCCAAACTTTTTTCCATAATATTATTTCACTTGTGGACCTCCAAGAGCACATTTTGATTTGGATCCACCAAGACAACATTTGCGAATTTAAGAGAAAATTTCATGGGAAAATAACTGTAATATTGATGAACCACAAAATACCCAACTTTTTATCACGATATTACTTTCCTTATGAACCACCAAGAGCACATTTGATCAGGATCCTGATGATGATGAGAACAGTTGCAAATTTTAGGGAAGATTTCATGGAAAAATAACTGCAATACTGATGAACTATCAGATATCTAACTTTTTAACAAGATATTGTTTTGCTTGTGGACCACCAAGGGCACATTTATTTATTTTAAGGAATTTTTCATGATCAAATAATTGATAAATGATAAGCCTTATCTGCCGAAAAGTTCTAGAAACCGGGAGCCAAAACTATATAAGGCGGTCAGCTTTCCCTCGAGTTAGTTAGAGTCGGTGTAGTTAAGTAGTGAGTTAGCAGTTAGAAGTCAATAAGTGAGTTAATTATTCAGTTGTAGCGATCCGATTTGAGTTTGAAAATAAAGTGGGTAATATTCAATTCGCGTGTTAATCAATTCGAACCGATAAGCCCGTAACAATATATAAAATTGTACATGTAATGAATCAGTTTGGGAAACAATGAACTTAAAATTTGGCAAAAAGGTTTCTTATATGATGAGGGCAGTCACAAGGAAAGAATTATTCAAAGTTAAACCTCAAAGGGGGTGAAAAAGTATATAAAATTGTAGATGTAACAAATCCGTTTCCAAAATGAGTAAATCTACAAAAATTTGAAATTTGGCAACTTACAAAGAAAGGATTTTTCTAAATTTAACCACTTCGAAGGTGGACGATTATATAAAACGATTAAATCTACAAAAACCTGAAATTTAGCAAAAAAGCTTCCGATAAGTCGAAGACGAAAAATGTAACCCCTAAAGGGGTGAAAATGTATATAATTTTGTTTTATTGTCATGGCAACATACGTCGAATTTACGTTCGCGATCGAAAACCCCGAATTACGAAAAACCCCGCTAATCCCCTTAATGTCCCCTGATTCCTTAATGCGAAAGTTGGAAAGCGCCTTCACGGGTCACGTGTTTCGGGGATCGCGATCCGTTCCCACAAACACGCAATAGCGGCGATCGATTAGCGGGGGCCCACGAAACTCGAAAAGAAAAGACAACTGAATATTCCACGCGGCCGAGCGCAAACTTAAACGGGCCGGAGACGGCGTGAGTTGTGTTAAAATGTCATTTGGCGAATGCTACACGGCCATTGTGTTCCGCTGTTTTTTTTTTTTCGAAGGAAGGGGGACGATAAAAGCGGATTTATTGCTAAATAGTTCTTTTGCTCGGGCTGGCCCAGTATTCTAAAAATGATGTTTCGCCGTTCGGAACTCTTAAGAGTTTCCTCGAGATTACAAATGGAATCTGGAAAGCGTGGAAAATTTATCGCCTTCTGTGAGATAGCTGCTACAACTACTTACTTATTTTCTATCTAAACTATATGACGGCTGCAAGGGAAGTGAAATTTACTAAGGTGGGGTTGATATTTAAAAAAATCAAGACTTCTCACCGATTTAACGAATTTTAAAACGAACGTACTAAAAATTTAAATTGGTTTTTTATAGTTGTCACGATGTCTCTGGACCACATAATAAACTTAAGAGCAATTTTGCGTATTTGAACAAACATTTAAAGAGAAATATGACTGAAAATGCTTCAGGTTACCTTCTCAGAAAGTCGTAAGTTGTTTTAATTCTATTGCACGTCTTTTTTTGTGGGGGGGGGGGTCACCTAGATTCAAAATTCTTTGTTCAAGTTTCTTCGAGTCTCAGTTAACCTTTAAGCCAGGCTCTATATCTGGTCTACACTCATTCATTTGAGATCTTCTGAATTTAATGTTTCTTTGCCAGTCAGATTATATCTGCATCTGCCAAGGTTTGAACAAGCACAGACAATGTGTAAGCTTGTTGCCTTTTCAGTCCCACACAGTCGACATCGGTCGCTTTCTGCCAAATTGAGTTTAACCAAAGTGTTTTTTAAAGTGCCTGTGGTCAATGAGCAGACTGAGTGCTTTGCTTAATCTGCTTTTATACATTGCAGTAGGGACTTCAGCCCTTGATTGTCAGAGTTTATCCATCAGCAGTTTTGCTTGCCTACAGGTGGTTATGTTCCTCCACCGGTTCAAATGAGCCCATTTAAAATTTGTTAACACGTTTTTGCCTACAGCATAAGGCACCTTTACGATCTATTCAGTGGGAACTGCCCCCTTTTACCAGCTTGTCGGCGACCTCGTTGATGTGTATCTTGCGATGCCGCTGCACGTCTTAATCATAGCTACATTAAAGGATGTTGTTGTTAAAAACCTTATTCACTCATTAACCTGCAAAAAAAATAGCGCTACAGTAGCGCGATGACGATGTGACACCAGCTTGACGACGACGCAACATTAGCGTGCCGGTGACGCGAAACCATTCCCACATCAAAACGCCTAAGCAAGTTTTCGCTTCAAAAACCGCAGCCCATAATCCACGATTTATCGACGCGGCTAACCATCTTCGCTAATCAGGCAGCAAAATTCCCCAATCCACAAAAATCGATCAAACAGACCACAATTTAACAACAGAAATCTCCCCATACGACAAAAGTTCCAAATCGATGGATTTATCAACTGTTGAAGGGGCCGAAACCGCCGAAGATATCGCTATTAATTGGCTTCTCCGGCGGTAGGGGCCCTCGCTCGTTAGTCGATTACGGGAAAGCCGCGGTAGAGGGGTCGATCTTTCATCGAGGTATCCGAAAAGTTCGAGGAAAGTTCGCCACGGAAATTGGAAGCCTTATCGACATCCCCGCATTATGATCGACTGGCGCGTCGTTCGGGAAATTGTTACAGATGCAATAAGCCCGTATATGCACGTGTATTACTTTGGAAGAAGTTATTTCCCCTTTTCGGGAATATGGCGGCGATATTTTCAACTAAAACTGTTATTGAAAGATCGTGTACTTGGAAAAACGAAGAAATAAATCAAATCAGCTTGTTACGTCTTAGGGGGGGTAGATATATACGGAGGATTCCGCCTCTCAAGTATGTCTAAAGCTTGTTTGTGTTTTCTTTCAAATAAATTCTTTCTGAAAAGCAATTTTCGTTGGGGGAAGTTTGCGAGACACTCGAAGACGTTGAACAATACATCATTATATTCGTTTGTTGCGACTTTCAAGGGTTGAGGTTTGAATATCTCTCGGCGTTATCTTTACTAGAGAAAGAAAAGTTTCGGTGCTACTTTCGTCTCCTATTCAACCCTTACACTAGGTTGTTTGCCGATACGAGCAAGAAATATTCCTTGGATTGATTACGATCGAACGAACGAGAAAATGCCACATTTTTCGAATTTTAATGCGAAAGTAATGACTCATGGAAGGTAAGCTATTTATATGAAATTTATGAAAGCAGTCAATTTTGAATGGAATTCGCGAAAGGGGGAGAACGAAGCGGAGGAAGTCTTCATTTCCTATAAATAGGAAGTCGCCGAGTTAAACGACGTTTATTAAAACGTCGAAGGAGGTTATGTCGGAAGCTGCAGTATCTTTTACTTGCAAATCCGAACAGGAAATTGGACGATATTGCCCCAGCTGATTAAGTCGAGCTAAAGGCGTATTTTTCCATTTGTAGCAAATCGTTGACTAACAAAGAAAAGTTTCAAGGTTCTATAAGTAGAACAGAATCGACGAACTGTCTTATTTTTTGGGTAAAATTTGTATGATTTGTATCAGGAAGACTGTCACCTTATTTTTTGATTGCAAAAGTTGGGGACATTTCGAAGGAAACTCGAGAACCATAGGCTACTTTCTCAGCTTTAAATCAAACTGGTTATCATTTTTTGCTACCCTATTTGTGTCCAAGATATAACCAAACATAAGAAGTAAGCTTTTTCAGTTGAGAATCAAGTGTTCTGACTGAGGATCAAGTGAGATGATAACGATATTGGACATACTTATCGTTTTGACTCAAAACAAAACCGTTTGATGCTTTGTTGTGGAACAAAGAAACAAAGAAACATAGCAAGTGAGCCCTTTTTGACTGAAAATCAAGTGTTCCGACTGAGAATCAAGTAAGATGATAACGATATTGGACAGACTTATTGTCCTGAATCAAAACAAAAGCATTTGGTGCTTTGTCCTAAAACAAAGAAACGAAGAAATATAACAGTGTGCCTTTTTTGACTGAGAATTAAGTAATTGACATTTTCAACCCTTACTTCGTTGAATTTTTAAATACTTATAACTATTAAACTTCATTAACGATTAAAAGAACAACAGATATTAAAAATTTCACAATGTTTCAATAATTATTTGCTATGATTAAACCTAGTTTCGCTTTTCAGCATCATCGGCAGTTACAGCAACAATTTTTACCAATCCGGGTCGAGTCATAGCAAATATTTAACGAAACATCGTGGAATTCCTAATATCTATTGTTATTTTAAGCGTTAATAACGTTTAATAGTTTTAAATATTAAAGAATTCTACAACGTAAGGGTTAGAACTGTCAATTAGATGTTACATGGTTAAAATTTTGCATTATCTCAAAATTTGAATTCCCCAACCATCGAAAATTTAAAAAAAAATTGTTTTATCTTCAAGAATTTGGCCTTGCGGCCCTGCGGTGATGATATACCAAAAATTGCGTAATTTTTAGAAGTCAAATGATTGAACGAGCGAATGGGGTATCCGTATTCGTTCCGCGTCAAATTCGTGGGGACGATTCCACCATTTTACGGCTTGCGGCTTTATCAAGTGAAGCCGGCACGCCGCCCTAATGTGCCGTACACGGAATTTACTGCGGCACACGCAATTTTATGACCATAGAAAGCAGATGGCGCGGCGAACGCGTCGCCTCAACCTTCAAATCCGAGGCGGATCCGGTGAAGTATCGCCCGACGACTACGCTCCCCGGGTGCCATCTGTGAAATATGCCCTTATAATTTACAGGGCTCGTAAATCACATCGACGAAAGCCGTATCAATCCCACGCTTTGTCAATATTTTTCAAGCGACGGGTTTAAAATATGTACGCGGGGCCGTCGTCGGGTTTTCCAGCGTCTTATTGAAAATTTCGCAACGATAAAAATGTATTATTACTTGAGGCGACACCGCCACTCTGCAACGTATGGTCGGTATTTTATTTCGAGTGAAATATAGCCGCTTTTATTGTGACAAATATTTTTTGCTCGCCTTGCATTCAACTGCCACCGGGTTCTTAATATAACTGATCTGAAAGATTTTTTATTGAAGTATTGAAATTGACCATTGATCCCATAAGTAGTGCAAATGATCTTTGATTTATGAAGATGTAGTAGCTTGCAGGCACTAGTTTGGTTACCCTGCAGATAACAGGCGTAGAAGCAATTTTGTGTAGTAGCTTATAGCGGCTGGTTCTGGCTCCACCTCAAGATGGAAAACTACTTTAAAGTCTTTCTCTAACATAAGATACGATTTTATCCCACTTTTTAGGTGTTCTGTCATTGTCTATGTAACACTTCTTAGGCCTCTTCAATTAATCAAAGGATTGCTAACTTGTAGAAACAGGACACCATATTGTAGTAGCTAAGATTGGCTGGTTCTAGCCCCATCTTAAGGTGAATTGTTGCTTTTAATTCATCTTGTAAGTTAGGATTTGACTTTAACTCGCCATCGTACGCGTTCTATTATCGCGTATGGAACTCTTTTTATGCACCAGTTAAATTAAACAAAAAGCTACGAGGTCACGGAAATTATACTTGATATTGTAGTAGCTAACAGAAGCTAATTCTGACTCCACCTCAAGTTAAAAAACTACTTTGAAATTACCCTATAACATGGGATTGGATTTTAATTCACGTTCTTAGATGTTTTGTCATTGTCTGCCCTTTAGGCATTAATCTAATCAATAAAAGAAATGTAAGCTCGTAGAAACAATACACTTTATTGTAGTAGCTAAGAGCGGCTGGTTCTAGTTACACATCAAGAAAAAATATTACTTTTAATTCCCCTTATAAGTTAAGACTTGATTTTAACTCACTATTGTATGTGTTCTATCATAAGCTCATGTAACACTTTTTACGCACTAGTTTAATTAAACCAAATAATACGAGCTCATGAAACCATACTCGATATTGTAGTAGCTAACAGAGGCTAGGTTCTAGCTCCACCTCAAGGTCTAAAAATACTTTTCAACTCACCCTGTAACATGAAATTGGGTTTTAATTAATCTTCTTAGGTGTTCCGTTATTGTCTATGTAACGCTTTTTAGGCACCAATTTAGTTAATTCAAAGGAATGAAAGCTCGTAGAAACAGTTTCGCATTATTGTAGTAGCTTAGAGCGGCTGGTTCTAGTTCCTCCCTTCAGATACATTTTTGCTCTTAATTCACATTGTAAGGCAAGACTCGATTTTAATTTACCATCGTGGACGTTTTGTTATTGTCCATGCAACACTTTTCAAGCATTATTTGATTAACCAACAATACTAGCTTGTGGAAACAATACCTAATACTGCAGTAGCTAACAGCGGCTGGTTCTGGCTCCACCTCAAATTCTAAAAATACTTTTAAGTCGCCGTGTAACATGAAATTGGGTTTTACTTTATCTTTTTATGTGTTTCGTCATTGTCTATGCAACGCTTATTAGGCAGTAATTTGATTGATTAAAGGAATGCAAGCTTGTAGAATCAATACGCATTATTGTAGTAGTTTAGAGCGGCTGGTTCTAGCCTTACCTCAGATAAGTTTTTGCTCTTAATTCACCTTGTAAATCAAGACTTAATTTTAATTTACCATCGTGGACGTTGTTATTGCCTATGCAAAACTTTTTAAGTACTTATTTGATCAACTAACCATACAAGCTCATGGAAACAATACTCGATATTGTAGTGGCTAACAGAAACTGGTTCTGGCTCCACTTCAAGTTTAAAAAATACTTTGTCGTCGTGTAACAGAATATTGGGTTTTACTTTACCTTTTTATGTGTTTCGTCATTGTCTATGCAACGCTTATTAGGCACTCATTTGATTAATCAAAGGAATGCAAGCTCGTAGATCAATACGCATTATTGTAGTAATTTAGAGTGGCTGGTTCTAGCCCTACCTAAGATAAATTTTTGCTTTTAATTTACCTTGTAAGTCAAGACTCAATTTTTATTTACCACCGTGGACGTTTTGTTATTGTCCATGCAACACTTTTCAAGCACTTATTTGATTAACCAACAATACAAGCTCGTGGAAACAATACTCAATATTGCAGTAGCTAACAGCGGCTGGTTCTGGCTCACCTTAAGGTTAAGAAATACTTTTAAGTTGCCCTGTAACATGAGATTGGATTTTAATTCATCTGCTTATGTGTTCCGCCATTGTCTATGCAACGCTTATCGGGCATTAATTTAATTAATTAAAGGAATGCAAGCTCCTTAAAACAATAAGTATTATTGTAGTAGTTTAGAGCGGCTGGTTCTAGGCCTACACTCAATATTGCAGTAGCTAACAGCGGCTGGTTTTGGCTTCACCTCAAGTTCTAAAAATACTTTTAAGTTGCCCTGTAACATGAGATTAGATTTTAACTTATCTTCTTATGTGTTCCGTCATTGCCTAGACTAATGAGAGGAATGCAAGCTCCTCAAAACAAAACGTATTATTGTAGTAGTTTAGAGCGGCTGGTTCTAGCCCTACCTTAGATAAATTTTTGCTCTTGATTCGCCTTGTAAGTCAAGACTCAATTTTAATTTACCATCGTGGACGTTTTGTTATTGTCCATGCAACATTTTTCAAGCACTTATTTGATTAACCAACAGTACAAGCTCGTGAAAACAATACTTAATTTTGCAGTAGCTAACAGCGGCTGGTTCCGGCTCCACCTTAAGGTCCAAAAATACTTTTAAGTTGTCCGGTAACATGATATTGGATTTTAACTGATCTTCTTATGTGTTTCGTCATTATCTATTATCACTATCTATTATTGGGCACTAATTTGAATAATTAAAGAAATGCAAGCTCCTCAAAACAATACGTATTATTGTAGTAGTTTAGAGCGGCTGGTTCTAGGCCTACACTTAATATTGCAGTAGCTAACAGCGGCTGGTTCTGGCTTCACCTCAAGTTCTAAAAATACTTTTAAGTTGCCCTGTAACATGAGATTAGATTTTAACTTATCTTCTTATGTGTTCCGTCATTGCCTATGTAACGCTTATTGGGCACCAATTTGACTAATTAGAGGAATGCAAGCTCCTCGAAACAAAACGTATTATTGTAGTAGTTTAGAGCGGCTGGTTCTAGCCCTACCTTAGATAAATTTTTGCTCTTGATTCGCCTTGTAAGTCAAGACTCAATTTTAATTTACCATCGTGGACGTTTTGTTATTGTCCATGCAACATTTTTCAAGCACTTATTTGATTAACCAACAGTACAAGCTCGTGAAAACAATACTTAATTTTGCAGTAGCTAACAGCGGCTGGTTCTGGCTCCACCTTAAGGTCCAAAAATACTTTTAAGTTGTCCGGTAACATGATATTGGATTTTAACTGATCTTCTTATGTGTTTCGTCATTATCTATTATCACTATCTATTATTGGGCACTAATTTGAATAATTAAAGAAATGCAAGCTCCTCAAAACAATACGTATTATTGTAGTAGTTTAGAGCGGCTGGTTCTAGGCCTACACTTAATATTGCAGTAGCTAACAGCGGCTGGTTCTGGCTTCACCTCAAGTTCTAAAAATACTTTCAAGTTGCCCTGTAACATGAGATTAGATTTTAACTTATCTTCTTATGTGTTCCGTCATTGCCTATGTAACGCTTATTGGGCACCAATTTGACTATTTAGAGGAA
Source organism: Dastarcus helophoroides (assembly GCA_028583605.1). Classification (NCBI taxonomy): domain Eukaryota; kingdom Metazoa; phylum Arthropoda; class Insecta; order Coleoptera; family Bothrideridae; genus Dastarcus; species Dastarcus helophoroides. Next base: position 625,456 of record CM053330.1, read on the forward strand.
TGCAAGCTCCTCGAAACAAAACGTATTATTGTAGTAGTTTAGAGCGGCTGGTTCTAGCCCTACCTTAGATAAATTTTTGCTCTTGATTCGCCTTGTAAGTCAAGACTCAATTTTAATTTACCATCGTGGACGTTTTGTTATTGTCCATGCAACATTTTTCAAGCACTTATTTGATTAACCAACAGTACAAGCTCGTGAAAACAATACTTAATTTTGCAGTAGCTAACAGCGGCTGGTTCTGGCTCCACCTTAAGGTCCAAAAATACTTTTAAGTTGTCCGGTAACATGATATTGGATTTTAACTGATCTTCTTATGTGTTTCGTCATTATCTATTATCACTATCTATTATTGGGCACTAATTTGAATAATTAAAGAAATGCAAGCTCCTCAAAACAATAAGTATTATTGTAGTAGTTTAGAGCGGCTGGTTCTAGGCCTACACTTAATATTGCAGTAGCTAACAGCGGCTGGTTCTGGCTTCACCTCAAGTTCTAAAAATACTTTCAAGTTGCCCTGTAACATGAGATTAGATTTTAACTTATCTTCTTATGTGTTCCGTCATTGCCTATGTAACGCTTATTGGGCACCAATTTGACTATTTAGAGGAATGCAAGCTCCTCGAAACAAAACGTATTATTGTAGTAGTTTAGAGCGGCTGGTTCTAGCCCTAGATAAATTTTTGCTTTTAATTCACCTTGTAAGTCATAACTCAATTTTAATTTACCATCGTGGACGTTTTGATATTGTCCATGCAATACTTTTCAAGCACTTATTTAATTAACCAACAGTACAAGCTCGTGGAAACAATACTTAATTTTGCAGTAGCTAACAGCGGCTGGTTCTGGCTTCACCTCAAGGTATAAAAATACTTTCAAGTTGCCCTGTAACATGAGATTGGATTATCACTCATCTTCTTATGTGTTCCGTCATTATCTATGCAACGCTTGTTGGGCACTAATTTGATTAATTAAAGAAATGCAAGCTCCTTAAAACAATACGTATTATTGTAGTAGTTTGGAGCGGCTGGTTCTAGCCCCATCTCAAGATGAATTTTTGCTCTTAATTTACCTTGTAAGTCAGAAATCGATTTTAACCCACTATCGTGGACGTTTTGTTATCGTATATGCAACACATTTTAGGCACCTATTTGATTAGCCAACAATACAAGCTCATAGGGACAACACTCGATATTGTAGCAGCTAACAGAGGCTGGTTCTGACCCCACTTCAAGATCAATTATTGCTTCTAATTTACTAATGTAAATCTAGAATTAAACTCCTCATCTTAGTTGTTCTGCGTTATGGCCTCCTTCTACCTCGAGGTAGGAGTTATAGACCCTTTTAGCCAGAATAATGCGTATGATCTTGAGTTTATATTTATGTAACACTATTTAGGTGCCAATTTAATGACCTAAATAAAATACAAGTTCTTAGGGGCAATATTTTGTATTGTAGTAGCTAGCGGCTGCTTCTAGCCCAACTTCGTGTTAAAAAACTACCTTTAACTTACCTCTGTAAGGTATTTCTGATTTCGTTTTTAACTTGTCACTTTTACATCGATTAGTATACTGTGCAGAAAAATGAAGCTGATTTTTCCAAGAATTTAGATAAAACAAGACCATTTGACACTTTCGGGGTAAAGTTTACAATCTATAACGCCCAGAAATTTAATCTAAATGCCATTAAGCGCGCGATATGCCTGTAATACGAGCACTACAACAACTGGAAACTCGAATATATGCAGGGAATTATTTGCACTAAAGTTTAAGCTCTTATATAAACGCCTAATAAGCCGAACGGCCCTTTGTGCATTCCGTATTAAAGCTTATGTAGCCGGCTCATTTCGAATCACCACCTAACCAGCTGTAATCCCGTTAGTAGCTTGCCCCAAATAATGGATATATAGATAGTACGAAACTTCTGGCTAATGCAGTTAAACGGCAAAATGGACTATTAGCGCAACTTTCCGATTTCCGTTTAGTCGACGACACCTGGTGCAGGGGTAAGTAGGTTAATCCAACCGCAGTAGGGCAGATTTGGAAAGCATTCGTTTTTACCATTCGCAGATGCTGCATTGTCGCCGGTGGCCCCGAATTTTCGAGGAATTAAAGAAAATTGATTCGACACCGCAGCCTCGACTGCCCCTTAATCGCCCTTTATAACTTATCATAGATAGCCAGGTCCAAGCTGTGTCGGTTCTGTCGTTAAATTCTTTAAAACAAAGTCGTTTTCCCTTTGAAAGATTTCGTACTCTAATAATGATAAAATAACTCGAGAGCATTTTTCCCCAACAGTCGTTCTATTCATAAGATTTTGATAAACGACTCGGGGGGAGTTTCCTCTCTTTCATGGTCTCGGGCAAATTCTGGATTTTTCCTTTGACGGCAACGAAAAGGTACAAGAGTCTCTCATCAGTTAAACATATAAAAGACAACAAAGGCTACAAAGAAAACGTTAAACGTATAAAGAGTTTGAAATGTTGTTGCTTCTCGAGCAGAATTCCCGCAGTAAAACAGGACGAATAATTGCCCTGACACGACTCGACGTAGATTACATAAACAAAACATGTCGCGTCTAACCCTTACACGGGGAGGTTTTCAGCGGCGCGCGAAGAATAAATGCATTCGGTCTGTATGCAAGAACTACTCTCGGGGACACTCGCTCATAGTTGACAGTGTCCGGCCCGAATTACCCCCAATATATCACTCGCAGCTAAATACGCCTTCTACCACTTCGTTTCTTTCGCCATCACTAGAGTCAGAGCATTTATAACGCAGAACGCAGGGGACAGATTCGAGAATTAATGCGACATGCGATTTGCATTCAAATTTTGTTTGCCGCGTACGAGGTGTAACGGCCGCGATGGCAATATCCATTTTTTATGACTCCCCGTGATACCGGGGATGTTTTACATCGAAGCGTATTTCAAGCCGGCCTCGTAAAATGCAGTTATTACACGTAAGTTGTTGGTAATCCCGAAAACTGCTTACGAGGGAGAACGTATTCGGAAATGGCGCCCCGAAATCTGCGCTGGAGCAGGTGTGAGCGCTTTCGGCGGAGCTTCCGCACTTCTGAAGATGCTCAAGATACATCAGTTCTTGGGACGATTTACGAGCACGGTTTTGCTCTGTGGAGATATTTTCTTTAAGTGAAGTCATCCAACGGGCTAAGACTAACGAGGAAGAATTGCAAAATGTTTGGGCTGATTTTTAAAGTAAAAAGTACTCTAGGCGTGTTAAGACACTTTATATGGACAAAACTTACGATTTGACGTTCCCAGCACACTATATCGCGTTGCTATCACGTTAATTATTATTGTCAACATCCTCTAATGTTAACAGTATTACGTAGCGATGATTAAGGCGCGTAATAGAATTGAAAAAAGGCGTTATCGGCGGCAAGGTTCAAACTCGGATCTATCACGCAAGGAGTAATCGTGCTACTTAAAGTGGGGTTAGAACCTGCCTCTTTTGGCTACTACAATATGGTGTATCGTTAAAATAGAGTTTTATCTTACAAGGTGAATTAAAAGCGATGATTTATCTTGATGTGGGGCTAGAACCAGCCGCTCTTAGCTACTATCATGTGACGTATTTTATCCACGAGTTTATATTCCTCTAATTCAACAAACTGGTACCCAAAAAGTATTGCACAGGCACTGCGGAACACTGAAAAAGGTAAATTAAAATCAAATTTTATGTTACAAAATGATTTTAAAATAGTCTTTCGTCTTGGGGTAAAACCAGAAGCAGCCTCTGTTAGCTACTAGCCTTTTGTTAAATTAAAATTTAAAGTGCCTAGTAACCTTTCTTTATGCCAACTATTTATAGGTTAAATTGTGAAAAATGTAGTAGTTTTCTATTTTAAGGAAACCTGTTAGCTACTACAACATCGAGAATCGTTTTTTCGAGCTCGTATTTTTTTTGTTTAATTAAGCTGGTGCGTAAAAAGTGTTACATAGGCGATAATAGGACGCGTGTGATGATGAATTTTAATCGAACCTTAACTTACAAGGTTAATGAATTGGAAGCAATAATTAATCTTAATATGGGGCTAGAACCAGCCACTCTTAGCTACTGCAATATGCTCTATTTTTTCTACGAGCTTGTATATTTCTAAATAATTAAATTGGTACCAAGAAAGTGTTGCATAAACACTGATAAAACACCTAAGAAGGCGAGTTAAAATCAAATCACATGTTGCAAAGCGACTTCAAAGTAGTTTTCTACCATAAGATGAAACCAGAACCAGCCTCTGTTAGCTACTGCCCTATTGTTGAATTAAAAGTTTAACTCGTTTAATAACCTATCCCTACGCCAACAATATATAAGCTGAAATGTGGAAAATGGTTATACTATATTTGTCTAAATTGTGTTTTAATTTGATTATTATAATTTCTATTTACTTCGTTAGCAAAAGCTAACTTTTTCAGAAAAAAAAACGCTAACAAATTTCTGCCCAACGTCAATTCGAAATGCGGTATACGAAATGGAAACAGAAATCCCGTTTTCCCAGTATCAGACAGTCAATAGACAAAGATATAATAAACAAAAATTAAAAAACTTTTCCGCTTTAAGTAGATGCCAGTACCGGATTTTTTGGATGCCAACCAACCGAGCAAAACTCGAAACGAATCCAAGTGTAAACATAATGAACTAAGTCTATAATTTCCCAACCCTAATTCCTAACTTATAGAAGTGGAAAACGGAAATTTTCTCCCCGAACTCATTAGGAATGCCGAACTCAAAATAACCGCTAAAGTTTTGAATATGAAGTCGAAGTTGTGGCGGTGGGCGAACGGTTTTTGTTTCCGTTATAGATTCCTCAAGGGTTCGACGGGAGTTGAAAGTTTTGTCGGGTTTCCAGGAGCACGCTTCGTATCGTTACAGCGCAAAATACGTCGAGTTATTATGTACAACACCTAAGGCTAAAGATTTTGCTTTCTCGAATTACTCTCGTCGAGGGGAGATAATGGATGGAAATGTTTGGCGCGCCCATTAAGGAACACAACTTTCGCGCTCATACAAATCTGGTAAAACAACCAACCGACGAGAAAATACCAAACTGATAAATATACTTGTTAAATTGTGAATGTTTATCAGTTTCAAATGGAGTAACAAGTTCGTTAATTCTTATCAACTTTGTAAATCCTTTAAGTTATTAAAGAAGCAGATAAGGGGTTAAATTTTGTCTACGTTGTCAGCTAATGATCACCAAAAAAATTTGTCTACTATGGCAGGCTAGAGTTGGGAAAGGAAGAAAAGCCTCTTATTGTTACAGGTTGGGAATTGATCTACCCCAGTGAAGCTTATAATTACCAATCCTGTATGATAACAAAAATATAGTGATACAAGGTTCGACGTTTAAAATTGTCGATTCGTTAAATTCATCGACTCTTAAAGTACCTATTTTACGCTTGAAATTCATCTACCACTAAAGTTTTCAACTCTTAAAATTATCAATGCTCAAAAATCATCGATACTTGTAAATTTTGACCCTTGAAATTCATTGACTCTTGAAGTTATGACTCTTGAAATTCATTGAGTCTTGAAGCTATGACTCTTGAAACTATGACCCTTGACAGTCACTGACTCGTAAAGTTATGCCTCCTATTAACTCTTGAAGTTATGACTTTTGAAATTCATTGATTCTTGACATTCATTGACTCTTGAAGTTAGGACTCTTGATTTGATATTCATTGACTCTTGAAGCTGGGACTTTTGACACTCATTGACTTTTGACGTTACGACCCTTGAAATGCATTAACTCTTGAATTTGACACTGTTGACATTTATGGACTCTTGATGTTATGATTCTTGACATTCATTGACGCTTGAAGCTATGACTCTTGACATTTATTGACTCTAGAAGTTATTTACCTTGAAATTCATTTACTCTTAAAATTATGACTCTTGACATTCCTGAATTCTTGAAGTTGTGACTCTTGACATTCATTGACTCTTGGAATTATGGCTCTTGACATTCGTTGACTCCTGAAGTTATGACTCTTGAAATTCATTAACTCTTGAAGTTATGACTTTTAAATTTTATTGACTCCTGAAGCTGCGTATCTTGATATTATTGACTCTTGAAGTTATGACTCTTAAATTTTATTGACTCCTGAAGCTGCGACTCTTGATATTTATTGACTCTTGAAGTTATTACCCTTGAAATTTATTCAGTCGTAAATTCATTACTCCTGACATTCATTGACTCTCAAAGCTATGACTCTTGGCTTCATTGACTTTTAAAGCTATGATTCTTGACATTCATTGACGCTTGAAGATATGACTTTTGACGTTCACTGACTTTAGAGTTATGCCCCTTGAAATTCATTAACTTTTGAATTTATGACTCTTGACATTCATTAACCCTTGAAGTCATGGCTCCTGATATTCAATGACTCCCGAAGTTATGGCTCTTGAAATTTATTCACTCTTAAATTTTATTGACTCTTGAAGTTATAATCCTTAAAATTAAATAACTTTTGAAATAAGAAACTCTCGAAATTCATTGACTCTTGACATTTATTGACTCTTGAAGTTATGACTCTTGAAATTCATTTACTCTTGAAGCTATGACTCTTGGGTTCATTGACCCTTGAAGTTAAGACCCTTGACATTCATTAACGCTTGAAGTTATGATTTTTGACGTTCACTGACTCTAGAAGTTATGCCCCTTGAAATTCATTAACTTTTAAATGTATGACTCTTGACATTCATTAACCCCTAAGGTTATGGCTCCTGACATTCAATGACTCCTGAAGTTATGGCTCTTGAAATTTATTCACTCTTAAATTTCATAGACTTTTGAAGTTACAACCCTTGAAATCGAATAACTTTTGAAATAAAAAACTCTTGAAATTCATTGACTCTTGACAGTAATTGACTCTTAAAGTTATGGCTTTTTCGATTTATTAACTCTTAAAATTATGACTTAAAATTTATTGACTTTTGATGTTCATTGACTCTTGAAGTTATGACCCTTGACATTTATTGACGCTTAAAGCTATTACTCTTGACATTCATTGGCTCTAGAAGTTATTAACCTTGAAATTTATTAATTTTTGAATTTATGACTCTTGACATTCCTGGATTCTTTAAGTTGTGACTCTTGAAATTCATTGACTCTTGAAGTTATAGCTCTTGATATTCGTTTCCTCTTTGAAGTTACTCCCAAAATTCATTATCTTTGAAATTATGATTCTTAAATTTTATTGACTTCTGAAACTATTACTCTTGACATTTATTGACTGTAGAAGTTGTTAACCTTGAAATTCATTAATTTTTAAATTTATGACCCTTGACATTTCTGGATTCTTGGAGTTATGACTCTTGACATTCATTGACTCTTGAAGTTATAGCTCTTGACATTCGTTGATTTCTAAATTTATAACTCTCAAAATTCATTAACTCTTGAAGTTATGACTCGAATTTTATTGACTCCTGAAGCTATTACTCTTGACATTTATTGACCCTTGAAGTAATTACCCTTAAAATTTATTCAGTCGTGAATTCATTACTCTTGACATTCATTGACTGTTGACGTTACGACCCCTGAAATGCATTAACTCTTGAGTTTATGACTTTTGACATACATGGATTCTTGAAGTTATGACTCTTGACATTAATGGAATTTTGCAGTTATGACTCTTGACAATAACTGACTCTTAAAGTTATGGCTTTTGAGAGTCATTAACTCTTAAAGTTATGACTTAAAATTCATTAACTTTTGATGTTCATTAACTCTTGAAGTTATGACTCTTGACATTTATTGACTTTTGAAGCTATTACTCTTGACATTCATTGACTCTAGAAGTTGTTAACGTTGAAATTCATTAATTTTTAAATTTATGACTCTTGACATTCCTGGATTTTTCAAGTTATGACTCTTGACATTCATTGACTCTTGAAGTTATAGCTCTTGACATTCGTTGATTTCTGAAGTTATGACTCTTAAAATTCATTAACTCTCGAAGTTATGATTCTCGAATGTTATTGACTCCTGAAGCTATTACTCTTGACATGTATTGACTCTTGAAGTTATTACCTTTGAAATTTATTCAGTCGTGAATTCATTACTCTTGACATTCATTGACTGTTGACGTTACGACCCCTGAAATGCATTAACTCTTGATTTTGTGACTGTTGACATGCATGGACTCTTGAACTTATGACTCTTGACATTCATGGACTTTTGAAGTTATGACTCTTGACAATAATTGACTCTTAAAGTTGTGGCTTTTGACATTTGACATTCTTGAAGTTATGACTTAAAATTCATTGACTTTTGATGTTCATTAGCCCTTGAAGTTATGACTCTTGACATTTATTGACGCTTGAAGCTATTACTCTTGACATTCATTGACTCTAGAAGTTATTAACCTTGAAATTTATTAATTTTTAAATTTATGAGTCTTGACGTTCCTGGAGTCTTGAAGTTATGACTCCTGACATTCATTGCCTATTGAAGTTATAGCTCTGACATTCGTTGACTCCCAAAGTTATGACTATCAAAATTCATTGACTCTTGAAGTTATGACTCTTGAATTTTATTGACTCCTGAAGCTATTACTCTTGACATTCATTGACTCTAGAAGTTATTAACCTTGAAATTTATTAATTTTTAAATTTATGAGTCTTGACGTTCCTGGATTCTTGAAGTTATGACTCCTGACATTCATTGCCTATTGAAGTTATAGCTCTTGACATTCGTTGACTCCCAAAGTTATGACTATCAAAATTCATTGACTCTTGAAGTTATGACTCTTGAATTTTATTGACTCCTGAAGCTATTACTCTTGACATTTATTGAGCTTTGAAGTTATTGCCCTTGAAATTTGTTCAGTCGTGAATTCAGTACTCTTGACATTCATTGACTGTTGACGTTACGACCCCTGAAATGCATTAACTCTTGAATTTATGACTGTTGACATAAATGGACTCTTGAAGTTATGACTCTTGACATTCATGGACTTTTGAAGTTATGACTCTTGACATTAATTGTCTCTTAAAACTATAGCTTTTTAGATTCATTAATTGTTGAAGTTATGACTTAAAATTCATTCACTTTTGATGTTCATTGACTCTTAAAGTTATGACTCTTGACATTTGTTGACGCTTTCAGATATTACTCTTGACATTCATTATCTCTAGAAGTTATTAACCTTGAAATTTATTAATTTTTGAATTTATGACTTTTGACATTCCTGGATTCTTGAAGTTGTGACTCTTAACATTCATTGACTCTTGAAGTTATAGCTCTTGACATCCGTTGACTCCTGAAATTATGACTCACAATTCATTAACTCTTGAAGTTATGACTCTTGAATTTTATTGACTCCTAAAGCTATGACTCTTGACATTTATTGACTCTTGAGGTTCTTACCCTTGAAATTTATTCAGTCGTGAATTCATTACTTTTGACATTTATTGACTCTTGAAGCTATGACTCTTGACATTCATTAACGCCTTGAAGTTATGACTTTTGACGTTCACTAACTATAGAAGTTATGCCCCTTGAAATTGATTAACTTATGAATTTATGACTCTCGACATTCATGGACCCTTGAAATTATGGCTCTTGACTACTGAAGTTATAACTCTTAAAATTCATTCACTCTTAAATTTCATTGACTCTTGAAACTATGACTCTTGACATTCATTAACGCCTTGAAGTTATGAATTTTGGCGTTCACTAACTATAGAAGTTATGCCCCTTGAAATTGATTAACTTATGAATTTATGACTCTTGACATTCATGGACCCTTGAAATTATGGCTCGTGACTACTGAAGTTATAACTCTTAAAATTCATTCACTCTTAAATTTCATTGACTCTTGAAACTATGACTCTTGACCTTCACTAACGCCTTGAAGTTATGACTTTTGACGTTCACTAACTATAGAAGTTATGCTTCTTGAAATTGATTAACTTATGAATTTAAGACTCTTGACATTTATGGACCCTTGAAATTATGTCTCTTGACTACTGAAGTTATAACTCCTAAAATTCATTCACTCTTAAATTTTTTTGACTCTTGAAACTATGACTCTTGACATTTATAGACTTTTGCAGTTATAACCCTTCAAATTGATTAACTTTTGAAATAAGAGACTCTTAAAATTCATTGACTCTTGACATTTATTGATTCTTAAAGTTATGACTCTTGACATTTATGGACTTTTGAATTTATTACTCCTTACATTCCTTGACTCTTGAAATTATGACCCCTGACATTCATTGACATTTGAAGCTATGACTCTTGACATTTCTTGACTCTAGAAGTTATTAACCCTAAAATTCATTTACTCTTAAATGTATGCCTCTGAACATTCCTGGATTTCTGAAGTTGTGACGTTTGACATTCATTAACTCCTGGAGTTATAGCTCTTGACATTCGTTGACGCCTGAAGTTATGACTCTTGAAATTCATTAACTTTTAAAGTTATGACTGTTGAATTTTATTGACTTCTGAAGCTATGATTTTTGACATTTATTGATTCTTGAAGTTATTACCCTTGAAATTTATTAACTCGTGAATTTATTACCCTTGACATTCATTGACTCTCAAAGCTATGACTCTTGGCATTCATTGACTTTTAAAGTTATGACTCTTGACATTCATTAGCGCCATGAAGTTATGACTTTTGACGTTTACTGACTCTAGAAGTTATAACCCTTGAAATTCATTAACTTTTGAATTTAGGACTCTTGACATTCATGGATTCTTAAAATTACGGCTCTTGACATTCATTCTCTACTGAAGTTATGCCTTTTAAAATTCCTTCACTCTTAAATATTTTTGACCCTTGAAACTGTGACTCTTGACATTTATTGACTCTTGAAGCTGTAACCCTTGAAATTGATTAACTTTTGAAATAAGAGACTCTTGAAATTCATTGACTCTTGACATTTATTGATTCTTGAAGGTATGACTTTTGACATTTATGGACCTTTGAATTTGTTACTCTTTACATTTCTCGACTCTTGAAGTTATGACTCTAGATATTCATTGACTTCTGAAGTTAAAACCCTTGAAATTCATTAACTCTTAAAATAAGAGGCTCTTGAAATTCATTGAAATTGACTCTTGACATTTGTTGATTCTTTAGGTTAGGACTTTTGACATTTATTTGCCCTTTGATGTATTACTGTTGACATTCATCGACTCTTGAAGTTATGACTTGACAGTCATTAACTCCTGAAGCTATGACTCTTGAAACTCAGTAACTCTTGAATTTCATTGACTCTTAAAGCTATGACTCTTGAAACTCAGTAATTCTTGAATTTCATTGACTCTTAAAGCTATGACTCTTGACATTTATTGACTCTTAAAGTTATAACCCTTGAAATTTACTAACTCTTGAAGTAAAATATTTTTGAAATTCATTGACCCTTGTCATTTATTGATTCTTGAATTTGTGACTCTTGACATTTATGTACTCTTGAAGTTGTAACCCTTTAAATTGATTAACTTTTGAAATAAGAGACTCTTGAAATTCATCGACTCTTGAAATTGATTGATTCTCGAAGTTATGACTCTTTACATTTATGGACTTTACATTCCTCGACTGTTGGAGTTATGACTCTTGACATTTATTGGCTTCTGAAGTTATAACCCTTGAAATTCATTAACTCTTGAAATAGGAGGCTCTTGAAATTCATTGACTCTTGACATTTATTGATTCTTGAAGTTATGACTCTTGACATTTATGGACTCTTTAATTTATTACTGTTTACATTCATTGACTCTTGAAGTTATGACCCTTGATATTCACTAATTCCTGAAGCTATGACTCTCGAAATTCAATAACTGTTGAATTTCATTGACTCTTGAAGCTATCACCCTTGAAATTTATTGACTCTTGAAGTTATAATCCTTGAAATTTATTAACTATTAAAGTAAGAGACTCTTGAAATTCATTGACTCTTGACATTTATTGGTTCTTGAAGTTACGACTCTTGACATTTATTGACTCTTGAAGTCACGACTCTTGACATTTATAAACTCTTGAAATTATTGCTCTTGACCTTCATTGATTGTTGACATTCATTGACTCCTGAAGTTATGACTCTTGAAAATTCATAGTTTTGTTAAGTTTCATGGAGCTTGTCATCATGAAAGTGATTGAGCTTTCGAACACTTTTGATTCTTGAATTCATTTACCCTCGAAATGGTTGATGGATAAAAATTCCAAAACAACATAATATTGAAAAGAATTCGCTTTGCATTTAAGGGCCCCCAGTACCTTCATATAGAATATATTTCAAATCTAAGAATTATTTCTAAACAAAGCCACTAATGTGAATTACGTGGCACAATCTACCGCCTGATTTGTATGCAAGCGACAGCACTGGAAGTTTCACCGGGTCGAAATCGGAAAATGTTTTGCGCTTAAGAGGCGAACGTCGGCTGACCCACTTAAGTAGGGGAGTAAAAACGGAGGAAACATGTGGGCCTAATTAGCGTCAGGTGCTGCCCTCCTGTTGTAGTGGCTTAAATTCCCCGGTAATCCCGCAGGTATCCTTTTGGAAAGTTTCAAACTAACAACACCTAACTAGTGGCTAATTAAAAATAGCATACGCAAAGTTTCTCGGTTCCGAATCGGGAGCTCCGAGAAATTTATAATGTAACCAGTCGTATACCCGATGATATTACATTTTAGGAACCATTAGATTTTTTTTAACGTTAAGGAGTTAGTTTTTAGGTAACTTACTCTGCGTATACCGTTATTTTCACCTCGTGCGTTTTGAATCTTTTTCTTTTCTGACCGACATACATTTTAATGTAGTAAAATCCTTGAATGTGCCAAATTGTAAGTAAAATGACGTCATTATTTTGCTGCAGAACGAACGTCATGTATTATCAACGTTGTTCGTTCTGCAGCAGAATAAAGACTCATAGTTTTACACTCTTACGACCGCACAGCCAAAAAAATGCAATAAGCAAAGTAAATACCGCCACGCCGTATCGAAATTATGTTCTCGGTTTCGAATTGGGGGCTCCGAGAAATTTATAATGTAACCAGTCGTATACCCGATGATATTACATTTCAGGAACAATTAGATTTTTTTTTAACATTAAGGAGTTAGTTTTTGGGTAACTTGCTCTGCGTATATCGCTATTTTCACCTCGTGCGTTTTGAATCTTTTTCTTCCATGATTGACATTTATTTTAATACAGTAAAATCCTTGAATCAATCAAATTGTGGTTAAAACGATGTCATTATTCTGCTGCAGACGTATTATCAATGTTGTTTGTTCTGCAGCAGAATAAAGACTCTTAGTTTTAATGTCTTACTGCGGCACTGCCATAAAAAAATGCGATAAGCAAAATAAATACTGCCGCGCCGTATCGAAAATATGTTGTCATACAGACAAAATGATCGCCATATGCTAAATGTATGGTTAAGGCGTATAGGCAACTTGAAATACAGTGGTGTGTATTATTTATTGCCTTGTTCTCTTTAGATTTCAATGTCCATTTTCAGGCCCTTAGAAGTTGAATTTTGGAAAATTCTTTTTTAGTGCTCACCTACGTTATATGTAACCTTCGTGTGCAAAATTTTATTCTTGTAGACCCACCCGTTTAAGCTGTGTGTCGTATGTCAGTCAGTGTTAGAGTTTTACTAAATAGATCTGTTTCAACAGTAAATAGGATTGATTAAATAATAAAAATTTAACAATCTTCGATGTTTGACCTTTTTGAAATTTGTTACATTGCCTGGTTTGGTATAAAATAAGCAAACTTTTCCTGATCTTTCTCCCCGTGATACTTTTTACTTGAGGATGTTAGTTGAGTTGTCTTCTTTTCGTAAACTTAAACGAACTTCTTCCTCTACTTCGCAACTTTATCAGATTTCCTCCGCTTGTTTTCGTGTTTATTTTCCTTGATTTCAACACAAACAGTACAACTATGACGAAATGAAGTTCTCAAGTTTCCATCCTAATGTTCGAGTTAAATATTGAGTTGAAAACTTGTTTTCGTGTTTGATGAGAGAAACGTCTTGCCGAATTTTAGTTCTTCTTCGGGCGCGCGCCCCCCGATTCCCAGAATACTGTCAACATGAGAAAACCAGCAATAAATTGTGTGGAGTAAGAGGATTATAAATTTAATCGAAAGCACGCTGCTTATCCCAGATAAATTTTCCAATAACTAAACTGCCTCAGAAACTTCGATAATTATAGGCTTTACAGGGGCGGCACAAAAGAATAATCTGAGAACTTTCCGGTTCATAAACGCTGATTAACAATCCCACTCGGGCCGGGGCATCTAATACAGAAACAAGTTTCTTTAATGAGCACTTAGTCGGCGCAACTTTCGCCTAACAATATTATCGGGCATTTCATTAAATTAGCCCTCTAGCGGGCTTAGCTGCAGCCGACCTTAAAGCAATTAGCCCAAAACGGACATCAAACGTCACCTAATGAAACCACTGTTACCAACCATAAACACGAACTAGCGCCGGACGCCGACGCCTCCGGCCGCTTACGCCGACAATGGCCCCATTCGGGCTACTGCCCCAAATTAGCTATCTAGGATGAAAAAGGCAATTGTTATGGGGGAGGGGCGAGGCGTAGGAAGCAGTATATTACGAAATACTTGATTGAAAGAAGCATTAACCCTGCTATTGTAGCGGAGTGGTTCTTGAATCTTGTTTTGATGCATCTTTTGGTTTGACCTACATACAACAAGAAATCGTAAACCGTTTTATGGTTAAGGGTATCGGATAAAATTAATCACGAAATATCTTTAATAACGATGGTCGTTCGTGGCTCGCTCTCTTATTGACAAAAGCGAAAAGTTTCTCGGTTCCGAATCGGGAGCTCCGAGAAATTTATAATGTAACCAGTCGTATACCCGTTGATATTACATTTTAGGAACCATTAGATTTTTTTTTAACGTTAAGAAGTTAGTTTTTAGGTAACTTACTCTGCGTATACCGTTATTTTCACCTCGTGCGTTTTGAATCTTTTTCTTTCCTGACCGACATATATTTTAATGTAGTAAAATCCTTGAATCTGTCAAATTGTAGGTAAAACGACGTCATTATTTTGCTGCAGAACGAACGTCATGTATTATCAACGTTGTTTGTTCTGCAGCAGAATAAAAACTCCTAGTTTTACACTCTTACGGCCGCACTGCCAAAAAAATGCAATAAGCAAAATAAATACCGCCACGCCGTATCGAAATTATGTTCTCGGTTTCGAATTGGGGGCTCCGAGAAATTTATAATGTAACCAGTCGTATATCCGGTGATATTACATTTCAGGAACAATTAGATTTTAAGGGGTTAAGGGGTTAGTTTTTAGGTAACTTGCTCTGCGTATACCGTTATTTTCACTTCATGCGTTTTAAATATTTTTCTTCCCTGATTGACATTTATTTTAATACAGTAAAATCCTTGAATCAATCAAATTGTGGTTAAAACGATGTCATTATTCTGCTGCAGACGTATTATCAATGTTGTTTGTTCTGCAGCAGAATAAAGACTCTTAGTTTTACAGTCTTACTGCCGCACTGCCATAAAAAAATGCGATAAGCAAAATAAATACTGCCGCGCCGTATCGAAAATATGTTGTCATACAGACAAAGTGATCATCATATGCTTTAAGTGTAGGGTTAAGGCGTACATGCAACTTGAAATACAGTGGTGTGTATTGTTTATTGCCTATTACGCCATCAAATTACTTACTTGGGTAATTTTGCATCAAATCAATTGTAGAACGGCGTTTTGGAAAGAGAAAATCTTTCTCCAAACGATGCTTCTAAAGTCGTCATTGACAAACGATATGTGTTTCCAGTCCGTTGGTCTGCGTGTACGTGTTTATGACAGGTCGCAGTTCTCGACCGCAGTATTTTTCGAAGACTTAAGTTAGCCCTCCATTCTCTGTGGGCGTATCCGCAGGATCAAAAAAACGTAAAGCTTCGGATGCTCCAATGTATTAAACTTGCGCTAAATCATTCGATCCATCTTTTAAATCCGTAATGGGCCGTTTCCCTCCCGGAAAACCCATTAAGAAAAGTAATATCCCATACAATTACTTATTAACGAACCGTGACAAGTATTATTGTCTGGTAGGCGGGATAATTTCGAAAAATACGCGAAAAATATCGTCCTTCTATAACAACGAAACTCCATTATCGGGACCACAAATCACAATCAGTGCGTCTCCGGGGATGGGCACTAAATTGTCTGAATATTTTAATTCCGACTGCGAAAATTGCATCGACGATAATTTAGCGTTCAGGGCGAGATCTATCGGTTTTGCGGCGCAGCTGTAACCCGACGGTGGATTACCGGAAAAAGGGGGCGCGCGCTCTTAATTTTCCTCTAATTTTCGGAGAACGTTTTGCTCTAATTTTCAATATTTTTCTCCAATTCTCAACAATTTGTCTAAGTTTCAACATTTTCTTTAATTTTCAACCATTTTCTCTAATTTTCAACATTTTCTCTAATTTTCAACATTTTCTCTAATTTTTACATTTTCTCCAGTTTTTCTCTATTTTTCGAAGAACATCGCGTCGTTTCGCTTTGAAAACTGTCGTTCTTGGCGAACGTACATCGAGTAAGATGATGGATGATAACGCGATATATTACAGCTGAAGCAGCTACTTAAAATTTAAAGCTAATATCGCTGAATGGGTTATCTTTAGTTAGACGTTGATAAGATCCGAGAAAACATCGAGTAACATTGCGAAAGCTCTTAAGCATCAACCGGAGAAGTTTCATTGAATTAAGTTTATGTATAAGTTGCTGACGTACGATAACGTTATTATGAGCTGATGCTACGAAATATTAAACGTAAACTAGGTTTAATAAGCTCTCGGTTTAATTTTTGGTGCATCAGCTTCAGTAAAAGCAAAATCCAATTTAGCTCAAGTCGAGCAATCATCATTAACTAAAATACGCTTATTGAAACATAGTTCATCGCCTACTGAAACATAGTTCATCGCCTACTGAAAGATAATTCATCGCCAGTGTACTTATTTCAACCTTCTATTAACAGTAATGTCTAAGAGCAGTGAAATTTAAAAAAATCTCGAAGAAAAGTGACACTAATTTAGAAATGGGAATTTTTTGACCAATTCAAAACATATTTGTATTAAAGTTGAACATTTAAAATCAAATCTTTTGTGGAATTATGAAGTTTAGAAACAAAATCAAAATAAAAAAATATAATCCATAGAAGAAATTCTTTTCAATGTATCTTACATGGAAAGCAACTTTCTATAATAATCTAATTATTACCAAAATTAAAAATAAAAATAAAAAGGTACAGAAGTATGTACTTGAAATTTCGAAAAAAATGGTTACTTTAAAATTAAATTCGAAGGCAACGAAAAATTTTAATTGATTTTGAGTTTGTACGTAACATTTTGAGTCAAAACCATGTGTAAAAAGTCAAAATTTCACTCGAGAAAACTGTCCAGGGGAGATTTGAATTTAAACTTCTAATGCATGCGACGCGTAGCTTGCATATCCCTTTATCTCGAGGGTTCTGATCTACATACATCAGAACTTACTTACGTAAGTAAATACGTTGGCATTTTGCAACGTCTCGCCTGAGTGTGGTGTATTGTACACTGGCGACTGGGCTAGTCGTAATTACTGTATTGCGCTATGCCGTAATTATTGTATTGCGCCAGTACTGTCTCCTAAAACATACTTAAAAATAAAATGTTAAAAACAAATTTGATTCGCACCGTACGTCAGTTAACGTATTTCATTTAATGCGAATTAATAAGTCAAAAAGTCTTCGAACGTAAGCATCAATTGTTATTTAAAATTATTTTATCTCGGACACTATCAAACCGAAAAGAAATTGAAAGTTTTCTGATAATCTACGACCCAAATTTAAATTTTACCTTCAGAAGCAGATCAAGGGGGTCGGAGCATTTCTAGCAGATTTGGCGTGTGGCGTAATTTTCATCAATTAACAACACAGTAAATGGAGAAAATCCTATTTTCAACTTTTGTTATTAGCGCAGTTGCACAAAGAAATATGACGCCAACCCCTCTTATTATATGATACGCTGCCTCGGTTTGTTCAAGCTGACTTTTATTGGACATTTTTTAGAAATAATTTAATTAAAGTCGCCGTATACAAACTAATATCGCGGCCGTTTGTCAGGTACACAATAAATAAGCCGCCGGCTGTCGAATTAATAAACACCGACAGAAAATAATTGCTTACCTCGGCGAAATTTAATTTAGCCTTTTATTTCATATTTACGGGCGTTCTTTTAAATTGAACCTCTTTTCTATCTGCTTTTCCGAAGAGGGAGTGCGGCAGCATCGATGGATATTAAATTGGGACGTCGACTTTCGATTCTTATTTACGGGCGTAATCTCGAATGAGATGAGGACTCATCTAAATATCACATCAAAGATTTTACTTTGTTTTGGTAGCGTCGGGGAAAATGAGGGAAATAAATTGTAGACGTAAATTGCCTTGTGAAAGCGTTATTAACTCGGAAAATTTATGTATATCTTAATGATCCGGCAATTTTCCGACGTTCAGAGGCGTCCGATGGGTTTTATCTTAGCGAAGACGTCGTCTCGCTGTGTTTGTTTTCTCAATTCGAAACTATCTTATACTTTGTTCGATGAACTTTTTCTAGAGCGCGGGAAGTTTTAAAAATGACGAACCAATACACTTTTAGCATTCATCTATGGGTATTGTGTCGCAGTCGATTGTCGTATTCTCAAAAGACGTTTCAATTCCAGGTGGAAATGAGGGTGTAACAGCCACCTTCGACTTGTTCGATTCGTCGAGCGGTCCCGACCTGACGCTATCGCCTCAGACCTTCACGAATTCAGCAGAGGCCTTTATCAACGACAACTCCAACAGCCTTGGCGTCCCCGCGGACAATGACGCAGGTTAGTTTAGTGTTCGCTTTATTATGTCGGATTTCTCTTTCGCGCTGAAATCCTTAAAGAATACGCAGAGCTAGCTCGCATGAGATAACAATTCCGAAGCCAAGTTACCCTAGAAGAAATCAAAACAGAATCCTTCATGTTAAATTTTAACTTTGCACGTAGATTTTTGTCATACAAACGTAATAATGAAGTCTCTTGTCATATGTAGCAAAATAATAACGTATCTATGAACGGTTGTAGAAAGTATAACTTTCTTGCACTAGAACCAGCTTATATATTCTACAAACAATTTTAGAGGTAGAGGTTTTATGCCGAATAGACGAAAGTTGAGAATTTCTGCCGTTGAAATCTTCAGAAAGAGTCAAATTTAAAAAATTTGTTAATAAAAGAAGGCAAAAAGTGGATCAATTATGTAAGTCACAGAGATAAATTAATTTCACGGTTGATTTTGACCGTGAAACTGAAATTTCACGGTAGAAATTCAAATATTTCTTAATGCAACAAACCCAGGTGGAGGTTTTATATTCAAAATGAGGGAATTAAGAAATTCCGCTGGTAAAATCGACGGAATGTGTCGAATTTGACAATTTTTTTTTATAAAAGTATGTCAAAAGTAGATTTAATGAATTCGTTGCAGAGACAAAATAATTTCACGGTCGAAATTTGACCGTTATACCGACAGAATGTTCTTTAATAGGTCGATATTTTACGTCTAAGAGATGAAAATTGACAAATTTTGTCGGTGGAAACTGACAAAGTGGGTCGAATTAAAAAAATCTGGTGAAAGAACGTAGAAAAAGGAAATAAGATCGTTGCAAAGTTAAATTAATTTTACGATCGAAATTCAACCGTGGAACCTACGGAATGTCCCTTAGTGCAACAAGCACAGGATCGAGATTTTACATTAAAGAAAAGAAAATTAACAAATTCTGCCGGTAAAACTGACAAAATTGAAAAAAATTTCTGATAAAAGAACATATAAAGTGGATTAAATGAGTTCGTCGCGGAGTTGAATTAACTTTACGGTTGAAATTCGACCGTGAAACCGACAGAATGTCCCTTAATGCAACAAACATAGATCGAGATTTTGCATCTAAGAGAAGAAAATTGACAAATTCTGGCGATAAAACTGACAAAAAGGATCGAATTTAAAAAATTTCCCGATAAAAGAACGTATAAAATAGATTAAACGAGTTCGTTGCGAAGTTAAAATAATTTTAGGGTCGAAATTCGACCGTGAAATTGACAGAATTAGTTGGCTGAATTTAATTTTTTTGATAAAATAATGTAGGAAAGTAAAATAATTAAGATTATAGCAGAACAAATTCATTTCACGGTCAAAATATTCTAATTTCAATTAGTAGAACAAATACGCTTTTTGTTGGTAGCAATGTATCAAACCGTGAAATGTGGGATATTTTACGGTGAAAGTATGTGGAAGTTGAATGGACGAAGTTTGTTGCAGTTTCCTGTAATCTTAAACATATAATATTGTAACCTTTCACGGCAAATAACCTAATAAGCATTCAAAAACCAAAATCAGAAAAATATTCCAAAACTTAAGATTTAAGTTAGTGCACTGGAGGCTGTCTTATCGCAAAACTTCTTATCTCGAAAGCACAACTCTGCAAAGGCGTGGTCTAAGAAGTTAAGCAACAACAAAAGATTCTTGACCGTGAAATGTGGGATATTTTACGGTGAAAGTATGTGAAAGTTAAATAGACAAACTTTGTTGCAGTTTGTTGTAACATTAACCGTAGAATATTGAAACTTCCACGGCAAACAACCTTATAAACATTGAAAGAACAAACCGAGAAAAATATTTCAAAACTTAAGGTTTAAGTTGGTGCAACGTAGCACTGGAGCTGTCTAATCGCAAAACTTCTTGATCGAAAGCACAACTCTGCGAAGACGTGGTCTAAGAAATTAAGCAATAAAAAAAGATTCTCGACCGTGAAATGTGGGATATTTTACGGTGAAAGTATGTGAAAGTTGAATGGACAAAGTTTGTTGCAGTTTGTTGTAACATCAACCGTGGAATATTGAAACTTCCACCGCAAACAACCTTGCAAACATTGAAAAAACAAACTGAGAAAAATATTTCAAAACTTAAGGTTTAAGTTGGTGCAACGTAGCACTGGAGCTGTCTAATCGCAAAACTTCTTGTATCGAAAGCACAACTCTGCGAAGACGTGGTCTAAGAAATTAAGCAATAAAAAAATATTCTCGACCGTGAAATGTGGGATATTTTACGGTGAAAGTATGTGAAAGTTAAATGGACAAAGTTTGTTGCAGTTTGTTGTAACATTAACCGTGGAATATTGAAACTTCCACCGCAAACAACCTTGTAAACATTGAAAGAACAAACCGAGAAAAATATTTCAAAACTTAAGGTTTAAGCTGGTGCAACGTAGCACTGGAGCTGTCTAATCGCAAAACTTCTTATATCGAAAGCACAACTCTGCGAAGACGTGGTCTAAGAAATTAAGCAATAAAAAAAGATTCTCGACCGTGAAATGTGGGATATTTTACGGTGAAAGTATGTGAAAGTTGAATGGAACAAAGTTTGTTGCAGTTTGTTGTAACATTAACCGTAGAATATTGAAACTTCCACGGCAAACAACCTTATAAACATTGAAAGAACAACCGAGAAAAATATTTCAAACTTAAGATTTAAGTTGGTGCAACGTAGCACTGGAGCTGTCTAATCGCAAAACTTCTAATACAAAAAGCACGACTTTGTGAAGACGTGGTCTAAGAAATGAAGAAAAAAAAATCACAACCGTGAAATGTGGAATATTTTACGGTGAAAGTGTGTGGAAGTTAAATGGTCAAAGGTTGTTGCAGTTTGTTGTAATATTTACTGTAGAATATTAAAACTTCCACGGCAAAAAACCTAATAAACATTGAAAGAACAACCGAGAAAAATATTTCAAAATTTAACGTTTAAGTTGGTGCAACGTAGCACTGGAGCTATCTCATCGCAAAACTTCTAATACCAAAAGCACAACTCTGTGAAGACGTGGTCTAAGAAATGAAGAAAACATTTTTTAAGCGTAAAATGTAGGATATTTTACGGTGAAAGTATGTGGAAGTTGAATAGTTAAAGGTTGTTGCAGTTTGTTGTAACATTTACCGTAGAATATTAAAACTTCCACGGCAAAAAACCTAATAAACATTAAAAGGACAAACAGAAAAAAATTATTCCAAAAGTTAAGGTTTCGGTTGGTGTAACGTAGCAATGGGGCTATCTCATCGCAAAACTTTTAATACCAAAAGCACAACTTTGTGAAAGCGTGGTCTAAGAAATGAAAAAAAATTGCAACCGTGAAATGTGGGATATTTTACGGTGAAAGTGTGTGGAAGTTAAATGGACGAAATCTGTTGTAGTTTGTTGTAACATTAACCGTAGAATATTGACACTTCCACGGCAAACAACCTTATAAACATTAAAAGAACAAACAGAAAAAAAATTTCCAGACCCTAAAGTTTTAGTTGGTGCAAGGTAGCAGTGGAGCTATCTATTCGCAAAACTTTTAATATAAAAAGCACGACTTTGTGAAGAGGTGGTCTAAGAAATGAAGAAAAAAAAACACAACCGTGAAATGTGGGATATTTTACGCTGAAAGTGTGTGAAAGTTGAATGGACAAACTTTGTTGCAGTTTGTTGTAACATTAACCGTAGAATATTGAAACTTCCACGGCAAACAACCTAATAAACATTCAAAAACGAACTGAGAAAGATATTCCAAAACTAAAGGTTTAAGTTAGTGTAACGTAGCTGTCTAATTACAAAACTTCTTATATCGAAAGCACAACTCTGCGAAGACGTGGTCTAAGAAATTAAGCAAGAAAAAAAGACTCTCGACCGTGAAATGTGGGATATTTTACGAAAAGTTTAATGGAAGGAGTTTATTGCAGATGAAAATTAATTTCACGGTCGAGCATTAAATTTCTCTTAGTACAATAAGCGCAAATCAAAGTGTTTTAACTCTTAAAGATTAGGATTGAGAAATTATGATGGTAAAATTGACAGAATTGGTCGAATTTAAAAAAAATAACCATGAAATATGGAAAATTTCACGGCAAAGAACACCTAATGTTCCGTAAAACTCGTTAAACTTCTAATATCAAAAGCCCAACTTTTGAAAACGTTTTCTAACAATTTAAACAAAAGAAAAAGTGATTCTCAACCGTGAAATGTCGAATATTTTACGGTGAAAGTATGTGACAGTAGAATGGAAGGAGTTTGTTGCAGTTTGTTGAAACATTTACCGTAGAATATTGAAACTTTCACGGCAAACAAGCTAGTAAACATTGAAGGGACAAACAAAAATTAGTCAAAAACTTATGATTTTAACCGGCAGCAATGTAGGACTATCATTGGTGTCGATCGATTAAAACTTCACGGTTGAAGCACTAGTTAAGTTAGGACTGAAATGCCGAACTGTGTAAGCGGGCGGTCGACGAATTTCTTGTCAGGCTCCAATGATTTAGTTAGAGGATGATAAAGTTTAAAAAAAGGTCTGTTGACCAACAATATTTCGTAGAGTTAATCGCAAAACTTCTAATAATTTAAAGTACAATTATGCAAAGACGTGGTTCAGGGAATGAAAAGAAATTCTCAACCGTGAAATATGAGATATTTTACGGTGAAAGTATGTGAAAGTTGAATAGAATGAATTTGTTGTAAAGGGAAATTAATTTCACGGTCAAAATTTAAATAAAATTTGAATTTTGCATACCATGTTTAATCACCTCTAAGCTTAATAGGTATTTATTAAGAAATAGAATAATCTGTTTAAGATACTGTTTTGAGCTTCCGACGCTATTGTTAATAACAAGAATATGACTTTCTAAATTTGTAAAAGAAGCTTGAATTTTAAAAATCATACGTAGTCATGAAAATGAATAGAAAGATGCATTTGATATAGCACAAACTTATGCTTGTTTTGCAAGACAAAATTGTTTTCTGAATTTTTTTAGACTAATAGCTGGTTTTTTAGGGATTATTTTAAATATGTTTACGTGGTTTACCCTAATATACAAACAAAATATGATTTAGAAGTAACAATAAACGCAATTAGCAACAAATAAGACGAACTATTAGGGCAAACACCAATATCATAGAGTGGTTTATTTTTCTTTTTAGTATAGACTAAGGGTAAAATTCTTGCAAATTCTGGTTTTATTCGGTTACATCACTACGTCGTAATATCCAGTTTAATTCAACCTAACACAACTAAAGCTTACACGGGCCACTTCATGCGCTCAGCAAGGGGACAACACCAGGGTGCACAGGTCGAGTTGTTCGATTTAAATTCAACGTTTTACAGTCGTCTGCACTAGACGCACACATCATAGCGAAATTTAAGTGTCCATTTCCGGACAACGAGCTTGTTTCCGTTTACAATGGAATGAATGGACGTGCGCTTCCCGCAGCTCTGCCATCATGCAAGCCCTGAAACAAAAGCAATCGACGATGCGACTACGTCAAAATTAAATCCTCTAGCATAAATCGCCCCCGTTGTTGCTGTTGTTTCGAAAGAAACGTGACAAACTTCGAATTACGTTTGCGTTTGGTTTTAAGTCTCGCGAACGAGACGGCGGAGGTGGTGTAAGAGGGAGGAAGCGAATAGATCGCACTCAGCAGGTTGTTTTGATAAGAGCTACTATAAAAATTGAGTTATGAGATGAAGCCTTCTGTTGACAATTCCCAGTGGAAATAAGTTGTTTGCGCTAACTCCGGTACCCTATTACCCTTCGCGATTGAACCGACGTACGTCGGTATCAATAAATACGAAGCCGCTGCCATCTTTGCCATTGTAGGCGGCTAAATTACGCCTCGGATGTTCGACGATTCGAAGCACATGCATCATATTTATCTATTAGACTTACCAAAATTTCCTTCGATTAAAACCCTATTTTATCGATGGGTAAATTCTGCTCTACTGTTAACATTATGTTGGTAACGCAAATTAGCGTGATGGTAACGAAACGATAAGTTTGTCTCAACAAAAACCGCTCAACGCGCCCAAGAAATTCAAACTTTTAATTTTTAAAAAATTATTGCAGTGAAACTGGCTGGCTCAAAAGAATATTTTAGTGAGAGCTTCGATTTTAATACAGTACGATTCAACACCAATCCTTTTCGAATTTAACGGCGTTGTTGACTTTCATTTATCCATCAAATATATTTTCTGTATACACATCAATATATTCCACCTTGATAAAATAAATTTAATTTGCAGCTCGAGTGAATATAATTGACGTCATTCGTATTTATTATTAATGAAAAATAAATATTTGCATCCGAGTTAAGTACGAAATAAATTAAATCTTTACATAAAGCAAATATTATTAAATGAGGGTTGTGTTTGTGCGAATACAAATTGCTTCAGATTTCCCATAAATTGATTTCCAAACATTCCGCAAACACACACACATTGAAAAATGAATCCGGGTTGGATGACGTTCCAACTGTCGGTGGGAGTGAACGTCGGCAATTCAGGAAAACAAATTCACCGCATAAGAAGCAAGCAAACGAGCCTGAATGGGACTTGAGTAAGCGAAATGCGGAAAGGGACGGAAACCTCCACTCATCTCGAACCTTATTTAGCTCGAAACCGAACCTCGGAAATATGTAATTATTGGAGTAGAAATAAAATCAAACGAACTTTTATGCAACTCGAGCTTCATCAGCGAAATTCGCCAGAATGTCGTAATTTATATATTTGAAGGGGATTGGGAAGAGGGGGGGGTGATTCGTTTCAGTTTGTAAGCCGAAAGGTTCGGACCCTGGCGCTTAAATTATTACCGTTATTTCTGGGTCGCATCGGGAAACTGCTTTCGATCGCCAAACCGCATTTGACACGTTTTTGGGACAACGACAACGTACGTCCCTGCGTTTCTGTAATTTACGGCCAAATTTAAGCGGCTTCCGGGATGATAATTCTTAAGGGCGCCAACTGACTCTTCTCCGAGCTTTCGGATGTTTATCACGGCAAACGAATTCCCTCTAGGTTACGATTTATAAAAGATTTAACCGCTGAACGATTTCCTCATGTCTTTATGGTATTTACTGTTGGTCGATTTTGATAATTAAGTTAGCTTTTTTCGAATGGTTAGTCACATATTGTAAACGCTTTTCCTAATTCCAATTGTATAAGGAAATGAATTAAGCAAAAAAAAAGATTCTCAACCGTGAAATGTGGGATATTTTACTGTGAAAGTATGTGAAAGTTGAATGGACGGAGTTTGTTGCAGTTTGTTGTAACATTAACCGTGGAATATTGAAACTTCCACGCCAAACAAACTACTAAATATTAAAGGAACAAACAGAAAAAATTATTTTAAAACTTGAGGTTTCAGTTGGTGCAACGTAGCACCGAAGCTGTCTAATCGAAAAACTTCTAATATCAAACGCACAGCGTTGCGAAGACGTGGTCTTACAAATTTATCAAAAAAAAAGATCCTTAACCGTGAAATGTGGGATATTTTACGGTGAAAGTATGTGGAAGTTGAACGGATGAAGTTTGTTGCAGTTTGTTGTAACATTAACCATAGAATATTGAAACTTCCACGGCAAACAACCTAATAAAAGTTGAAAAGGACAAACAGAAAAAAATATTTCAAAACGTAAGGTTGTAGTTGCTGCAATTGGAGCTCATCGCACAATTTCTAATACCAAAAGCACAAGTTTGTGGAGACCTGGTCTAAGAAATTAAGAAAATAAAAATCCTCAACCGTGAAATGTAGGATATTTTACGGTGAAAAGTATGTGGAAAGTTGAATGGACGAAGTTTGCTGCAGTTTGTTGTAACATTAACCGTAAAGTATTGAAACTTCCACGGCAAACAACCTAATAAATATTTAAAAGACAAACAGCAAAAAATTGTTCCAAAACCTAAGGTTTTAGTTTTTGCAACGTAGCACTGGAGCTTTCTAATCGCAAAACTTCTAATATCAAAAGCACAGCTCCGCAAAGACGCCTTATAAGAAATGAAATAAAAAGAAAAAAAATTCTCAGCCGTGAAATGTGGGATATTTTACGGTGAAAGTATGTGAAAGTTCAATGAAAGGAATTCGTTTCAGTTTGTTGCAACATTAACCGTAGAATATTGAAGCTTTCACGGTAGAATATTGAAGCTTTCACGGTAAACAACCTAATAAACATTGAAAGGACAAACAGAAAAAAATATTTTCAAACTTAAGGTTTTAGTTATTGCAGCGCAGCACTGGAGCTGTCTAATCGCAAAACTTATAATATCAAAAGCACAACAAGACGTGGTCTAAGAAATTAAGTAAAAAAAAAATATTTTCAACCGTGAAATGTGAAATATTTTACGGTGAAAGTATGTGGAAGTTGAATGGACGAAGTTTGTTGCAGTTTGTTGTAACATTAACCGTAAAATATTGAAACTTCCACGGCAAACAACCTTATAAACATTGAAAGAACAAACCAAGAAAAATATTTCAAAACTTAAGCTTTATGTTGGTGCAACGTAGCACTGGAGCTGTCTAATCGCAAAACTTCTAATATCAAAAGCACAACTCTGTGAGAACGTGGTCTAAGAAATAAAGAAAAAAAAAATTCTTAACCGTGAAATGTGGGATATTTTACGGTGAAAGTATGTGGAGGTTGAATGGACGAAGTTTGTTGCAGTTTGTTGTAACATTAACCGTAGAATATTGAAACTTTCACGGCAAACAACCTAATAAGCATCGAAAGGACAAACAGAATAAAATAATTCCAAAACTTAAAGGTTTAGTTGGTGCAACGTAGCATTGGAGCTGTCTAATCGAAAAACTTCTAATATCAAAAGCACAACTCTGTGAAAACGTGGTCTAAGAAATAAAGAAAAAAAATTCTTAACCGTGAAATGTGGGATATTTTACGGTGAAAGTATGTGGAGGTTGAATGGACGAAGTTTGTTGCAGTTTGTTGTAACAGTAACCGTAAAGCAAAAAGAAAAAAGATTCTCAGCCGTGAAATGTGGGATATTTTACGGTGAAAGTATGTGGAAGATCAATGGAAGGAAGTCGTTCAGTTTGTTGTAACATTAACCGTAGAATATTGAAGCTTTCACCGTAAACAACTTAATAAACATTGAAAGGATAAATAGAAAAACTTATTTTTAAACTTAAGGTTTTACTTATTGCAGCGTAGCACTGGAGCTGTCTAATCGCAAAACTTAAAATATCAAAAGCACAACAAGACGTGGTCTGAGAAATTAAGCAAAAAAAAATATTCTCAACCGTGAAATGTGAGATATTTTACGGTGAAAGTATGTGGAAGTTGAATGGACAAAGTTTGTTGCAGTTTGTTGTAACATTAACCGTAAAATATTGAAACTTTCACGCCAATAAACATTGAAAGGACAAACAGAAAAAAATATTCCAAAACTCAAGGTTTTAGTTGGTGCAACGTAGCACTGCAACTGTCCAAATGCAAAACTTTTAAAATAAAAAGCACAACTTTACAAAGAGATGGTCTAAGAAATTCAGCAAAAAAAAAATTCTCAACCGTGAAATGTGGAATATTTTACGGTGAAAGTATGTGGAGGTTGAATGGACGAAGTTTGTTGCAGTTTGTTGTAATATTAACCGCGGAATATTGAGATTTCCACGGCAAACAACCTAATAAACATTGAAAAGATAAACAGAAAATAATATTCCAAAACTCAAGGTTTTAGTTGGTGCAACGTAGCACTGCAACCGTCTAATTGCAAAATTTAATATGAAAACCACAACTTTGCAAAGACGTGGTCTAAGAGATTCAGCAAAAAAATTCTCAACCGTGAAATGTGGGATATTTTACGGTGAAAGTATGTGGAAGTTGAATGGACGAAGCTTGTTGCATGCTGTTGTAACATTAACCGCAAAATATTGAGATTTCCACGGCAAACAACCTAATAAATATTGAAAAGATAAACAGAAAAAAATATTTCAAAACTCAAGGTTTTAGTTGGTGCAACGTAGCACTGCAGCTGTCTAATTGCAAAACTTTTAAATGAAAAGCACAACTTTGCAAAGACGTGGTCTAAGAAATTCAGCAAAAAAAAAATTCTCAACCGTGAAATGTGGAATATTTTACGGTGAAAGTATGTGGAGGTTGAATGGACGAAGTTTGTTGCAGTTTGTTGTAATATTAACCGCAGAATATTGAGATTTCCACGGCAAACAACCTAATAAACATTGAAAAGATAAACAGAAAATAATATTCCAAAACTCAAGGTTTTAGTTGGTGCAACGTAGCACTGCAACCGTCCAATTGCAAAATTTAATATGAAAACCACAACTTTGCAAAGACGTGGTCTAAGAGATTCAGCAAAAAAATTCTCAACCGTGAAATGTGGGATATTTTACGGTGAAAGTATGTGGAAGTTGAATGGACGAAGTTTGTTGTAGATTGTTGTAACATTAACCGTAGAATATTGAAACTTCCACGGCAAACAACCTAATAAACATTGAAAGGACAAACAGAAAAAAAAAATTCCAAAACTCAAGGTTTCAGTTGGTGCAACGTAGCACTGCAACTGTCCAATTTCAAAACTTAATATGAAAAGCACAACTCTGCAAAGACGTGGTCTAAGAAATTCAGCAAAAAAATTTTCAACCGTGAAATGTGGGATATTTTACGGTGAAAGTATGTGGAAGTTGAATGGACGAAGCTTGTTGCATGCTGTTGTAACATTAACCGCAAAATATTGAGATTTCCACGGTAAACAACCTAATAAACATTGAAAAAATAAACAGAAAAAAATATTTCAAAACTCAAGGTTTTAGTTGGTGCAACGTAGCACTGCAACCGTCCAATTGCAAAATTTATTATGAAAACCGCAACTTTGCAAAGACGTGGTCTAAGAAATTCAGTTTTGAAAAAATTCTAAACCGTGAAAAGTGGGATATTTTACGGTGAAAGTATGTGGAAGTTGAATGGACGAAGTTTGTTGCAGTTTGTTGTAATATTAACAGTAGAATATTGAGACTTCCACGGCAAACAACCTAATAAACATTGAAAGGGATAAACAGAAAAAAATATTTTAAAACTGAAGGTTTCAGTTGGTGCAACGTAGCACTGCAACTGTCTAATTGCAAAACTTTTAATATGAAAACCACAACTTTGCAGAGACGTGGTCTAAGAGATTCAGCAAAAAAAAAATTTTCAACCGTGAAATGTGGGATATTTTACGGTGAAAGTATGTGGAAGTTGAATGGACGAAGTTTGTTGCAGTTTGTTGTAATATTAACCGTAGAATATTGAAACTTCCACGGCAAACAACCTAACAAGCATTCAAAAACCAAAATGAGAAAAATATTCCAAAACTTAAGGTTTAAGTTAATGCACTGGAGCTGTTCATTTAAAACTTATGGTTTTATTCGGTAGTAACGTAACACTATCGTTGCTGTCAATTGATTGAGAATTTACGATCAAAGCGCCAAGTTAAAACTGAAAAAAAGGAACTGTGTAAGCAGCAGTCGATGGTCAATGAATTTCTTGACAAACTTCTACGATTTAGGCAGAGTGTGATGAAAAGAGTCTGTCGCCGAACAAGATTACGTAGATTTAATTGACTAACAAAGATAAAAGCACAACACTGCGGAGATGTACCTTAAGAAATTAAGAAAAAGGAGATTTTCAACCGTGAAATATACAATTTTTTCACGGTGAAAGTATGTGGAAGTTGACTATACTAGTTATTTCGCCTGTTAACAACAAAACGCAATTGAATTTAGCTTTATTATCGAGTTATTTTGCGCAAAATTGTAAGACGTTTGATATTCCTAATATAATAGATAAGCGGGTTCTGGACCAGGAATAACATCAATCTTTTTACTGTGGTCTACATTTAAATCAATGATTTTTCTAATGCTTCTACAGCTGATAAACATGAAGCATTACTTACTGGAAGGTACTCACGTCTTTCTTCACATGGATTTCGAAAAATAATCGCTTTTAAAATAACAATAATTGTAACCTTTAACGTCTTAAGAATTTTATATTCTGAAAAGAATTTGTGAGCGTTGCCGTTATTAAATAAGCGTACTATCAACATTGTGTCTTCACGTTCAACAAATTACGTTGTGCATTGATTTACCCGTCATACCGTCAAATTATCTTTTATATAATGTATCAAAGTAATAATACGAAGCACTTTAAAACACTATTTAAAAACAATTAACAATAAAGAAAATAAAAGAAAAAGACTTGTAACCTAATCAACTACCCAAAGTCACAAATAGTTCCACCCAAAATTCTAGTGCATTCATTTGATGGAGATTGATTTGTTTTGCTTGAGTTATGAATCTGATCACGACACATCGGTAATTCGATGTGTCATTACTGTTACTTCTTGATTGAGTACACTACTTTATGAGCTGCCTAGGCACACCATTAGTTCACCATTAAAAACTGTGATATTGTTTCTGAAACTGGACTAAAACTCCATTGATTTAGTCAATTATAACTGACAAAAAATTGTCACTGTCTTTCATAATGTCAAATCATTCGAAGCTAGTCCGACGTAAATACTTTTTTGAAACATAATCCTGTAAAACATAATCCTGTGAAACATAATCCTGTGAAACATAATCCTGGTTATCCTCCTATTTAAGCAAGTGTTCAGTCACTTAACCACTATGTGTTCTAGTTCAATATTTAACTGTGCCCCATTTATTAAAGAAATGGCCGCCCAAGAAGGCGTCGAATAATTTTCGAAGACCGATTGCAGGGTGGTCTCCCGCGCGACATATTT
This sequence comes from Dastarcus helophoroides, assembly GCA_028583605.1. Classification (NCBI taxonomy): domain Eukaryota; kingdom Metazoa; phylum Arthropoda; class Insecta; order Coleoptera; family Bothrideridae; genus Dastarcus; species Dastarcus helophoroides. The sequence goes on from CM053330.1 coordinate 657,100, forward strand.
CTGCGAGATTGAATAACTCTGAAATTTCTTATTCGACTCAGCACGGTGCGAACACTAATGATGCCGACCGCCGGAAATAAAACGCCAGCCATGTCACTTCCTGACTGAAATAATGACAAGTAGAACGCCCTGTGAGCTGACTTCGTAATATCTGTAATAGACGGTCTTCGTGGAAATGCTCGATGGGGGCTTTTGTCCGAGCTTTCCTTGTTGTTCGTTTTTCTGCATCGACCGATTGAAATTTATTTTAGAAACCATTCTGGCGCCCTTTATCGATTCTTTGGACTCGTACGCGATTTTTAAGGACGCGACAGCTTGAACATGAGTAATTATCAAGTTTAATTCGCTTTGTAAAGACAAAATGGTGCTTTAGGTGAAGTTGCCTCATAGGATTTAGTCTTAGGCTGGATTTTCACCTCACAGAGTCAATACAAATGGACTTGAGCATAAGAATGTGGAAGGTACGCTCGTTTTAATTCGCTTTGTCTCGTTCGTTTTAATTTGCTTTGTCTCGTTCGTTTCGATTCGCTTTGTCCCGTTCGTTTTGATTCGCTTTGTCCCGTTCGTTTTGATTCGCTTTGTCCCATTCGTTTTGATTCGCTTTGTCCTGTTCGTTTTGATTCGCTTTGTCCCATTCGTCTCGCAAGTGCTCCGTGTCTAGTCGGTTTTTAGGACCGAGTCAATGAAAACAAGCACGACAATTAAGAGTGCCAGCAAGAGCTCTCAATTACATTTGTGTCATTAAATGTCTTGCCGAAATTTCTCACAGAAACGTTCGGGCAACGTCGAGAATGAAGAACTGGCACTAGTTGTTAAAGTATTTTAATGCAGATGTTAATTTGGTTCTTTTTCAGATACAAAATAAATAACAAAGGAAGAAGGAGCAAAAAAGGAACAAACGTCCGTATTAGAAGATCTTTTTTTGTTGAAGGGGTATTGCGATATGAAATATTTGCTTACAAACGTGTAAAATTCCACTTTCAGTAAATAGCGATTTACGTGAAAAACGTCGTAAATATATCGAGTAAGACTTTCGAATCAATTGGAAGCTTTTTGTGAGAAAATATTGGTTTTGCTTTGTGTCTGCTGAATAACAATAGCGACCTCCGAAGTAGTTCATATCCGCCACCGTTGGTGATAGAAACTGCTTACAATTTATCAATATAAGCTTCTGCCACTATTTTGATTCAAAAAACATTGTACTTTTGTACGTACGAAAGTAATGCAACAAGCTTAAATACCTGCAACGCAGAATATTTCAATATTTTATCGAAAGCAAGCGTATTTGTCTCTTAAACTAAAAAAATCCGAGTTTGCTGAATAATTACGTTTTTGGTAAAACATTGGAAAATGTAAACATCTTAGACACTTAAATTTGAACTTCATTCTCCAAAGGTTTACCAAAAACGCTGTTATTCAATAAGTAGCTAGTTAGTTGCTAATAATTATACCAAAAATATCCATAGTAAACATCTTAGACACTAAAATTTAAATTCCATTCTTCAAAGGTTTACCAAAAACGCTATTATTCAATAAGTAACTAGTTAGTTGCTAATAATTATACTAAACATATCCATAGTTATTCAATGTGCTCTCAGTTATTTACATCTTTGCTGAGTTTGTTGCCAGACATCTGCCACTGTAGCCAGCGTCCATCATCCGTCGTTCCTATGTTTTGTCATAAACAGCGCTTTGAGTGCAGCTGTCGCTTTGATGCCGCCATTTTTTTTCAAACAACCGACCTTTTGTGCCGTTTAATTGTATTTCTCTTTGTTGAAGTCGGCACTTTTTAAAATAAACAGCCTCGACGTGTGCACAAAGCGAAACGTAATAATGAAAAATGCAATGTATTCAAACCGAGTAAATAGAAATTTAATGCTAAAAAACCCCCCCGGCGAAACGCAAGGTTGCATTTACTGGAATTTTGGGCGCTTTAGGGATGAGCTGGTGTCAGAAATACAGCTCTTTTACTCAAACTAAGTATGTGACGTGAACCGATGTCAATTTTGCCACAATTTTGTTTTGTATTAGACCCCATACTGTTGTATCTTGAGTGAAGTTTTGTATTCACTCAGTTAATTATCTCGACATACTAACATAACCTGAATATATGGTTTAGGAAATTGTGGTGCCACCATACTCTGAGCAGCGTAATAATTTTTGTATGCCCCGTTTGTTCCACTGTCCGGATTTATCAGCTCACTAATTGACTGAAACCATGTAATTTGGAATAATCAGACTCAAAGCGACGACGATTGATATGGCAGATTGCAAACTATGCGTTTATTACTGAAGTCATCTGTCATATTAAAACCGCGAAGGCAGCAATATCAAATCGTCGGACAAAGCGATGCAATACGACAAAAGCTTGCCGCAGCACGGCTTCGACCACGATCTCATTTTCATTAGCGTGCTCCAAATCCTGTTACTTTGCATCTAGAGATTGAATTAATCGTCCAACAGCTTCTTCTTTGACGAGACTAAGCGCAATGGTATTAGTCCCACACTTGGGGTCGTTTTGTCGTATATTTTTTTAACGTTTGACGTAAACAGGTGAATTAAACAAACAACGAATTGTTTTGTGTGTATGTGGGTGTGTGTTCGTTTTAATTCGGAATGTTTTCCTTTTAAAATGATGACGCCCCGTTTGTTTTTTGTGGAAAACGAGAACGTTCATTATTAATAACGTAGCGTCTGTCTCTTCTCTTTGTTGCCTGAGCTCGAGCATTGTTAAAATCAGACACAACTGGGGTAATAGTGTATTCAAAGCAGGAGGACTCCTTGGGCTAAATCGCTCGAGGAACGTCCCTTGAGAAATTTGATATTCATTTTGTGATTCCTAAGTACGTTATGTTTTGTAGATGCATTTGATATTTCTTATCGTAGTTTCTGCGCGCTGAAAAAGCAGAAAACATGGCGTGTCGCTGGAGGTAGCTAATTTAACTCTCCTGTCACGATCTCGTAAAATCCAAGAGAAAGTTTCACCGGATGATGGTTTAAATTATTAAAAATTGTTGTCGTAGTGTATTCATCACAAACAAATTGTCGAATGTGATATTTTTTGTTGCAGTTTCAACAACAACAGACGATAAGAAAATAGCAACAAATAACAACAACAGCTCGCACGTGGTAAAATTGACGGTAAAAAGAGCAAGACCTAAAGCGGCGTCTCCAAACCGGCAGGGTCCTCAGCAATGTCAGGTAAGTCCAGGTCTTAAATATTTTAATACATAAAAATAACTACTTTTATTGTGTACTTATTAGATCAAATGTTGGGGAAATAAAAACCGGTTTCGATCTTTGTGCGTTTGGTATGGCTATTTGCGTCTACTTCTGATATAAAGTCAAAAGAATCATCATCTTGAAAACGTCTTTGCCATCGTCTGGTGGCATTGTTGGCCAGTTTTTTTTTTAAATCTTCAAATTTTTACTTTTTTAGAAATTGATCGGTAAATGATATTGCATTATTGCTAATAGAAACATAAAAAGAAAGAAATATGAACCAAAACAATAAGCGAGGAACGTCCACGTTAGTAATTTCAGTATGTCATGAGAATAAGTCATCGGCATCACATGTGACGTAATCTGAATTTATATTATTTAAAATTCTAGTAATATCACTACCAACACACTATTTGCCCTCGGGTAATTTTTATTTAAACTTATTGTCAATATAGACGCTTTATTTGCATTTTACGTCGCCCAACGACACGATAATCCCCCTCTACCTCGTCATAACGAAACCATTTAACCCGAATATGAACTCGAAAACCACTAAAGTCGAAACGTAGACGCGAGATGCTTTCCCCATATAAAATTTTATAGTTTCAATTTTCGCCGTACCGCCGCGACGAGGCTTTCGCGAAAATCTGCATTTTAAGTTGGATACGGCAACGTAAAAGACACGACGAAACTTTAATTTTTAATTAAAAAGTCTAATTAAATTACGAGAAATTATTCGCGTAATTTAATTAAGCGGAACGGAAGCACCGGCGAGGATCTGTCTTTGGAAGTTGCGAAAGTTTCGACCGGCGAGAGGTAAATAGTGGCCGAATAAATTATACGGCCGCAAAGGTGGGCGGAAATCCCGCGGACGACGAGGTTGGGGTCGTTGGAAAACGAACGGTGCAATTTTACGTATGGGGCGCAATCGTTGGTTGTCTTGGAAAATACGCATAATGTTGTGCCATGTCAAATATATCCTCTATTACTAATCTTTACAACTAAATCACTGACTGCTCTGGGTAGTGTGCATAATGTTGTGCCATGTCAAATACATCCTGCATTACTATATTTGACATGGCACAACATTATGCCTATTTTCCAAAGCAGTGAGTTATTTAGTTTTTTATTATTCAATTAGTTTACAACTGAATAATTGATTGGCTTGGAAAATACGCTTAATGTTGTGCCATGTCAAATATGGTAATACAGGATGTATTTGACATGGCTCAACATTATGCACACTGCCCAAGGCAGTCGTTGATTCAGTTGTAAAGATTAGTAATATGGGATATATTTGACATGGCACAACATTATAAGTATTTTCCAAGAGTCAGTCCAAACAACTGGCTGTCTAGGAAAATACGCATAATGTTGCCTCACGTCAAATGTATCCTATATTACTAGAGGATATATTTGACATGGCACAACCCTATGCGTATTTTCTAAGACAGTCAGTTATGTAGTTTTTTTTATTATTTAGTCAGAGGACATATCTAATAAGAGAGGATATTTTTAATATGGCACAGCATTATGCGTATTTTCTAAGACAGTCGGTTATTAAGATGTTAGTTATTTAGTCAGCTTGCAACCAAATGATTAATTGCCTTGGAAAATACGAATATTGTTGTGCCATGTCAAATATATCCTTAATTACTAATCTTTAAATATATCCTCTATTACTAATATTTACAACTGAATCACTGACTGCCCTAAACAATATGCATAATGTTCTACCATGTCAAATACACCTTTTAATAAAAGAGGATATATTTGATATGGCGCAACATTATGCCTATTTTCCAAGGCAGTGAGGTATTTAGTTTTTTATTATTCGATTAGTTTACAACTGAATAATTGATTAGCTTGGAAAATACGCGTAATGTTGTGTCATGTCAAATATGGTAATACAGGATGTATTTGACATGGCACAACATTATGCACATTGCCCAAGGCAGTCGTTGATTCAGTTGTAGAGATTAGTAATGTGGGATATATTTGACATGGCACAACATTATAAGTATTTTCCAAGACAGTCAGTCTGAACAACTGGCTTTCTTGGAAAATACGCATAATGTTGCCTCACGTCAAATGTATCCTATATTACTCGAGGATATATTTAACATGGCACAACCCTATGCGTATTTTTTAGGACAGTCAGTTATTTAGTTTTTTTATTATTTAGTCAGAGGATATATCTAATAAGAGAGGATATTTTTAATATGGCGCAGCATTATGCGTATTTTCTAAGACAGTCAGTTATTAAGATGTTAGTTATTTAGTCAGCTTCCAACCAAATGATTAATTGCCTTGGAAAATACGAATAATCTTGTGCCATGTCAAATATATTCTCTATTACTAATCTTTACAACTGAATCACTGACTGCCCTAAACAATATGCATAATGTTCTACCATGTCAAATACATCTCTTAATAAAACAGGATATATTTGATATGGCGCAACATTATGCCTATTTTCCAAGGCAGTGAGTTATTTAGTTTTTTATTATTCGATTAGTTTACAACTGAATAATTGATTGGCTTGGAAAATACGCGTAATCTTGTGCCAGGTCAAATATGGTAATACAGGATGTATTTGACATGGCACAACATTATGCACATTGCCCAAAGCAGTTAGTGATTCAGTTGTAAAGATTAGTAATATGGGATATATTTGACATGGCACAACATTATAAGTATTTTCCAAGACAGTCAGTCTGAAGAACCGGCTGTCTTGGAAGATACGCATAATGTTGCCTCACGTCAAATGTATCCTATATTACTCGAGGATATATTTGACATGGCACAACCCTATGCGTATTTTCTAAGACAGTGAGTTATTTAGTTTTTTTATTATTTAGTCAGAGGATATATCTAACAAGAGAGGATATTTTTGATATGGCGCAACATTATGCGTATTTTCTAAGACAGTCGGTTATTAAGATGTTAGTTGTTTAGTCAGCTTGCAACCAAATGATTAATTGCCTTGGAAAATACGAATATTGTTGTGCCATGTCAAATATATCCTCTATTACTAATCTTTACAACTGAATCACTGACTGCCCTAAACAATATGCATAATATTCTGCGATGTCAAATACATCTTTTAATAAAAGAGGATATATTTGATATGGCGCAACATTATGTCTATTTTCCAAGGCAGTGAGTTATTTAGTTTTTTATTATTCGATTAGTTTACAACTGAATAATTGATTGGCTTGGAAAATACGCGTAATGTTGTGTCATGTCAAATATGGTAATACAGGATGTATTTGACATGGCACAACATTATGCACATTGCCCAAGGCAGTCGTTGATTCAGTTGTAGAGATTAGTAATATGGGATATATTTGACATGGCACAACATTATTAGTATTTTCCAAGACAGTCAGTCTGAGCAACTGGCTGTCTTGGAAATTACGCATTATGTTGCCTCACGTCAAATGTATCCTATATTACTCGAGGATATATTTGATATGGCACAACCCTATGCGTATTTTCTAAGACAGTCATTTAGTTTTTTATTATTTAGTCAGAGGACATATCTAATAAGAGAGGATATTTTTGATATGGTGCAACATTATGCGTATTTTCTAAGACAGTCGGTTATTAAGATGTTAGTTATTTAGTCAGCTTGCAACCAAATGATTAATTGCTTTGGAAAATACGAATAATGTTGTGCCATGTCAAATATATCCTCTATTACTAATCTTTACAACTGAATCACTAACTGCCCTAAACAATATGCATAATGTTCTGCCATGTCAAATACATCTTTTAATAAAAGAGGATATATTTGATATGGCGCAACATTATGCCTATTTTCCAAGGCAGTGAGGTATTTAGTTTTTTATTATTCGATTAGTTTACAACTGAGTAATTGATTGGCTTGGAAAATACGCGTAATGTTGTGCCATGTCAAATATGGTAATACAGGATGTATTTGACATGGCACAACATTATGCACATTGCCCAAGGCAGTCAGTGATTCAGTTGTAAAGATTAGTAACATGGGATATATTTGACGTGGCACAACATTATAAGTATTTTCCAAGAGAGTCGGTCTGAACAACTGACTGTCTTGGAAAATACGCATAATGTTGCCTCACGTCAAATGTATCCTATATTACTCGAGGATATATTTGACATGGCACAACCCTATGCGTATTTTCTAAGACAGTCAGTTATTTAGTTTTTTTATTATTTAGTCAGAGGACGTATCTAATAAGAGAGGATATTTTTGATATGGCGCAACATTATGCGTATTTTCTAAGACAGTCGGCTATTAAGATGTTAATTATTTAGTCAGCTTGCAACCAAATGATTAATTGCCTTGGAAAATACGAATAATGTTGTACCATGTCAAATATATCCTCTATTACTAATCTTTACAACTGAATCACTGACTGCCCAAAACAATATGCATAATGTTCTACCATGTCAAATACATCTTTTAATAAAAGAGGATATATTTGATATGGCGCAACATTATGCCTATTTTCCAAGGCAGTGAGTTATTTAGTTTTTTATTATTCAATTAGTTTACAACTGAATAATTGATTGTCTTGTAAAATACGCATAATGTTGTGCCATGTCAAATATAGTAATACAGGATGTATTTGACATGGCACAACATTATGCACGTTGCCCAAGGCAGTCAGTGATTCAGTTGTAAAGATTAGTAATATGGGATATATTTGACATGGCACAACATTATAAGTATTTTCCAAGACAGTCAGTCCAAACAACTGGCTGTCTTGGAAAATACGCATAATATTGCCTCACGTCAAATGTATCCTATATTACTCGAGGATATATTTGACATGGCACAGTCCTATGCATATTCTTCAAGCTAGTCAGGTATTCAGTTTTTTTATGATTTAGTCAGAGGATATATCTAATAAAAGATGATATTTTTGATATGGCGCAGCATTATGCGTATTTTCCAAAACAGTCGGTTATTAAGTTTTTCGTTATTTAGTCAATTTACAACTAAATGATTAATTGCGTTGAAAAATACGAATAATGTTGAGCCATGTCAAATATATCCCATATTACTAATCTTTACAACTGAATCACCGACTGCCTTGGGCAATGTGCATAATGTTGTGCCATGTCAAATACATCCTCTCTTATTAGATATATCCTCTGACTAAATAATAAAAAAACTAAATAACTGACTGTCTTATTACTACAGGATATATTTGACATGGCATGGTTCTTGTTAATATGTTTATATTTTCATGCATTTATTAAATAAAACACTAAATAAAATTGCTGTAGATTCGTGACTGTAGCTGACGAACCCCTGTTTTCGGTTCGAGGGCTTTCGAGGGCGCTTGAGCTATGGATGTTTATTTTTAGTTGCATAATGGGCGAATGATATATTCCGAGTGTAGTGAACCGAAATCGATTCTTCACTTTAATTAATGCCTAACTGCAAATTGATATTGGAAATATAGACACAATAATTCGATCTGATTCATTATCATTACTTGTTTGTTGGCAAAATGCAAAATTGTGTTCGCCTACGCATATTAAACTTTAACGTATACAAAATTACAACCATCGGCGATAATTATGTACAATTACGCATTCGAAACTGCATTGTAACGTCCGTGGAGCATTCGATAATCATGGATGTAGATAATTCGTTTGTATAACGTTGTGCATCTAAATTGTATCTTCAGCTATTGTCTTTATCGGTTGCACCGGATAAATTCCAGACTACTTCCAGGTTGTCGAACATGCTTAAGCTAATTTACTAATTGAGAATCAATTCCGAACAACAAGTACAACGTGGTTGTCTATTTCTGATGTGATTAAAGCGAACGATTCAATATTCATTCGTCTTGCTCATTAAAATCCAAATCCGGAATCATTAAAGTATAAAAGTGGGCCCCACTGAAACGTATTTCTATAGATTCTGATATCGAATTCTTTTCAGGTTTGCGCAAAGGTGTTTGGAAATGCATCAGCACTTGCGAAGCACAAGCTCACTCACAGCGACGAACGAAAATACGTATGCACCATGTGTGGGAAGGCTTTTAAACGACAAGATCACTTGTAAGTACGTTATTGAAAACCTAAACCTCTTTACCGACCGACGAGAAAAGCTGTCCGAAACACGTACGGTATCGCATTAGATGTCAGTGCGAAATTGAGATGTTTAGACGTCCTTCTAACCCAATACTTGCATTTTTCCCGAGATAGAGATTCCCCATAACAGAAGGAAACTTTTTTAATATGGTCAAAATATTGAGGGAGAAAATTATCCAAATGCCACCGTTTCATGTTTCATGCTGGGAATCGTGAGCCCCAGTGGTAACCACTTTGCCAGCTTGTGTGCATGAACATTGATATTTTTAAAGCTTATTGTGTAGAACTCTTAATATTTAATAGAGAGAGTCTAATAGTTATGGAACCATTAAACTCTATTAACAACAGGTGTTAAAAATCTTCTGAAATAGACAATCAACAATGGCACAAAGGATAGATAAGACAGAAGAGCATGGTCATTCAGTATGTCCACCATAACAGAAGGAAAACTTTTTTAATATGGTCAAAATATTGAAGGGAGAAAATTATCCCAAATGCCACCGTTTCATGTTTCATGCTGGGAATCGTGAGCCCTAGTGGTAACCACTTTGCCAGCTTGTGTGCATGAACATTGATATTTTTAAAGCTTATTGTGTAGAACTCTTAATATTTAATAGAGAGAGTCTAATAGTTATGAAACCATAAACTCTATTAACAACAGGTGTTAAAAATATTCTGAAATAGACAATCAACATGGCACAAAGGATAGATAAGATAGAAGAGCACGGTCACTCAGTATGTCCACCATAACAGAAGGAAAACTTTTTTAATATGGTCAAAATATTGAAGGGAGAAAATTATCCCAAATGCCACCGTTTCATGTTTCATGCTGGGGAATCGTGAGACCCCAGTGGTAACCACTTTACGCAGCTTGCGTGCATAAACATTGACATTTTTAAAGCTTATTGTGTAGAACTCTTTAATATTTAATAGAGAGAGTCTAATAGTTATGAAACCATTAAACTCTATTAACAACAGGTGTTAAAAATCTTCTGAAATAGACAATCAACAATGGCACAAAGGATAGATAAGATAGAAGAGCACGGTCACTCAGTATGTCCACCATAACAGAAGGAAAACTTTTTAAATATGGTCAAAATATTGAAGGGAGAAAATTATCCCAAATGCCACCGTTTCATGTTTCATGCTGGGAATCGTGAGCCCCAGTGGTAACCACTTTACGAGCTTGTGTGCATGAACATTGATATTTTTAAAGCTTATTGTGTAGAACTCTTTAATATTTAATAGAGAGAGTCTAATAGTTATGAAACCATTAAACTCTATTAACAACAGGTGTTAAAAATCTTCTGAAATAGACAATCAACAATGGCACAAAGGATAGATAAGATAGAAGAGCACGGTCATTCAGTATGTCCACCATAACAGAAGGGAAACTTTTTTAATATGGTCAAAATATTGAAGGGAGAAAATTATCCCAAATGCCACCGTTTCATGTTTCATGCTGGGAATCGTGAGCCCCAGTGGTAACCACTTCGCCAGCTTGTGTGCATGAACATTGATATTTTTAAAGCTTATTGTGTAGAACTCTTTAATATTTAATAGAGAGAGTCTAATAGTTATGGAACCATTAAACTCTATTAACAACAGGTGTTAAAAATCTTCTGAAATAGACAATCAACAATGGCACAAAGGATAGATAAGACAGAAGAGCACGGTCATTCAGTATGTCCACCATAACAGAAGGAAAACTTTTTTAATATGGTCAAAATATTGAAGGGAGAAAATTATCCCAAATGCCACCGTTTCATGTTTCATGCTGGGAATCGTGCGCCCCACTGGTAACCACTTTACGAGCTTGTGTGCATGAACATTGATATTTTTAAAGCTTATTGTGTAGAACTCTTTAATATTTAATAGAGAGAGTCTAATAGTTATGGAAACCATTAAACTCTATTAACAACAGGTGTTAAAAATCTTCTGAAATAGACAATCAACAATGGCACAAAGGATAGATAAGATAGAAGAGCACTGGTCATTCAGTATGTCCACCATAACAGAAGGAAACTTTTTAATATGGTCAAAATATTGAAGGGAGAAAATTATCCCAAATGCCACCGTTTCATGTTTCATGCTGGGAATCGTGAGCCCTAGTGGTAACCACTTTGCCAGCTTGTGTGCATGAACATTGATATTTTTAAAGCTTATTGTGTAGAACTCTTTAATATTTAATAGAGAGAGTCTAATAGTTATGAAACCATTAAACTCTATTAACAACAGGTGTTAAAAATCTTCTGAAATAGACAATCAACAATGGCACAAAGGATAGATAAGATAGAAGAGCACGGTCACTCAGTATGTCCACCATAACAGAAGGAAAACTTTTTTAATATGGTCAAAATATTGAAGGGAGAAAATTATCCCAAATGCCACCGTTTCATGTTTCATGCTGGGAATCGTGAGCCCCAGTGGTAACCACTTCGCCAGCTTGTGTGCATGAACATTGATATTTTTAAAGCTTATTGTGTAGAACTCTTTAATATTTAATAGAGAGAGTCTAATAGTTATGAAACCATTAAACTCTATTAACAACAGATGTTAAAAATCTTCTGAAATAGACAATCAACAATGGCACAACGGATAGATAAGACAGAAGAGCATGGTCATTCAGTATGTCCACCATAACAGAAGGGAAACTTTTTTAATATGGTCAAAATATTGAAGGGAGAAAATTATCCCAAATGCCACCGTTTCATGTTTCATGCTGACAATCGTGAGCCCCAGTGGTAACCACTTTGCCAGCTTGTGTGCATGAACATTGATTATTTTTAAAGCTTATTGTGTAGAACTCTTTAATATTTAATAGAGAGAGTCTAATAGTTATGAAACCATTAAACTCTATTAACAACAGGTGTTAAAAATCTTCTGAAATAGACAATCAACAATGGCACAAAGGATAGATAAGACAGAAGAGCATGGTCATTCAGTATGTCCACCATAACAGAGGAGAAACTCTTCTAATATGGTCAAAATATTGAAGGGAGAAAATTATCCCAAATGCCATCGTTTCATGTTTTATGCTGGGAATCGTGAGCCCCAGTGGTAACCACTTTGCCAGCTTGTGTGCATGAACATTGATATTTTTAAAGCTTATTGTGTAGAACTCTTTAATATTTAATAGAGAGAGTCTAATAGTTATGGAACCATTAAACTCTATTAACAACAGGTGTTAAAAATCTTATGAAATAGACAATCAACAATGGCACAAAGGATAGATAAGACAGAAGAGCATAGTCATTCAGTATGTCCACCATAACAGAAGGGAAACTTTTTTAATATGGTCAAAATATTGAAGGGAGAAAATTATCGCAAATGCCACCGTTTCATGTTTCATGCTGGGAATCGTGAGCCCCAGTGGTAACCACTTTGCCAGCTTGCTTGCATAAACATTGACATTTTTAACGCTTATTGTGTAGAACTCTTTAATGTTTAATAGAGAGAGTCTAATAGTTATGAAACCATTAAACTTTATTAACAACAGGTGTTAAAAATCTTCTGAAATAGACAATCAAAAATGGCACAAAGGATAGATAAGACAGAAAAGCATGGTCATTCAGTATGTCCACCATGACAGAGGAAAAACTCTTCTAATATGGCCAAAACATTGAAGGGAGAAAATAATTCCAAATGCCACCGTTTCATGTTTCATGCTGGGAATCGTGAGCCCCAGTGGTAACCACTTTACGAGCTTGTGTGCATGAACATTGATATTTTTAAAGCTTATTGTGTAGAATTCTTTAATATTTAATAGAGTGAGTTTAATATTTCTGAAAGTATTAAACTCTATTAACATTAGGTATTAAAAATTTCACGATGTTTCTATAGATATTTGCTATTACTGAACCTGATTTCGATTTTTAGCATCGTTACCACTTATATCAGCATCAAAATTGTTAAATTTTTCTTATATCTGTTTGGCCTAATTTTTGCCAAATCTAAATAAATACGATCGAAGAGCGAGGTCACTCGTATGTAATGAGCAACAAACTGAAGTGAAGAAAGTGATACGAATGTATCGCATCACTTTCCTCGCTTCAGTTTGTTGAATTCAGTCGGCAGCGGGTCAATTTTCTAGTGAATAATCCTCTAGGGGTCCAGTTCGGACGTACTGATGGGATGTTTGCCTGAAAGGGAGGCGAAAATCCTAAATTTAATTACGTCCTTGTTGTTGCAGAGCGGCGGCGGCGGGAACAACGATGGACTAACCAAACAGCAGCTGGATCTCATTCATCAAATAATGGAGCAAACCCAGAGACAATCCCAATCCGTTAGCAAACCGACATCAAAGCCAACCTCTAAGCCCATAAGTAAAACACCTGCGAAAATACAGCGCTCTTGGTCCACGTCGTCGGCGGTAAGTTGCACGTAATCCGACGGGGAAATTCGCAAAATTAAACTCGGAAAGTAAGGGGATTTTTGCCGACTCTGAATTTTTCGACAAATCTCTTGTTCCTCAACATTAAATAACAACATTAAAAATTAAAATGTTTTTGTAAAATGTTTTTTTTGGTGGTAAATGTGTGGTTAAATTTTACATTTTTTTTGTCAATTTTCATGAATTTTAAATTCAAATTGTTATCAAATATGAATTTTTTGACCAATTTTCAGTTTTTTTTGATCAAAACTTAGTTTTGATAAATTTTTATAAAATACCAACGTTTTTTTTTAATTCAAGAATAAAATCTGGCTTTTTGTTGTTACAAACATGTTGTCAAATCTGAGTTTTTCAGCATGTCATCCAATTTGTATTTTTTGTCAATATTTCGTCAAATTTGAAATTTTCAGAAAAAACATATCAAATCTAAATTCTTTTGTCAAATTTGAAGTGAATTCGCATTTTGTTGTCAAATTTGAGTTTTGTTACAAACTATTGTCAAATCTGAAGTTGTCAACATTTCGCTTAATTCGAATTTTTTGTCCATATTTCGTCAAATTTGAATTTTTCCGAAAAAATACGTTCAAATCTAAATTTTTCTGTCAAATTTGAATGAAATCATATTTTTGTCAAATTTTTTTCTACAGATTGTTACACATGTTGACAAATCTGACTTTGCCAACATGTCTAATTTGAATTTTTGTATATCCTGTACTGACTCTGGCCGTGGAAGCCTTTATGAAATTAAAATCGATTTCGAGGTGCCCCCGTGGACGTTTTCGCGGTGAGACCAAAATTTTAAAGAATTAATTGCAGCGCAAAGTAATTACTAACTACCAAAGGTCCTCACTTTTTTTTTCTCTCTGTAAAACGACAGCTTGTTATATTTATTTTACGGCTGAAGTTCGAGCGACCTCTTTTCAAGTTTCGCCTCTCCGACGAGCTTACAACTTGAACTTTTCGCGCAATTATCCGACGTGAGTTTATTATTTCGCGACGGGCAAAGTTGAAATGTATTTCCTAAAATGAGTTTTTAATTTATTTCGGAAATGCCATTGGCTCCCCGCCGCCGCCACCGCCGCCTCCGTCGTCGTTGTCTTTGTTTTTTACTCCTTCCTAAAGCATTACAATAACGATAACTTTCTTATTATTTTTCAATAATAATGAATAAGTACCAACGAAAGCGTTGTGTATTTAGATGGTCTAATTGATTAGCGGTCAAATAAAAATGGATTAGGCCCTTTGTAAATTCGAAAACCGTCACAGGGGGCATATTATTTAATTACCTAATATCGGAAATCATAATGTCGAGTTCCCCCATTTAATGGCGTTACCGCAAAAACCACCATTTCGCTAATTGGAAAGCTTAAATCCGGGGAGGTTTTTGGAGTGAAAATGAATTCGCTTTCGAACCCCCCCAGAACACAGGCGCTATAGGGGCGACCTTGTTTGCGATTTGATAAGATTATTTAATTACCGGAATGATCGGGAGATAAAAATGCGGGCCGCCACATAAAAGCTTTGAAAGGGGGAGCTCCAAGCTTAAAAATAACTGCCCGTCCATAAATCTGAGAGTTGAACTGTAATTTCTACCGAAAATACATGTCATATTTTTTTTTAAATATTCACTTCATTTGATACAATTTTTTTGTCAAATTTGATTGTCAATCGTCCCAGTGGGGGTATTTTGGTCAAGACTACAATAAACCGAGTAGGGGTGCCCAAGATTCCAAAATATTTTAGCAGAGTGAGGGGAATGTACATAAAATTTGAACTAATTGACGGACGCCACTGCACTCCAAAGCCGCTTTGCATAATACGAAAACAGGGAGCGCCGAACGCCGTGAGAATCAAATGCACTTTGACCTTAACACCGGCGCCCTTAAACTGGACACCAACCCCGACCCATTTTACTCTTCCAAAGCTCCCTTTATTTTTTTCGAAGCTCGCAAAGTCCCGCCTCTAATTAATCGCATCGGGACCGGCATATTTTTACGTACCCGAATGACGTCGTAAATAAAACAAGGACCAAATTGATTTTACTCGTTCGTAAAAAAAAAAGTTTTTTCTTCGGGAAAGATTCGGAAGTTTTTACGGCTTCCGTTATTGGAGGCCGAAGGGTGGCTTAATTCGAGCGAATAAATTCGGCGCTAGGCTTTGTTTCGTAAATGGGGGTCGCCCTACTAATGAAGCCCTTTCATTTTAAAACGCGAGGACGGCGAATTTATTGTTAACCCTTCGGGGGCCTCGCAATTTCGACTATTTGACTTCTTGGAGAATTTTTTTTCGCAACAATTATACCATTTTAGAAGGATTAGATTAGATTAGAAGCTAAAATCCTTCTAATCTAATCTAATTTTTCTAAAATGGTATAATTGTTGCGAAAAAAAATTCTCCAAGAAGAAAGGATAGTGCACGATCACAGAAAACTGTGTCGAAAAAGCGTCTAGAGAGTGGGTAGTATGTTCTCGTCAAGGGTGATGGATTTCTGCTGCCAATGAGGAACCGAGTATGGCTACTAAGCAGCTGTTGAAGGAAAGAGAAAGGAAATAGAGCTACTCTACTTTCTAGATGCATTTTGGTTAAATTTATATACATGGCCAATAGGGCACTAACCTTATTCTGTAATCCGTGCTCTAACAATAAATTCTACAGAATAATCCTTATTTTATAATCCGTGAATTAAAACTAGTTCTTGTTTTATATTTTTGTGTTTCAACAATCCGTCTAATGAAAAAGAAATTTTTGCATAAAAATCCGTCCACAGCTAATTAAAATTGCATAAAAATCCGTCCACAGCTAATTAAAATTGCATAAAAATTCGTCCATTATCCACTCCTAAATACAATTTTTGAATACAGTTCACGAATTTTGTATTAAATTTGTGTATAGTATTTTTTGAATCGAAATCCTTCCATAGTTTAATGTAGTGTTTGCATAAAAATCCGTCCACTGTTGGCACTATTTTTAAGTAAACCGTCTACGACTAAGTGCCACTTTGTATTAAAATATTTTTAATTTTTTTTAAACATTCTGAAATGGTGGTTTTCAATTTTTTTAATATTTTTAAATTATGTTCAAAATTAAAATCTGTCTGCGTGGCAACGTCCTCCAATCGACCTGGGGCACCTGGAGGTTTCTCGTGTCATTAAATAGGCCCTTTGTTTGGGCAAAACTTCCCAAAGACAATGAAGAGTGTTATATTAACTCAAAGTTATTTAGCTCCTGTCCTCACGTGCTTATTGAATTTTCGACGCCGGTGTTCGTAAAACAAAGAGACGCCATATAATAATGGCAAGAGTCACGCCGTTCGCCCCCGTTCAAGGTGTAAAATTGTGGGATGGAACCCGCCCTATATACCTTAATTAAAAGCAAGACTAAACGGGGCTAATACGAAGCAGTTTGTCATCTTTGTCTTGATAAAACCATTGTAGGGGGGCCCCTGCGACTCACATTTAGTTTGATAAGTTTTAATTAGCTAGAGAAGGTTTATCTTCAGCATAGATCTCGAAACGGTTACCCGTCACAGTGTATTTAGTACTAAATTAGGCGTTTTCGATTTTAAAATAATTGTGACGTTAGGGGAACGACCCCCAGATTAAAGCATATTGTAACGAAATGTAAATTATAAAATTTAGTACGTAAGAAAATTTTCTAGAAATATCTGATAAGGGGAAAGCGGCTGCGATAACAAAGCAAACGGCAGATAAGCGTTCCAAATTTCGACAAACGATGAGCCATATCTGCGAAATTTTTCTAGAACCCGGGAGCCAAAACTATATAGGGCCGTCGTCGCCTTTCCCTCGTGTCAGTCAGTTAGTTGGAGTCAATCAGTCAGTGTAGTTAGTGAGTTAGTAGAAATCAATAAGTGAGTTCATTATTCAGTTGTAGCGTTTGTTTCTACGCCCCTGGTGCGGTGTCGCAGCTATTAAACGAATGTAATTCCATCGCATAAGTTAATCCGGTTATCGATGGCAACCGACGTGAGATGAAATCCTTCATCCCCTTCGTTAGTTATCTCGAATTCGAGACCGAGTTTATCTTAGAAGTTAGCACGAATTTTCATGACGTTGAATTCTCGGTTACAATGTTTGAACGTGCTTGTTAGGTGGCAGTTTGACTCGATGAATCCTTGGATAAACAGTTATTTCTATCAGCTCTATGGCCAGGTACAACTACGTTTTTTTTTTCATGCAAAGCTCGATTTTTTAATAGTTGAAACGGTCAGCTTATACTGATAACGCGATTTTCATTTTTTAATCTTGATCCTTTTTTTTGTAGTTTTAATGTGATTCAAGCAGTCAAGCTGGTCAATTTCGACTTCTTCCCAAAATTCGACCATTTTTCGAAATTTCGACTTTTTTTCTGGAAATTTCGCTCTTTTTTTAATTCTGATCTTTTTT
Organism: Dastarcus helophoroides; assembly: GCA_028583605.1. Classification (NCBI taxonomy): domain Eukaryota; kingdom Metazoa; phylum Arthropoda; class Insecta; order Coleoptera; family Bothrideridae; genus Dastarcus; species Dastarcus helophoroides. Next base: position 675,217 of record CM053330.1, read on the forward strand.
CTTAGCGATCTTACTTAAGCACTCAAATTTAAAAAATGGTCAGTCGGTAAATTTTAGCTTATTTCGAAAATTGACGCATTTTTCGGTATTTCGATCTTTTTCTCGAAATTTCGACTTTTTTTTCGAAATTTCGACTTTTTCTCGAAATATTGATTTTTATTTTTCAATCTTGATCCTTTTTTCGTAGTTTTGATCTGATTTAAGCAGTCAAAATTAAAAAAAAATATCCAGCTGGTAAATTTCGACTTCTTCCCAAAATTCGCCCATTTTTCAAAATTTCGACTTTTTTTCTGGAAATTTCGCTCTTTTTTTAATTCTGATCTTTTTTCCTATTGATCTTACTTAAGCACTCAAATTTAAAAAATAGACAGTTGGTAAATTTTAGCTTATTTCGAAATTTGACACATTTTTCGAAATTCGACCTTTTTCTCTAAATTTCGACTTTTTTTCAAAACTTTCGACTTTTTCCGAAATATCAATTTTATTTTTAATCTTGATTCCTTTTTTCGTAGGTTCTATCCGATTTAAGCAGTCAAAATGAAAAAAAAAATCCACTGTAAATTTCGACTTCGTTCCAAAAATTCGCCCATTTTTCGAAATTTCGACTTTTTTCTGGAAATTTCGCTCTTTTTTGTAATTCTGATCTTCTTTTCCTAGTGATCTTACTTAAGCACTCAAATTAAAAAAATAGACAGTCGGTAAATTTTAGCTTATTTCGAAAACTGACACATTTTTCGAAATTTCGACCTTTTTCTCGAAATTTCGACCTTTTTTTCGAAATTTCGACTTTTTTCTCAAAATTTCGACTTTTTCTTGAAATATCGATTTTTATTTTTTAATTTTGATCCTTTTTTTCGTAGTTTTGATCTGATTTAAGCAGTCAAATTAAAAAAAAAATATCCAGCTGGTAAATTTCGACTTCTTCCCAAAATTCGCCCATTTTTCGAAATTTCGACTTTTTTTCTGGAAATTTCGCTCTTTTTTTAATTCTGATCTTTTTTCTTAGTGATCTTACTTAAGCACTCAAATTTAAAAAATAGTCAGTCGGTAAATTTTAGCTTATTTCGAAAATTGACGCATTTTTCGAAATTTCGACCTTTTTCTCGAAATTTCGACTTTTTTTTCGAAAATTTCGACTTTTTCTCGAAATATCGATTTTTATTTTTTAATTTTGATCCTTTTTTCGTAGTTTTCGATCTGATTTAAGCAGTCAAAATTAAAAAAAAATATCCAGCTGGTAAATTTCGACTTCTTCCCAAAATTCGCCCATTTTTCCAAATTTCGACTTTTTTTCTGGAAATTTCGCTCTTTTTTTAATTCTGTTCTTTTTTCCTATTGATTTTACTTAAGCACTCAAATTTAAAAAATAGTCACTTGGTAAATTTTAGCTTATTTCGAAAACTGACGCATTTTTCGAAATTTCGACCTTTTTCTCGAAATTTCGACCATTTTTTTTCAAAATTTCGACTTTTTCTTGAAATATCGATTTTTACTTTTTAATTTTGATCCTTTTTTCGTAGTTTTGATCTGATTTAAGGAGTCAAAATTAAAAAAAAATATCCAGCTGGTAAATTTCGACTTCTTCCCAAAATTCGCCCATTTATCGAAATTTAGACTTTTTTCTGGAAATTTCGCTCTTTTTTTAATTCTAATCTTTTTTCTTAGTGATCTTACTTAAGCACTCAAATTTAAAAAATGGTCAGTCGGTAAATTTTAGCTTATTTCGAAAATTGACGCATTTTTCGAAATTTCGACCTTTTTCTCGAAATTTCGACTTTTTTTTCGAAATTTCGACTTTTTCTCGAAATATCGATTTTTATTTTTTAATCTTGATCCTTTCTTCGTAGTTTTGATCTGATTTAAGCAGTTAAAATTAAAAAAAATATCGAGCTGTTAAATTTCGACTTCTTCCTGAAATTCGCCACGAAAAATCGTTTGATTTAAAAGAGAGTTTAATTTACAGACGTCGAGTTCCTCGAACAAAAGCGCAACCAGTCCGGGCGGCGGCCTACAAACCAAAGTCGCCGCCACAAGCACGCCCACCGTATCCCCCTCGTCGGTCACCACCAAGTCGGAACCCAAACCGGTGGAATGTAACCTCTGCCACAGAAAGTTCAAAAATATACCAGCCCTCAATGGCCACATGCGACTGCACGGTGGATATTTTAAAAAGGTGAGAACTGAAACGAATTTTTGATGCTAGGCTCTTATTGATCCGAAACATTTTTGTTTAATTATTTTATTTAACATTTCTGTGAGCCAGTTTGGAAATTTTTAGTAAAAAGTAGACATAAAGTGTTTTAGAATATTGAAATACAAATCTTGTCCCCTGAAACCAAGAAAAATTAAAAAACACAACAACGCGTTTCGATAGCCAAGCTATCATCTTCACCTAACACCTAATTCCTAGTTAGTATCCCTCTGACACAACAAGTATCTCTTTGAAGATGGTAGCTTGGCTGTCGAAACGCGTTAGAGCAACCTCTGTTGTGTTTTTTAATCTTTTTTGGTGTCAAGGGACAAGATTTGTATTTCAATTTTTGAAGATAACCAAGGATCAGTCCGTTCCACCAAAATTCAGTACTCGAGTGACGATGAATCTTTCTTTTAAGGACGCCGATAGCAAAAAATGCGAAAAAAAGGACACGTCGGCCCCACCCCTGCAGACGGCCAGCGTCAGCGTCCGCGCCCTCATCGAAGAAAAGATAATCAACAAGCGCATAACCAATCCGCCTCAAACGCCAGCGACGAAGACCGTCGACGAAACGGCGAAGACATCGACGGCTCCACCCCTCTTTCCCCTAACAGTGCATTCCACGACAAACTCGGGTGATTTGGACACGAAGATAACGTCGTTCGTGGTGCCGGCGCCTCCACATCAGACGCCGGAAAAAGCTCGAAGACATTCCGACGCGGAGACTTTTAGGTCTTCCACCGCAGCCGCCCAACAAGAGGCGGAAGCTTTGGCCGACCTCATATTGAAAAGGGACAAAGTCTCAGTCAAACGCACTACCTCCGATCCGGGCCAATCCTCCCAGATCATCCAGTTCCAGCCCGATGAGTCGTTCACGCTCGCCGGGGTTAGTTACCAAGGGGAGGAAAACGAATATCTGTCGTCAAATCTCCAAGACGAGGTATTTACGCAGGTACATTTTTTCAAACTTTATTTTTACCATGTAACTCGCTTTGAAGTAACGTAAAAGCAGTCGATAACCACCTCCCATCTTAATCAAACCACTATCTTTGGTGGCAAATATTAATTGACTCTGACTTTAAAAAAATCAAAGATAGTATTTTGACTGTATCTCTGATTTGCGTATGTGTCAATATTTGAGGCCAAAGTGGTCGAATTAAGATGGGAGGTCGTAATTTGGTGGTTTTATGTTATAGAGAATTTGGATTTTTTTTCAGGTGCAAGACACCATGCTGCTCCAAGGAGTCGACGCCCAACAACTGGCCTCAATCCAATTCCAAACCGATTCCCTTCTTCAGGATCAAACCGACCAGCAGCTGCGCGACATCGCCCTAGATGATTACGCGAACCTCCAAGGCGCATCCCCTTCTTACCAATCTAGTCATTCGGTCAATCAGGAATTGCAGGCGGTCCTCGACTCGCCTCTGCCGGAAAGCTTGGCGGAATTCAGCACCTTGCACTCAACCTCGAACCTCAACATCTCCTCCCCCAGTTTCCGCAGCACCAAATCACCGGTCCATTACTCCGGCTCGCCGCACCCCAGCCTTACGACTCAATCGCCTTTGCAAAGCCCCCTGATTCGCCACGACTCGCCCGGTTTCGCCTACCCGACGCCGCCGGCGAGCCACGAAAGACAAAGCCCGTGCTTCGGCCAAAACACCCTACTTCCGATGGTCTCCCCCAAACAAAACGATTTCGCTCCCGTGGTCGAAAGAAGCGTCGACGAACCCCCGCAAGCTTCCTCCCCACTATCGGCCGCCTTTTTCACATCGACGATGTCGAGCTCGGCCGCCGTCGAAGAAGCCCTAGAGGAAGTACTACCGGGCGAAACCATCGCCCCCGACGACTTATACCCTCTATCGAACTCCCCGACGCCTCAATCACCGATCTCCGTCGGGCTGACGCCGGTGCAATCCCCTCTGTCTATAGCGACCACCGTTCCATCACCACACCCTTCCACCAACTTTACATCTTCACAAAACAACGTCACCTTCCCGGTTTCGACGAGTTTCACCCTCCAATCGCAAATGATGCCCAATTCCGAGGACCCGTTGCTATCGAGCAGTCCTAAAGATTTCGCCGCCACACGCAAAAAATTCGAGTACAACGGCATCCCTTTGCGGGTGATAAGTAGCAATGGGCTTTTGGACATTAACAGTACGAATTTCGCCGGCATTTTGGTCGACACCAACGGCGAAATCAAGTTCATCCAAACCGGAGCCAGCTCGTTGCAAGGGAAGAACATCCTGTTGGCGAACACTTCCTTCGTTCAGCAGTCCCAAGACGGCGACGACAAGAGCAAAATGCACAAAATCCTAAAAACTATTCAGTGTTCCATACCAACGAAGCAAATCATCGCGAGGCCTAAGCAGATCATTGATATCAAAAAGGAAGAGAGCAACGACGTATTTCTAAGCCCAACAACGTAAGTCGCGTTATTTTTTCTTTGCATGAGATCGTTGTTTCGCAAAAGTTTTTTAGTTTTTGAATGCTTCTTTGGTATTTTTTTGACATATTTTATAGTTTGTCATCGAAGTGAAAACTTCTTTAGGCGCGTTAAGCGATTTTGGATCAATAAATTTTAGATTCGTTTCCACACGGTACAAGCATCCACCAACCACAAGTATAAAAATGTAAGTCAGTTTGACAGAACTTATTTTCAAATATTTCCAATATTCTGACTTGTTTAGTGTGGGTTCGTCAGCCGCAACACTACATATTTCCCGCTTTTAAATTTTCTGTCTGTCCAAAACTGACTAATTTTTTTCGAATTTTCTTCAAGATTTCAATCAATTTGGAAGCTGTTTCCTTCAATTTATAAAAACATAAACCAAGAGCGAATATCTTACTTGATTTTTTCTTGTTCTGTCACTACATAGGATTCCGGCAAGTCCAGTGAGAGTGTCGCGGAAGCGGCCCCGATCCGGGCCCTTGCAATTTCCCATTTTTCATCAGTCTAAGTTGAGGTCGACGAGGAGCAAACCCCAGGGCGCCACATCGTACACCCCCCAGCCGATTCTGAACCCCCAACGGGCCGGAACCGGACTGTACGCCAATCTTAGAGCCAAATCAGGTACGTCAACGAAGTCATCTCGAATCCTCGGAATTATTAGAAGAGAAACTTTCACAAATCGAGTTTCCTTATTCATTCTCGATAGGGGCGCTAAAGCAGCGCTCGTGCACATAAGCTGCCAATGATTCGCGTTCAATCTTTATCAAAGTAGACATATGATTGATTTTTTAAAAATTAATACAAAATGTAGCGCCCTTGCCTCTCCCCGAGCTCGCAACCGCGAGGGACGTAAATGAATCAGGTCAAACTTACTCGCCGATTCCTCCGCAAATTAAGACGAAACTCTTCGGCGCGTGACGCCGTTGGCCTCCAACCTAAAATATCGTCTAATTACAGAGGAGGATGCGAACGGCTGGAGCGGCGATCCGGCGCCCGAAAGCGATTCGACGCCTCATATCAACGTGGGCGCCCAATTTCAATGTAACGTACCTCCTTTTTCGCCGGCCATCGGTAAGAACAACAGGGAAAGAAAATACGAGGATCTCCTGTGGGATCCGGGCATAAACGATTACACCGAAGCAGAAGGTAATTATTTTCGTTGTTTTTAATTCGATAAGCGTACGTATGGCGGCTTTTTCGATAAACCCGACGGCGCATTTATCACTCGTGGGCCTCGACCGTCCGAATGTGGTGATGTAATTGTTTCAGCTTGAAAGAGAACAGAGCTAATGGTGTATTTTTTCGCTTTCCCAAAAATCTAATAAGTTCGGGTACGTTTACCGAAGTAAATAACTTGTGACGTTTGTGTTAGCGATGTTTTTCTCGGTACATATCATCTACTTTTACCTAAATGACTTTTGACACCAAATTACTTTTCATTACGTTAAATTTCGAATCGAAACGTCTTACTCTTGACTCTAACGTCTATTTTTTATTTGGATTATTAATTTACAATGTGAAGTAAGCTGAGTATCTAATTTAATCTTTAATTCCATTCGCTCTTGACTTACAATCCTGTGGATGGATACAAATTGACACCATTTTCGTTTCTTGTAATAATTCCAAATTCCAAATTGTGACTGATGACAATTTATCACATGAATTCACGTACTTGAGTTATTAGGTTATAAGCGAATGATTTCAATGCATCAAATCAAATACCACTTTTTTGGTCAAGTTTTATATTAGATTTCCACGTCCAGAGTTTTTGTCGTGTTTTTGGAAGTTTTAATAGAAATAATTTCCTCATAAACTTGCATTAAATTTAAGTTCTTTGTCAAGTATTATTAGAGTTAACAAACCACATAACGTTGACATCGTTGACGACATATCGCCGTCAGTATTCACCACGACGTCCAAGGTCACCCCCTAACTGTCGCCCTCGTGTTTATTCAGCCATACGACGCACTAAACGCCAAACAACGACCGTGAAATTTGTCACATGTATTATCGACTTTTCAAATTTAAAATTGTATGTCAGAAATTGGTCAAAAAATTTTTTTTGAGACAACCAACTTGTTGTTTGAGCCACTCGTCTGTGGCAAATTCAACAGGTGTGTGTTAGCGTTGAATATGTGCAGTTGACATGTACTTGGATTTCGCCTGCTGTGCCGCAGTACCAGGCGGAGGGAGGAACAAAGAATACGCCATGCATCTGCTTCACTTGTGCGGGGGCAACATACACGTAAGTAAAACCGAAAATCGACACTTTAATAGAAACAGTTTGGTCCCAATTTGAAATTCATTGATGAGTTAATGATAAAAAATTTGCATTTTGTTATACCTTGCCTTCCAGTGTCCTAGAAGTGTCCTGAAGTAAAATTGAAAAATCAGTATTCTAGCAGAGACAGTTTGCTCCTAATTTAGTATTTTTCAAAGCGTTACTGATGAGAAATTTCAATTTTATTGAGTTTTAGTGTCCTAAAATAAAATTGAAAATCAACACTTTGATAGAGACAGTTTGGTCCAAATTGACCATTCTTTAAAAAGTCATTTATGAGGAATTTGTGTTCTCTCTCTGTGTGTGTGTGTGTGTTTTCTAGTGTTCTCTAGTGTTCAAAAGTCCAACATTCCTTAATCAGATCAATTAAAACGTAAAAGCGATTCTGAATATGAAAGAAGAACACCTTAGTGTTCCACAGATCTGAATATTAAAGCCCAGTAGGTATTTTGTTCCATTATAATGAAGAGAAGATGAATTATTTCGAGAAAGAGATATGATTCGATTGATTTTTAACATCTAAAGTCCCAAAAGTCCATTAAGGTATTAATGCTTACCACCAGGTCCAAATTTCTTTATACAAAAATAGTATTTGATCATTTTATATTTTATAACAACTAGGACCCCATGAGAAGGTGAAAAAAGAAATACAGGAGAAATAAAATGAATGAATTTAGTGAGAAACCAACAAAATCATAATTAATATTCTAAGGGGCGAGAAAACTAGTAAAATCCCATGGTTCGAATCTGATGATTCGAGTTTCTTATATCAAAATACTTATCCCAAGATACTGAAGACATATTCGAAGAATTATCTCAGGATACTAAAGACATAAGTATCTTGAAAAACAGAAATACAGTTTGGTCCCCCATTACACCGATCGGTGATTTTCAATTCTATTACATTTTTAAGATTTTGTTCGACCACCCTTATTTGCTAGCAAACTATTGAAATACAGAACTTGTCCCCTGAAACCAAGAAAGATTAAAAAATACAACAAAGGTTGCTCTAAAGCGTTTCGGCAGCCAAGCTGTCATCTTCAGAGAGTTTCTCTGTGAAGATGACAGCCCAGTGCTTTAAAGTCAAAATCCCATCAGTTCGAATGATAACAAATCTGGTCTGGTTATCGTTAATACACACTCGAATTTGCAGGATGCGATGTTGAAGTTGATGCAGCCTTCCCCCATCCTTCCAACCAATCATCCCCTGTTAGGGTACCAGTACAGTGAAAGCGACAAATGGACCATCTTCGAAACGGAGCTGTTCCATAAAGCGCTCCACAAGCACGATAAAGACTTTCGCAGCATCGCTCAAGAAGTAAGTACTAGTTCTTTAGTGAGCAACACCTTTCAGTGGCGGCTGGTGACTTTTTGACAGGGGTGCGCAGATGCAAAAATATTAGTAGTTAAGAATTTAAGTGACTCCAGTGCCTACAGCAAGGTATTAAATTTAAGAGAAACAAAAGTGTATATAAAAGGTGTGATATTTAATAGTATTTTTACGAATTAAATTTAATTAACATCTTATAACCTCCAAAATATTTTTGAGCCATCATCTCTAAATTATTTTCATCGAATACAAAAAAAAACATTATCGACATTTCTGAGCCCCTTTAAGCTACTCTGTATGGTTGCACATCGTTACGGCTCTGGGTTACTTAATTAAAATTGTTTGCTTTCATAGGAATTAAATTATATCACTTTTTCATGAAAAATGCATTTGAAAATAAAATATATGCATTTTATTACAAAGTTCTAATTAAACTCTACAAAAACACAAAAAAAATATTTTTTTAAACAAAATCCGCTCTACGATCTTTTAAAGAAATAAAGTATTCATTACTTTCTCATCAAAATTGTTTAAATCCAAATTAACAAATTAATAATTAAACCCAAGAATGGGTACTGTTACCTTTTTGTGAATAGCGGTACTATTGGCAGTTAGGCCTGTAAGTGGCACAATTAGCAATCGCATCCAATCAGCGGGCACCTACGCATTTTGCATCATAAACCGTCCAAACTCTGACTCGTACTCGCCATTTGGCAATATCGCATAAGCGCGGAGCGGCGTACCCCGCGCTAGCTTTAATGTGGTGTTCTGTAGTTTATTTTTCCGTATCGCGTGGAGGCCGTTGATAGGCATCGCACGGCAGCCATGCTAGGTGCATAATTCTGCGCGCACCAACTTATTTAAATTTCCTTATAATATTTAATATAATGGAATCAAGCATTTGCTTACTTTATTCCAAGTCATGCACAAGCATTATTGGTTTATTAGTATATCATTATTTTATGTTTAAAAATATGATAAATCCAAGTCTTTTACATTAAACAGAAAAGAATAGATCGCTCATTTCACGAGGAGCACGCGCTCTTGCGCTCTTTAAGACCAGCCGCCACTGACACCTTTGTACAAAATTTGAAGCCCACTGCAGACCAGTGTAATGCCCCCATTGCAGACCAAAGTAATGCCCCCGTTGCAGACCAAAGTAATGCCCCCATTGCAGACCAAAGTAATGCCAAAATCTCACTATGAATTGTAGAAACCATAACGAAGGCTTCCACGGCCAGAGTCAGTACAGGATATACTTCTTCCGGGATTGGACCGTGTCAAAGAACTACTAAAAGTGTTCGACGTTTCGCCCACCATCGTAGGAGGCTTCTTCAGGAACAAAGAAAAGAGGAATATGAGGGAATATGCAAAAAATGAAAGAATGAAAAGGCCAATTTCAAAACATCAGAGCACGGTACCTCAGTATGTCCACCATACCAGAGGCGAAACTCTTCTGAATTGAAAATTGGTACAAAGGATAAGAAAGTTTAGACAGAAGAGCACGGTAACTCAGTATGTCCACCATACCAGAAGCGAAACTCTTCTGAATTGACAATTGCATACAAACGATAAGAAAGTTTAGACAGAAGAGCACGGTAACTCAGTATGTCCACCATACCAAAGGCGAAACTCTTCTGAATTGAAAATTGGTACAAAGGATAAGAAAGTTTAGACAGAAGAGCACGGTAACTTAGTATGTCCACCATACCAGAGGCGAAACTCTTCTGACAGGAAAGAGGGAAAGGGAAACTTTAAATACCCTTCGTCTGCGCGATCACTTCCGAAGATTTCCGACTGGTTGGTTTCCAGATGGAGGAAAGCATGTAACCGTCGTCTCTGTTGATGTTTTTGGTGAGCTTTTGGATTTCAATGGCCTCGCGTATCTTCCTATTATAGTAATTGGGAATATTGGACCTAATTGCAATATTATCAAAAAGAATCTTATGTCCGGTCTCATGTTCCGCATGAAGCAGTTAGCCATTGCGGTTAATGTTCCGCAATGACAAACTGCGAAAATTGGCCTTTTCATTCTTTCATTTTTGCATATTCCCTCATATTCCTCTTTTCATTTATTGTTTCTTTTCTTTCTTCCTGAAGAGCTCCCCTACCATGGTGGGCGAAACGTCGAACACTTTTAGTAGTTCTTTGACACGGTGCAATCCCCTAAGAAGTATATCCTGTAATGTAGAAATCAGTTTGAAATTGGAGATTAATATGGAATCTGCAATCCAGCAGGAAGTTCGACCACCAATACGAAAGGGGTAGCTCAAGAGAGTTCATAATCTACAGTCCAGTAAATAACCTTATTCAAATAAATTTGTTCCTAATTACTGAAGAAATCCTCACCTTGTTTAGAGTGTTTGAATCCATGTCGAATTTGATTGCAACCGTCTTCTGTTGCAGATTGGAAGCAAGACAATTAAACAGTGTGTCCAGTTTTATTACGTGTGGAAAAAGGTGTGCATCGATGAATACAGGAGGCTCAAGCAGTTCAGAGAACGCAAATGTAACGTTTCCAAAGTTGCGGACGCAGAATTCGACGAGAAATTATTTCCAGATGCCAAATTATTAGGGGTAAGTTGGGGAAGGTGTGATTTACAGGAGAAATTTATTGAATTAAATTGCAGATAGTAGATAGTGGTTCCCCCATCACATTGCAAGAAACTAGAAGTTTCATTTGTGAATACTCAGATTGCTCAGCTGTAAGTATTATAATGCGACATTTTTTAGTACTATTGGTCTCTTTTTTTGCTGTTTTTTCTTCTTTCTCTTTGTTCTCTTTATTTTTTCAATCTGTTCCCTTTTCTTCTTTCTCTTCTCTTCTTTCTCTTCTCTTCTTCTATTTCTCCTCCATCTCTTCATTCCCTTTCTTCTCCTCTTTATTTTTCTCTTTCTCCTCCTTGTTCTCTTCTTCCTCTTCCTTCTCTTTTATCCCTTTTCTTTCTTCTATTAATTCTCTTCATAATCCTTCTCTTTTCCTTCTCTTCTTCCTTCTCTTTCTCTCTTTCTCTCTTCTTCTCTTTTTCCTCTTCTTCTTTCTTTTCTTCTTCTCTCTTCTTCTTCTTTCCTTCTTTCTTTTCTTTCTTCTTCTCTTCTTTTTCTTTTTTCTCTTCCTTTTTTCTTCTCTTCTCTTTCTCTTCTTTCTTTCTTCTTTCCTTCTCTTCTTTCTTCTCTTTCTTCTTCTCTCTTTCTCTTTTCTTCTTCTCCTTCTTTCTTCCTTCCTTCTTCTTTTCCTTTTTTTCCTTTCTCTTCTTTCTCCTTCTTTCCTTCTCTCTTCTCTTCTTTTTCTTCCTTTTTTCTTCTCTTTTCTCTTTTTCTTTCCTTCTTTCTTCTTCTTCCTTCTCTTCTTTTTCTTCTTCTCTTCTTTTTCTTTTCTTTTTTTATTTTCCTCTTTTTCCCCTCTCTCCTTCTCTTCTTTTCTTCTTCTCTCTACTCTTTCTTCTTTTCCTTTTCCTTCCTTCCCCTTCTTTTTCTTTCTTTTCTTCCTTTTTTTTTTTCCTCTCTTTTTTCTTCTTCTTCTTTTTTTTTTTTTCTTTTCTTTATTCTTCCTTTTTTCTTTCTTTTTTTTTATCCTTTCTTTCTTTTTTTCTCTTCCTTCTTTTTCTTCTTTTCTTTTTTTTTCCCTTTTCTTTTTCTTCTCTTTCTTTTATTCTTCTCTCTTCTTTCTTTTTTCTTTTTTTTTCCTTTTTTTTTTTTTTCTTTTATTTTCTTTTTTTTTTTTTTCTTTCTTTTTTTATTCTATTTTTTCTTCTTTTCTATTTTTTTTTCTTTAATCTTTTTGTCCTTTTTCTTCTATTTTCTTTTCTTTTTCTTTCTTTTTTTTTTTTTTTTCTCTTTTTTTCTCTCTTCTTTTCTCTTTTCCCCCCTTTCTTCTTTCCCTTTCCATTTTTTCTCTTTCTTCTTTGTTTTTACTCCTCCTTTTTTTTTCCTTTTTTTTTCTTTTTTTCTTCTCCTTTTCTTTTTCTTCCCTCTTCTTCTTTTATCTCCTTCTATCTTTTTTTTTTCTTTCTTTTCTCTTCTTTTT